>CM033444.1:16977304-17724533 GCA_019425775.1 Rafetus swinhoei | reverse complement strand
AAGGTACCCTAAAGGCAGTGATCTCACTTCCCTGCTTGGGTCTTAGTCAACCTGTGGAACTCCTTGCCAGAGGATGCGGGGAAGGCTAGAAATTTAACAAGGTTCAAAAAAGAGCGAGAGAGATTCATGGAGGTTCAGTCCATCAATGGCTGTTAGCCAGGATGGGTAGGAATGGTGTCCCTAGCCTCTGTTTGTCTGGAAGTGGGTGACAGGGGAGGGATCACGTGAGGATTCCCTGTTGTGTTCCCTCCCTCTGGGGCACCTGGTATAGGCCGCTGTCGGCAGACAGGACACTGGGCTAGATGGACCTTTGGTCTGACCCAGTGTGGCCGCTCTTTTTGTTCTTATGTCTTGCCCAGGGTAGGGAGGGGGCTCCCTATCTTGCTTAGAGCCGATGAAATGACGCTGTGGTCCTCCCCCCTAAAGTTCCCAAGATAAGGGCATTCTGGAGGAGAACTAGAGCAGTACTGTGCCCAGGGCCGGCCCACAACATTTTGGCACCTGAGGCGGGGAGCTCAAATGACGCCCCCCATGCCCCTCACTTGGGCCAAAACTTAGAAAGGTCTCAATTCTCTGGGTCCTAGTGGCGCCCCCTCTGTCCCCCCCAAGTCTGGCACCTGAAGCGGCCGCCTCAGTTCGCCTCATGGGAAAGCCAGCCCTGGCTGTGCTGTGCTTCTTCTTGGCCTCCTATGACTTCTATGGAACGGTGGGCAGGGCAGACTTAGAACAGCCTTGCTCTAACATACCGCAGCGGCGGGACTTGCTTCTGGCAAGGTGGAAAATACAAACAGCACAAAGGGGCTGAGATACGGCTTTCAGCGTTCCTGCATGCACCGTGGTCGTGCCTCGGTACCCTAACAAAAGCCGAGAGATGCCGTCGTTCGCACTTCTCTGCTGGAGCTCAGACTTCGGCGATTGCTTGCAAACCCACCAACGTCCTTTTGGTGTGTTGAACGCCGAGGGTGATCACAGAATCATAGGCCGGGAAGGGAGATCATCTACTCCACGTCTAGTCGGGGGGAGGGTCTGGGAGAGGGCTCTAAACAGAGACAGTTGGCTATTGAAAATAGTGCAGTGTTCATTTTTTTTGTCTTTGACTTCATAGTCAATCAACATTTGAAGCCATGCACAGGTTAAGCATCCCGTGTTTTAGTGTTCTTTCTTTCATAACATTTTACAAAATAGAGGTAAGATGTTTGTTAATAACTCGGGTGCCTCAGTGGTACCCGTCCAAAGAAGTGCACATGACCTCAATATTGGTGCACAAAACAAAACTCACTCTGCTCATGGATGGAAAAACTTAGAGGGAACCCTGGTGCAGGAGTCTGGGTTGGGGTGCATGAGGGGCAGTGGGTTCAGGTGTATGATGGGCCATGGGCCCAGGGCATGGGGGTGCAGGAGTATTATGTCAGGGGCCTGGAAATAATGAGGTGCAGGAGTCTGGGGATGTGGGTGCATGAGGGGGTCAGGGCAGGGGGTCCAGGTGTATGATGGGCCCAAGGTTGGGGTGCAGGAGTGTTATGACGCTGTGGCCAGCTGGGGGCTGGGTCCCAGTTGGGGGCTTGTTGGCTGGGCTTCATTTTTAAATACAGTAAAATATTATATCCAACACAAAAGGTTTCAACATTGTCTTGATTTATGCCGGGGCCGGGAACCTTTCTTGGGTTGGGGACCACACACGTGAGAAGCAAAAAAAACAACCCCTCTAAAAATCTCCAACCCTCACTGATGTAGCCCCCAGCTGAGACACCCCACTCCCCTGGTGCTCCGGCCCCATGGGGGGAGGGTAGGTAGGACTGAGATTCAAGACCTGAGGCCAGATTAACTCTTCCGGGGTCCCCAGGGTTAGTGGATTTTGTGCCCCTCCCTTCTAGGCTCTGGGGTGGGGCCAAAAATGAGGGGTCCAGTGCATGGGCCAGGAAGGAAGCCAGAGAACTAACCCACAGCCCTTTTCGGCTCCCTGGTGGGTCCCAGCGACAGATCCATGGCCCTGCAGCCCCCCGGCAGCCTGGCCCCCGCACTCAGAGTTGCTCTTGCCCAATGGAGCTGGGAAGAAGCCTCCAGGATCCTGGAGAAGGGGGATTTGGGGACTCGGGCTTGTTTCTGAGGGACCCTCAAATGAGCTGGGGGGGACGTTTCCCAGTGGCACAGGCTGGGAGGGGGTTGCCTGGGCAGGTCTCTAGGGCGCAGGGGGGGAGATTTTGGGTCGAGTGCCCCCTGGCTGAGCGGGGTGCGGGACGGGGGGGCCTTTGCTGCTGTCCCCGTGGGCGCTGGGAGGAGCCGGGCGGCAGGCGGCTGCACTGCTGTTTGGCTTCCTGGGTCCGCCCCTCCCTTGCGCGCCGGGAGCCCGGGCGGAGCCGCTGCTGCCCAGCGGGGTCTGGGGGCCGGGCCCGGCCCAGGGGCCCGTTCTGCGGCAGCTGGAGCCCGCCCCTGGGTAGCCCCGGGCTGGAGCCTGCAGGTGCCGGGGAGCCCTAGGGCAGGACGCTGCCCCCGCGGCCCCGCAGCCTCAGTTCCCTGGCTAGGCAAGCACCAGGCGGGGGGAGCAGAGGGGCTGCGGGGAGCAGGGGGAGGGTCCCTGGTGTGTGTCTGTTGGCAGGGAGGGGAGGGAGGAAATCAGCCTGAGATGGAAGGGAGGGGGCTGGAGGGGGGTTGTTCATCTGAAACTGTGACCCCGGCACCAACCCCCGAGCCCACCCCGCCCAGAGCCAGGCCAATCCCCCCATTATGAGCTGCCGCTGGGCCCTGTTTCCTCCCCCCGAGACAGGCTGTTCTGAGCGGGCCAGGAGCCTGGTCTAATGAGCAGCCAGCGTGGGACCCTCCCAGCCCCGGGTCCTGGTGCCCTGGGCCAGGCAGGCTGAAGACCAGACTTTGGGTGCCCTTTGTGTGGGTAACACTGAGATGCCTCTGCTCCTTTTTTTTTTTTCTCCTCTTCAGACTTGGCAGGATAAGACTTTGGGCATAAATGTGGGCAAATGGCCATTTCACCTGCCCACAGCCTGGAGGGGAAAAAAAACTATTTCCTTCAAAAAAACCAGAAAGGTAAGTTTGGGAGGGACAGGACAGCCAGCAGCCAGGAGGCCCCGGTGGAAGGTGGGATAAGGGATGCCCTGAAGGTAAGGTGGTGGGGTGGGTTCCCAGCCAATGGGAGTGTGGAGCCGGTGCTCAGGAAGAGGGTAGTGCACAGAGCCCCGTGGCCCTCCGCCTAGGAGCTGAACCCCCTGCTGGCCACTTCGGGGGTGCAGTGTGGTCTGTGGTGCCAGCACAGACAGGGAGCCTGCCTTAGCAACCCCCTCTAGTCACCCTACAGCAGGGCTACTCAACACGTTTGTTTGCGGCCCGCGGGTGGGAGCCAAAACAAAAAAGTAGTGCAGATAATGGTCTTCTGTTGAGATGCATTTTAGTAGTTAAATTCCTAGACTGTCATTGCTCATGAACAGTGCTGCCGTATGGGTGGGAATCAGGTAAATAGTGTGTTTTATTAATATCAGCAGAACTGACTTAAATGGGGCCTGCGTGTTGTGTAGTCTTGCCTTAATCTTGCCCGTCAGTGTGAAAGAAGCTATTTGCATATATATGCACCCACACTTAAGTTGCAGTCCTCGCTTAAATCCATGTTACCAATGGTTGGGAAAAGGCTAGATCCACAAAGGGATTAAGGCACCTTATTGCTGCTTTAGGCTCCTAAATTCAACACCTAGATGTAACCAGCACCAGGTAGATTTGAACCTGGGACCTCTGCAGCTTAGTGTGACCACCACCAAGCACATTTGAATTTAGGACCTCTGTAACTTACGGTAGGAGCCTCTATGCTTGAGCTATAAAGCCAGCTGGCCCTCAGCTTAGGCTGTGGAGCTCCCTTGTTCTTATCTCTCGCTGTAAATGGTCTAAGTGCCATTTTACAGGACAGAGACCCGCACTAGGGCTATGTCTACACTCGCGGCTTCTTGCGCAAGTACAGCCGTTCTTGCGCAAGAATCTGCAGAGCGTCCACACTGCCCGCCCGCTCTTGCGCAAGTAAATTTACAGTACGGCGTGGTAAGAGAGGGCTCCTTGCGCAAGAGCTACGCTCTTTTTAACAGGTGTAAGCTCTCTTGCGCAGGGCTCTTGCGCAAGAGGGCAGTGTGACGCTGCAGGGATTTCTTGCGCAAGAAAGCCCTATGGCTAAAATTGCCATCAGAGCTTTCTTGCGCAAGAGAGCGCCCACACTGCCATGGGCGCTCTTGCGCAAAAGCACAGCTCGCACATGGCAGTGTGGTTTTTTTCATGCAAGACTTCTTGCACAAGAACACTTGCGCAAGATGTTCTTGCGCAAGAAGCCGCGAGTGTAGACATAGCCTAGGTGTGTGAATTACACCAAGATTCGGTGCACGAGGCTACAGGGTTTTCTAGGGTACATCTCTTTCAGTCCCACTCCCTGAAGCTGTTCCGCCGTATATAAATAGCTTCATGTGCGTTGGATAAGACAGAGATTGAGGCTGGGTCTAGCCCAGGTGGGATTCACAGAGGGGGAGTTTCAGGCAGCTGCTATGTTAGAAGGGCAGGAGCAGGAAATACACAGGGACAGGGGGATGGGGTGGAACAAACCTTCTGGGATGTGCCCAGACTGTGCCATGCCTGGGGTCTCTGATGTGTCCTGTCCACTTTCAGCACGGGTTCTTCCCGGCTCGCTTCCGTTCCATCATTCTGCTAGTGTTGGCTAGTATCAGAGGGGTAGCCATGTTAGTCTGAATCTGCAAAAGCGACAAGGAGTCCTGTGGCACCTTATAGACTAACCGAAGTGTTGGAGCATAAGCTTTCGTGGGCAAAGACCCACTTCATCAGATGCATGCATCTGACGAAGTGGGACATGCATGTGATGAAGTGGGTCTTTGCCTACGAAAGCTTAAGCTTATGCTCCAACACTTCGGTTAGTCTATAAGGTGCCACAGGACTCCTCGCCGCTAGTGTTGGCTGGCCACCTGAGTATGGGCAAAGCAACCCATTGGGAGGGGGGCGGAAATCCTCCCCTCTTTTTGGAAGTGGAAACAACCCTTCTCCTCCTGGGCAGGGCTGGCAAAATGGTATGGACTCCCAGTGCGGGAGCCGGAACCCACTAGCCAGAGGTTGCTGTGGAATACGACGGGGGCATCCTGTGAGGTCCAGGGGGACAGGCCCCGTCTGCTGATCCCAGCTGCTAGAAATGGGGAGGGGGTTGGGATTCCTCTCCCTGGATGCTGCTTGAGGGCTGTACCTCCTCTGGCTAGTAGGTGTGAGAAAAACAGGAAGGTTCCTGCCCTCCTCCATCATCTAGGATGCCCAGGGAGCTGTCTTTCTCCCCACCTGGACACCTCCTGGCTGCTCTGAGCAGGAGCAGGGTGGGATTCCACCGCTCTGTCCCCTCCAAAGCTTTCATGTGGCCAGCCCTCTTCCCCTGTGTCTAGAAGGATTGTGACAGGGACTGAGCGGGGGACTCTTGTTGTTGCAGATGCGGGTGACCTTCGAGGAGGTGGCTGTGTATTTCACCCAGGGGCAGGGGGCGCTGCTGGGCCCCGCTCAGAGAGCCCTCTACAGGGACGTCATGCAGGAGAACTACGAGGCGGTGACCTCGCTGGGTAAGGGAGTCCAGACCCTTCGGTTATTGGGAGATGGGGGAATCTGTGAGGTGGTCAGTTTGGCTTCTGCTCAGGTTTTTTTCCCCCAAAGTCCCTTAGCTACTCCACCGCACGGTGCAGAATTTTTCAGAAATTAACTGTGTGCGCAGAACCTCTCCCTATTACCTCCCCCTGGGTCTTTGGAAGGGATGTGGCAGCAGAATCCAATTTCTCTCTTGTGGCTCCCTGGTGTTCCATATTGTCTGTGACAGTTAGGTTATCTCATACAAGCAGGGAGGCTCCATTTAAAACCTCTGTTCCTAACTCCATCCTGTGGTGGCTTGTTGACCCTGGTTCAGAACATAAAAACACCCATATGAGGTCAGCCTAAAGGTCCATCTAGGCCAGTATCCTGTCTGCTGACAGTGGCCAATGCTAGGTGCTCCCAGAGGGAATGAACAGAACAGGGAATCATCTAGTGCAGTGGTTCCCAAACTTTCCAGCATCATGCCCCCTTTTTGATTTTTCTAGTGATTCCCTCTCCTGTCACCCATTCGCAGCTTCTAACAAACAGAGGCTAGGGACATCATTGCTACCTGTCCTGACTAATAGCCATTGATGGACCATGAATTTATCTAGCTCTTTTTTGAACCCTGTTAAAGTCCTGGCCTTCACAACATCCTCTGGCAAGGAGTTCCACAGGTTGGCCGTGTGCTGCATGAAGAAACACTCCCTTTGGTTTGTTTTGAACCTGCTACCTATTCATGTCATTTGGTGCCCTCTAGTTCTTATGTTATAGTGCAATACACTGTGAAACTAGAGCTAGAGAGAGGGTTGAAAATAAAGAGTCTCCATTTATGGAAGATGAGGAGGAAGATCCCAGGTGTAATGGACTATGGAGCACCAGGGACCCACTTCAGAGAAGGAAAAGTTACAGATGGGTTGGTAAATTTCCCCTTTCTCAGTCTCCTCAGTAATTTGTGTGCTTTGTCCCCTCTTTGCTGCACCCCTTTTGTTCCTTTCTCCCCCACATGGGTAATGGACTCATGCCCGGATTCTCTCTCTATATTCCAGAAGGTGCCGGGATGGTGAATGAGGAGGTGAATCCACAGCAGGAAGGTTGTGAAAATGTGGGTCTGCAGGGAACAGAACTGGGAAGATCTGAGGGCCTTTTTTATCAGAATCATAAAGAAGAGAAAGCCTGCGGAAATCAGCGCCAGGCAGAGAGGCCGTGAGGGTACAACCCAGGGAAGAAAATGTGTGAACCCACAAATGCTGGTGGAGATTGCAAGGACCTTAAGGAAAGCACAGCCCATCCGAGGATCTCCACAGAAGAAAGAAAAAACACATGCACCGAGTGTGGGAAAAGCTTCATTCGGCGATCACACCTGATTTCCCATCAGAGGATCCACACAGGAGAGAGACCCTACCAGTGCTTTGTCTGCGGGAAAGGTTTCAATCAGAGCTCACACCTTATTTCCCATCAGAGGATCCACACGGGAGAAAAACCCTATAAGTGCCTTGACTGCGGGAAAAGTTTCAACCAGGGTTCTCATCTTATTAGGCATGAGAGAACCCACACGGGTGAGAAACCCTATAAATGCCTGGAATGTGGAAGGAGCTTCATTCAGAGCTCGGATCTTATTTCCCATCAGAGAGCCCACACGGGAGAAAGACCCTATAAATGCCTGGACTGTGGGGAAAGTTTTGATTGGAACATGCAGCTTGTCAGACATCAGATGGAGCACACGGGAGAGAAACCCTACAAATGCTTGGATTGTGGGAAAGGATTTAGTGACAGTTCGGCCCTTATTTCACATCAGAGACTCCACACAGGGGAGAAACCTTATAAATGCCTCGACTGTGGGAGAAGATTCAATCGGAGTTCGATCCTTACTAGACACAAGAGAACCCACACAGGAGACAAACCCTATAAATGCCTGGAGTGCGGGAAATGTTTCAGTCAGAGCTCGTACCTAATTTCCCATCAGAGAACGCACACGGGGGAGAGACCCTATAAATGCCTTGCGTGTGAGAAGAGTTTCAGTTGGCGCTCAGATCTGGTTGCCCATCAGAGAACCCACACAGGAGAAAGACCTTACAAGTGCCAGGACTGCGGAAAAAGATTCCTTCAGAGCTCAAACCTTATTGTGCATCAGCGAATCCATACAGGAAAAATGCCCTATAAATGCCCTGACTGTGGGAAAAGCTTCAATCAGAGTTCAAACCTGGCTAGACACCAGAACGTCCACATGGCAGAAAAAACCTCATAAGCGCCTCAACTGTGTGACAATGCTTAGGGTATGTCTAGACTACATGCCTCTGCCGACAGAGGCATGTAAATTAGACATACCGACATAGTCAATGAAGCGGGGGATTTAAATATCACCTGCTTCATTAAAATAAAAATAGCCGCTGCGTTGTGCCGGCTTAGTTGATTGTCGGCACAACGCAGCAGTCAAGACGCGGATCAGTCAACAGGGAAAGCCTTTGCCGATCCGATCCTTTATGCCTCGTGAAACGAGGTTTACAGGATCGGTCGGCAAAGGCTTTCCCTGTCGACCGATCCGCGTCTTGACTGCCACGTTGTACCGACAATCAGCGGAGCCGGCACAGCGCGGTGGCCATTTTTATTGTAATGAAGCGGGGGATATTTAAATCCCCTCTTCATTGACTATGTCGGTATGTCTAATTTACATGCCTCTGTCGGCAGAGGCATGTAGTCTAGACATACCCTTAGTGGTAAAACACAGAGTAATTCTCATTGGAGAGCCCGTGCTGGAGAGAGATCCTATACATGCTTTGACAGTGGGCAAAAGTTTAATAGCAAAGCACACCTTACAATGTACACCATCCACACAGGAGAGGTGCCCTATTACGCTATCTTTAGTCTGGGGAGAAAAAAAAATGTTTTTGCGGCGCTCAGATCTTATTTCACATCACAGAATCCACGTGGGAGAGAAACCGTATAACTGCCAGGACTGTAGCAGGAGTTTCAGACGTCGATCAAACCTAATTCGACATCAGACAAACCACACAGGAGAGAAACCATATCCATGCTCTGAGTGTGGGAAAGAATTTACTGACAGGCCTCACGAGAAAATCCACCTGGGAGATTGTGGGAAAGGGTTTAGTGACAGACTGTACTGCTTGCATAGTTCTGACACAGCGGTCTCCAACCTTTTTAAGCACGAGATCACTTTTTGAATTGAAGTGCAATCCAAGATCTACCTCAAACCCAAACACGCTGGTCCCACCTCCTTCGTGCCCCTTCTCCGAGGCCCCGCCCCCTGCTCACTCCATCCTCCCTCCCTCCCCCAACCTCCCTCCCTTTCACCAGGCAGGGGCAGTGTGTTGGGGCGCAGGCTCTGGTCTTGGATTAAGGGATCTGGAGTGTGGGAGGGGCTCTGAGCTGGGTTTGGGACAGGCAGTCAGGGTGCCGGAGAAGGTTCTAGGTGCAGGCTCTGGGAGAGTGTTTGGATACAGGGGTGCTCGGGGCTAGAGCAGGGACTTGGGGCGCAGGAGGGGGTTCATGACTGGGATAGGGTTTCAGGATGTGGGCTCCAGCAGGGCCCTGCTTACCTCAGGTGGCTCCTGGTTGGTGGTACAGGGGGCTAAGGCAGGTTCACCCCTGTCCTGGCCCTGGCCCACTCCCTAAAGCAGCCAGCAAACTCCATCCCAAGTTCTGTTGTGTCCCCTGTCTGCTCTGTGGAGATAGGATACAGAGTGGGGGCACCTTGGCATGAGCACCCCTTCCCCTCCCCTGCCCTGCACAGAAAGCCGGAGGCTCCTTAGGGGACAGCTCCAAAGCAAAGGGCAGGAGATGCACAGCAGTCTAAGGGGGCAGCAGTCTGGGGGGGCAGGAGATGCACAGCAGTCTTGGGGGGCAGCAGTTTGGGGGAGGGCAGGAGATGCGCAGCAGTCTGGGCAGGGGGAGGGCTGCCCACACTTGACAGCCTCTTGGCCAAACCAGTCAGGATCACCTGTCAGAGGCTCCAAGATCTACCAGTAGATCCCGATCGACTGGTTGGTGACCGCTGCTCTGACAGGAGCCTTTCTATCCCCTTCTCTTTGCTAAAGCAGCTCTTGTTTTTAGGTGGCCCGACTCCCTGCACCAGCGCACACACTGAGCCTGCTGCATAACAACCACCCACACTTGTGAAATTGTATAGACCCGTCCCTCTCGTGCCAAGGACGCATTTAATTTTATGCTTTAACTGACTCCTCATTAAGCCCCTAGACACTGATTCTGTGGGTGCTCTGGGGCTGGAGCCCCCATGGGGAAAAATTAACAGGGTGTTCAGCACCCACCAGTACTGGGACCTCCTGACCCCACCAGTGCCCCTCGCCTGCAGATCTACTCCTCCCCCTCCTTCCCAGCATTTCCCATGGCAAACAGCTGTTCTGCGCTGTGCAGGAGGCTCCGGGAGGGAGAAGGAGGAGCGGGGAAGGGCTATGCTCTGGGCAGGGAATAGAAATAGGTAAGGTAGAGGCAGAACTGTGTGGGACGAGGCAGGTGGGGGCTTAAGGGCAGGGGTGGAGTGGAGTTGGAGCCTGTGGTGGCGGCTGGGGATCGAGCACACTCTGCCACCAGCTAGAGGGGAAGTTTGTGTCTATGCCACAAATCACATTCATCGCCATGGGTGGCAGGTGAACACCCAGCTGGGCAAGGCAAGCCCTGCCCCTTCTGCTCAAGGCCCCGCCCCTTCATCAACCTTCCCTGCCCCAAAGCCAAGCCCCGCCCATCTCAGCCTGATCCTTCCTGGCCCCCTGGAGGATCAGGGATGCCACGTCAACCTTCCCTTGTGGCTGGTGTGTGTAAGCAGTTTAGAGAAGGCAATGCCTTCTCTTGCCTACATTACCTGCTGACCGTGTTCATCCCCCACCTAACTGCTGGCAAGCCTCATGGCAAAATGGCCATTGGAATTCAATCTGGCTTACCTGTGGGGTAGTATTGTTGGAACAGATGTTAAGTTTATAGTTTATAAGGTTAGATTTGATAAGATGCTTATAAAATGCGGCAGGCAATAATCTTATAACAGTTGAATCTCATGTTATGCTGGGATATTAAGTGTCTGCTCTGTAAATTTGCCAGTCAGCAAAACAGGAAAGAAAAATCTTTGCTTTCTGCAGAAAGAATGTCATTTTCCCTAGCATCAGGCAAATTCCTGGATAGTGACTATTGTAAAGTATTGGTGTCATGAAAGCACCTCAACATCAGAGGACCTATCGGACACCATCAAACAAAATACTCTGTTAATTACTCTTCCTCCCTCCCCTAGCCACACTTCACCATACTATGAGGTGAGGGTATGCAGGAGAATTGTAAAAAAAGAGGAATTAAAAAACAACAACAAAACCCTGACAAGAAGAACTAAGTTATCTCTATGCCACTGGACTTTGTGAGGGCAAGATTTTGAAGCAAAGCAAGGGATCCCCAGCTTAAAACCTGAGATAGCCCTTATAAACTTTACTTGTGGTAGAAAATCTTCTTAACTTTTAGAACTAACAACTGTAACTCATTTGAGTATGCATGTTTAATTGCTTTCACCTTGCAAATCATTTGCATTTCTTAGTTAATAAATCTGTAGCTAATATATTGCTGTATTGGCTTATATGTGTTGTCTTCGGGGTAAGATCTATGGTGCCAGAGGCCTGGGGTAAGCGACTGGTCCTTTGGGATTGGGAGTATCCTGAATACTACAACAAACCCCATTGCCAACTCTGTCCACACATTTACCCTAGTGTCACTATCATAGGACCTAACCAAATCAGTTTTAGCATCAATGGCCCACTCACTTGCACATCTATTAATGTGATGTATGCCATCATGTGTGACCGCTGCTCTGCTCCCATTGGACAAACCGGACTGGCTCTATGCAAAATAATAAATGGACACAAATCAGACATTAAGAACAGCAATATCCAAAAGCTGTGGGGGACCATTTTCACCTCCCTGGGCACACAGTTTTGGACTTGCAAGTTGCCATTCGCAGACAGAAAAACTTCAAAACCAAACAGACTGCAGAGAGAAACTGCTGAGCTGGAGTTCATATGCACATTTGACACCTTGAGCTTAGGTCAAAATAAACATATGGAGTGGTTCTCCCTTTACAATAGGTAATTTCCCATTTTGGTACTCTACGGTGCTATAGGACTATTCATCTTCTCATCACTGGTGGAGATTAGCCACATCCATTCTGATTTAATTAGCACTGTTGTCATGGTCCCATCTCTGAATCAATCTTTCTTTCTTTCTTTCTTTTTCTTCAGCATCTGAAGTGAGTTGTAGCTCATGAAAGCTAAGGCTCTAATATATTTGTTAGCCGTTAAAGTGCTACCCAACGCCTTGTTGATTTTTGCTGAAACAGGCTAACACGGCTACTTCTCTGAAACCTGAATATTGGTGGGATTTTGGATTTAACGGGCCATCACAAAAGGAAGCTTACCAAGGTGGCAAGAAAGACCAGCATTTCCAAGGGGGCTGCCTGAACATTCATGGTTAAGTGCATGAGGAGTTTATGCTTAATATCTGGTTGGTAAAATCTCAGTCTACACTATGCCCCCCGTCTATCTAAGATACGCAACATCAGCTGTGTGAATAGCGTAGCTGAAGTCAACGTACTTAAACCTATTTACTGCGGCGTCTTCCATGCAGTAAGGTCAGTGACTGATACTCTTCCATCTTCTCCGCCTACTCTTCTCGTCCTGGAGTGGACAAGACAGCACTCGGAGGTTGATTTTTCATGTCTAAGCAGACACGCTAAATTGATCGCCGCAGCAGCGATCCACCATGTAGTAGAGACAAGCCCAAACTATACAACTGCACTGGGGTTTGGGCCCTGGGTTGTGCTAGTCTGCCCCGAGGGTGGCATTCATGCTCCTGAGCCACTGAAAAGCAACTTGACACTAACCCAAATTTCCCATGCTGCAGATTAAGCCCCTTAGTTCTTGTCCGACCTTCAATGGCATGGAGACCCATTGAACTCCGTCCTTGCTATACCAGCCTTTAATGCAGAGGTACATTACAGCCCAGGAGATGGATCTAGCCTTGGGGCTCTCCCCTCCAGCATCGGGGAGCTGGCGCTGGTGCTTCAGCCCTGTGGCCTCCCCTGTGGGTGTGGAGTGCTGCTCCCTACCTCCTGCTCCCTACCCTACCTCCTGCTCAGGCCTCCCAACCCCCCCAGTCGCTCCTGCACCCCCACTCTGCTCCTGCACCTTCCCTCCCATCCAGACCCCATGCCCTAAGCCCGCTTCCCATCATCCTCCTCCCACACACTGAACCCTCATTTTTGGCCCCACCCCAGATCAAACACAATTTTAAAAAAGGCCCCTTCTGGCAAAAGGGTTTTATTTTGTGAAGTCCCTGAACAATCAGCTTTTCATCAGGTCAAAAACTACTCGTATGCACAGATGGGGCCTGTTCCAATTCCGTCGCAGGGCTCTGTGTGCGGGGAAGGTGACCTGGGATGTCCAGGAGGCCAGGAGCTAGTGATCCCTGCTGCCCTTACATCGTATGACTTTATGTCACCCAAAGGCCTTCAAGCAAAGAGAGAAACACCCACCCTACAGAGCAGGCTGGATGATACAGTCAGGTTCATAAAAGGCGACAAAAGAAAAGAAGAATGGCCACATCCTTTCCAAACACCCTGAGGGACATAAAGACCAGGAGCAGGAGCTCCCACTAGACCTTGGTTAGTGTGACTGGGTGACATCTGCATAAGAACGGCCACACTGGGTCAGACCAAAGGTCCATCTAGCCCAGTACCCTGTCTGCCGACAGTGGCCAGCGCCAGGTGCCCCAGAGGGAGTGAACCGAACAGGTAATGATCAAGCAATCTCTCCCCTACCATCCATCTCCACCCTCTGACAGAGGCTAGGGACACCATTCCTTACCCATCCTGGCTAATAGCCATTGATGGATTTAACCTCCATGAATTTATCTAGCTCTCTTTTAAACCCTGTTACAGGCAGTCCCCGGGTTACGTGGATCCGACTTATGTCGGATCCCTACTTACGAACGGGGTGAGGGAACCCCGCACTAGCTGCGCTCCCCCGCCCCCAGCAGACCGCCGAGACGCGCAGCGGCGGTCCCGCCGTCCGCGTCCTCTGCGGCGAGAAAAGCCGCTCCGCGTCTCCTGGTCTGCTGGGGGCCCCAGCAGACCAGGGAGATGCGGAGCAAAGCCACGGAGGACGCAGGCGGCGGGACCGCGGCGTGTCTCGGCGGTTCCGCCGCCCGTGTCCTCCGCGCGGCGAAAGCGCTCGCGTCTCCCTGGTCTGCTGGGGGCCCCAGCAGACCAGGGAGACGCGGAGCAAAGACGCGAGGACGGGGCGGCGGGACAGCGTGCCTCGGCGTCCCGCCGCCGCGTCCTCGCAGCGAAAGCCGCTCGCGTCTCCTGGTCTGCTGGGGGCCCCAGCAGACCAGGGAGACGCGAGCGGCTTTTCTCGCCATGGAGGACGCGGGCGGCGGGATCCGCCGAGACGCGCCGCGTCCCGCCGCCGTCTCGCGCGAGAAAGCCTGGTCTGCTGGGGAGGGGGCGCAGCTAGCGCGCCCCCAGCAGACCAGGCTTTTCTCGCCGATGCCTGGGGTAGAGCAGCTGGGGGGCTGCCGGGTTGGTCCCACAGCGCCGAGGTGCGGCGCTACTGGACCAACCCAGCAGCACCCCAGCTGCTCTGCCCCAGGCGTCCCAAGTCAGCCGCTGCTGAAACTGACCAGCCGACTACAGGAAGCCCGAGGCAGAGCTGCTCTGCCCCGGCTTCCTGTAGTCAGCCGCTGGTCAGTTTCAGCAGCGGCTGACTTGGGGACACCTGGGGCAGAGCAGCTGGGGTGCTGCCGGGTTGGTCCAGTAGCGCCGAGGAGCGGCGCTGCGGGACCAACCCAGCAGCACCCCAGCTGCTCTGCCCCAGGCATCCCCAAGAACAGCTGGGGTGCTGCCGGGTTGGTCGGTCGGTCGGTGCTACCAGACCAACCCAGCAGCACTCCAGCTGCTCTGCCCCAGGCGTGTCCGATTCAGCCGCTGCTGGTCAGTTTCAACAGCGGCTGAATCTGGGACGCCTGGGACAGAGCAGCTGGGGCGCTGCGGGTTGGTCCCGCAGCACTGCACCTCGGCGCTGGGGACCAACCTGGCAGCACCCCAGCTGCTCTACCCCAGGTGTCCCCAAGTCAGCTGCTGCTGAAACTGATCAGCGGCTGATTCCAGGAAGCCCGGGCAAAGCAGCTCTGCCTCGGGCTTCCTGTAGTCAGCCGCTGGTCAGTTTCAGCAGCGGCTGAATCGGGGACACCTGGGGTACAATATGTACCAGTTCCGACTTACATACAAATTCAACTTAAGAACAAACCTATAGTCCCTATCTTGTACGTAACCCGGGGACTGCCTGTATAGTCCTAGCTTTCACATTATAGTCCTAGCCTTCACATCCCAGAGACTGTCCCTTCGTACTCAAAATCAGGGGAGAACAGATTGACCCCTGGTCTCCTTTCAACTAATCAGCCTTTGGAGCTTTCTGTAGTACTGGTTTCTGGGTATCGCTGAGAGGGTCAAGTCAAGGCAAACTGCTCTGAGACAGGGCTACTTACAGTCCAAGACTGGGGGGTCCTGCGCGCTAAGGCACACCAAACCGGTCACAAAGAGAACTTATTTGCCCCACTGGCTGGCCAGAAAGCACATCCCAGCAATCCTTTTAGACAGTCGAGCTTTTCTTGGGCCACCAAGAGCACGCTTTAATAGAGATGAGAAGTTATGGAAACCAACCTCCTCAAAGCAGTATAGGTTCATCTGATCCCAAAGGACCAGCCTGAGAGGAAGTGCGGATTGTGTGGCTTTTATTCCCCTTGTCCCATTGCGTGTGGTTTCTCCTGTCCTGTAGTCACCCCGTGTGCATGCCTCAGTTTCCCTTGGGCACTGCACCAGTAGCTAGTTTGGGGTGGGAATTTCAGTGTAAGCGTCTCTCTCATATACACAATGGCTGACACTTTCTGTAAGCTGAGCCTGGGATGGGGGAGGAACTGGGTGACATCTTTGGTGTGGGAAGGAGCAACAAGTCCAGAGGAGGGGCTGGCTGCAGGGTGAGGATGGGGCTGCTGAGTGTGTGAGTTGGTCTCAGCTGGCTTAGGGGCACAGAAATTGGGGGAAGGGCCCTTGTCTCTGCACCACCTCTCCTCAAGATGGATGGTGCTGGCAGCTTCTGGTTCCTGTGCTGACACGTCTGTTCTATGCTGTATCCCTGGCCGACTAATAAACTTTCTCTTCTACCTGCCACCTGAGAGTCGCATCTGACTGTGGACAGGGGTGCAGGGCCCGGTGACTCCCCCATACTTGGTGACACAGCCACATTCTCAGGTCAATTAATAATTTAGATCTTTCCCCTAAAAGCACACTGTGCCAACCTTTTAGACTCTAAAAGCTAAAGGTTTATTTTTTTAAAAAAAGAAAAAAAAACCCAAAAAACAAAGAAAAGAAAAAGAAAAAAAGGGGGAAAAAAGAGAAAAAATGAGAAAAGAAGGAAAAAAGGAAAAAGGAAAATAAAGAAAGAGAAAAAAGAGAAAAGAGGGGGAAAAAAAGGAAAAAGAAAGAAAGAGGAAAAAAGAAAAAGGGAACAAAAGAAAGAGAAAAGTGAAAAAAAAAAACAAAAAAGGAAAAAGAAAGAAAGGAAAAAGAAAAAGGGAACAAAAGAAAGAAAAAGAGAAAAGAGGAAAACAAAAAAAGGAGAAAAGGAGAAAAAGAAAGAAGAAAGAGAAAGAGAAAAAAAGGAAAAAGGGAAAAAAGAAAAAAAAGAAAAGAAAAGAGAGAAAAGGAAAAAAGAAAAGGAGTGAGTGGTAGAGTGGTGAAAGGGATCAAACACATACACCAATAGTCAAGTTCTTGGTGCAGGCCCGTAGCAGAGATGGACTAAACTACTGTCTTAAATCAAGTCTCTGAAACACGTCCTCTGTTAGGATGGCTCATCAGTCCTTTCAAGCTTCAGTTCAGAGCAGGGATCGCTTAGGGGGGATGAGCTGGATTGGGGACAAACGGAGGAACCCCCAGGGTCCTTTTTATAGCCTTTCCCACGGGGAGGGACTCCCATGGTGCTCACTGTGTAAAAGTATGTCCCAGGGTGGAGTTTGTCACATGAGCAAGTCACCCTGCCCATGAATGACTCAGTCCTTTTTAAGCAGACCCCACGGCTCACATTCCAGATTGAAGGTTTGCAGGAAAGTCCATTCAGAGTAGTTGGTGCCTCCCGTGCTATACTGTTCTTTGAATGTTGCTTGATGGGTCAATCAACCTGACAAGTCTTTCCCAGACATGCTGGCTGGCTACTCAGCGGGAGTGACTCCAGGGGCTGATGTTTGAAAAACAGCCACATGGCTAATGTCCATATCGTCATGCACAAAAATGACCCGTGTACACCGACAGTATAAACAGAATCAGCGAATCGTACACTTTCTAGAGACATCTCACTTGGCCCACTCTGTATAAGATTTGGGGCAAACATAACAGTGGTTGGAACCATGAGCTGTATGTTCGTATTACAATCCAGCAACGTCACACCTTCTTATACAGTGTTTCTTAAACTTTTTGAGACCATGGAACACCAAACAATATTTTTTTTTAAATGCGGAACACCTATGAAAATTTTCTTCCAAAAAAAAATTGTTGTCAGACCAAAAAAAAAAAAGACGTAACAGAAACAACGAAGAGGTCACGGCAGACCTGCAAGATGTTCACGGAACACCAGTGTTCTGAGGAACATAGTTTAAGAAACACTGTTCTTATAGAATCATACTATTGTCAGAAATCGTAATGTCATCCTAAGGAAAGGAGCCCTTGCAGGACGGACAATTTTACCACAAGCCCTCAGGGGTGTGACCTGGTGGGAGGTGGGGACCGCTGTATACATGAGATGCTCAGGGTTGGTCTAGACTAGAAGTGGAGAAGATCTGGTCAAGATCAGGGGAAATCATGCCATCTATCAACTCCAACCAGTTTTCCCCCTCAAGACAACTCTCAAAGGCAGACAGGCCTCTCTGCAAAACAGCCAGGGCTGCAGCAAGAAGGAGGGACTGATTGTTACTCTCTGACATGGGAAAAAGTTGTGAGCTCTGAATGAAACATTTCCCATGTTCAAAGCATCTCTGCGTTTGCTTTGGGTCCTCTGCTGTGAACTAAGAACTGAACTCTGAGTGAAACTCTTCCCACGGTCCAGGCATTTATAGAAGCCATCTGCCCTGTACGTTCCTGATGTGACTTGTCACTCAACTTTTCTCTCAGTAAAGATTTTTAGGGGGATTTCTCATCTATGGGTTCTCTGATGTCTCGTCATGTTTGAGCGCTTATTAAACCTGTTCCCACAGTCGGGGCATTTATAGGGCTTCTCTCCCGTATGGATTCTCTGATGTGCAATAAGATGCCCTGATTCAGAAAACTTTTGCCCACAATCAATACACTTATAGGGTCTTTCTCCAGTGTGGGTTCTCTGATGTGTATTCAGTTGTGATTTGTCACTGTACGTTTTTCCACAGTCTGGGCACTTCTGAAGTTTTTTTCTTGTGTGGATTCTCCGATGTCTACACAGGCTTGAATGATGATTAAAGTTTTTGCCACAGTCGGGACATTTATAGGATATTTCTCGTGTATGGATTTGCTGATGGATAATAAGGTTTGTGTTTTGAAGGAATCTTTTCCCACAGTCAAGGCATTTATAGGGTTTCTCTCCCGTGTGGGTCTTCTGATGTGCAAGAAAGTGTGAGCTGGCATAAAAACTTTTCCCACACTCAAGGCATTGATATGGTCTCTCTCCCGTGTGTGTTCTCTGATGTGCAAGAAGGTATGAGTTGCCACAAAAACTTTTCCCACACTCAAGGCATTTAAAGCGTGTATCCTCTTTGTGGATATTCTGATGTTGCTTAAGTCGTGATTTGTCATTAAATTCTTTCCCACACTCAGTGCATTTATACGGTGTCTCTCCTGTATGAATCTTCTGATGTCGAATTAGGTTTGACCTCTGATTAAAACTCTTTCCACAGTCCTGGCATTTATGCAGTTTCTCTTTCTTGTGGATTCTGTGATGGGAAATAAGATCTGAGCACTGACAAAAAGTCTTCCCACTGCAAAGGCATTTGTAAGAGTTCTCTCCACCATGGGTTCTCTGAGGCACATTAAATTCTGTTTGATCACTAAGTATTTCCCCACCGTCAAAGCATGTAGAAGGTTTTAATCTCATGTGTATTTTCTGGTGTCTAGTCAAGTTGGAACTGCAACTGAATTTTTTCCCACAGTCATGGCAATTATAGGGTGTTTCTCCAGTGTGGATTTGCTGATGTGCAATGAGATTTGTACTATTAAGGAATCTTTTCCCACACTCGAGGCATTTATAGGGCTTCTCTCCCGTGTGAGTTTTCTGGTGTGCAAGAAGTTGGGAGTTGTCATAAAACTCTTTTCCACACTCAGGGCATTTGTAGGGCTTCTCACCCGTGTGAGTTCTCTGGTGTGCAAGAAAGTGGAAGTTGTCACAAAACCCTTTTCCACACTCAGGGCATTCATACCGTGTCTCTCCCGTATGGGTCCTCTGATGTCGAATTAGGTTTGACTTCCAACTGAAACTCATCCCACAGTCCTGGCATTTGTACGGTTTCTCTCCCGTGTGGGTTCTGTGATGTGAAATAAGATCTGAACTCTTAGAAAAAGTCTTCCCACAGTCAAGGCATTTATAGGGCTTCTCTCTCATGTGGGTTCTCTGATGCGTAATAAGGTGTGCTTGGTCACAAAACTTTAGCCTACAAACAATACACTTATAAGGTCTTTCTCTACTCTTGGTTTTTGGATGCATAGTAAGTTGTGATTTGTCACTAAACTTTTCCCCACTATCAGGGCGTGTGTGAGGTTTTTCTCTCATGTGGATCTTCCGGTGTCTAGTCAGGTTTGAACGCCTATTGAAGGTTTTCCCACACTCAGGGCATGTATAGGGCATTTCTCTGGAATGGATTTGCTGATGCACAATAAGATTTGAGCTCCGAAGGAATCTTTCTCCACACTCAAGGCATTTATAGGGGTTTTCACCCATGTGGGTTTTCTGGTGTGTAAGCAACCGTGATCTCAAACGGAAACTTTTCCCGCACTTTGTGCATGGGTTTTTTCTCTCTTGTGGGTGTATTCCCTCCTGGGCAGGGCTTTCCTTGAGGTCCATGCAGTCTTCTTCACAAGTCATGGATTTAGGCACTTCCTTCCGCAGCTGGTTTGTCTCAGACATGCCTTGGCTCTCACAGGATGTTGCTTGGTCGACACTCCAGGAAGTGTTATGTTCATATCTTTTTGATTCTCCCCCATGGAGTTCCATCTGTTCAGGGCTTTCCTGCTGCGAATTCTCTTCCTTCTTACACACCTTCCCTTCACGTGCTGGACAGAGAGAGAATCCAGAGTCATTCTCCGAGCCAGGTTGAAAGGGAAGCATGGGGAACAGCCAAGAGGTGAAAGACAACACTGTCAGGGTGGTTAAACACTGGAATAAGTTGCCTAGGGAGGTTGTGGAATCTCCATCTCTGGAGATATTTAAGAGCAGGTTAGATAAATGTCTGTCAGGAATGGTCTAGACCCGAGGTCACCAACCTGTTGATCGCGATTGTCTGGTCAATAGCGAGGGGCTCGACCAGTCGATCGCAAGGCGTTCGGGCCCCCCCCCATTTCCCCCCACCCCCAAGAAGCCCCACTACCTACCTCCAGCGACAATGGAGGTAGTGCCGGCTTCCTGCGGGGTGGACAGAAGTCCTGCAGCTGCGCACCACTTCCGGGGGTTCCGGAAGAGCGCCGGCTTCTCCCCTCCCCCAGGTCTGTGGCATGCTGGGAACTTGCGGGGGTGGGGGGGAGTCCCCAGAGGAGGTGCACGCCAGGGCTTCCCTGCTCTGCGGGAGGGGGGAGTCGTCCCCGGAGGAGGCGTGCGCTGGGGCTTCCCGCCTCTGGGGGGGAGGGGGGAGGAGTCCCGGGAGGAGGCAGATGTGGGGGACTCCCTGTCCCCTGCCCCTAGAAACACCCTGTCCCCTGCTGCAGAACCCTGTCCCCTGCCCCCCCTGGCACCCTGTCCCCTCTCCCCTACTGGCACCCTGCCCCCACCCCAGCACCCTGTCCCCTGCCCCAGCACCCACTAGCACCCTTCCCCATTACCGTGTCCCCTGCTCCCACCAGCACAGTTGGGGCCACATTAGTGAGGCTTGGGGGATTTTTGGAGGAGTTATTTTTTTGCATCTCACTTGTGTGGCCCCCCAACTGACTTTTCTGTGGGTCAGTGACCCCTGACTCAAAAGAGATTTCCTGCCCTTCTCATAAATAAAGACAATGCAGAAACTTTTTGTGTTTGACATAGTATTTTATTTAAAAATGAAGCCTGGCCAACAAACCCCCAATTGGGGCCAAGCCCCCATCTGGCTGCAGCATCATAACACTCCTGCACCCACCCTCCCCCCAGACCCTAGATCTGAGCCTATCATACACTGGACCCCCCCTGCCCTGAGCCCTTCACATACCCCAAACCAAATTCCTGCACCCTCACATCCACAAGCCTGTGGCTTGCTTAGTACCCCAACCCTCCATCTGACCCCAACACTCCCCAGCCTGGAGCCCCCTTCCCGAGCCAGCATCCCCTTCTTAACGTCCTCCTGCATCCAAATTCCCTCCCAGAGCTTGCACCTCTCACCCCTTCCCACACCCAAATGCCTCATTCCCACCCCAGAGCCCACACATCCTGTCTCAGCCCAGTGAGGGTACGGCTAGACTGCAGGAGTTTTTCAGGATTCCAGAGATATCCTAGAAAAACTCTTCTGCATCCAGGGATGTGTTTGTTCTTCCGCTTTTTTTAGTGGAAGAGCAAACATGCTCTTTCGGTAACCCCTGTATTCCTCATTCCATGAGGAATAAGGGGGCTTCAGAAAAAAGGGTTTTTTCTGACATTTGGTCCAGTCTAGATAGGCCAAATGTTGGAAAAACCTCCTCCTACAGAAGAATAAAAAAAAGTGGCAGTGTAGAGTGTATAACGGCTGGGGATAGCTAGTGACGGAGAGGAGAATAGAGAGGGCGGGGCTTCAAGGAAGGGGTAGGGTCTTGGGGGAAGGATGGGGTGGTAGATCTTGGCTTGTTCTGACATTTAAAAAATGATCTTGGGTGTAAAAAGGTTGGAGACCACTGTTCGAGACAGTACTGGGTCCTGCCATGAGGGCAGGGGACTGGACTCAACGACCTCTCGAGGTCCCTTCCAGTTCTAGTGTTCTATGATTCTACGAACACAGAAACAGCTTGGGAGACTGAGAAAGGTGAAATGTACTTACCCATGGTTCGTTTCGGCACAGCTGAAATTGTATCCCTCCTCTCCGATCTACCAGCTGTCAGTTCCCTTGGGTGCACATGCGATGTGAGACCTGAGGTTTCAAAGGATCACACTGAGCAATGGGCCAGACAAAAATGGGCTTTTTGGAGAACAAGTGTTAAGCAGGGCTACATCCTGGGAGGTGAAAGCAAATTCCCCACCTCCACTCATGAAGCTATTGCCCAAGGAGGGGGCCACGGCCTGTCAATCAAAGGCTGAGGTTGTTTAAAGAAAAGACTGAATTATGTGTAGATTCCAAAGCCAGAAGAAACCCCTGTAATGATCTAGTGTGATCTCCCGTCCGCCACAGAACTGCCCCCAAACAATTCCTAGAACAGATCTTTTGTAAACACCACCAGTCTTGAATTAAAAATTGCTGGCGAGGGAGAATCCACAGCAACACCATTCAGGGATGAGATAGCAGGAGTGCTGGAAGCAAGGCACGAGAAGAAAATTCTTCTGCTCTACTCCACGCTGTTTAAGCCTCAGTCGGAGTATGGTGTTCAGTTCTGGGCACCACATTTCAGGAAAGAGGTGGAGAAATTGGAAAAGGTCCAGAGAGGAGCGACCAAAATAATTAAAGGTCTAGAGACCATGGCCTATGAGGGAAGACTGAAAGAATTGTGTTTAGTCTGGAAAAAAGAAGACCTAGAGGGGACATAACAGCTTTCATGTACCTAAAAGGGTGTTACAAGGAGGAGGAAAAAATATATTATTCTCCTTAACCTCTGATGATCGGACAAGAACAACGGGTTAACTCGCAGGGTGGTTAAGTGCTGGAATAAATCGACTAGCAAGGTTGTGGAATCTCCATCACTGGAGATACTTAAGAGCAGATTGGATAGACATCTGTCAGGGATGGTCTAGTCAGTACTAAGTCCTGCCATGAGGGCAGGGGACTGGACTCGATGACCTCTCCAAGTCCCTTCCAGTTCTAGTGTTCTATGATCCTATAACATGTGTTAAATTATTCCAATGCATAAGCTAAATATTTACGCTTCATTTCCAATCTGAATGTGCTTAGTGTCAGCTTCCAGACGTTGGATTGGGTTAGACCTATTGGGGTTTGTAAGAGTTAAATAAAGGGTCTTGGTACTTGTGACTATGAGAATGGGGCACAGCTCGAGCTTCTATTGATGCACAGACTTGCTTTGATTCCTCCTTCCCTACTTGCTCAGGACTGATGAGCATGCAACTGCGCCCAAGACGTAACTTTTTAATGAATGGCCTTTGTGTTAACCATGCTATCTTCCTTGCTCCCTTATCTGCTCAGCAATACACATTCCGGGTCGCCTCTCCTGTTTTCCTTGTAAGTTGCGAATTCAAGGAGTTTTGTGATGTGAAAAAACAGGGGTGGGTAAAATGATATTCATCACATGGTTATGATTATGCGTTATATGGGTGTTCACACTACTAAATTAGGGCATATAGGGTGATGGAATTGATAAGCATATTTACATACTGACTAAGGGTACATCTACACTGCACAGCTATTTCGGGATACCAGAGGTATCCCGAAATAGCTACCCAACCTCTACACAAGCTGCCCGTGATTTCAAAATGTTTTTCAAAATAACAGGCTTGAGCTAGTTCGCCATCCTGGTAAAGCTCATTCCACGAAGGATAAGGGGTGGCTCGAAAGAACGTGCTAATTTGAAATTTGGCACTGTGTCATCTTCTTTTTAAATCCTTGTACTCCGAGTGGAGCAGAGGTCATCTACAAACAAGTCTCCTCCACTTCACTCTGTCTTGAGACAAAACGTCTAGCTGACTCCCGGAGGACCCCAGTTGTCCTTCAGTCTCAGTAGATCTTCTCCACATTGTCCGAGGTCTTCCCGTGGTCTGGCAGTGTAGACGCGCCAAATTTCAAAGTAAGCTCTCTCGAAGTAGATTCGAAATAAGAGACGCCATTGGCGTCGCGCAAACTGCGCATCTTATTTCGAGTTTAGGGTGCTGTGCAGACGTACCCGAAGACAAAAAGGTGTACCTGGGGGTTAATTTGTTGCTCGTTCACACCCCAAGTAGGCGGGATCCGAGACAGAATGAGTGTCAGCAATAAAGCCTCCCGGTTACCCCATCCGCCTCTGGGTCAGCCTGTTCTTTTCTAACAAGACCTTCTTCTCCGGACTGAAAAGCTTTAAATATCTGTTCCCATGACAGGGCGCTGGCCCTGCACTGGCCTTTTAAGGGCGAAACCCCAGCCCTGAGTGAGGGCGGAGAGAGGAAGCCCCAGCTGAGGCAGCTGTTGCTAATGAGGGCCCAGCTGGGGGCTATATATAGAAGGGCTCCTGGAGGGAGAGTGAGGACTAACAGCTGCTCTGGACAAAGAGCAGTAGGGACCTGGCTGCCAGGGAAGCAGGAGGCTTCCTGGAGGGAGAGCAGGGCTGGGGAAGGAAGGCAGGGCTCGGTAAGCTCTGGCCAAGCAAGCCCCCAGGCTGCAGGGCCTGAAGCAAGGCCCAAGGACACAGGGTTGCAGAGAGGCAGCCAGGGTAGGCAGGGGCAGCAGATCCACACCACTTTGCCAGTGATGAGTGGCCATTACAGACTTCATCTAGGGGTAGGGGCTAGATGAAGACTGGCTGTGGGTCACTGAGGCAAGGTGGGTCCAGGGGAACTGGGAGGAGAACTGGGTGCCCTGGG
Organism: Rafetus swinhoei; assembly: GCA_019425775.1. Lineage (NCBI taxonomy): Eukaryota > Metazoa > Chordata > Testudines > Trionychidae > Rafetus > Rafetus swinhoei. The sequence continues at coordinate 17,699,988 of CM033444.1, read as the reverse complement.
GAGGGGGAACCCTGGAGTGCAAGCAGGATAAACACCCACCCCTGGAAGGGAGCTCCGATGCTGGAGCGGGCGCTGCCGGAGGGCCGTGTCCTGAAGAGGACGTGTTTGGACAGGAGAGGGCAGCGAGAACACGGGGAGACACCAGCAAGGGGGAGGTGTCAACAAGCTAATTCCCAGGGCACCCGGCTGGAGGCGCCGTGGTGGTGAGTTTGCCCTGTGACAGTTCCTCCTGCAGACACTTAACAGAGGCAGCAAGTTGCCCTTGAAACATCGCTTTCTCACGCTAAACAGTTCCTGGAGTCTGTCACCATTACACGTGGCTTCTAATCCTGTCAACATTCTCACAGCTGCTCTCTGAACTCTCTCTTGTTTATTAGCATCCTTCTTGAATGGTGGGCACCAGAACAGGATGCAGGATCCCAGCAGCGGGCGCCCCAGGGCCAAATCCAGAGGTAAAATAATCTCTCCGCTCCTCCTCAAGATTCCCCTGTTGATACATTACACTAGCTCTTTTGGCCACAGCGTCACATTAGGAGCCCCTGTTCACCCAAATTCTATTCAAAGTCACAGCTCTTCAGAATAGAGTCTCCCATCTTGTAAGTCTGGCCTCCCTAGGCAATTTATTCTAGTGCTGAACGACCCTGATAGTCAGGAAGAGTTTCCCTAATGTCCAACCTAAACCTCCCTTGCTGTAGTTTAAGCCCATTGCTTCTTGTCCTGTCCTCAGAAGTCACGGAGAATAATGTTTCTCTCTCCTTCTTGTGACACCCTTTTAGGTGCTTGAAAATGGCTCTCCTGTCCCCTCTCAGTCTTCTCTTTTCTAAACGAAACAAGCCCAATTCTTTCAGTCTTCCCGCATAGCTCATATTTTCTAGACCAGTGTTCCCCAATTTTCTTTGGCCATGGAACCCTGTTAAACTCAAAATAATTTTGTGGAACCTCTAACAACAGTCTTATATATGGAGCTGAAAAAGTAGACCACAAATAAGTAAGGATAATAATAAACAAATGAAAATTGTTTTCATAAATGCTTAAATATTATTTTTTTAAAAAAATCATAAAATGTTATTGTAATGGAATTTTCTCGCAGGACCCTTATTTTCACTTTGTTCCGTGGAACACCATTTGGGAAACACTGTTCTAGACCTTTAATCATTTTTGTTGCCATTCTCTGGACCTTCTCCAATTTCTCCACATTTTTCTTGAAATGTGCTGCCCGGAACTGGACGCAGTACCCAATCGAGGCCTAATCAGCGCAGAGTAGAGCGGAAGAATGACTTCTTGTGTCTTGCTCACAACACTCCTGTGAATGCCTCCCAGAATCTTGTTTGCTTTTTTGCCACAATGTCACACAGTTGACTCATGTTTAGCTTGCCAGCAAGCCAGCAGCGCCAGAAACCAGGGAGCCCAGGAAATGTTCCTTCTGCCGTTCTGTCACATGGGCCTTAGGAAAAATAATCTCTAACAGGATCAGGCACTGCACTGGATATTAACAAGAAACCCTGCCTCAGTCAACTCTCTAAGGCTTGACATCTCTGAAGGAGCCAACAGATCCCTGGAAGCCATTTCAGATTGGGAGAATTTTTGGCGACCTCGTGGGTCCCATTTTTGTACGTCTTAAAATTCCTAAAAAATCTGATGCTTCAGGGATCAGCCTGTCACCTGCAGGAGTCAGGAAGGCATCCTCCTCACCCCCAAACCATTTACTCTTTTCCACTCCTTTTCTCCTACCTGGTGAAGCATCAGAGGCTATGTCTAAACTGCAGGCTTCTTTCAGAAGTTTTTTCAGAAGAGAGCGTCCACACTGCCAAAGCACATCGAAAAAGCGATCTGCTTTTTCGAAAGATAGCGTCCATTCAGTGTGGACGTTATCTCGCATTTAAGCTGTGATTACTATGGATGGAGTGGCCACCAGGGCACCTGAGATTTTTCCTCTTCTTTCAAAAGAACTCCCTCTTCCCCGTCCACACACGCCTTTTTCCGAAAGAGCTCTTTCAGAAAAAGGCTTCTTCCTTGTAGAAAGAGGTTTACCCATTTTGGAAAAACCCCTCTGTTCTTTTGATTTTTTTTCCAAAAGAACACGATTGCAGTGTGGACGTAAGTGAAGTTTTTTTTTAAAACGGTCGTTTTTCCAGAAAAAAACTGCAGTGTAGACATACTCAGAGAGTGGGGACATTGGTAGCACAGAGTGATATTGAAAGGTGGTATGGGAATTCTCTCTCTTGGGCAGGTCTACACTTCCCTGGAGATCAGTGTTGTGGTGACTAATTAAGTGGGTCTAGTAAAGACCAGTATTCCACCAGAACAGAAGTGTAAGGGAAGTATGAGATTTTCTCCCATCAGCCCCCGCAGCAGAGATCCTGCAGCAACTCAACCTCAGGTACGACTCCAGATACACTAGTCACGTAGCTGGAGTTGCAGAACTTAAGTCAACATTGCCCCATAGTGTAGACCTGCCCTCAGGTTGGTGGGTCTTACTGGCAGGCTCTGGGTTTAAATGATCACTGTATTTGAGGCTAGAAAGGAATTTTCCCCCAGATCAGATTGGCAGGGACATCCTGAATTCCTGTGCAGCGTGTGGAGCGGGGTTGCCCACTGGGTAAATCTCAAATCCCTGCCATGGCAGATGCAGCTGGAACTGGAGCACATGAGTCCCACCTGATTTTGCCCATGGGATGCCACAGCATAGTCTCCAGAGAGTTATAACATTCTGGTCCAATTCGGCTGGCGGGGTTTGGTGAGCGTCTCTCCGGTTGGGAACAGATTCTGGGAAGAGAAAGCCGCAGCTCGTGGGTGTCTGGAGAGTCATTTGCTGTAAGGCAGGGTTGCGCCCACCCCTTCCCTAGACTTTTTCATAGGTCTGTATGTGCCAGGACATTTTCCACTCCTCCCTCTTGTCAGGGAGAGTGTGGGAGTCACCAGGCCCTGCACCTCCATCTGCAGTCAGATGTTCCTCTCAGGGTATGTCTAGACTACATGGCTCTGTCGCCAGAGCCATGTAGATTAGTTTACTAGACATACTACCCACCCACAGCCTGCACCCCACACCTTGCCCAAGCCCGTCCAGCTCCCTAACTCCCACCCAGACCCCCCACCCCAACTTCCTGTCTGGACCAGCCCCTCCTGCACCCCAAACCCCTCATCCCCAGCCCCACCCCAGAGCTTGCACCCCCAGTTGGAGCCTTCACATCAATTCTCTGTCCCAACCTGGAGCATCCTGAGCCCCTCATTTTTGGCCCAAGCTGCTGCATTAGCCCACACACCGCCATGGAGCTGTATGTGGCCCATGACTGACTTTTTCAGTCAGTGGCCCCTGGTAAATAAGAGGTTCCGTTCCCCCCACCCTTGGATGTGATGGAAACCACTTCAAGCCAGATGTAGCTCCAGAAACTGCTACCTGGGAGAATCTGCTCCTGGTAGCCATTCCTCATATGGGATTATTAAACAAAAACAAAAACAAAAAAACCCACCCTGCTAGCTGAGGTAGCAAATGTCTAAATTATCTGTTTCTTCACATGCTATATGGGGTGAGGAACTGCTAGCTGTAGGAATCTGCTCCTTGTAGCAGTTACTCAGATGGGATTGTAAAAAACACCCCCCCCCCCAAAAAAAAAAAACCTCTGATGTGATCTAGCAAATTCCCAGAAAAAAAATCTCAGAGGGGGAGCCATGTTAGTCTAAAGCAGTGTTTCTTAACCTATGTTCCGCAGAACACTGGTGTTCCCTGAACAACTCGCAGGAGTGCCTCGACCTCTGCTTTGTTTTTGTTACTTCTTTGTTTTTGTCTTTTTTTTTTTTTTTTTTTTTTTTTTTGGTCTGACCATTTTTTTTAAGAAAATTTTCATAGGTGTTCCGCATAAAAAAAAAATTGTTTGGTGTTCCCTGGTCTCAAAAAGTTTAAGAAACACTGGTCTAAGGGGCCACAGGACCACTGGCTGTCTTCAAATTCCTCGCACTCTCCCACACTCCAGGGCGTGGGAACCGGCTCGATGGAGAAACCGGTTCCCTGACGCCTGGGGGAGGGACTGGCACAGACCGGCGACTGTAAAACACTTTCTCGCGCTGCACCGGCAGCGCCCCCAGCTTCCCCGGGGCAGAGTCACTTGCCAGCCCGCCCTGCCCCCTAGATCTCCCCGTTACCTGCAGAGCCCGGGGCTGCCCCAGGGTTGGGCTGCGGAGGGGCCCAGGGTGAAAGTCTCCCCCAGGCGCGCCGGGCCGGGTTCCCAGGGCAGGGGGCGGAGGCAGCCGCTGACCTAGGAAGGGAACCGAGAGGCGGGACCGGCTCCCAGCCCCCCTCCCGCAGCTCTTGCGCCCGCCCCTTCCCACGCGGCTCCGCGGAGCGCAGCCCCCCCAGCCGTGCCCGCAGGCTGCGGGGGGGGGTCGTGGCCGCGGAGAGCCACCGGCTGCAGCCCCCCCCCCGGAAAAATAAACCCATCGCGGGCCACACGCAGCCCCGCTGGGGGGCTCGGGGCTTCCCCGTGTCTCTGGGATCTGGGAGAGTCAGCTTTAACCCTGCCACAGGTGTGGGGCTAGGAGTGAGGGGGGCAGGCTGGGGCAGAGGGCTCGGGCGTGGGAAGGGGGTGCAGCTTCCAACTGGGGGAGCAGGGTGCGCCGGGGGTGCAGCGTCTGGAGGAGTGAGGGGCGGGAGGAGGCTCAGGGCTGGGCGGGGTGTGGGAAGGGACTCAAGGGGGTGCAGGCTCTGGGAGGCAGCTCGGCTGCAGGGGCAGCGGGTTGGAGTGACGGGGCGGGGGGGGGCAGGGAGCTCGTCACCGACAGCTCCTGGCTGCTGCCCCCAGCATGGCCCCTGGGGGGCGGCGGGAGGCTCGGGCCGGGCGGAGCCACGGAGCAGCCCCCGCCCCGCCGCTGTTTGGTTCCTGGGTCAGCTCCTCCCTTGCGCGCCGGGAGCCCGGGCGGAGCCGCTGCTGCCCAGCGGGGTCGGGGGGCCGGGCCCGGCCCGGGGGCCCGTTTTGCGGCGGCTGGAGCCCGCCCCTGGGCAGCCCCGGGCTCTGCCCGCCCCAGCCCCGAGCCGGAGCCTGTAGGTGTCGGGGAGCCCCGGGGCTAAGGGCCGGGGAAGGACGCGGCTCCCTGGCTGGGCAGGCGCCGGGCGGGTGGAGCTGAGCTGCGGGGAGAAGAGGGGCTGGGTGGCGGGCCCGGGGAATCCTGGTGTGGCTCTGGGGCTGGGTTGGCAGGAGGGCGGGGGAGAAATCAGCCTGAGATGGAGGGGAAGGGGTTTTGGGGGGTTGTTCATCTGAAACTGACCCCGGCACCAACCCCTGAGCCAGGCCAGAGCCGGGCCAATTCCCCTCCCGCATACCCGCGCTGAGTTGCTGCTGGGCCCTGCTTGCTCTCTCCCCCCCCCCTCCGAGATAGGCTTCTTCTCAGCGTGGCCAGGAAGTTACAGACAAGTCCTTCTGGGGCTGACCCTGTTGCCCTCCTTTATTGTGTGTATTCCCCCGGGGCAAAACTGGGCCCCCGTCCTCCAGTGTTCCCTGTAAGCCACGCTCCCCAGGAGAGAGTCCAGTGCTGCCCAGCTGATTGGCAGAAAGGCCCACAGCTAAGTTTTGTGTTTCTGTGGGTGGTGCATGTCCACACAGGCCTCAGCGCACAAAGCAAAATGTATTCCACACCTGCTGGGAAAGAAATTAGAACATTGCCAGCCTCCGCCTCTCTGTCTGTTCTCCAGATCTTTGTGGTTGGCTGGCTTCTTGCAGGGAAGCCTTCTACTCCTCCTCTTTCCCCTCCTCCCATCCAGCCATTTATTGCTAATTTACAAAATGCCTGGCCACTCTGAGAGTGGCCAGACAGATGATGGCCTCCTAGAGTCTGATACCAAGATAAAACTCCCTTGTCCCACTAGCTAGTTAATCGTGCAACATGTAGGGGAAACTGAGGCACACACTGTTCATATAAAACATTAAGAAAATCCCTTGCTTTGTCAAAGCCTCACACACTTCATCCTGTACCAGCCTCTTGCTGATAGATGAGAGAGAAACGGGAAGGCCCCTGCCCTCCTCCATTGGCTGTGGGGACAAGGAGTTCGCCTTTCTCCCTACCCTGATGCCCCCTGGCCGCTCTAAACAGGGTAGGAATGGGATTCTGCTACTCTGCCATCCTGTGACCAGCGGGATTGTGGCTGGGGCCGCAGGCAGTGGGTGAGAGACTCTTGTTGTTGCAGGTGCGGGTGACCTTCGAGGAGGTGGCTGTGTATTTCACCCAGGGGCAGGGGGTGCTGCTGGGCCCCGCTCAGAGAGCCCTCTACAGGGACGTCATGTGGGAGAACGGCAAGACGGTGACCTCGCTGGGTAAGGGATCCTGGTCCTTCAATTATTGGAAGCTGGGGTGGAAGGTCTGGGATGTGACCATTTGGCTTCTGTGCAAATTCTTCCCTGATCCCATAGATTACGTCTGCACAGTGGCTGGGAGGTGGGATTCCCAGCTCAGGTAGACTTACATGCTCTAGCTCTGCTGGAGTTAGCACCTGAAAAGAGCAGTGCATGTAACACCTTGTGCTGGACACCTGAGTACATGCCAGAGGGGAGGGCGGGGCTGTATGCAGGTGGCTAATCCAAGCCATGTCCCTTGCCTGCCGTGGCCACACTGCTGCTGTTGGATGCTAATAGTAATGTTCATCTGTCTGTCGAGCCGGGAACTGCACCTCCCATCTGCGGTGCAGATAAACCCTCTGATTTCAGGGGAAACCAGTTCTTTCATCCTGTTTAAGAGACTCCCTCAGCCGCGGGATAGGGGAGTCAGAAACACAAGGGAAACCTAATTCATCGGCATCCCTGCATCTTCTGAGGTAGCAGAAGCATTGCATGGTCCTGTCTGTATTAGGGATGGAATAGTGTAGAGTTGATTAACTGATAAGCAAAAGCTTATAGGTTGATGCTGTAGACTATACACATTTCCCCTCCCCCTTGCCAGTAAATGATTTAGCAGGCTGGCCAGCAACCCAGCTCAGTCCTGGTTCACTCTGGGTCTGGGAACTCAGTCTTCCCCACCCCACCCCCACCCAGACAGGGTTGCTGCCACCCTCCACTGCTGCCTCTGAATCAGGCAGTAGCACAGGGTGACAGGCAGCCAGTCTGTGAGGGGAGCTGGTTTTTAAACCGGCTCCCCAGGTGGACCAGCTTCTGCCTGGCACCCTACGCTGCTGCCTCTGATACAGAGGCAGCAGTGGGAGTGGCAGGGGGCTCCTCGGGAGTGAGGCCGGATTCTACTGGCTGCCGGCCCCACCCCCGGGGACTATAGAATAGTCGAGTAACCAATAAGAATTCATGAGATTAATCAACTATTCAATTAACTGATATCGAACATCCCTAGTCTGTATTTATTCATGTCTGTTTCCCTCACTTCCTGGGACGAGCTCCATCCATGGGTCAGATGTCACCCACCCACGCAGACCAAGATCTGCCGCTCCTGGATTTCATGGCCCCCTGGGTGTTTGGAATAGATGTGGAGGCAGAATCCAATTTCTTCTTTGTGGGTCCCCAGTGCTCATGTAGATGGGATCATGAGCTTTCGCAAGCACAGCCCACTTCTTACCGGAAAACTCTGGTCATCTGAAAAAGTGAGCTGTGTCCATGAAAGCTCATGATCCCATCTCCATGTTTGGTTAGTCTATAAAGTGCTACCAGACCGTTTTTTAAGTTTATCCTGGAATCATAGAGCTGGAAGAGACCTCAGGAGGTCATCAAGTCCAGGCCCCTGCCCAAGGCAGGACCAACCCCAACTCAATCAACCCAGCCAGGGCTTTCTCAAGCCGAGACTTAAAAACCTCTAGGGATGGAGATTCCACCACCTCCGTAGGGAACCCATCCCACTGCTTCCCCACCCTCCTAATGAAATTGTTTTTCCTAATATCCAACTTAGACCTCTCCCACTGCAAGTTGAAACATTGCTCCTCATTCTGCCATCCCTCACTACTGTGAACAGCCTTTCTCCACCCTCTTTGCAACCTCCCTTCAGGGAGTTGAAGGCTGCTCTCAGATCCCCCCTCACTCTTCTCTTCTGCAGACTAAACAAACCCAAATCCCTCAGCCTCTCCTCATAGGTCATGCGCTCCAGCCCCCTCATCATTTTGGTGGCCCTCCGCTGGACCCTCTCCAATGCGTCCACATCCTTTCTATAGCGGGGGGCCCCAGAACTGGACACAGTATTCTAGATGTGGCCTCACCAGAGCCTGTACAAACTAACTCAGCTACCTGTTGAAGCTTTTGACAACTAAGTTATTTCCTCCGAACTGGGAGGCTCTGTTAGCTCTTAAGTCTTACTATACCTATAAAAAAGGTTTTTCCTGCGGGACCACAGAGTGACGTCATCATGTCACTTTTGCGTCCCGCATCCCCTCCCCCCTCAGCCACCTGGCCTCCTCCCTCTCTCCCCCCTGCTGCTAACCCCATCATGGGGGCAGCCACCTAAGGCTCACGAGCCTGAATATGTCTCTTTGACTCCTCAACAGGAGCACTCACCTTCCTTGTACCTTGAAGGTAAACTGCTGCTGTGCTTGTAGGGGGGCTGGGCTGTATGGTGAGTGGGTGGGCGGCAGTGAGGCCCATGGGGGGGGTCGGGACTGGGTTACGCCCCGGCCCTGAGCCGCTGCACAGCAACTGACTGAAGCTCCGGCAGTCACCACATGGCGGGCGACTGGGGTGTTCTAAAAACAGCTGTTCCATTGCATCGGTGGCAGGAGGGGAGGGAGAGAAAGTACCGGGCTGGCAGAGGGGAAGAGGGAGAAGGGGACCTGGATGGCAGGGGCAGGGAAGGAGAAGGGATCCTAGTTGGTGCGGCCACATCCCAGCCCTTCCTGGTGGCTGGGGGGAAAAGCCGGTAGTGCCTACCTCCCCCTTCTTCTGGGACGGGGGGCGGAGGGGGTTGGCGATCACAGTGAGCAGGGGGTGCAGCCCCCTAGTTTATTTTTAAAACTTCTGTTCCCGGCTTCACCCTGTGGTACTGTTGTTAGGCCCAGTGCAATAAACTGTGAAGCTATAAGGAGAGAGAGGGTTTAAAAAAAAAGTCTCCTTTATGCTTGGAAGATGAAGAGTATAATGGATCTTGGAGCAGCAAAGACCCATTTCAAAGAAGGAAAAATTACAGCGGGGTTAATAAATGCTCCGTTTTGTAGTCTTCCCAGCAGCTGCGGTGTGTCTCCTCTTTGATGTTGCTTTTTGGTCCTTTTCTCCCCCTGCACGGGGCGGGGATGGCTCATGTCCGGATTCTCTGTCTATATTCCAGAAAGTGCCGGGATGGGGACTGAAAATGAGGAGAAGCCACAGCGGGAAAGTTGTGAGGACGCGGGTCTGCAGGGAACGGTATTGCGCAGATCCGAGGGGAGCCTTTCTCAGAATCATAAACGAGGAACAGCCTGTGAAAAGCAGCGCCGCTCAGAGAGGCTGCTGGCATGCGCCCCAGGGAAGAAAACGTGTGAGCCCATAAAAGATGGTGGAGACTGCAAGGACCTCAAGGAAGCCACACCCCGGCCGAGAATCCCCAGAGAAGAGAAAAAAAACACCTGCACCGAGTGTGGGAAGAGCTTCATTCGGCGGTCACACCTGGTGTCCCATCAGAAGGTCCACACGGGAGAGAAACCTTATAAATGCCTTGTCTGTGGGAAAGTTTTCAGTCAGAGCTCCAACCTGATTTCCCATCAGAGGATCCACACGGGAGAGAAACCCTACAAGTGCCTTGTCTGTGGGAAAGGTTTCAGTCACACCGACAACCTCATTTCCCACCAGCGGATCCACACGGGAGAGAAACCTTATAAATGCCTCGACTGTGGGAAAGGCTTCAACCAGGGTTCAAACCTTATTAGGCATCAGAGAACCCACACTGGTGAACAACCCTATAAGTGCCTGGAATGTGGGAAAAGCTTCATTCAGAGCTCAGATCTTATTAGGCACGAGAGGACCCACACCGGAGATAAGCCCTATAAATGCCTGGACTGTGGGAAAAGCTTTGTTTTGAGCTCGGATCTTATTTCCCATCAGAGTAGCCACACAGGAGAGAAACCCTACAAGTGCCTGGACTGTGGGAAAAGTTTCAATCAAAGCTCCTACCTTATTTCCCATCAGAGAACACACACGGGTGAGAAACCCTATAAATGCCTGGATTGCGGGAAAACATTCAGCTGGAACTCAAATCTGATTTCACATCAAAGGACTCACACAGGAGAGAGACCGTATAAGTGCCCGGACTGTGGGAAACGATTTCTTGACAACACAGCCCTTATTAAACATCAGCGAATGCACACAGGAGAGAGACCTTATAAATGCCTGGACTGTGGGAAAAGTTTCAGTCGGAAATCAACCCATATTGGACATCAGAGAATTCACAGAAGAAAAAAACCTTGATTGTGGGAGAAACTTCATTTGGGGTGAGCTTGTATCAGGCATCAGCAAACCCAGACAGGAATAGAACTCTTAAATATCTTGAACATGGAAATCGCTTCGAGTGGACTTGACATTCGCAACTCCCCACAGGAGAGGAGTTCTGTCAATTCCACCCTTAGGCCTGGACATAGTTTCTTTTAAAAATTAATCCAATTCCCCTGCCCCTATCTTTGATTTCTTTCATGCCAAGTCAGGCTCTCATGAGGGCTGGAGATATGTCACAGACCCAGAGGGGAATTCACATGGATCCCAAACTCTGTGTGATCATTCCGAGTTTAAATCCCAGTTTCCATCAGATTAGAATTTGAGTTTTTCTCCGTTCGTGAGGATGGCGTTAAAACTTTTATAACTAACATGACAATACATGAAGTCCCGGAATAAGGCAGGTGTATAGAAAAACACGAGTAAGTCTGTTCTCCTGATTTTGAATAATCTGTAGAACATACTCCAGGATGTCACTTTATATGGACCTGAAAGTGTCTGACAGTCTGTATTGGGAGTTGTTCTCCATTTAACAAAGGCCGTTTGGTCACTGAGCAGGATATTCGTTTTGTTCTACACAGGATCCAGATTTAGTGGGGACTCCAAAAGACAAATGACCATTTGCCAGAAGGCTCTGTTATTTTATTTGTCCTATATTCCAACCCTTTACCATGAAATGTTAATGTTGTTTGAGCAATGATTATTATACATCCCCATCAGCACAAAGCCAGTGCGAGAGTCACAGGCCAAGAGGCAGACATTAGAACGGGGAAGGAAGTTCCTGCCTGATCCCTGCAGCGACGTGAGATACAGGAGTCGGGAGAAGGAGAAAGATAAAGGGCTGAGAAAGTGCAGGGTTTTCTCTGGAGAGCCAGACCACTGAGGCTGAGAATTGTTAACTTGCTGCACTGGAGCCAGAGCAACCTAGGAAACAGGCTGTGAGCACTGGGGCCATGTCTCCACTTGCAGGATGATCGATGCTTCCAGAGTTTGATTTAGCGGATCTAGTAAAGACCCGCTAAATCAAATGCTGAGGGCACTCCTGACAGCACCAAAATGCCTACTCCTCGTGAGGCGTAAGGGAAGTTGATGGAAACGTTTCTCCCATCAACCTCTCTCTGTGAGGACAGTGCCAAAGCTCAACTTAAGGCATGTCGATGTCAGCTATGTTTTTTACGTAGCTGGAATTGCGTAATTTAAACCGACCTTCCTCCCTAGTGTGGACCTGGCCTCGGTGAAGCCATCCCTGAATCCTAGGCTACAAATGATGCTGCATGTGGAGAGACTGGACGCATCAGTGATTCCTGGGCGAATGAGGCTCTGCAAAGCCATGAAGGAAACTAGGGAAGTCAACAGCACAGCTGACGGTGAAGCCGGCGGACGTCCATCACTGCAACAGGTGGGCAATGAGGAATCTGTCAACCAAAATGGTCACCCCGGCACCTGCCTCCACAGCCTCCGTTATTGGGACGACAGAGACTCTCTGCCACGTTCACCCCATGCTCGCCAAGGGTATCCCTGGTGGGAGGGGATCAAATTCTCAACCCAGGAGTGGAGATGCTGTGCTGTTCTCCAGCTCCCCTTAGTCCCAGGCGTTCCAGCTCTCAGAGCATTTGCTTCTCTGTGACTGATTCCCGGCCTCTCAGATGGAGCCTCTGCATTTTACTGCACAACACTGCTCTGTTGCCGGTGCCTGCCGGAACAGCGCCGTACTGGCCTGGGGCTGAAACACGCCGTGATGAGCGGGGCTCTGGTTAGCTTTTGTTTTTGGCTTGGAAAGAATAAAGTTGAACTTTGTTTCTCAAACTCTTAGATTCCCTTGTCATGACTGAAAAGGGCCTTTCACGGACTCCAAATCCATTTGGGAACAGGCCCACCAATGGGGGCGGGAGGGAGGGAGGAAGGGAAACTGCTCCGGGGCCCAGAGCTCCCGGCTGATGCTGCTGGGCCCTTTAAATTGCTGCTAGCCTGCTGAGGGCTTGGGCGACCTGGCGTGGCACACTCCGGGCGGCACTAAGGAACCATCCTCCTCCCACACCCACCTTGTCCCGGGGCCCGGCCTAGCTGTCAGCTCCCCTGCCTGGGAATCCTCTTCTGGGTGTTCTTTCCCCAACCCTGAACACTACACACGTCCTGGGGGGAGCCTGGGCACATGCATCCCAGGCTGGAGCGCCAGGGGAACCCTGGTGCCCCAAGTTGTAAGAGTGAGGTGAGTGCCTTCCTTGTCTCCCCCTCCCCTCCCCCCGCTTCTCCCTTGTGGTTCCCCATCCCCTGGCTTTGAGCACAACAGCAGGGATCTGCATTGATGCTGCTGCAGATGTGTAGTGTAGGCTAGGGATGTAAAAGTCTAATCGACTGTCTGATAAGCATTTGCTTATTGGATAGTCTTTTGACTAGTCGACATCCCTTCCCTGCCCCCCTTTGCTGCCTCTATGAGATAGAGCAGTGTTTCCCAAATAGTAAGGGTTCCGCGAGAACTTGGAACTCCCCCCGTTAAAGAGACAGTTATCGCTTTTTTTTTTTTTTTTTTGCTTGACCAATTTTCCTGGCTGGGGTTCCTTGAAATTCTAAAGGGGTTCCTTGGCCAAAAAAAGTTGGGAAACACTGAGATAGAGGCAGCAAAAGGGGGGCAGAAGGGATACTTCAAAGTGGCGTTTCAAAGGTGCAGCCGCTGCACACACATGCCCCGAGCCATGTAGTTAAACTGATGCAAGTCCCCAGCCTGTCATTGGTACAAATAGGTGCCAAGCTTTGTAGGTGGTGTGGAGTGGAGCACACCTGGCAAAAAATAAGGGGGTGCTTAGCACCCAACTGGCAGTCAAGCTCCCTTCCCCCAGCATGTCCCGCCCGTTGTGGGTTGGCTGGTCCGTGGCATGGGGGAAGTGCCGTGAGGGAGGGAAAGAAAGCAGGGATAGGACCTGTGCAGGGGAGGAAAGAGGTGTGGGGGCGTGGCCTGAGGGAAAGGGAGTGGGGTTGGGGCTGGGGGAAGAGCCAGGGCAGAAAGAAGCAGATCTGGGGACTTGGGAGAAAGGGTGGAGAGGAGCTGAGGGCGGAGCAAGGGCAGGAAGAGGTGGGATGGAGCCTTGGGACAAGGGGAGGAGTGGGGGTGGAGCAAAGACAGGAAGAGGCTGGGCTTGGAACAGGTGGGGTTGGGAGGCGGAGCAAGGACAGGAAGAGGCTGGGCTTGGGGGAAGGGGTGGAGTGGGGCTAGAGAGCGGAGCAATGGCTGGAAAAGGCAGAGTGGGAGCTTTGGAGAGGGGATGGGGGCAAAGCGTGGGGCGAGGTGGAGCACCCCTTGACTAGAGGAGCTCTGGGCCTTTGTATCTTTCAGTTTTCCCAAGGTCAGGCCCACACCATGATCTGACAGCGGTAAATAGAACGCCCCCCCCGTACAAATCCACCCCCCTGAGTGACTCAGCACAGAGGTGCCTCTGGTGGCAGGAGAGGAGGTGGCTGTTAGGCTCCTGGACTCACTTTGGCCTGGGTGATTGGTGTGGGGTTGGCTTTAGCATAGGCACCAACTTCCCCTCTAGTTCAACGGGGGGAGGGGGGGGGAGGAGAGGGGGAGGTGCTCAACCCCAGCCCAGGCCCTCCCCCCAATCTACCCCTTCCCCCAAGCTCCCACCCTGCCTCTTCCTGCCCCTGCTCTGCTCCCACCCTTGCCCCCTCCCTCCCAGAGCAACCGGAATGCAGCCAAACAGCTGTTCACAGTGTGTGGAAGGCAGGGGGAGGGAGGAAAAAAGTCGATCAGTGGGGCCACCACCGGGCGAGGAGTGCAGGGGGCAGAGGGACAGGCGGGAGCTGTTTGCTGGTGGGTGTTGAGCACCCACTAATTTCTTCCCGTGGGTGCCCCAGCCCCGGGTCACCCACAGTATCGGTGTCTATGAGCCTGAGGGCTGACCGGGTTGAGGCTTAGTTCCCTCGCTTCCTTCTTAGTGTGGCTCGCCTTAGCCGCCTCCGTACTCAGGTGGCTAGCCCTAGCTGCTCTGTGGGCCCCCTGTAGTAAGATGAGAGCCTAAAACCTAAGCCCATGTAGCATAGGCCTGGCCTTAGGCCTGACTAACAAAAAGCAAAGCTAAGCTGTGAGCAAGAGGCAGGACCCTGCTCACAGAACTTGGCACGAACAGGGCTGAGCATGTGAAACACTAATTTGTGATCGGCCCAGGTGTTGCACAGTCATTGGTCCTAGGTACCGACTGCAAAACAGTCATTGGTACTGGGCATAACTTGAAAGCACATGGGACCAAGCGCAGGGCAAGATCCCAGTTCAGAGGCAGAGGTGCCTTTATAGACTAATCGAATAGTCGATGGATATTCCATCAACTATTCAATTAGTTAATTCATCTAAATGAATCTCGTCAGAGGATGTTTACCTGACAACGTCAGGAGTGATGTGTAACTTGTTGGTACCTAGTATCAGAGGGGTAGCTGTGTTAGTCTGAATCTGCATAAACATCAAGAAGTCCTGTGGCACCTTATAAACTAACATTTATTGGAGCATAAGCTTTCGTGGGCAAAGACCCATTTGCCGCCGACTTGCATCTGATGAAGTGGGTCTTTGCCTACGAAAGCTTATGCTCCAATACATCTGTTAGTCTATAAGGTGCCACAGGACTTCTCGTTGTTGGTACCTCTATATAAAGTGGTGTCGTGGTGGGGGGACAGTCTTTATCCAGCTGGGGTGGGAGGTAGCAATGGGAATTTCCCACTGCTTGAGCTGAGGCCACTGTTAGGGGTACCTGTGCACAGTGTTTCGGTAGAGTTTACTGACAACTACGACTGTACTTCGCTTAACAATAAACCTATCCGGGCACCCTGGATCCTTCTTTGACTTGTGGTCTTTGGGGGGGCTCTCTCAGGGTCTGCTGAATAAGTCAACACGCCCCACACCACTGAGCGCACACACAAGCAGCCTTTTGTTTCTCAGCATAAGCGGAGCCAGAGACCCGTCCAGAATTTATCGGGAGGATCCCGCCTGACTGACGACACCACTGTTTTGAGGCCTTATCTCTAGGCCAGTGTTTCTCAACCAGTGGTTCATATGAGTACCTTAGGGGTACTCGAGAGAAGTCTGGGGGGGTACGTCAACACAACTGAAATTTGGAGAAAACTGAATTTTTGTTTTAAGTTTTACAGCGCTGAATTATTTTTGTACTTTTTACACCCAAAAATTTCATCACCCACCCAGCTACGATTAAGTTGTTTAATCAAATGTGTTACAATGGTAGAAAAAAATGTGTGTGTCTGAAAACTGTAGGTACTGGGGGTACTTTTTTTTTAAAGCGGTACTTTATTAAAAAAAAAGGTTGAGAAACACTGCTCTAGGCCATATACATCTACTGAGCTGGGAATCCCACCTCCCAGCTGCTGTGTGGACAGAGCCATGGGGGGGTGGGTGAAGGTAGGGCTGGAGGAAGCAAGCTCCCAGCCCCACTCCAGCCCCCCACCTTCTACCCAGGCCCAGCCCCCCATAGGAACCAAGCCCCACCCACCACCACCACAGAGACGTGGGGCCGTGTGTAGCACGAGCCTCCCTGGCCCCAGAACACGGGGAGGACGGGGGTGCTGGGGGCAGCAACACTCCGCTCCCATTAAGCCTACAGCAGGCATTCTGGGGGGCGGAGTCTGGGCGGAGCTAGGCTGGGGGTTCGGGAAGGCAATGCCTTCCCCTGCCTCTTATACCCGCCGCCCCTGGACATAGCCCAAGTGACCTGGGAAGAATCTGATCAGGGGCCAAACCGGCCACAATACAGACCTCTCCCCCTCACCTTCCAATAACTAAGGGGCCAGGACTCCCTTACCCAGCGAGGTCACCGTCCGGTAGTTCTCTTGCATGACGTCCCTGTAGACTGGGGCTCTCTGAGCGGGACCCAGCAGCGCCCCCTGCCCCTGGGTGAAATACACAGCCACCTCCTCGAAGGTCACCTGCATCTGCAACAACAGGGTCACAGATACACTAGGCCACCCCACCCTGCTCAGAACCTCAAGGAGGCTTCAGGCAAGGGAGAAAGAGGCATTGATCTCCTTCCTCTTTATCACAATGTTTTTTGTACTTCAAGTCTGTTCTCGTGTCCCCCCTCAGTCTTCTCTTCTCCCAACTAATCAAACCCAAACAGATCTTACATCAGAACATAGCTAAGAAGAGCCATAGCCATATTGGGTCAGGCCAAAGGTCCATCTAGCCCAGTGTCCTGTCTGCCAACAGTGGCCAATGTCAGGTGCCCCAGGGGGAGTGAACAGAACAGGGAATCATCAAGTGATCCGTCCCCTGTCGCTCATTCCCAGCTTCTGACAAACAGAGTCTCGGGACACCATCCCTACCCATCCTGGCTAAAAGCCATTAATGGACCTAACCTCCATATATTTCAAGATAGGGCAAAATTGGAGAAGGTTCCGAGAAGAGCAACAAAAATGATGGAAGGTCTAGAATACATGAGCTATGAGGGAAGACTGAAGGAATTGGGCTTGTTTAGTTTGGAAAGGAGAAGACTGAGAGGGGACATGATAGCAGTTTTCAAGTATCTAAAAGGGTGTTACAAGGAGGAGGGAGAAAAATGGTTCTCCTTGGCCTCTGAGGATAGAACAAGAAGCAATGGGCTTAAACTGCAGCAAGGGAGGTTTAGGTTGGACATTAGGAAAAACTTTCTAACCATCAGGATGGTTAAACACTGGAATAAATTACCTAAGCAGGTTGTGGAATCTCTGTCACTGGAGATATTCAAGAGCAGGTTGGATAGAAATCTATCAGGGATGATCCAGACAGTGCTTGGTCCTGCTGTGAAGGCAAGGGACTGGACTCAATGACCTCTCGAGGTCCCTTCCAGTTCTAGTATTCTATGATCTAATTCTTGTTTGAGCCCTGTTAACGTCCTGGTCTTCACAACATCCTCTGGCAAGGAGTTCCGCAGGTTGACTATATTAGTGTTTCTCAGCCAGTGGTACGAGTGCCCTTATGGGAAGTCTGCGGGGTACATCAACACAACTGAAATTTGGAGAAAATTTTTGTTGTAAGTTTTATAGCGCTTTATTATTTTTGTACTTTTTACCCCCAAAAATTTAATCGCCCGCCCAGCTACGATTAAGTTGTTTAAACAAATGTGTTGCAATGGCAGAAAAAAAATTTTGTGTGTCTGAAGACTGTAGGTACTGGGGGTACTTATAATTTTTTTAAAGGGGTACTTTATAAAAAAAGGTTGAGAAACACTGGACTATGTTGTGTGAAGAAATACTTCCTTTTGCTTGTTTTAAACCTTCTACCTTTTAAGATTATTTATAGTTCTTGTGTTATGGGAACAAGTAAATAACTTTTCCTTATTCACTTTTTCCACATCACTCATGATTTTATAGACCTCTGTCATATTCCTCCCTCCCCCCTTAGTCTCCTCTTTTCTAAGATGAAAAGTCCCAGTTTTGTTAATCTCTCCCCAGGGCACTCATTCCATACCCCCAATCATTTTTGTTGCCCTTTTCTGAACTTTTTCCAATGCCAAGACAGATGGGGCAACCTCATCTGTACTCAGTATTCAAGATGTGGGCATACCATGGATTCATACAGAGGCAATAAGATATTCTCTGTCTTATTCTCAGGCCCTTTTTAATTATTCCTAACATTCTGTTGGCTTACACCAAAGACAACACTTGTCACCAATCCAGTGAGAAACTATCTAAAAACGTGTTAACTAAGAGAAAGAAAACGAGACTTATTAACAAGGTTACAGCAGGTAAACAGACTCACATCATTAAGTTACAGTCTGAAGTTTCAAAAAATAATAAGAGTTTCTATCACAGGTAAACTTTACGAGTGTTTTGGGGCTATTCCAGACTCTAGAGCTGGCGATCCTTTGCCTATGCTCAGAAATCTTGCCCCCTCAAAGTCCAGAGGCAGAGGTAAACATGTCCTTGTTACAGGGAGGTAATTCCTCTTTCTTTGCAACCCTCTAGCAGGAGGAATTCACCTGCGTAAGAGCAATTAAGAGTTGCCTACCCATAGGAACCCTAATCCTAATTCCAAATGGTCCTACCCATGGGAACCCTAACCCTAAATACTAGTGACCCGCCCACAGGAACCCTAACTCTAGGGTGGGATCCCTACCCATACAAACCCTAACACTAACTCTAAGTGGCCTTGTAACCTTTTTACCGTGGGCTCGCCTGGTGAGCCGGCCTGTATCCCACCACCAACAATCCCTATCTTGAGTTTCTGAGTCTTTGTTTACTCTAGCTCAAAGCCAATGGCTTACATCTTCTTTAATAAAACAGAATCGCTCCCACCGTTGGTTACGGAGGTTGCAGAGGAAGAGGGAGGTCCGGGCTCGCCCTCACTCATGGACTCCAGCCCAGGGCCCTAAGGACACAGACCTTCTGCTGTCTGGTCCAGCTGGCGGGGCATCCCGCCAAAACTCGCTTCCAAATTGCTCTGCCCTAGGCTGCTTACTCTCCCCGTCTGTACCCTTTACTTGTCAGCCTCTCCGCACCACCTTTGCTCCAAAACTCCCGCCTTGTCTCCAGCCATTCCTCCCCCTACCCACACCGCGCCTGCGCCTTTTATCACCCGCCCTCCCAGCTGATCAGCGGCTCTTTGCAACTCCGCGCATGCGCGCCGGTCTGGCCTGCCTTCCCCTCTCAGCTGATCGGCAGCTCTTTGAGCCTCTGTGCATGCGTGCCCATCTGGTCTGCCTTCCCTCACTCTCTTCCCGTTGACCCCCCCCGCCCCTCTTCAGCTGGGCAGCAGACACCAAGCACGCTGCACATGCGCGTGGTCCTGCTCACGGCGTCCCATACGGGGCTGGCATGGCGGAGCGGAAAGTGCGAGGTAAGGGCACCCCGTCACAGGCCTACTAATATAAATGCTAACCCTAGGGTGGGGAGCACTACTATAGGAACCCTAATCTTAACTCCAAGTGGTCTACCTATAGGAATCCTAACCGTAGTGTGGGGAGCCCTACCCATAAGAACCCTAATCCTATTTCCAAGTGACCTAATCATGGGAAACCTAACCCTAATTCTTTTAAACTTACAAAACAACAAATGGTCTGGTAGCACTTTATAGACTAACAAAACATGGAGATGGGATCATGAGCTTTTGTGGGCACCGCCCACTTCTTCAGATGTGGGCTGTGCCCACGAAAGTTCGTGATCCCATCTACACGTTTTGTTAGTCTATAAAGTGCTACCAGACCATTTGTTGTTTTTTAAGTTTATCCTGTACAGACTAAGTCGGCTACCCCCTGAAGCTCCTAATTCTTATGGTGCGTCTACACAGCACCCTGACCTCGAAGTAAGCGACGCAATCTGCGCCACACAAATTCTGTAGCTTATTTCAAAGTAATTTCGAAATAAAGCACTATTCCGACAAGTCCCTTTAACCCCCGTGGAACGAGGGTTACAGGGACACCGGGACAGCATGCCCATTATTTCAAAATATATTTGGAAATAACGGACACGTTTAAAGATGTAGAATTGCTCTTTCGGGATACTCCGAAAAAACCTGCAATAGCCCCGCTGTCTAGACGTAGCCATAGTGGCCTACCCATAGGAACCCTAACTGTAACTCCAAGTGGTTTACCAATGGAAACCCTAACCCTAGGATGGGAAGCCCTATTCATAGGAACCCCAATCCTAGTGTGAACCTCTCAAAGTCCCTTCCAGTTTAGTGTTCTGTGATGGATTCTATGACTGAAAGAAAACAAAGTTATATGCAAGGTTTTTTAAACAAACAAACAAACAAACAAACAAACAAAAAACAAAACAACAAAGGCCAGTCCTAATGATGGATTTGATAGAATTTCTCTCTGGGGCATGTCTTCAAATGTCACTTCTATTTGAAACCTCTTCCATATTGCAGATATGTCAGAGATCTCTTTCCCATATGGGTTGGCCAATACCTGTTATGACTCACCCCAACTCACATTTCTGCCACATTCAAGGTTTTTCTCCTGTGTGGATCCTCTGATGTCGAATATGGGTGGAGCTCTGACTGAAACTTTTCCCACACTCGAGGCACGTATAGGGTCTCTCTCCTGTATGGATCCTCTGATGTTTAATAAGAGCGGAGTTGTCACTAAAACTTTTCCCACAGTCCAGGCATTTGTACGGTCTCTCTCCTGTGTGAGTTCTTTGATGTGAAATCAGATCTGAGCTCCAACTGAATCTTTTCCCACACTCGAAGCATGTATAGGGTTTCTCCCCTGTGTGTGTCCTCTGATGGGAAATTAGGTAGGAGTTCTGGTTGAAACTTTTCCCACAGTCCTGGCATTTATAGGGTTTGTCTCCCGTGTGGGTTCTCTTGTGTCTAGTTAGGTGCGAACTCCGATTGAATCTTTTCCCACAGTCGAGGCATTTATAAGGTTTCTCCCCTGTGTGGAGTCTCTGATGAGTAATAAGGGCCGAACTGTCACTAAACGCTTTCCCACAATCCAAGCATTTGTAGGGTTTCTCTCCCGTGTGCTCCATCTGATGTCTGACAAGCTGCATGTTCCAATCAAAACTTTCCCCACAGTCCAGGCATTTATAGGGTCTTTCTCCCGTGTGGGCTCTCTGATGGGAAATAAGATCCGAGCTCTGAATGAAGCTCCTTCCACATTCCAGGCATTTATAGGGTTTCTCACCCGTGTGGGTTCTCTCATGCCTAATAAGATGAGAACCCTGGTTGAAACTTTTCCCGCAGTCAAGGCACTTATAGGGTTTTTCTCCCGTGTGGATCCTCTGATGGGAAATAAGGGTTGAGCTCTGATTGAAACCTTTCCCACAGACAAGGCACTTGTAGGGTCTCTCTCCTGTGTGGATCCTCTGGTGGGAAATCAGGTGTGATCTCCGAATGAAGCTTTTCCCACACTCGGTGCATGTGTTTTTTCTCTCTTCTGTGGGGATCCTCAGATGAGCTGTGCTTTCCTTAAGGTCCTTGCAATCTCCACCAGCATTTGTGGGTTCACACATTTTCTTCCCTGGGTCGTATCCTTGTGGCCTCTCTGTGCAGCGCTGATTTTCACGGGTATTTCATCGCTTATTATTCTGATCAACATGCCACTCAGATCTTCCCAGGGCCATTTCCTGAAGATCCACATCCCCACGACCTTCTTGCTGTGGATTCTCCTCCACGTTCTTGTTCACTATTCCAGCACCCTCTGGAATAGAGAGAGAGAGAATCCAGGTAGGATCTGTCCCCCCGTGCAGGGGAGAAAGGAACAAAAGGGGAGCAGCAAAGAGGGGACACGCAGCAGCACAAAAACAGCTGGGGAGAGTGAGAAAAGGAAAATTTACCATCCCACTGGTAATTTTTCCTTCTCTGAAGTGCATCCCTGGTGCTCCATGATCCATTACACCTGGGATCTTCCTCCTAATCTTCCAAGCATAAAACAGCCTCTTTCTTTTATAAACCCTCTCTCTCACTGTAGTTTTACTGTGTATTGAACCAGGGACAACAAAGCACCATAGGATCAGTTTTCAAAAATAACGGCGCCTCCACGGTTGGAAGAAATAATCTAGTGGCAACAGACAACCCTGAAGCCCAGGCACCCCCAATGGAGAAATTGGATTCCGTCCCCATCCTTTCCAAACACCCCGAGGGACATGAAGACCAGAAGCAGGCGCTCCTGCTAGATCTTGGTTAGTGTGACTGGGTGACATCTGCAAAAGAACGGCCACACTGGGTCAGACCAAAGGTCCATCTAGCCCAGGGTCCTGTCTGCCGACAGTGGCCAAGGCCAGGTGCCCCAGAGGGAGGGAACAGAACAGGGAATCATCACATGATCCCACCCCTGTTAAACATTCCCAGCTTCTGACAAACAGAGGCTAGGGACACCATCCCTGCCCATCCTGGCTACTAGCCACTGATGGGCCTATCCTCCAGGAATTTATCTAGCTCTTTTCTGAGCCTTTTTAACCCATCCCCCTTCCCCACGGACGGGGCTAGTTGCAGACAAAGAGGGGAACAAACATGAATGAAGGCAGACAGGATCATACAACGCCTCTCTGCCCCCTCAAAGGGTGCAGGGATGGAGACTAATTAGCATCTCCTTTGGCTGGGGAAGTGGATGTCAAAGTCTGTCTTGAACGGGCTATGGGGTGATCCCCCTGAAATCGAGGGGTGGGTCTGCACAGCTGCTGGGAGGTGCAATGGACAAGAGCCAGCGTCTCACAATAGCAGCATGGCTCTGGCAGCAAGGGCTTTGGCTTGGATCAGTCACCTCAGTACAACCCTGCTCTAGCCCCGGACATTTATTCAGGGGTCCAGCCCCTGCCACTATCTGTGCTGCTCTTCTTAGGCATTAGCTCTAGTGAAGGGGTGGGGCCCCCCGGCTGGCTGGATCCAGCCCCTGAAGCTCAGGGTTCTCCCCGCCCCCCTCAGCATTGGGAAGCCAACACCTACTGCGGGACTGGAGCACACAAAATCTACTAGCCTGGCCCCCCCCAGGCTCTAGTGTGCGAGGGGAATGTGGGGAGGGTCTTTTTTCTCAGTTAGGGGCCACATCAGTGAGGATTTTGTCTTTTTTTTTTCTCACTTGTGTGTGGCCCCCCAACTGATTTTTCCGTGGGTCAGCAGCCCCCAACCCAAAAAAGGTTCCCTGCCCCTGCTCTAGCGGAACTAGTGTATGTAAACCTGCCTGAGCTGGGAATCCCACCTCCCAGCCGCTGTGTAGACGTAACCTAAGGGAGTTGGGAACAATATGAGCAGAAGTCAAACAGAATATCATGGAAACTCTCCCCACCAGTTTCCAATAGCCGAGGGGCCAGGACTCCCTTACCCAGCGAGGTCACCCCCGCGTAGTTCTCCTGCATGACGTCCCTGTAGAGGGCTCTCTGAGCGGGGCCCAGCAGCGCCCCCTGCCCCCGGGTGAAATACACAGCCACCTCCTCGAAAGTCACCCGCATCTGAAACAACAAGAGTCCCCCGCTCAGCCCCTGCGGTCCCAGCCACAATCCTGCTAGTCATGGGAGTGGGAAGATCAGTGATCGATCTTCCAGAGTAAGACTTGCTCAATCAAACTCAGAGGGCTCCCCCGCCGGCATCCAGTACTCCTGCTCCTGCAAGGAATAAGGGAAGCCCACGGGAATGTTTGCTCCCATCGGCCTCCTGCTGTGGGGATGCCACCAAACTTGGCTTAAGGTACTTCGACTTCAGCTAGCTGCGTACCTTAAGCTGATCTGCTGGGTAGACCTGGCCTGAGATCTGGCAGTGCTATCCCAGCTAGGGGCTCAATTTTCAAAAGACAGTGCAAGTTCATGCGAAGTTACAATCACAGATAACACTAAATATCAGTAGGAAAAGGTACCCAGGGGAGACAGACTTGGTTGGCCCAAACAAAAAGAGCTAAACAGTCATTGGAGGAGCAGGGCTGAAATACAGATCTCCTAAAACCTAGCTGAGCTCCCTGCCTGGGGGCTGGAGACAATCTCATTTTCTCTCACTCAGTGCAGCTGTAATTATTTATACATGGTGCAACAGCGTCAACAGGAGAGACTGAGGAGACATACTCTGGAAAACCCCATAGCCTCAAAGGCCAGGAGAGGGTTCCCAGCTAGGAATTACCAACCATTATCTTATAGCCATTCGTTCTTCTTATGCCTTTCTCTGCTAGATTTGGGAAGCCTTGAGAAGCTGCCATTTTGCCTTTGTAAGTCAATCAATGACTCCAGGCACAATTTCTCCTCCAAAACTAAGGCAATCCTGTATAAATCAAAACTTAAGACTGCAGCTATTGGTGACTTTTGGGGGGACTTGATATTATCTGACAATGGAGAGAGCAAATTATGAAAGTAGATGAGGATTTTTATGTTTCAGCTGATTAGAAATGGTGACGACAAAATACTTTTTCCTTAATAGTGGGTATTTAAAGAAACAAGTAAGCAACCTATAATATACTAATCTGTAAATAGAAAAACAGAACAAATTTTGAAGTGATTTTACATAAAAATCTGGCAAATCAGAAAAAAAACACATCTGAGGAGTTATAGAGCAATATCTTAGTAATAAAGAGAAAAAAGGGTATACTACAGGTTGAACCTCTCTAGTCCAGCACTCTCTGGTCCAGTAACATCTGTGGTCCAGCATGATTTTAGTGAGCCCGGTGTCCACTTATCATGGGTGTGGCCACATTTCCCATGGTCCCATAAAGTTTGTTTACAGCCACCAGTCCTGGTTCTGAGTGGTCTGGGCTGTGATTTAGCTCTAACATAACCCTAAATGTCTTCTAAGAGCCCAATAAACAGTGGCAGTGTTGGTAATGCTGTTAGACAATACTGACCTCCCAAAATCTGGTAAATTCTGTGCTTCGGCTCCGGTCAAGTCCCAAAGGTGCGGGACTAGAGAGGTTCAACCTGTAGTGGAGATTGTATTGTTACATTTATATGCCGGCTGAGCCAGATTTGATTTTTTTAAATCATGTCAGTGATGAGATCAATGTTCATTTTTAAGAATTTAGTTTCAATTTTTATGGGTTTAAATGTTCCCAGTTGCGGACACCATGGGGCAGGTCAGACAATAATTAGTCAATGACCGCAGACACTGAGATTCAAAAAGGTCAAAGCTTTATAAACGTTACGCACGGTCCCCACATGCCACAATATACCGAGTTAGAATCCTCACATCACATGCTGGGACTTTCTCAAGCCCGTTTTTCCTACTCAGCCTCAATTGGATTATTTTCAGTGGAAATAAGTATGTGTCCCCTTTGTCTGGGTGCGGTAGACATGACTTTTACCCCACATTAAGGGATGAAAAGTCTCATCCTGACCAGTCTAGTGATACAGAAGAGAAATGAAAATTCAGCAGATGGGTCTCAGCGTGAGGCACCCAAAGTCTGGTCTTCAGCCTGCCAGGCCCAGGGCACCAGGACCCGGAGCTGGGAGGGTCCCACCTGGCTGTTCATTAGACCAGGCTCCTGGCCAGGCTCAGAACAGCCTGTCTTGGGGGGAGCAAACAGGACTCAGCAGCAGCTCGGGGGAGAGGGGGATTGGCCTGGCTCAGGGCTCGGTGTCGGGGTCACAGTTTCAGATGAACAACCCCCCCTTCCCCAAGCCCTCTTCCTTGCATCTCAGCATGATTCCCGCCAACCCAGCCACAGAGACACACCAGGGACCGCCCCCTGATCCGCCCCTCTCCCCCCGCAGCTCCGCTCCCCCCTCCAGGGGAGCCGCTTGCTCGGGGCCACGTCCCTCCCCGGCACCTGCAGGCTCCAGCTCGGGGCTGGGGAGGGCAGAGCCCGGGGCTCCCCAGGGGCGGGCTCCAGCCGCCGCAGAACTGGCCCCCGGGCCGGGCCCGGCCCCCCGACCCCGCTGGGCAGCAGCGGCTCCGCCCGGGCTCCCGGCGCGCAAGGGAGGAGCTGACCCAGGAAGCCAAACAGCGGCGCAGCCTCCTGCCGCCCAGCCCCGCTAAGGGTACCCGCCTCCCCTGCCCTTGTTCAGTTCTTTAGGAGCTGGCTGGGGGAGAGGGGGGCTGGATTCCCCCAGCCCTTCTTGGAGGGGGCGCCCGTCACTTCCCTTCCCAGCCCCCTTGTGGCCCCAGCGACTGACCCATGGAGCAGCCCTGGGCAGCCTGGCCCCGCACTGCGGGCGGCTCTTGCCCAGTGGGGGTGGGAAGGAGCCTGCAGGACCCCTGCAGGAGGGGGCAGAAGGGGGGGGGATCTCCATGGGCACTGGGGATGGTTGCGAAGCCCCTCCAAGCCGAAGGGTTCCTGGCCCCAGGGAGCCCACCAGTTTCTCAGTGGCCCAGGCGGTGGGTGGAATTCGCCGGGCAGCTGCCTGTAGTTCCAGGGCGGAGAGGGGACTTTGGGGGCCCTGGTCCTGCCTGAGTGCAGAGGAAGGGGACCCATGAGCTGTTTTGTTGTCTCAGAGAGTGTGGGGGGTGGGGGGGGGGAATGGTGTTCAGAGGGCACCCGGGTCACTCGATAAATTGCCCCCTTCCCAATTTGCTCCTGATCCCAGTTCCCCACATCCACTGGGGGCTCAGACCTGAAGAACGGCAACCTCCAAGCCCGGAGCAGGTTAACGGGCCTGGGCACGCAGCTGGTCGCCGTTCACAGCCAGAAAAACTTCAGGTCCCGAAGACACGAGTGGTCCCGGGGCACCGTAGAGACGAATGGAAACAGAGAGACAGTAATCATGAGCTTTCGTGGGCACGTCCCACTTCTTCAGCTCATCTGAGGAAGTGGGTTGTGCCCACGAAAGCTCATGCTTCTGTGCAGATTTGCTAGTCTCGAAGGTGCCCCCGGGCGACGCATCTTTGAAGTTACAGACA
Source organism: Rafetus swinhoei (assembly GCA_019425775.1). Taxonomy (NCBI): domain Eukaryota; kingdom Metazoa; phylum Chordata; order Testudines; family Trionychidae; genus Rafetus; species Rafetus swinhoei. Next base: position 17,673,384 of record CM033444.1, on the reverse strand, counting down.
GACCTTCTCAGCCACTGTTGGAGATGAGCCACATCCATTCTGATTGAATTAGCCCTTTGGTCTCTTGCCTGCCTTCTAGCTCAGTGTTTCTCAAGCAGTGGTCCAGTACCCTTGGGGTACTCAAGAGAAGTCGGGGGTCAACACAACTGAAATGTGAAGAAAACGGAATTTTTGTGTTAAGTTTTACAGCTCTTTATTATTTTTCTACTTTTTACACCCAAAAATTTCATCGCCCACCTGGGTGCGATTAAGTTGTTCAAACAAATGTGTTGCAATGGTAGAAAATATTTTTGTGTGTCTGAAAACTGTAGGTACTAGGGGTACTTATTTTTTTTTAAACGGGATACTTTTTTTTTAAAGGGGGGTACTTTATCAAAAAAAGATTGAGAGACACTGTTCTAGCTCACAAAAGCCTATACCCTCACACCCTAATTAAATTAGTCAGCCTTTAAAGTGCCACCGGACTCCTTGTTGATTTTTTTTGGGGGGGGGGGGGGGTGTTCTTTCTTGCTCTGTGACAGTGTGCTGCCCCTGGATTGGGGGAAGGAGGGAGTGCCTGTCACAATTTACTGCCCCTTTTCCCATCCTCCCACCCCTTCGAATAGAGAGGCAGCAGTGTGGAGAGTGAGGGGGGCAGGCGGGAGCTGATACGTGCAGGGAGCCAGCTTTTAAGCTGGTTCTCCATGCATGCCAGCTCTGCGGACCTGCCTGCACCCCACCTTGCTGCTTCCTATAGAGGCAGTGTGAGGCGGGGCAGGCAGGAGCTGGTGCTGGGGAGAGCTGGCTTTTAAACTGGCCTCCCCCCAGCACTGATTCTGCAGTGCCACGTGTACTCCCCCTTCCCCATGCTGCTAACTATTAGAGGCAGCAGTATGGGGAGGACAGAGGAGGCTGCTGCGAAGCCAATGCCAGATGCCCCAGCAGGAGGGAGGGAACACAATCCTCTCATGATCCCTCTCCTGTAACCCATTTCCAGACAAACCCATTCCTACCCATCCTGGCTAATAGCCATTGATGGACCTAACCTCCATGAATCTATCTAGCTCTTTTTTGAACCCCGTTAAAGTTCTAGCCTTTACCACATCCTCTGGCAAGGAGTTCCACAGGTTGACTGAGCACTGAGTGAAGAAAATAATTAGATTCATTCATGGAAGGTAGAAGTCCACCTATGGCTATTAGCTAGGATGAACCCCACAGAGTTGGTAGCTCTGGGTTGTACCATCTGTGAGGCCTGGGGTTGGGGAAATAATGCCTCACAGATGATTCCGTGAAAGGTCATTTTTATCCGTGATTCAAGACAAAGGACTCTCGGAGTCTGAGAAACTAAATTCTACTTTATTCTTTCAAAGCAAGAATTAAAAGCAGAAATCTCCCCACCTTGTACCCTGAGCCCAGCTCCACACTGAGAATTTCAGCCCCAGGCTGGCCCGGGGCTGCGGCTCCCATAGGCATCAGCAGTACAGCCATGTGCCAAAAAATGCAGGGGATCCATTGGAGATGCTGGGATTCAGCCACAGAGAAGCAAACACTGAGAGCCGGTATGCCAGGAATCTCGGGTTCACAGGAGCCAGGGAACATCTCTGCTCCTGGCTGAAGGTTTTATCCCCTTGGGGTGCCCTTGACAAGCATGGGGGGAGGGTGGCAGAGAGATTCTCTGTCACCCCAACAAAGGACACTATGGAGGCGGGTGTAGACGTGACCACCTTGGTTCACATACTTTTTATTGCCTGCCTGTGCCGGAAATGGACATCTGCCAGCTTCACGGCTGGGGTCTGTTGACTTCCTTAGTTTCCTTCTTGGCTTTGCGGAGCCTCATTCACCTGGGAATCACTGATGTGCCTACAGAAGAGAAGAGTGAGGGGGGATTTGACAGCAGCCTGCAACTTCCTGAAAGGAGGTTCCAAAGAGGATGGAGAGAGGCTGTTCTCAGTGGTGGCAGATGGCAGAAGGAGGAGCAATGGTCTCAAGTTACAGTGGGGGAGGTCTAGGTTGGATATTAGGAAAAACTATTTCCCTAGGAAAGTGGGGAAGCACTGGGATGGGTTCCCTAGGGAGGGGGTGGAAGCTCCATCCCTAGAGGTTTTTAAATCCCGGCTTGACCAAGCCCTGGCTGGGATGATTGAGTTGGGGTTGGTCCTGCTTTGGGCAGGGGGCTGGACTCGATGACTCCTGAGGTCTCTGCCAGCCCTAGGATTCTAAGCAGTGTCATTTGTAGACAAGGCTCCAGGGACGGCTTCCCCCTGTGATCACAGGTTAGTGCCTGTCTCACTCTGGCTCCAGGGTATCAAGTGTACAGTTCTCAGCCTCAGCAGCCTGACTCGCCAGAGACGACCCTGCCACTTCCCAGCCGTTTATCTCCCGCGCTCTCCTTCTCCCGACTCCTGTATCTCACGTCACTGCAGGGAGCAGGCAGGACCTTCTGTCCCCGTTGCGATGTCTGCCTCTTGGCCTGCGACGCCCACGCTGGGGGTGTAAAAAGGTGTTTAAAAAAGGTAACGGTGTAACCGCTAAAAAAGTTGGTGGTTCCACGCTCTGCGGGCTCTGTAGTACAAAATGCTGCAGAGCCTGCCTCAAAGCCTCCACAGAGCAGGGCCACCAGCCCCTGCCAGCCCGGCTCCCGGGAAAGAGGCGTTGCTGCCGCTGGGCCCACTCCCAGGGTGGAGGCTTCGCTGTGGGCCACCAGCCCCTGCCAGCCCCACTGGGAGCAACAGCATGTAACATGCAGCAGGGGGGCCGTGCTGGGCCGGGCCCACCACAGACAGGGCTGCTCCAACAAGCCCCGCAGAGCTGGAGCAATCCCCTGCCCAGAGTGGGCGGGAAACCGCTCCAGCCTCTACCAGCTAACCAGAACAGGTACGCCTCACCCATTAAGGGTAAGGTACCAGTTAGCCTTTTACATCCCTATCTCACATGGGCCCCGTCGGTATTTGTACTGCTGCTGTTGTATAATAATCAGGAAAGAATTCTAAAATATCATGGAAACGTGTCATACAATGGTCCCCATAACACAGGAGAGCATGCTAGCCAATGGCCATTCGTCTTGTGAAGTCCCCTATTAGGACAGCCCTGCAAATCCACGGGTATCCACTTTGTATCCGCCCCTGGAGATGTGAATCCGGATATCCGTGGCTCATTTTTGCGGATACCAATTTTGTATCTAGAACCCTGCAAATGTGAGGATATCCACGGCTCGTTTTTGCTGATACCAAGTTTGTATCTAGAACCCTGCAAATCTGAGGATAGCCACTTTGTAACCATGGCTCATTTTTGTGGATACAAATTTTGTATCTAGAACCCTGCAAATGTGAGAATATCCACGGCTCATTTTTGCTGATACAAATTTTTTATCTAGAACCCTGCAAATCTGAGGATATCCACTTTGTAACCATGGCTCATTTTTGTGCATACAAATTTTGTATCTAGAACCCTGCAAATGTGAGGATATCCACTTTATAGCTGCGGCTCATTTTTGTGGATACCAATTTTATATCTAGAACCCTGCAACTGTGAGAATATCCACGGCTCATTTTTGCTGATACAAATTTTGTATCTAGAACCCTGCAAATCTGAGGATATCCACTTTGTAACCATGGCTCATTTTTGTGCATACAAATTTTGTATCTAGAACCCTGCAAACCTGAGGATATCCACTTTGTAACCATGGCTCATTTTTGTGGATACCAATTTTGCATCTAGAACCCTGCAAATGTGAGGATAACCACGGCTCATTCTTGCTGATACCAATTTTGTAACTAGAACCCTGCAAATCTGAGGATATCCACTTTGTAACCACAGCTCATTTTTGTGGATACAAATTTTGTATCTAGAACCCTGCAAATGTGGGGATATCCACTTTATAGCCACGGCTCATTTTTGCAGATGCAGATACCAATTTGGTATCCGTGCAGGGCTCTGCCAATACATTGGGCACTATGTCCTGAAAAACAAAACTAATACACTATTAAGTGACCAAATGGCCTTCAACAAATAGAGAACAATCCCTAATAAATGGTGATCTATTAGAGACTTTCGGGACCATATAAAGTGACATTCTATAGCTTGGTCAAGATGATTCCATCTCAGGAGAACAGATTTACCCAGGCTCTCTACTGATCTCTCTACACCTGCCCTGTTCAGAGCCTTCTGACACAGTCACATTGGTTACAAAAGATTTAATATCACCTTAATGAAAGGTAAAAAGCCAAATTGCCGTCTGCAAATTGGCAGGAAAGAGACCAGAACCTACTTCACCAATACTTGTCCATTGAGATTTAAGCTCAGAACGATCACACAATATTGGGGATAGGTTTGAATTCTTCCTCCAAGCCTGGGACATTTAAATCTACAGCCTTGATGAGTCTGGCTTAGCATGAATGAAATCAAAGATAGGTACAGGGGGAATGGATTCATTTTTTAAAGAAACTATGTCCAGTCCTAGTGATGGAATTGACAGAATTTCTCTTGTGTGGAGTCTCGAATGACAATTCCACTTGAAGCATTTTCCATGTTAAACATATTTAAGAGGTCTATTCCCTGTATGGACGTGCTGATGCCTGATACAAACAGAAGCAACTCCCGACATTCAGGGTTTCTCTCCTGTGTGGATTCTCTGATGTCGAACATGGGTTGATCTCCGGCTGAAACTTTTCCCACAGTGGAGGCATTTATAAGGTTTCTCTCCTGTATGGATCTTGTGATGTTTAATACGGGCGGAGTTGTCAATAAACCTTTTCCCACAGTCCAGACACTTGTACGGTCTCTCTCCTGTGTGAGTTCTTTGATGTGAAATCAGATTGGAGCTCCAGCTGAATCTTTTCCCACACTCCAGGCATGTATAGGGTTTCTCTCCTGTGTGCGTTCTCTGATGGGAAATAAGGTAGGAGCTTTGATTGAAGCTTTTCCCACAGTCCAGGCACTTATAGGGTTTGTCTCCCATGTGGGTTTTCTTGTGCCTAGTTAGGTGTGCGCTCCGACTGAATCTTCTCCCGCAGTCAAGGCATTTATAAGGTTTCTCCCCAGTGTGGAGTTGCTGATGTATAATAAGGGCTGAACTGTCACTAAACCCTTTCCCACAATCCAAGCATTTGTAGGGTTTCTCTCCCGTATGGTGCATCTGATGTCTGACAAGCTGCATGTTCCAATCAAAACCTTCCCCACAGAGCAGGCATTTATAGGGTTTTTCCCCCATGTGGCTACTCTGATGGGAAATAAGATCTGAGCTCAGAACAAAGCTTTTCCCACAGTCCAGGCATTTATAGGGTTTTTCACCCGTGTGGGTTCTCTCATGCCTGATAAGATGGGAGCTCTGAATGAAACCTTTCCCACAGTTCATGCATTTATAGGGTTGCTCGCCCGTGTGGGTTCTCTCGTGCCTAACAAGGTGGGAGCCCTGATTAAAACCTTTGCCACAGTCCAGGCATTTATAGGGTTTCTCCCCCGTGTGGATCCTCTGATGGGAAATAAGGTTTGCAGTCTGATTGAAACCTTTCCCACAGACAAGACACTTGTAAGGTTTCTCTCCTGTGTGGATCCTCTGATGGGAAATGAGGTGTGATCTCCGAATGAAGGTTTTCCCACACTCAGTGCATGTGTTTTTTCTTTCTTCTGTGGCGATTCTCTGCTGATCTGTGATTTCCTTGTGGTCCTCACAATCTCCACCAGCATTTATGGGTTCACATGTTTTCTTCCCTAGGTCATAACCCAGCGGCCTCTCTAAGCTGTGTTGATTTCCGCAGGTTTTTCCTGGTTTATGATTCTCATCAAAATTCCCATCAGATCTTCCCAGGACCGTTCCTTGAAAGTCCTCACAACTTTCCAGATGGGGGGTCTCTTCCTCATCCTCATTCACCATCCCAGCACCCTCTGGAATACAGACAGAGAATCCAGGCAGGATTTGTGCCCCATGCTGGGGAGAAAGGAACAAAAGGGGACTAGCTAAGAGGGGACACACAACACAGCAGCTGGGGAGAATGGGAAAGAGAACATTGGCTAACCCTTCTGTAATTTTTCCTTCTCCGAAGTGGGTTCCTTGTACACTAGGTTCCATTACACCTGGGATCTTCCTCCTCATAGGTCAAGAAGCAATGGGCTTAAACTGCAGCATGGAAGGTTTAGGTTGGACATTAGGAAAAACTTCCTAACTGTCCAGGTGGTTAAACACTTAAATAAGTTGCCTAGGGAGGTTGTGGAATCTCCATCTCTGGAGATATTTAAGAGCAGGTTAGATAGACATCTATCAGGAATGGTCTAGATGGTGCTTGGTCCGACTCCTGCCATGAGGGCAGGAGACTGAACTCGAGGTCCTTTCCAGTTCTAGTGTTCTATGATCTTCCCAACATGCACTCCCCTCTTTCTTTTAAACCCTCTCTCGGGTTGTAGCTTCACCGTATACTGCACCAGGTACAATAACACTACAGGGTGAAGCTAAGAACAGAGGGGTTAAAATATATTTGAAAACATAATGGAACCTCCATGCTTGGAAGAAATAACCTCGGTGTAACAGACAATGTCAAAATTGAGGGACCCACAAAGGAGAAAGTGGAATCGAACACCACTCCCTTTCCAAAGATGCAGGGGGAAGTAAAACCAGGGAGGGCAACTCCTGCCAGATCCTGGTCAGCATTACTGGGTGACATCTGCCCCATGAATGGAGCCAGTCCCCAGAAGGGAGGGGAAGAGCCATTAACGAATACAGACAAGATCATGCAATGCTTCTGCCCCCTCAAAGGATGCAGGGATGGAGCTGAATTAGCATCTCCTTTGGCTGGGGGAGTGAAGGTCAAAGTCTGTCTTAAACGGGCTGCAGGGGTGAAATCCACGGGTTGGTTGGCACAGTCAGTGCTTTTTTTGTGATGGTACTGCCCATACACAGTACCGGCACCTCCAGATGCAATACCGGCACCTCCAGTCAGAGCTCAACAACTTTTCCCCTGGAGTACCGGCACCTTTTTTTTTTTTTTTTTTTTTTTTTAACAAAAGAAGCACTGGGCACAGGAGCTGGGAGGTGCAGTTCCCGAGCAGTGATACAGGTGCTAGATGGAAGAACTGGTGGTAGATGAATGAACTAGTATCTAAGAAGAGCAGTGTGGCTATGGCAGCAAGAACTGCGGCTCACATGAGCCACCTGAGTACACTCCTACCCTATCCCTGGGTATGCACCCGGCGGCTAGCCCTAGCCACGCCCTTGTGCTGTTAGAGTGAGCATCATTGGATCATAGAACACTAGAACTGAAAGGGACCTTGAGAGGTCATCGAGTCCAGTCCTCTTCCCACACAGCAGGGCCATGCACCATCTAGATCATCGGTTCCCAAACTGCGGGGCGCACCCCCTGTGGGAAGAAATTCCAGGGGGGGCGCAAGGCAACCCAGCCTCCCCCAATCCCTCCCCAAGACTTGCTTGGGTGGGGGGAGTTGGAGCGTCCTGGTTGAAAGGGCAATGCCTGCTCTGCTCTTAAAAGGGGCACCATTTTTTTTTTTTTTTTTGCTCAACAAGTTTTGCTGCAAAAATTTTTTTTGGGGGGGGGGCATGAGGGTTTCTCAAAAATCAAAAAGGGGGCGTGATGCTGAAAAGTTTGGGAACCACTGATCTAGATCATCTCTGACAGGTGTCTGTCTAAGCTGCTCTTACATATCTCCAGAGATGGAGACTCCACAACCTCCTTAGGCAATTTATTCCAGTGTTTGACCACCCTGACAGTTAGGAAGTTTTTCCTCATGTCCCACCTAAACCTCCCTTGCTGCAGTTCAAGCCCATTGCTTCTTGTCCTGTCCTCAGAGGCCAAGGAGAACAATTTCCCCCCTCCTTCTTGTAACACCCTTTCAGGTACTTGAAAAAGTTAGCAGCTAGTGTAACCACCACCAAGTGGGTTTGAACCTAGGACCTCTGAAGCTTCATATAGGAGCCTCTACCCTTTGAGCGTAAAGTCAGCTGGCTCTCAGCCCATGCTATAGAGGTCTCTTGGTCTTATCTGTTGCTGTGGTCTAGGTGCCACTGCATGGTACAGTGAAGCACACTAGGTGTGTGGGTTACACTAGCTTTAGCAGAACTAGGGCATGTACATCTACCTGAACTGAGAATCCCGCCTCCCAGAAGCTGTGAGGACTCACACGCGCACACACGTGTACAATAACCAAGGGGCCAGGACACCCTTACCCAGCGAGGTCACCGCCTCGTAGTTCTCCTGCATGACGTCCCTGTAGAGGGCTCTCTGAGCGGGGCCCAGCAGCGCCTCCTGCCCCCGGGTGAAATACACAGCCACCTCCTCGAAGGTCACCCGCATCTGAAACAAGACACAACAGAGAGAAAAAATTCCAACCTGACCCCATGCGGAGCAGCCAGAAGGCATCAGCGTGGGGAGGAAGAGAGAGCTCCATAGCCCTCCCAAGCGATAGAGGAGAGCAGGGACCTTCCCATTTATCTCACACTCTACTAGCCAGTGGCTGGTGCTAGAGATGGAGTCTGGGGGCAGGGTCCATGGACAGGAATCCCAACCACTCCCCATTCCCAGCAGCTGGGGACGAAGGGATGGGGCGTCTCCTGTGGGCCTCTCCACTGGGTGTCCCCTTCGTCTTACAGCAGCCTCTGGCCTGTGGATTCCAGCTCCCGCACTGGGAGTCTCTCCATTCTCCTTATCCTGCCCAGTGTGTTTCTTTCCCATTCCACAAATGAAGGAGTTTCCATTAGGGATGTTACATATTGGTTGATTGAATAGTAGAGTAACCTCATGAATTCTTATCGGTTACTCAAATATTCTATAGTCCCCAGGACTATTCTATAGCCTCACCCCGAGGACCCCCCTGCCACTCGGCGCTGCTGCCTCTGTACCTCTGGTTTTTAAACTGGCTCCCCTCGCGGACCAGCTGCCTGTCACCCCACGCTGCTGCCTCTGATACAGAGGCAGCAGCCTCTGTCTGGGGAGGGTCTGAGCTCCCGGACCCAGCGCGAGCCAGAACTGAGCCAAGCTGCCTGCCCATCTGGCTCCTAATACACTTTAAATGCAGAGCCGCAGCAGGGCTAGGTCCCGACCCCTCACAAGCCAGGACTGAGCCAGGCTGCTGACCAGCCTGCTAAAAAATTTACTGCGGGGGGGGGGGGGGATGGAGGCGGCGGGATGCGTAGTCTATAGCATTAACCTATATGCTTTTACTTATTGGTTAATCAACTATACCAGTGTTTCTCAACCAGTGGTACGAGTACCCTTATGGGTACTTGAGAGAAGTCTGGGGGGGATGGGACGTCAACACAACTCTGAAATTTGGAGAAAACTGAATTTTTGTTTTAATTTTTACAGTGTTTTATTATTTTTGTATTTTTTACACCCAAAAATTTCGTCTCCTCCCCAGCTATGATTAAGTTGTTTAAACAAATGTGTTGCAATGGCAGAAAAAAAATTGTGTGTCTGAAAACTGTAGGTACTGGGGGTACTTATATATATATATACAGGGCTCGTGGAACCGCGGCAAGCCCCGCTCGCCAGTTGCGCTGTCCGGCGATCTGCGCATGCGCAGATCGCCCGAACCTGGCTCTTCCGGGTTACAATCTACTCACCACGGGCGAGTAGATTGTATTATTTGTCGAGCCCTGTATATATATATATATATTTAAACAGGGGCACTTTATAAAAAAAGGTTGAGAAACACTGAACCATACTATTACATCCCTAGTTTCCATCCCCAAAGGACCAGTTCCTCACATTATGCCACAGACCAACACATCCCCAGCAGGTTTGTCCCATCCTGTCACCACCTGCCTGCCCATGTATTTCCTACCCCACCAGAATCCCTGGAAACTGAAACTCCCCTCTTTGAACAGGTTTTCCATCTCCTAGCAGAGCATATTGTGGGCACAGGGTTCTGGAAGCGCTACCCCAGCTGAGGGCTCAACTTTTAAAGAGAGAGTGAGTGAAAGTGCACAGTCAACCTGTGGAACTCCTCGCCAGAGGATGTTGTGAAGACCAGGACTTTAACAGGGTTCAAAAAAGAACTAGATAAATTCATGGAGAAGAGGTCCATGAACGGCTATTAGCCAGGTTGGGCAGGAATGGTGTCCCTAACCTCTGTTTGTCAGAAGCTGGGAATGCGTGACAGGAGAGGGATCATTTGATGATTCCCTGTTCTGTTCACTCCCTCTGGGGCACTTGGCACTGGCCACTGTCGGCAGACAGGACACTGGGCTAGATGGACCTTTAGGCTGACCCAATCTCGCCGTTCTTATGTAAGTTCATACAAAGTTACAACCACCAATAACAACAAATGCTGTCAGGAAAAGGTGCAGAGGGCAGACGGGCTGGGTGGGCCTGAACAGAAAGCCTAAACAGTCATTGGAGGAGCAGGCCTGAAATCTGGATCCTCTAAAACCCAGCTGGGTGCCCTGCCAGCTGGCTGCAGGCAGTCTCATTGTCTCTCACTCAGTGCAGGTGTCATTATTCGGACTAGCCATATCAGTTACCAGGTGAGCATCACCCTTAACAGGTGATGCTTACCAGGCACAAGTTAACCAGGAGCAGCTCCCGACCAGTGGCCCTCTGGGGATGGGGGGGAGGGCCTGGCCTGGCTCAGGGGTCGGTGCCAGGGTCACAGTTTCAGATGAACACCCCCCCCCCCCCAGCTCCCTCCCCTACAGCTCAGGCTGCTTTATCCCCACCCGCTCCTCCCTGCCAACCCAGCCCCAGAAACACACCAGGGACCGACACCCCCCCCACCCCAGCTTCTCCCGTCCCCCCAGCTCCGCTCCCCCCGCCCGGCGCCTGCCCAGCCAGGGAGCCGCGTCCCTCCCCGGCACCTGCAGGCTTCTGCCCGGGGCTGCCCGGGGGCTCCAGCCACCGCAGAACTGGCCCCCGGGCCGGGTCCGGCCCCCCGACCCCGCTGGGCAGCAGCAGCTCCGCCCGGGCTCCCGGCGCGCAAGGGAGGAGCTGACCCAGGAACCAAACAGCGGCGGGGCGGGGGCTGCTCCGTGGCTCCGCCCGGCCCGAGCCTCCCGCCGCCCCCAGGGCTAATGGCTGGGTGGGTGGGTGTCGGGGGGAGCATCGCAGGGGAGGCTCAATGCACGGGAGGGCCAGAGGGCTGGGGAGGAGCCCGATCGAGCCGGGTGAGGAACCGGGCAGATGAGGGGGGCCGGGGACGCCCAGATGGGCAGGGGCAGGAGAGAGGAAAGTCACCCCAGAGAGGGCGAGCCAGCTGCAGGGGTTGCACAAATGATGCGTGGGGAGCCAGATGGGGCTTTCCCCACCTCCTTGCAGAAGGTGCATCTCCCCCACCCGCGTCCCAGGGCTGCGTGGTGCGAGGCCCGGGGCATCCCATCGCCTGGTCCAGGGGATGTATTGAGCTGTTGAAGGAGTCTGGAGGGAGTGAAATGTTTTATATTCACCCCCTCCCAAAAATGACCATTCCACGGCACGATTTAACAGAAAATAATCCCTTAGCCTTTGTCTAGCTCTGCCTCCAACTTCCTCCCCGTTCCCAAATTTCTCTTAGCGGCTGCTTCCATTGCTTGGAGTGGCGAGGTTTGTCCTGTAAGGCAGGGTGGTTTCACTCCTTTGAATTTACTCTTTAAAATGTTACCTTCCGCTTAGCCCCCTCATCCTTCACCTTCATTAAGGCTGTGCAGATAGATATCCCTGTGCCACTTCATTGATATTTGTAATAGCCAATAACCCTGGAAAGTCTTAATAGTTGCTAGCAAAGGTCCCTCTAATTTTTTCTGCCCATGTGCCAAATAAATTTTGTTCTGTGCACCAAGGCCTGTGTGGATGTGCACCACCAGTAGAAACACAGGCTGTGGATGCTTTGCTAACTCAGCTGGGCAGCATTTGAATCTCTCTTGGGTGGCTGCCCAAGCGCTGGGTTCTCGGGGAACACTTCACCCATCACATCTGTGTTTCTAGCATAGCGCTTCCTGTTTGTGCTGCTACTTTCCTTTTAATTCTAAATTGTAGGGGTTCTGGTCATTTTTTTAACACAGGAAAATTTCAGGCTGACAGATTTACTGGATTTGCCAGGCAGTGACACAACCCTCATTGTTCTGGATTGCAGCCAGCAACCATTATGACATCCCGAGCTCGCACTCTTTTTGCAGCAGGTTTACATTGCGGATTCAGATTTAGCTTGTGATGGACTCCAAGCCCCTGATCCTTTTCCTGCTTCCTAGGCAGTCATTTTCCATTGTGGTGACTGTGCAATTGATCATTCCCTTCCTAAGTGTAGTCCTTCCTGTTGAATTTCATCCTATTTTTTTCAAGGCCACTCCTCAAGTTTATCGAGATCAGTTTGAATTCTAATCCAGAGAGCGAGCAATCCCCTCTTCCCCCAGTTTGGTGTTATCTGCACATGTTGTAGGCATCTTCTCCATTCTATTATCCATAGCAGTGTTTCCCAATTTAATTTGGCCATGGAACCCTTTTCATCTTAAAAGAATTTCAAGGAACCCCTAGGATTGCCAGGGTAAAATTTGTCAAGCCCATAAAAAAAAAAAAAGCAAGCCCTGCCAGAATTGCTTGAGCAAAAACAACCAAAAAAAGTGCCAGAATTGGTTGAGCAAAAAAAAAAAAAAAAAAAAAGACCTGCTGTCTCTTTAAGAAGGGTTGGGGGAGTGCTGGGTTCTCACAGAACCCTTACTTTTGCTTCGCTGGACCCCAGGGGGCACCAATTGGGAGTTCTAGTCACCTATGAAACAGCTCTGCTTGCCAGCTGCCAGCCCCATGATCCTTCCCCCCCTCCCCATGGCATTTGGGGGACCACATGACCCTTCTCTCTCTCACACACACAGACACACACACACACCCCTTGTCCCTGGACTCGCCTGCATCATTCTGGAGTCTGCTTTAGGATCAAAGTGGGATAGTGAGGTGGGACCATTGGCTGAAACTTTTCCCACACCGGAGGCAAGCACAATAAGGTCTGAGCGCCAGTTGGTTCTGTGATGGGAAAAGTTTTGTCTACAGGAAAATCCCCTTGGGCTGTGTGAGGACCAAGGCCCGAGTTGAGTCCAAAAATCGTTTTAGTAGTACGGAAACTACAACTCAGGAACTGGGTATCCGCTCCTTACTGTGCCTGTCGGGCATATTTTCTCTGCGGCCGGGGCTTGGCGGCCCAACACCTGGTATTGCGGGCCAGGTGTCTGTGGTTTTTTGTCACCTCTCTGCTCTCTGGTGCTGGAGCTGTTAAGCAAACGGACGGGGCTGGAGTCCGTGCAAAGGGTCTGTGGGTGCTTCACAACTGCCACGTCCCTCCGGAGAGAGTTGGACAGCAAAGCAGAAGGTTCACGCCTTGGGCGTGGAGCTCTGGGTGAAGGCATGTTGAAGCGATGGGGTAGGAGGGAGAAAGCGTCCACACAGAGCCCAGGGTGTAGGCAGCTGGACAGGAGGTTCCAGCTCTCAAGCAAGGGTTGCCAGAGAGATGAGCTGCAACCCAAGTATTTAGTCCACACTGGGATGGAAAAAATTAGAGGGAACGCTGGTTATTGCTCTGAGTTGCATGTGGATTATTCACATCCCCGACTGCCACAGCTTCGTTGGCCTAACTTTTAAGCGTACATCAGGCCAGGGATGTTGATGCCGTGAACGACTGATCTCCCAACTAGAAAGAAATCATGTCTCAAATGACAAATTAAACAAATTTAGCTGTTTACACAGTGTTTTGGGGGGGGAAGGGTATTTTGGTCTGGCTATTTTCACAGCCCCATCCCGTTCAGTTCTACTCCCGACCAAATCTTTGTGTTTAAAAAGGTGGCACTCAGCGAGACTTACCGCCCAGCCAGAAAAGAAATGTTACAACTTACAAATTGCACAAGGAGAACTATTTACACAACCGGCACATTCGCATATCACTCCCCCAATCTGATGATACATCATCTAAATCTCCCTGGAAAGTTCTTCTCCAAGGGCGATTTCTTTTCAGCCACCCGAGAAAGGCTGCTTCCAATGACTTTTGAGGAGTGTCTGTTGTTTCTGTTGCGTTTGTTAAACGGGACCAACTTCACCCAGTCTGTTCATATGGGGGATTAAACTCTGCTACAACTCCTTCAGCCTCAGTCTCCACACTGTCCTTTTTCAGTTTCTAAAAGCGGCCAAAATGAGCTTCTACTCCCTGGATACCTTTGCAGACAGTCAAGAAAACCTGAAAAGACATTTGGATTTTTAAAAAGTTGGATAATACATAGTGCACAGCCTATGTGAGAAACCAGTTCAATTTCACCTTCCCACTGCAGGGAGACTATGGAATTGACAAGAACCTAGTAGGTGGTCAGAGAGGAAGCTGAGGCGTTCCATTATAGTTCTCCTGAAAGAGAATGGAAAGTGAATTTTTCTTTCTCTCCCCCCCCCCCCCCATTGAGGATAAAAAATATTTTAAAACCACCTTTGCACAGGAAAAAAGATGTTCATGTTCCAGGCACATATCCCTGAGAGCCAAAGGCCACTAATGCATGCTGGAACTAAGAAACAGATCCTATAAAACAGGGGTGGGGAACCTAAGGCCCAGGGGCCAGATGTAGCTCCTGGCTTGCCCGGATCCGATCACCGAGGCTCAAGGCTGCACCCCCCAGCAACTGGAGAGCCCGTGCTGGTGCTCCATAGGGATGTAAGCGACTAGTCAACTACCCAATAAGCATATGCTTATCAGGTAGTCAAGTAGTCACTCGACTCTTCACTTCCCCCGCCCCTTGCTGCCTCTATCAGAGAGAGGCAGCAACGGGGGAAGGGGGGGGGGGGGAGGAAGCAGGAGCCGGTGCTGGGGGGAGCCGCTTAAAAGCTTGTTCCCCCCAGAGGGGCAGGGGTGGCAGAGACATAGCAGGGAAACAGGGTGCGAGCCAGGAATCAGCTGATTCCTGGCTCGTGCCCGGTTCCAGACACTGCGCCTCTGCTTTTTAAATGTATTAAGAGCCACCAGGTTCTTAATACTTTTAAAAAGAAGGCGCAGCTGGGGGGACCAGGCACGAGCCAGGAATCAGCTGTCCCGGCTCGCACCCAGTCCCAGACGCTGCGCCACTGCTTTTTAAAGGTATTAAGAGAATTTTTCTCCTGTATGGGGGTATGTCTATACTGCAGAGGGTTTTTTTTTTTTTAAACGGCCATTTTTTCTGAATAAACTTCACTTACGTCCAACTGCAATTGCGTTCTTTCGGGGGGGAAAATGGAAGAACAGAGGGGTTTTTCTGACATTGGTAAACCTTTCTAATAGGAAGAAGCCTTTTTCTGAAAGAACTCTTTCGGAAAAAGGCATGTGTGGACGGAGAAGAGGGAGTTCTTTCGGAAGAAGAGGAAAAAGCACAGGTGCCCTGGTGGTCACTCCGTCCATAGTAATCCCAGCTTAAATGTGAGATAGTGTCCATTCAGTGTGGACGCTGTCTTTCGAAAAATCAGATCGCTTTTTCGATGCACTTTTGCTGTGTAGATGCTCTCTTTTGGAAGAAGTTTTTTCAGAAGATCTCTTCCGGAAAAGCTTCTTCCAAAAGAAGCCTGCAGTCTAGACACAGCCTGGGATCTCTGCGATCCACTATGCTGTTCACTTCACGGGAATCATTTCCACTCTGAGAACATTTAAGAGGTGTCTTCCCTGTATGGATTTGCTGATGCATAGTATGGTCAAAGCCTCAACTGAAAGATCCACCACAATCAAGGTTTCTTTCCTTTGTGCAGTTTTTGGTGTATGATAAGATTTGAGTTCTGACTGAAACTTTTCCCACAGTCCGGGCATGTATACGGTCTCTCTCCTGTGTGGGTTCTCTGATGTCTAATGAGATCTGAGCTATGACTGAAACTTTTCCCACAGTCCAGGCATTTATAGGGGCGCTCTCCCGTGTGGGTAACCTGATGCGTGATAAGGTTTGCGTGGTCACTGAACTTCTTCCCGCACTCGAGACATTTACAGGGGTTCTCGCCTGTGTGGATTCTCTGATGTGCCTGGAGCCGGGAGACTAGAATGAAACTTTTCCCACAGTCAGAGCATTTAAAGGGTTTATCCCCCGTGTGGAGTCTCTGATGCACAATAAGGGCTGAACTGTCACTGAACTTTTTCCCACACTCACAGACAAAGGGTTTCTCGCCTGTGTGGGTTCTCTGATGTCTAACGAGGGTGGACCTCCGACTGAAGCTTTTCCCACAGTCAAGGCACTTATGGGGTTTAACTCCTGTGTGGATTCTCCGATGGTTAATAAGGACTGAACCATCACCAAACATTTTCCCACACTCCGGGCACTTGTAGGGTCGCTCTCCTGTGTGGACTCTTTGGTGTGTAATAAGCTGGGAGCTCTGAATGAAGCTTTTCCCACAGTCCAGGCACTTATGGGGTTTAATGCCTGTGTGGATTCTCTGATGGTTAATAAAGGCCGAGCCGTCCCGAAACATTTTCCTACACTCCAGGCACATATACGGTCGCTCTCCCGTGTGGACTCTTTGGTGTCGAATGAGATGCGAGCTCTGAATGAAACTTTTCCCACAGTCCAGGCATTTATAGGGCTTTTCTCCCGTGTGGAGCCTCTGATGCCTAACAAAGTGTTCTCGCTGATTAAAACTTCTCCCACACTCAGGACATGTAAAAGGCCTGTCTCCAGTGTGAAGTCTCTGATGGGAAATAAGGTTTGACCTCCGATTGAAGCTTTTCCCACACTCAGCGCAGGTGTTTTCTCGCCTTCCTGGTGGGGCTCTCCGCTGGGCTCTGGTTTCTTTGGGGTCTCTACAAATTCCTGTAGGATTGGTGGATTTACCCACTGACAGCCCTGGATGGGGTCCTAGCTGCCTCTCCGGCCTGAGCTCACGTCCCCAGGCTTTTCGCTGCTCATGACTCTGGGAAGAAGTCCCTTCAGATCTGTCCAATAATATCCCACGTGGTTCTGCTTTCTCAGGATTTTCCTGATGGGGGTTGTCCTCAGTGCGTTCACTCCCCATCCCATCCCCTGCTGGGACAGAGAGAGAGAGAGAGAATCCAGACAGGCGTCATTCCCAGCACCAGAGAGAAAAGACAGGAGAACAGCACAGAGGGCTAACAACACAGTCGTACAATCATAGAACATTAGAACCAGAAGGGACCTCGAGAGGTCATCAAGTCCAGTCCCCTGCCCCCGCAGCAGGATCAAGCACCGTCTAGATCACGCCTGACAGGTGTCTGTCTAACCTGCTCTTAAATATCTCCAGTGATGGAGATTCCACAACCTCCCTAGGCAATTTATTCCAGTGTTTCACCACCGTGACAGTCAGGAAGTTTTTCCTAATGTCCGACCTAAACCTCCCTTGCTGCAGTTTAAGCCCCTTGCTTCTTGTCCCATCCTCAGAGGCCAAGGAGAACCATTTTCCCCCCTCCTCCCTGTGACACCCTTTTAGATATCCTTTTAATCACCAGAGGAGAAGCTGAGAAATTCCATGCTGCCACCATATCCCAGCCCAAAACCAACAGGCGGGGGGGAAACTAAGTCAGGGAGGAAGTTCCTGCCAGCTGTCAGCCCGGGGTGAAGCTGTGAGTGACACCTGCCCAGGAGGGTGTGACCTCTGCTGGTGGCAGCCCGGATCTGGGGGAAGTAAGGCAGAACTGGGGGGCAGAGAGGGTTGCTCACAGCACGTGCAGGAGAGTCCCCGCTTGTCCCTTCCCTCCCTGGCTGGTTTGTCAGTTTCACTGATCCCTCACCTGGTGGGGCGCCTCTCGGGATCCCCCTTTCTTCACAGACCTGGAGATCCGGCACCCACGGCTCGTCCCCTCGCTCCAGCCGGGCGATCAGCTCAGGCTTGGGAACCGGAAACCCTGTTGATGGGACGCAATCAGCTACGTCACTGTGCATCATGCATTGGGAATTGATTTTAATTCCCGGTGGCCCCACGCTGCCCTGGCATCTATCTGTGTCTTCGAGCCTTGATGGGAGCGACTGATGTTGGGGGGAGGGTACGTGTGGCAACCCTCCCCCCCCCGGGAATCTATGTGCGCTGGGGGACTTGCTGACACAGTCACAGCTGTGGCACTGAGCCGCTGCCTATTTCTACACCTGCTGAGCCCCGAGTCCTGCCCCAGGAAGGAGCTAGGCCCAGGAAGGAAGGGAGGCCGGGAAAAATAACTCAGGCAGGCAAATACAATCTCCCGCCCCCTTGAAAGCTGTGGGGGCAGGGTCAACCGAGCACCCCCGTTGGGTTCCTGCCTCCGCCAGCCCGCAGGAGGGGTGTGGTGTTGGAAGTCTCCCTCTCACTGGATCTGCAGCCCATGCT
This sequence comes from Rafetus swinhoei, assembly GCA_019425775.1. Lineage (NCBI taxonomy): Eukaryota > Metazoa > Chordata > Testudines > Trionychidae > Rafetus > Rafetus swinhoei. The sequence continues at coordinate 17,655,202 of CM033444.1, read as the reverse complement.
CCTAAAATCTAGGGTGGCTTGGAAAAAAAAAATCTGAGCAGAAACTGGGCGCCTCGCAGAGCCGGTGGTTCCACACAGTGTGCAGCGGCGGTCAAAAAGGCAAATAGGATGCTAGGAATTATTAAGAAAGGCATAGAAAATAAGACACAGAATATCTTACTGCCCCTGTATAAAACTATGGTACGCCCACATCTTGAATACTGTGTACAGATGTGGTCTCCTCACCTCAAAAAAGATATTTTGGCCTTGGAAAGGGTTCAGAAAAGGGCAACTAAAATGATTAGGGGTTTGGAATGGGTCCCATATGAAGAGAGGTTAAAGCGACTGGGACTTTTCAGTTTGGAAAAGAGGAGACTGAGGGGGGATATGATAGAGGTATATAAAATCATGAGTGGTGTGGAGGGCGGATAAAGAAAAGTTATTTATTAGTTCCCATAATAGAAGAACTAGAGGACACCAAATGAAATTAATGGGTAGCAGGTTTAAAACTAATAAAAGAAAGTTCTTCTTCACACAGCGGGTAGTCAACCTGTGGAACTCCTTGCCAGAGGAGGCTGTGAAGGCTAGGACTATAACAGAGTTTAAAGAGAAGCTAGATAATTTCATGGAGGTTAGGTCCATAAAAGGCTATTAGCCAGGGGATAGAAATGGTGTCCCTGGCCTCTGTTTGTCAGAGGCTGGAGAGGGATGGCAGGAGACAAATCGCTTGATCATTGTCTTTGGTTAACCCTCTCTGGGGCACCTTGTGCTGGCCACTGTCGGCAGACAGGCTACTGGGCTAGATGGACCTTTGGTCTGACCCAGTACGGCCATTCTTATGTTCTTATGTTTAATAGGACAGGACGCCCTTACCCAGCGAGGTCACCGCCTCGTAGTTCTCCTGCATGACGTCCCTGTAGAGGGCTCTCTGAGTGGGGCCCAGCAGCGCCCCCTGCCCCTGGGTGAAATACACAGCCACCTCCTCGAAGGTCACCCGCATCTGCAACAACAAGAGTCCCTCACCCACTGCCTGCGGCCCCAGCCACAATCCCAGTCATCACAGGGGAGGATGGCCAATACAAAGGAAGCTCGGGAGTGGGAGGGGGCAGAGTAGGATAATCCCACCCCCCACCCTGCTTGGAGTGGGGAGGCCTCGTCCCTCCCAGCTGATGGAGGGAGGCAGGGGCCATCCCGTTCATCCCATCTGACTAGCCAAAGGGTGAGTCGGGAGACGGCGCCCCCCCCCCCCAAAGAGTCCAGGGAGAGAGAAACCCCAGCCCCTCACCTTTCGTCAGACACGGGTATGTGGCAAGTGACTCTGCACCGATTCTCTGGGTTCCCAAGGGATGCTCGGCCCCTGCTCTGCTCCAGCCCCGCCCCCACTAGGCATGTGACTTCCCGCTTAAAAAGTTAGCTGGCTAAACGCTATGGTTAACCCTGGAGCAGCCCCCCCTTCCCCACGTCACACTGCGGGGGCCCAGCTGGAGAAGCCCCCGCCCACGGCGTGCTGTGGTGGGCCCAGCCGGGCCAGAACAGCCCCCTGCCCACAGCACAGGGTGGGTGGGGGCTGCTCCAGCCCGACCTGGGGTGCTGCCTCCGGACGGGACAGGCTGGGATAGGCCAAGACTGCCACGCCATACCGTGGGCTGCTCCAAGCTGCCGGTTAACCAGTTACCAGGGTAAGCATGCTGGGAAGGCTGATGCTTACCGGGTAACTGGTTAACCCTTTACAACCTTAACCCCCACCCCACCACACTTCCTGCCCCGCCTCTTCCCAGGCCTGCTTTGCCCCATCCCCATCTCTTCTTGCTCCCACTCCCGTCCCACCTCTTCCTGGCCCTGCTCTGCCCCTCCCCCACCTCTTCTTGCCCCCACTTCCTGGCCCCGCTCTGCCCCTCCCCCACCTCTTCTTGCTCCCACTCCTGTCCCACCTCTTCCTGGCCCTGCTCTGCCCCTCCCCCACTTCTTGCTCCCACTCCTGCCCTGTGCCTTCCCAGCCCTGCTCTGGCCCTCCCCCACCTCTTCTTGCCCCCAGTCACCCACTTCTGCCCTGCCCGCACCTCTTCTTGCCCCTGCTTCTTCCCCCAAATCCCCATTCCTGCCCTGCTTCTTCCCAGCCCTGCCTCTCTCCCACCTCTTCTTGCCCCTACTCCTCCTCCAAGCCCCCACCCCTGCCTCTTCTTGCCCCCACTCCTCCTCCTCTCCCTCCCCCACCTCCTGCATGCCACTGAACAGCTGACCACAGCAGGTGGGAGGCACTGGGAGGGGGAGCACAGAGGGGAGGAGTTCACCAGCGTGGGGGGCTCCAGCCCCGGAGCACCCAAGGAGTCGGCACTTAGGACTGGGCTATCTCCCCTGGACCTCCCTGTGGGGTGAAGTTTCAGGCTCCGGCGCTGGGAGCCTAGTCCATGTCCCCAGCCTTATTCTAGAAACAGGAGGGAACTTCCGCCCTCTCCCGATGGCAAGTTCGCGCCCCCAGAGCCGAGCAGCTCCAGTGGGTCAGTGAGAGACTCTCCCCTGCACTCCCTCGGCACGTGGGTTTCCTACCCTGCCCCTTCAGCCGGGGCTTCTCTTCTAACCCCTTTACCGGAGCAAGTTCCTCTCCAGCCATTTCCTGTCCCTGGTCCGGATCTGGAGCGGCGCGTGGTCCTTGCTCTGCAGCCTGGCGGGGGCGAGAGGAGTGGCCGGGAAGTCTCAGAAGGGGCTTTCGTCTCTTTCACATCCTGGTCCCCTTTCCCTTCTTAGAATCATAGGCTGCGTCTAGACTGGCATGATTTTGCACAAATACTTTTAATGGAAAAGTTTATCCGTTAAAAGTATTTGCGCAAGAGAGCGTCTACACTGGCATGTGCTTTTGAGCAAAAGCATCCGTGCCAGTGTAGACGCTCTCTTGCGCAAGAAAGCTCCGATGGCCATTTTAGCCATCGGGCTCTCTTGCGCGCAAGAAATTAATGTTGCCTGTCTACACTGGCCTCTTGCGCAAGAACAGTTGTGCAAGAGGGCTTATCCCTGAGCGGGAGCATCAGAGTATTTGCGCAAGAACCACTGATTTTGTACATTACAATGTCAGTGTTCTTGCGCAAATACTCATGGCCAGTGTAGACAGGCGGCAAGATTTTGCGCAAAAGCGCCTGCTTTTGCGCAAAATCTTGCCAATGTAGACACAGCCATAGAGTCCTGGAACAGTAGGACTGGAAGGGATCTCGAGGGGTCATCAAATCCAGTCCCCTGCCCCCACGGCAGCACCCAGCACCGTCTAAACCATCCTTTATTATAGACTCTGCAATGCTGGGAAAATGCTGGGTCGCTTTATGCCAGCGCAGGCCCGGCCCAGTACTCCACAATCAGCTCGACCTGCTAGTACAAACTTTTCGAGCCAGCTCCCTAGCTGGTGTGACTCCACCTTAGCTCTGTTGATTTTGTCTACACCAGCTCCGGATCTTTTACACACAGGGACTTTGCTACAGCCTGTCCTGCCAACCCTACGCATTCAAAAATCATGAGCCAGGCTCCCCAGCAGCACGCGATGGGCTTTCAGGTGGTGAGACTGTGTAAAAGGAACACGTGCACTGGTCTTTGTGGTTGCTTTCTGCTCTTTGAGCCTATAGGGCCATGATGGGCAACTGGCCTGCGGGCAGTCCATCAGGGTTCAATGGGTGGCCCACAAGACCTTTCGTTACCGTTGCCCCACGTGCGGGGTGGCCGGATTCTGCTGGTTTCCACTGGCGTTGGTTTTTTTTCTTGCCACTAAGTGACACGCCCATAAAGCCAGGGCAAGATGTGAGGCGTGTGCTGATTGCACACAGCATCGACCGTTAAAGCCGTGCGCTTTCCGTCAACACCTCCCGCAAATTCTAGGTACACAAGTGCAGTGAGCAAAACTGCCCTGTCCCAGGAGACCGTCTTGGTTACACCTGTCTTGTGCCCCCACTGAGAAGATGGGCAGGCCACTCATGCAGCCCCCTCACTGGCAATGTTCCAAATTTGTTTCCATTAGTGCGCAGAATAAATTTTGTTACATGCGCCAAAGCACATGTTGATGTGCACCACTCATCAAAACACATGCTGATGGCTGTGCGTACTCTGCTAATCAGCCGGGCAGCACCTGGACAGCCACCTGAGCACTTAGCTTACTGGGAACACTGGTCATTAGCCTCAGTTGCCCATCACTGCTTTAGGGGGTCACACGTTAAAGCTTTTTCTACTAGGGCTAGTAGCAACTTACTCTTTCTTCCAGAACAAAGGCTGATATGAGCAGCCAGGGCAGGGGCTTGAAGGAAAGTAATCACGCCACGGGCGGCAGGTGGAAGCCCAGCTAGGGAAGGGAAAAGTTATTTACTTATTCCCACAATATAAGAACTAGGGGTCACCAAATGAAATTAATAGGCAGCAGGTTTAAAACAAACAAAAGGAAGTTTTTCCTTCACTCAGTGCACAGTCAACCTGTGGAACTCCTTGCCAGAGGATGTGGTGAAGGCTAGAACTTTAACAGGGTTCAAAAAAGAGCTAGATAGATTCATGGAGTTTAGGTCCATCAATGGCTATTAGCCAGGATGGGTAGGAATGGTGTCCCTAGCCTCTGTGTCTCTGGAGGTGGGAGACAAGGGAGGGATCATGTGAGGATTACCTGTTGTGATCCCTCCCTCTGGGGCATCTGGCATTGGCCACTGTCGGCAGACAGGACCCTGGGCTAGATGGACTTTTGGTCTGACCCAGTGTGGCTGCTCTTATGTTCTTATGCAAGACCCAGTCCTGCTCTTCCGTCCAAGGCTCCGCCCCTAGAGACAAGCCCCACCCACCTCCAGCCTGATCCTTCCTGGCCGCGTGGAGAAATGGGGCTGCTGCACCAGGGCCCCATCCCTTCCCGGCGGCCGGACTGTGCCTTCCTTTGCCTACATTACCGACTGCCCATGAATCATGCTCATGAAGGCGCACCATGGCCCAATCCTGAGAGCTGACAATGCTGCCACGCACGCGGACTTTCCAGCTGCGAGCAAGGATGGGAAAACTCCGTTGGGGCAAAAGGACGCCCCTGCCAGCAAAAGCCAAAGAGCGCTGGATTTATGCACAAGCTTAGTAAGGCACAGCTTTGGGCCTCGGATTATGAGGGGCCTCTAAATACAAAAAAAAAGACTCTTTTTTTTTTTTTTGCTACATCCTCACCTATGTACCGGTCTAGCTGCAAATATGAAACTTTTTTATTTCTATTTTCATAGTCCTTTGTTAGAATACTTTTTTTTTTTTTTTTTTGCTATTGCTATAGGGGTCTCTGAAACTTCCCACACTTTAGGACAGGGGTGGGCAAGATGGGCCACATCTGGCCCACCATGCTGCTAGATCCATCGGGCCAGGACCCTCAGGCGCAAAGCAGCCCCAAGCCAATTTAAGCAGCTGGCTGCTCCCTGTGGTTCTCTGCTCCTGGGCGAGGCAGGAAAAGGGGGACGCTTCATTCTCTGCTCCTGCTCCCCAGCAAAATCTCTCTGTTCCCATTGGCCAGTTTCCGGCCAATGGGAGCTGAGAGATTTTGCTGGGGCCGGGCCAGCACCACATGCGGGGGCAGCCAGCTGTTTTGATCAGCCTGGGGCTATGGCAGACAGGGAGCCACCTAGCTAAGCACCTCCCAGCCAGGGTCTATGACTAGCTCCCAGGCCGCTCCCGGCCCCAACTCCCCACCCCCTCCTGCCCCAGGTTATCAGTCAAACCCTCTGCAGCCCCTGCCCCAGGTCACAACTCCCTCCCAGACTCTGCACCCCTTCCCCAGGCCAGAATCCTCTCCTGCACCCATAGCCCCTCCTGGACGCGCACCCCAGTCCCCTGCCCCAGGTCGCAACCCCTCCTGCCCCAACCTCCCCTCGGACCCCTGCCCCTCCTGCACCCCAGTCCCCTACCCCGAGCTCCCTTCTGCCCCCAACCTCCGTCCCAGACCCTACACCCCCTCCAATGAAAAGTCCAGCCCTAGATCACTTACCAAAATCTTGGAGGAGGAGCCACCCCCCCCCAACCAAAATTATTGCCCAGCTCTGCTTTAGGGCCCCCGCAGGTTTTAATCCAGCCCTGAACCCAGAGGGGCGGGGACTGATAATCCCCCACTCAACCAAGGCAGCTCAAGTCCCCGCAGGCTGGGAGGCCTGGGAGCAGCCTGGGGCCAAACCCTCCCCCTGCAGCCCGGGGGCACCGGGGCGCCGCTCCCGCGGGGTCTCTCTTACCTGCCCCCCAAGCGCTGCCCGCCCTGGGGCAGGGGCTGGGCCGGGCAGGGCCTGGCCGGGCTGGGGGCGCTGCCCGGGGAGAGGCTCCTGGGGAGGGAGCAGCGGGACTGGCCCTGCCGGAGATTCCCCCTCCCGGCTGCAGCCCGGGCTCCGGGGCCCCGCAGCAGCCCCCGCCGGGGCTCGGGGATCCGGCCCGGAGCCTGGCCCCAGAGTCCCCGCCAGCAGCGGCGGCGAGTCGCTTCCTGCGGCCGGGCCGGAGCCAGCGATCGCTCCCCCCGCGCCTGCTGGGACAGCGGGACTCCAGCCGCGGCTCCCGTCCCCAGCGCCTCCTGGGTCCTAGCGAGAGCAGGGGCAAGAGAAGGGAAGGGACGGGACTCCCGCCCCCACCCTGGGTAAAAGCGGTTCCCAGCCAGGGGGCAGGTTGGCAGAATTTTTGGTGGTGCCTAGAATGGGTCCAAGACCTCCCGCCCTCCCCGCCCCGCCCCGCCGCCTAGGCTCTGGGAGGGAGTTTGGGGGCAGGATCTGGGCTGGGGCAGGAATGGGAATTTGGGGGCAGGAGGAGGAATAAGGGGAGGGGGCTGGGGTGTGAGTTTGGGAGCAGGGGGAGGGAGTGCAGGCTCTGGGAGCTTGGGAGATTTTCAGTATTTAATCCCCTCCATATATTTAACTGGACCCCTCTTATGAAGTCTAATTAAGTTTGTTTTGCATGATCACTCGGCCCGCAGGTTGATACCAACGCTGGGATTTAGTTCCTAGGGATTTTTGTGTTTACGCCATAAACAGCGGCTGTTTAAATTAATAAGGGAGAAAAGTAATAGTCATACAAATAATCCATACATCGATGGCAATACCTCAAAACCTAATGGGATTTTGTATTAACATTCAGTAAGTGAGGAAAGAGGGGGGGGAAATTTACAACAATAGCTGACTATCAGAAAGAAAACCACAGGGTTTTGATTATATCGGCTACGGAATTATAAAATTATAATTTGATTCCAGAGCTGTCTGTTAGTTAATGACACGGAAGACAGAAGCGAAGGAAGATGAGAGAGGACTTTTATTGATCGCACACTCAAAACTACTAATTTGCAGGCTACTTGTCAAAGCGACACGTTCAAGCCCACACAGGTAGGCTGCGGCAGAATCAAGGTGCTCCGTGCCATATTAAATTACACTAACAAAGACCCCATACTGCACTGCACACGTGGGAAGATTCTCCCATCTTGGGGGAATTTGGTGGGACCTGCAAGCATGTCAATGGGGCAGTAATAGGGTTACACCTTTAAATGAATTAAGACTATACACCTGCGCACACCACCACTCCTGTCAGTATATACACACACACACACACGTGTCACCCCCTGTTGCTTGTTTTCTTTACAAGTCAGGTGGTGCTGTGAGGCCTCTTGGGGTTTTTTCCTCCCCGACTCACTGCTCACAAAAGTTTCACACTGCGGTGGATCGATGCTGGGATTCCCCACTGAAGCGAGGGAAGAGATGCAGTTCCACCACCCTGACAGGTCATATTGATTTGCATCAGGGTGAACTAGAAGATTGCGGCCTCATGACTCCGGGGGGTGGCCCTAAGTTAGTCAACGGGAGCTGGGGGTGGAGTGCAGGCTGCAAACGGGGAGTCATACAGTTCTCTGCAGAATGAGCAGCTTCCAACTTTCAAAATGCACTGACGTCCTGGGGCCTGTGTAAATTCCTGCTTCACAAACTGCAGTGGATACCGGCATGACAGGTCCAGGTGATCCCAAGAGGCGATTCATACTCCCTGTTACATGATCCACCTGCCCCAGGTTACAGCTAAGGGGAGAAAAAAAAAATCCCTTCCAATGTCCCATCTGGCATGACCTGGAGCAGTTGAGCAAGACAGATCTAGGAAGGATTTTTTTCCTGTATCACTTGAGAGTCCCGATCCACCCTGTCCAGGGTCCTGTCTCTGGCAGAAATCAATCTCAGCTGCTTCAGAGAAAGGTGGTAGTGGTGGAGGAACACAGAATATATTGAGCCAGTTCCTTCCTGACCCCTGCCAGCTGACCTGCTGAAGCCCTGAAGCATGGGAGTTGATTATAGTCATTATCATCCCATAGAGCTGCAGATCTTTGCAAAACAGGTCCCTTCACGGCTGCAAGTCTGAGGCGAGGGCTCTGCTTCTACAGTGCAGTAAGGGAGCCTAGCTGGGTCCGCCACTTTTTTAAGCCTCTGGAACCTAACCAGAAGCCAGTCGCTGTCCTGCTCCAGGGGTCTTGAGGCACACTGCCAGCTCACAGACCCTCCCTGTTGCACCCGGTCATGGATTATGCATGCCCTGCCCCTTTCGGGTTGGGGCTTGGGTCATGCTAGGCCCATGGTCAAGTCTGCAATGCTCTTCTGGGTCTTGAAGTAATACACCTAACAGACAAAGTCAATCTACTCACCTTCTCTGTCAAAGCAGAGTGGTCTAACAGGCAGAGTCCCTATCACTACCCTCTCAATCAGGGCTGTGCAGCCTAGTGGCTAGAGTTAGCAGAGGTGGTGAAGTGGGCCATAACCGCAGGGTGGCAGCAGCCAGGATAGGGGGACCCTGGAGTTGCCCACCACCAGACTGGCATGGATCTGGCTGAAATGAGCCAAACGAGACTCCAGTTCTGACTCCCATTTCTCTGCAGCTTGTGGTCTGGTGGTGCCCACAGTCTCTCCTCCCTCTGCGAAACCCAGAGGCTGGGTCACTGCCATCTGTTTGGCCTCCATGTTGTAGCGTGCTGGCAACAAACCTCTTTCCTCTCCAGTGGCCAGCCCTGAATGAGTTGGGCTGCTCCCTTTTATACCTGGTCTCCGTCCCGAGCATGCCCAGAAGGGTCGAGGGGGTGCAGCCTCCTCAGCCCGAGAGAGAGGAATTAACCCTGCAGGGCCAGTGCAGAGCATGCACACCCCGTTGTTATGCTTAAAAAAATCCTGTTTGCTTCTTATACGGGAAAAGGCAATAAGCCAAGTTTATCAAAAATATAATAGTAAAGCAGTTAGCATATGCTTATAGTATGTGTATGTGTGCATATGTATATATATGTGTATACACACACATACACACACACACAGTTTTATTATTTGATGCTATACTTATTAGGGCTTGGATTTTTTTCGGCGGCAAACCAGATTGACTACAGATAGGAAGGAGTGGAGCTTTATTGTTTGGACCGATGCTCTAGAATTTTGGCAAGATGTCCCTAAAAATTAGGGCAAGGCAGCTTTTATTTAATAGTAGGGGATTTTTTAAATTGGGATTAGTACATTTTATATCGTTATGTTGTAATTAATAGTTGTTTGATGAGTGCTTGTTTCTTAAAGCTTTTTATATTATGGTTATTTTGTTTTAATTAATAAGTGCTTGCTTTTATTTTTTAGAGTTGTTGATTTACTTTTTATTTGTATTTTAATATGGGTGTAGAGCAATTTTTTGGCACTTTTATGCTTGGTTTGGGAGGGTTTTATTAGAACATTTTGTTTGGTGATGGCTTTATATATATATAGTTATATATAAGTATATAACTATATATAACTATATATATATATATACACACACAGTTAATTAGTTATATAACATTTATATAAATAAAATTACATAGCTGCTTCTGTAAAAATAGATTTAGTACCAAAACCATTTTTACACTTTTAAATTAAAAAAGAAAAACAATTGTAATGGTAAAAGAGTGATGACAGTGACAAAAAGCTATAAAGATACATTTTGGCTACACTGTCACACCCCTCCCTCCTGAGATCTGAAACCTGCTGCATAGCTGCCCCTCCACTCAATGATGATGCTTCAGACCCTCTCGCCAGCATGGCTTAAACCAGGGGTGGGCAATAATTTTTGAAGTGGGAGGGCCACTTCAAAAATTTTTGAAGTGGTCACGGGCCACCTCGGAAGGGACGGGGCTTTGGGTGACAGGGCGGTGCCTCGTGAAGACAGGATGGGGCCTCAGCAGGGTTGCCAACCCACAGAAATTTCATTTACGGACAAAATGGGAAAAATTTACGGACAGACAAAATTTTTTACGGACATAATTTTTATACTATATTAAGATGACATAAATGGCCAAAAGTGAAAAGTAATCGTTGTCATTCATACATCACAAGAACAACATGCTACTTAACTCACTTTCATTTAGTTAGTCATGGTCCTGGAAGTTTTCCATTTTGTGATCGTACATCCGAACACTGACACTGTTAACCATTGAGCTAAATAAACAACTAAAACTGCTCCACAGTAAAATGGCTTTCTGCTGCTCCACAGTAAAATGGCTGAAGCAGCACAGAAGAAATGTCATTGCTATAGAATAATTGCTGTTTCTTGAAATTTTATTGCACTTTTACAAAATTTACGGACACCTAAATTTTTTTACAGACTTGTTCAATTTTGGCTATTTTTTTACAGACTGTCCGTAAATTTACTGACGGTTGGCAACCCTGGGCCTCGGGTGGAAGGGGCAGGGCCTCGCAAGGAAGGGGTGGGGACTTTAAATGTCAGGAATTGAAAGGGCTCGCGCCTCCCCTGCACTCCCAGGAATCACGTTAGCAGGGGTGGGAGCTGCGAGCCCTTTCAACTCCTGCTATGTAAAGGGCTCGCTGCTCCCGGCCTTGCTGCTAGCACGTTGCCTGGGTGCCAGGGACGCAAGAGCCCTTTCAGCTACTTCTATTTAAAGGGCTCATGCCTTGCCTGTGGTGGCCATTGCCTGGCAGCTATGGGGAAGGCATGAGCCCTTTAAATTGAAGCAGCTGAAAAAGCTCACCGTGTCCAAGGCGACACGTTAGGGGGCCGGGCCGGGCACTGCTGCGCAGGCTGGATCCAGCCCTCTGAGTGGCTTTTGCCCACCCCCCAGCTTAAAGCTAACCAGACCCAGAACCTCACCAGAAGGAGTGACACTTCTCTGCTACCTCTTCAACGGGCGAGGGGGTAGTCGCGAGGTCTATAACTACTCTAGGCAGAATTTGATTTTTACTTTTTAATAACTTCACCAGATTTTTTTTTAGTCTTTTATTGATTAAAATGTTCACCATCGCAGGAAAACTGCCATTTGACAGTAGGAAGAATAACTGCCACACTTGCAGGGCCTGACAATTACTTCATGACAGGATGCCTCAAGATTTCAAAAAATAAATAAAACTTCTTAAACCAGTACACCACAAATCGCCAACATCACACCACAACATATTCAGAAATACATACTCAGGAATCAATCCTTCGGACTTGTTTTTACTAGCCGTTCCCTTGTGCATTCGAAACATACCTACTTGAAGCAGTCTAAATACCTTGGCTGCATCTAGACTGGCAAGTTTTTCTGCAAAAGCAATTGCTTTTGCGGAAAAACTTGCCAGCTGTCTACACTGGCCACTTGAATTTGCGCAAGAACACTGACGATCTAATGTAAGATTGTCAGTGTTCTTGCGCAAATACTATGCTGCTCCCGTTCGGGAAAAAGCCCTCTTGCGCAAATGTATTTGTGCAAGAGGGCCAGTGTAGACAGCTCAGGACTGTTTTGCGCAAAAAAGCCCCGATGGCGAAAATGGCGATCGGGCTTTCTTGCGCAAAACCGCGTCTAGATTGGCACGGATGCTTTTCCGCAAAAAGTGCTTTTGCGCAAAAGCGTCCGTGCCAATCTAGACGTTCTTTTCCACAAATGCTTTTAACGGAAAAACTTTTCCGTTAAAAGCATTTGAGGAAAATCATGCCAATCTAGACGTAGCCCTCAATTTCAACTCTAAAGTTTCTCAAGCAGCATTTTTCATACTTTGCCTACTCGTAAAATTTCAAGGTGATCTCTGCCACCATGTGCCAGCAATGCCCCTCTGCCGTGGATATTGGCCAAACTGGACAGTTTCGACGACAAAGGATAAATGGATACAAATCAGACATCAGGAATGGTAACACACAGAAACATGTTAGGGAACATTTTCACCTGCCTGGGCACTCAATCATGGATTAACAAGTAGCCATTCTTCTACACAGGAATTTCACCAGAGAGTGCGGAATTAGTATTCATCTACAGATGTCACTGTTACCCTGGGCTCGAACAAAGACATTAGCTGGATGTTGCATTATAAAGCTAGTCTCCCCTGCCTTTAACAACTGCATTTTTACATCAAAAGCTTGGTATGGAACATTCCCAGCCCACTTAATTAGTCTCATTAGCTCCAGTCCTGCAATTGACAGGCACTTTTTTTTTGCTATTATATATATCTTGTGTGGAGGCACAGGGAATTGATATGCAGCCTATCAGGTTTGTTAGCAGTGAAGCAAGAGTCAAGCTAACTCTAACCCTAACAAATTCTCACTTCTCACCTCGGTTTAGGAGATAAGGATAAAATGCTGACTCTGGCAGGGACCTTGAGATAAGGAGCATCTGGGTGGAACTAAAATAACTGTTAGCCATTGGTGTTTGTAATGGGAAGGAGACTAATTGTTATTATATGTAATGGACAGTATATAAACTGCTTCATAATTGCTTGTATTCGAAGATCTGCCTGGGAAGGGGGGGTGGACTCCACCCCCCCGTCTGAATCAGTTTTTCCCTTGCTGCAGCTCGTAATAGAACTACCTCTGGCTAGTTGTTGCTTACAAATGCAGAGTGAGGACAATGTTTTCTTCCACACTTGGTTTCTATTATTTCCACTCCAGCTCATCTGAAGAAGTGGGTTTTGCCCACAAAAGCTCATGATACTATATATATATATATATATTTGTTAGTCTCTAAGGCAGGGGTGGGGAACCTCAGACCTGCTGGCCAGATGTGGCCCCTGGTATGCCTAGATCCAGCCCCCAAGTCTCAGAACTTCCCCCTCACAGCATTGGAGAGCCCATGCTGGTGCTCCAGCCCCTCCAGCGCCCCACTGTGGGGCTGGAACACACAAAATCTACTAGCCTTGGCCCCCCCAGGCTCTGGTGTGCAAGTGGGATATCTTTATCCTTCTCAGTCAGGGGCCACATCAGTGAGGGTTTCATTTTTTAGTTTGGGGGTTTTTTTGTTTTCTCTTTTGTTTGTTTTTTGCTTCTCACTTGTGTGAAGCTGATATTTTTGTGGGTCAGTGGCCCCGAACCAAAAAAGATTCCCCACCCCTGCGTGAAGGTGTCACAAGGACTACTCATTCATAAATTTCAAGTTATTTTCAATGGGAATAGTTTTCATCTCTCTCTGTGTGTGCCATGACATCAACATTTACCAATAAAAATCCAGTGCCCTTCAGGCATTCACCCTGTTGTCATTGGGGATCTTTTTTTTGGGGGGGAGGGGGGAGGAACCACTTGTGTCCAGCTAGGGAGACAGAATCTCCCATGTTCCCTATAAGCTGGGCAGCTGTGACAATACCCCCTGGGATGTATTAACAGGAGTGTCACGTGTAAGACGTGGGAGGCCATTCCTCCAGACTATTCGGTCCTGGGAGGCTGCAAATGGAGAAACCACATCAGTTTTTGTGGCCCCACACTAGAAATATAACGCACAAACCGGAGTCCTGAGGAGAGCAACAAACGTAACAGGTTGAAAGAAACCCTGATGGAACAGAAAAGGCTGAAATAACTGGGCATGTTTCGTCGAGACGAAAAGGTGGGAGGGGGGAGATGATACGTCTTTGAAGATGCTGTGAGTTGTGATACACAGGACGGTGATCAGTGGTTCTCCGTGTCCACTGGGAACAACTTAATTTCCACGAAGGCAGATTTAAGTTAGCGCTTAGGGAAAACTCGCTGAGGACAAGCACTATTAAGCACTGGAACAGTTCACCTAAGTTTATGGAATCCCCATCCTTGGAGGTTTTTAAGAACATGGGTCTAGGCCTCAGCAAGAGGGGATAGCTAGGCCCACCAACAGGACAGAGCAACTGCCCTCTTGGCCTTAGGGCCCAGCAATTCAAAAGGGCTTGCGGCTCCCAGCCGACACTGGTAGCAGCAGAGCCTGGAGCCTCACATCCTTTAAATTGAAGCCGGAGTGCCACACAGTACGCTCTGGGTGCTCCTTCTGCCGAAGGCCCCACCCCTTTTGATCAAAGCCCTGCCCCTTTTGCCCAAGGCTCCGCCCCTTCCAGCAGAGCTGCCCCACCCTCCTTGCCAGGGGCCTGATGAGGCTGTTGGCTGCCCAAGGGAAGGACTAGATGACTTTTGAAACTGAGATGCTTAGAGGACTTTGCTGGCAGGAGTTTAGACCCCCAGGGAATGCAAGAACCTACACAGTTAGGTATCAGCTAAGCAGGGGCTTTTGAGATCTTGGTGGTGCCTATGTAACCCACACTCCTCGTGTGGTTCGCTGTCCCATGCAGTGGCACTTAAACCACGTACAGCGCACAATAAGAAGAAGGGAGCTCTACAGCTTAAGCTGAGCTCCAGTTGGCTTTATAGCTCAAGCTGTAGAGGTTCCTACACTAAGCTCTAAAGGGCCCAAGTTCAAATCTGCCCAGCGGCAGTTACGTCTAGTTGCTGAATTTAGGAACCTAAAGCAGCAATAAAGTGCCTGAATCCCTTTGTGGATCTAGCCTTTTCCCAACCGTTGGAAACATGGATTTAAGCTCAGAACCGCCACCCTGGGTTTGGGGTTCCTTTGAGTTCTCCCTCTGGGTCTGTGACGCCTTTTTCTCCAGCCCTCCTCCTGTCTGGTTTAGGCTCAAACAAGTCAAAGCGTGATCCTGGAGCATGGCGGCTCCGGGCAGCGGAGCGGGAGAACGGGGGAGTATCAGCTCTTCTGGTCTTGGGAAGACGCCGCTGCCTCAAGGGGGATTGCGACAATGGAGGGGGGAAGGAAGGAATCCACCCCCATTCACCCTGCCAGCATGAGGTAAAAAGGAGGAAAGCCGGTCTTCTCCCACGCTCTGAGAACTGACTCACTCACTGCTTTGCAAAAGGAAAAGGGCACAAAAAACAACAGCTCTTCAGAACGATGCAGAGAGATGCCGACTTCCCAAGATCCCAGGGAATGCTCAACTCTCGCTCTGCCCCAAGCCCTGCCCCCACTCCTGCCCCACCCCAGGCTCTGCCCCCACTCCTGCCCCAGGCTCCACCCCCATTGCACCCCTACCTTCAAGCTCCCATCCCTGCCTCACCCCAGACTCCACCCCGCTGTCACCCCATGCTCCACCGCCCGCTCCTGCCTTAGGCTCCATCCCCACTTCACCCCTACCTCCAAGCTCCCATCCCTGCTCGCCCCAGACCCCGCCCCACTGCTACCCCAGGCTCCACCCCCCACTACCTCCTACCTCCAAGATCCCACCCCAGCCTCACCCCACTCCTGCTCCAGGCCCCACCCCACACCACCCCTACCTCCAAGCTCCCATCCCTGCCTCGCCCCAGACCCCACCCCTGCTGCCACCCCATGCTCCACCCCTGCTCCTGCCCCAGGCTCCATCCCCACTCCATCCCTACCTCCAAGCGCCCACCCTGCCCCCACCCCCACTCCTGCCCCTGGCCCCACTGCTGCCGCAGACCCCACCCCCTCTCCACCCCACCTCCAAGCCCCCATTCCTGCGCTGCCACAGACTCTGCCCCTCCTGCAGGCCCTGCCCCCATTCCACCTCTTTTCTCCAAGCCCCCATGCCAGCCCGGCCTCTTCACGGCCCCGGCCCTCACCCTGCCTCTTCCTGCCCCCGCTGCTCCTCCCACTCCACCCGCCACCTCTTGCCTGACTCAGAACAGCTGATCACAGCAGGTGGGAGCTGATGGGAGGAAGGGGAAGAGCCAATCGGCGGGGCCCACCAGCGGGAGAGAGGCACTGGGGGGGAAGGGAGGGACATTGACTTGCGGGGCTGCCAAGAGGTGTTGAACATCCACTATTTCCCCCCACACACACTATGAGTGTTCCAGCCCCCGAGCACCTACGGAGTCAGGGTCTACGCAAGAAACATTCTCAGAATATCTGGACCCAAGACAATCAGTCTTTAAAGGGGGAACTCGCTGTAAACTCGCAGAGGGGACCGTAAACGTGAGACACTCAGACTCAGCCCACCCTAGGAACCGTGGGGGAGGTTTGCTCGGAATCCGGGTGGTGTTAGCGAACCCCTACAGCCCTCTTCCAAGTCTAGACAAGCCCTGGGAAGCTGACGCCGCTCAGGCTGTGGTGGACTCCCAGGCTGCCCACGAAGGAGCGCAGTGGAAACCAGTCCCCACAGCGGCGCGTTCTGAACGCAGAGAGGATCCATTCAAAGCGTCTCTCCCGCATGGCGTCTCTGATGCCGAATGAGGTGCGAGTTCCGATTGAAGCTCTTCCCGCACTCGGAGCATTTATAGGGCTTCTCTCCCGTGTGAACCCTCTGATGCACAACGAGGTTCGAGCTCCAATCAAAACTTTTCCCGCAGGCGAGGCATTTATGGGGTTTCTCCCCCGTGTGGGTCCGGCGATGCCTGTTGAAGGCCGACCGGTCACTTAACCTTTCCCCACAGTCGCGGCATTCATAGGGTTTCTCGCTCACGTGGCTCCTCTGATGGGAAATCAGATCTGAGAGCTGACAGAAGCTTTGCCCACAGCTGGGGCATTTATAAGCTTCCTCTCCCGTGTGCTGTCTCCGGTGTCGAACCAGGTGAGCATTCCGATTAAAACTTTTCCCACAGTCCGGGCACTGGTAGGGTTTTTCTCCCGTGTGGTTTCTCTGGTGGGAAAGCAGATCGGAGCTGTGGTTGAAGCTTTTCCCACAATCGGGGCATGTATAGGGTCGATCCCCAGTGTGGATTCTCTGATGGGCAAGAAGATCCGAGCTGTGAATGAAACATTTCCCACACTCCGGGCACTTATAAGGTCTCTCTCCAGTGTGGATTCTCTGATGCGCAATAAGCCGGGAGCTCCAGTCAAAACTTTTCCCACACTCCAGGCACTGGTAGGGAGTCTGCCCGGTGTGGATTCTCTGATGGGAGGTAAGATCTGAACTCCGATGGAAGCTTTTCCCGCACTTGGGGCATTTATACAATTTCTCGCCCACGTGCAGCCTCTCGTGTCTAGTGAGGTGTGCATTCTGATTGAAGCCTTTCCCACATTCGAGGCATTTGTAGGGCTTCTCTCCTGTGTGCACTCTCTGGTGTCTAATCAGCTGTGTGCTCTGAATGAAACTTTTCCCACACTCCGCGCAGATATAGGGTCTCTCTCCCGTGTGAATCCGCTGGTGAGAAATAAAGTTTGAGTGCCGGCTGAAGCTTTTCCCACAGGCAGAGCAGGTGTTTCTTCTCTCCCCCAGGTGGATTCTCTGCTGGGCTGCGGTTTTCTTCAAATCCTTGACCCCTTCCTGCCACAAAACTGATCTATCTGCTTTCTTCCTTGCCTGGATTCCCTGCTGCCCTTTGGACATGCTCCGACTCTCCCAGGCTTCTTCCTTCTCATTGCTCTGAGAAGTAGCCCCTTCAGCTCTCTCCAAGAAAGTTTCCTGAGGTTCCACTAGTTCAGGAATTTCCAGCTGTGTATTCTCTTCATTCTCACTGGTCAGCTCATCACCTGCTGAGACAGAGAGAATCCAGGTAGGAAGAGTGAAAGGAAAAGGAACCGCAGAGAGAGGAAACACAGCACAATAGTTAGAGGACACTGACATACACAATTCTGTAAAAGTTCAGAGAAGGGCAACAAAAATGACGAGGGGTTTGGAACGGATCTCGCATGAGGAGAGGTTAAAGACTTGGACTTTCCAGCTTAGAAAAGAGGAGACTAAGGGCGGATAGGATAGAGGTCTATAAAATCATAAGTGGTGTGGAGAAAGTGAATAAGGAAAAGTTATGTACTTATTCCCACAATATAAGGACTATAGGTCACCAAATGAAATGAATAGGCAGCAGGCTTAAAACAAACAAAAGGAAGTTTTTCTTCATGCAACGCACCATCAACCTGTGGAACTCCTTGCCAGAGGATGTAGTGAAGACTAGGACTTTAACAGGGTTCAAAAAAGAGCTAGATAGATTCATGGAGGTTAGGTCCATCAATGGCTATTAGCCAAGATGGGTAAGAATGGTGTCCCTAGCCTCTGGAAATTTGTCTGGAAATGGGTGACAGGAGAGGGATCACTTGATGATTATCTGTCCTGTTCACTCCCTCTCTAGGGCATCTGATATTGGCCACTATCAGCAGACAGGATACTGGGGTAGATGGACCTTTGGTCTGACCCAGCATGGCCGTTCTTATGTTTTCACATGCTATCCTGAAATAAAGTCAGGCAGGGGGCTTTGCCGGCTCTCAGGATGGGCAAGTCCTGAATATCACTGTTAGGATATAGATATTCATGCCTGCCTGTAAAGGCCTATACTTTAAAGAGTTTTGGTGTGTTTGAATCATTTTGCTGATTATAGGGGTATAAACACAATGAATCAAAATCACACTCTGTCCTAGGGATGTAATAGTGTAGTCAATTAACCAATTAATAGATAAGCAAAAGCATACAGGTTAATGCTACAGACTACACGCATTTCCCCCTTGCCCCACCAATACATTTTTTAGCAGGCTGGCCAGCAGCCTGGCTCAGTCCTGGCTTGTGCCAGAGCCCGGGACCTACTCCCGCTGCGGCTCTGCATTGAAAGAGTATTAGGAGCTAGGCAGGCTGGCAGGCCGGGTCAGTTCTGGCTCTCACCGGGTCTGGGAGCTCAGACCCAACACGGACAGGAGCTGCTGCCACCCCACGCTGCTGCCTCTGTATCAGAGGCAGCAGACGGGGTGACAGGCAGCCAGTCTGTGAGGGGAGCTGGTTTATTAACTGGCTCCCTTTGTGGAATCAGCTACTGCCTGGCACCCTACGCTGCTGCCTCTGATACAGAGGCAGCAGCGCGGAGTGGCAGAGGGCTCCTCGGGAGTGGGGCTGGAGCGCAATGGCTGCTGGCCCCACCCCCAGGGACTATAGATTAGTCGACTAACTGATAAGAATTCTTGAGGTTACTCAACTATTCAATTAACCGATATCTGACATCCCTAGTCTGCCTGTGTTGGGGGTCTTCTCTCATGGACGGTCTGACGCTTTGTTCTTAAGGTCTTTGGCTAAGCAGCAGCTGCAGGCTTAAGCTGGGAGACGTACGGTCATGTCCTCGCAGTTCCCAAGCCAGTCCCACTGAAATAAGGCAATTTGGGGCTGTGAGAAAGGCCATGCCATCTATTGCCTCCAGATAATGGGAAGAGCCTAGAACAGGGGTGGGGAATGGAAGGCCTAGGGGCTGGATGCGGCCCCTTGGCTTGCCTGGATCCAGACCCCGAGGCTCTGGGCTCCCCCCACCAGCATTGGGGAACCTGTGCTGGTACCCCAGTCCCCCTCGCCGTCCAAAATCGACTCTCCTGGGTCCCCCTAGGCTCTTGTGCGTGAGGGGAGTGTGGGGAGGGTCTTTCTCCTTCTCAGTCAGGTTTTTTCCCTCCTTCTTGTGTGTGGCCCCCAACTGATTTTTCTATGGGTCAGCAGCCCCTGACTCTAAAAAGGTTCCCCACCCCTGGCCTATCAGATTGAAAGGAAGCACAGGTTGATAGTTTTCTGTCTGGCAAAGAACCACTTTTCAATAGCTTGAGGTCGGGAAATCCTCATTTCTTTATTGTTTTGCTATTATGCTCCCCACCTCTTTATTGTTTGGTCTCTGTCCGGCAGGAGGGGCCGGCCAGCAGCCGTTGGAGGGAACCAGTGGGGGGCTGGCGTCTGCAGCAGGGGTCCGTCCCCTCCCCACCATCACCCCCCGCCGCACTCACCGGCAGTGGTGGGGGAAGCAGGGCGAGGCGGGCGCAGCTCGTTCTGCTCTGCTCTCCTGGTGTTGCTCGGGGGAGGCGTGAGACCACCCCCACACTCCCCAACAGGAAGCAGAGTGATGCAGCCGGGCGGGGGGGCAAAGCGAGCTAGGGCCACTACCGATCTGGCCCCACTAGTGCCCTGGGTCACCTTAGCTGGGGGAAGAGATGGGTGGGGACGGAGCAGGAGCGGGGAGGGGAAGGGAAGGAGGCGGAGCAGAGGCACGGAGAGGTGGGACCTGGGTGGAGTGGGTTGTCCCGGCTCTTCCCCAGACTAGGGGGGGTGGCAGTGGCAAGTTCTCTCTCCCCTCCCCCGGGTCTCCTCTCTCCAGTTGTCTCTTGTGGGGGAGATTGAGGCAGGACTGGGGGAACAGTTCACGGCACATTCACGGGAATCTTGGCCTTTTTTTCCTTCACTCATCAGACGGCTTCTGTACAGGGTTGCCAGGTGTCTGGTATTTGTGGCTTCTGTCCAGTAAAAAAAACCCAGAAGGCTGCTTGGGACATTCTTTCCCCACCATGTCTGGTGTGGGGAGCGTGGGGATTTAAAGGTGCCGTTGCTCAACAACTTTGGTCCCCGTGGTTTTTTTTTTTTTTGCTCAACCAATTTTTTCCCCGCCACATTCGGTATTTTTTGTGAAACTATCCGGCAACTCTACTTCTGTATCAGTTTCGCTGACAACTCTTAACTTTTCCCTTCATTCACCAGCTGGTTTCTGCCAGTCCTCACCTGTGCGGGTGCCTCTCGGGATCTCTCTTTCCTCCCCAGCCTGGAGGTCGGGCACCCAGGGCTCTTCCCCTCGCTCCAGCCGGGCGATCAGCTCAGGTTTGGGAACGGGAAACCCTGCACAGGGGGTGAAATCAGAGCAGATCAGGCTGTGTCGGGCACAGGGAGAGGATTTGCCACAAAGAACATTCCCTGATTTTAACCTGGCCCACGCTGGGCTGCGGGGACGCGGCGTGTGCATGGACGGGAACCCTGTGACGGAGCCCACTTGGGACAGGCCGACCGGGAGGTGCTGCCCTCTCAATCGGGAGTTTCCAGGAGGCACTCAGCTCGAAAGCCCCTGCCTGTTTCGAAGCCCCTGGAGCACTCCCCGCTGGAAGGAGCAGGACCTAGGAATGGAGTGGGCTGGAGATTGTGTGGGACAGAATACGGACTCAGAACTCACACAGACTAGGGATGTGAAAGTGTAACCGTGTACACATGGGATGAGGAACCTTTTTTGGGTCGGGGCCCCACAGAAATATCACTCAGGGGCTGCACAAACCCCCTCCCCCCCATTGACGTGGCCCGTGACTGAGAAGGAGAAAGACCCTCTCCACATTCCCCTTGCACCCCTGAGCCTAGGGAGGCGTGGACTGGTAGATTTTGTGGGCCCCCATGTCTCTGGGGTGGGGCTCCCCGATGCTTGGGGAGGAGCCCCGAGCTTTGGGGGCTGGATCCAGGCAAGTTGGGGGGCTGGATCCGGCCCCTGGGCCATCAATTCCCCACCCCTGGTGGACACGGTTAATCAATGATCCTGAGTTCATCGGTTAACATTCACGGTTACACACAGGCTCCCGATACACGTGGGGTTCCCTGTGTGCACCAGCTCCCATGGAGCCGACTGTCAGCCCACGTGTAATTGCTGAAATTTTCAGCGGTTACACGGTTACTTAATGCAACGCCTTTTAACATCCCTAATACAGACTAGGGATATTGAAAAGCAGTTAATTAAGTAACTGTGTAACTGCTGGGGGGGGGGGGGGGAGAATGTAGCGTTTACATGGTTACATGCTGTAGGCTCTGCAGTATAAACTTTATACTGCAGAGCTTGCAGCACGGAGTGGCAGCCAGCTCCCCGGGAGCTGGTGTGAACTGGAAGCCAGCTTTTAAGCTGGCTCCCGGTACACACTGGCTCCCGCCTGCAGCCTTGCTCCCAGGGAACTGGATGCTTCCCCATGCTGCAGACTCTGATACAGAGCCAGCAGCATGCGGTGGCTGCCGGCTCCCTTGGATCGGGGCTGGGAGCCGGGGTGTAACCGTTTAAACGGTTGTTCTATTACATCCCTGATACACACCGGTAAATACAGGGCTTTGCCTCTTTGCAAGGGGATGGATGGGGAAGAATTGGCATCTCCATTCTGTTTCTGAATCCCTCTCTCCTACCCCTTCTATGGAAGAAGATCTGACCAGGAATTTCTGCCGAGCGCCGGATCTGGGGAATATGGCTCCATTCCTGGGAAATCTGAGCGGCCGGGGAAAAACATGAGCAAAAGCCAAAAAAGCCACCCAGCAGCGTCCCCACCGCTTCTAATAACCAAGGGGCCGGGACGCCCTTACCCAGCGAGGTCACCGCCTCGTAGTTCTCCTGCATGACGTTCCTGTAGAGGGCTCTCTGAGCGGGGCCCAGCAGCGCCCCCTGCCCCTGGGTGAAATACACAGCCACCTCCTCGAAGGTCACCCGCATCTGCAACAACAAGAGTCCCTCACCCACTGCCTGCGGCCCCAGCCACCATCCCACTACTCACGGCAGAGGAGGGCTGGTAAAACAGCAGAATCCTACCCCCACCATGTGTCAGAATAGCCAGGAGAGGCCTCTCCTCTGAGCCTCATGGCTGGGTGCCCCCTTTGTATTCCACAGCAACCCCTGGCTAGTGGATTCTGGCTCCCACGCCCCTTAGAGCTGTTGCCCCAGGCCCTTACAGCTGTCGTTTTTCTTCCCTCACCCTCCGACCCTCATCCCTATTCCCACAGGCCTCCTCGGAGGCTCGCGTCCTAGACTGAGCAACTCCAAGCGGTGTGTCCCACCCTCCCTCCTTCACCCTGTGTGTTTCCTGCCCCTCCCTCCCGAGCACAAACCCATCCACGGCTCCCAACAAATCCCCTACCCGAGTTTGCTCCATGGCCCCTCCTGTCGCCGCCTGGGACAATCTCGACAATCGTGATTCTGCAGCCTGCCAGGGTGAGAAGAGCCATGGGGGATATTTCAGAAGCACTTTAGTGCATTTCACACCCCAGTTCCCTCCCAGTTCTTGGCCTTCAAAGGGAAATTCTAGATTCCAGGCAAACGCTGGGGCCACTTTATTTCTGGCAAACTGGAGAACTGGTGTGAGGTAAACAGGATGAAGTTTAGTAAGGACAAATGCACTTAGGAAGGAACAATCCATTTCACGCACACAGAATGGAAAGCGACTGTCTAGGAAGGACTCCTGCAGAAAGGGATCTAGGGGTTATAGTGGACCACAAGCTAAATATAAGTCAACAGTGTGACGCTGTTGCAAAAAAAGCAAACATGATTCTGGGATGCATTAACAGGAGTGTTGTAAGCAAGACACGAGAAGTCATTCTTCCGCTCCGCTCTCCACTGATTAGGCCTCAATTGGAGTATTGTGTCCAGTTCTGGGCACCACATTTCAAGAGAGATGTGGAGAAATTGGAGAAGGTCCAGAGAAGAGCAACAAAAATGATGAAAGGTCAAAACATGAGCTATGGGGGAAGGCTGAAGGAATTGGGCTTGTTTAGTTTGGAAAGAGAAGTCTGAGAGGGGACAGGAGAGCAGTTTTCAAGTATCTAAAAGGGTGTTACAAGGAGGAGGGAGAAAAATTGTTCTCCTTGGCCTCTGAGGATAGGACAAGAAGCAATGGGCTTAAACTGCATCAAGGGAGGTTGGACATGAGGAAAAACTTCCTGTCAGGGTGGTTAAACACTGGAATAAGTTGCCTGAGGAGGTTGTGGAATCTCCATCACGGGAGATATTTAAGGGCAAGTTGGACAGACACCTGTCAGGGATGATCTAGAATAGATGGTGCTTGGTCCTACTGTGAGGGCAGGGGACTGGACTCGATGACTTCACGAGGTCCCTTCCAGTTCTAGGGTTCTATGATTCATCACAGAATTGGCACCGACCGCCAGGGCAAGCTCCATGGAGACAAGAGTCTCTGAACCACACCCTAGAATCAAAGCCACCCAGATGTTCTCCCCAAGGGCAGCGCATCCCCTCGCAGCATCCTAGGGACCCAGCAGGGGCAGGTCCTGGCTTCTCCTCTCTCTGCTTCTCCCCTTGTGCCCAGGAAATCCATCTGCCCAGGGACTTTGCAGTGAATGGATTTGAATGGGAACAGCCATCTCCTGTATTTCCTCTCCTGAAGGATCTTTTTCCCTCTCTGCCACTCCTTTTCCACTACACCCTACCCTCAGCATCCTGCCTCCCCCAATTCCCTGCACCCCCTCTTTCTGCATCCCGCTCCCCCAACCCCTCAATCCTCTTCTAATGCACCCCCTACAGCCCTATCCCCCCACCTCCCTGCATACCGTCTTGCTCCCACGCCCCCTGCAATTCTTCAGCCTCCTTCTGGGTCCCTGCACGTCCTTCATATTTCACCATCTCCTGCCAAACATGGACCACACTGGCTTTAGCCTCATTGATCACCATCCAAGCTGAGCATAGACAATCTTAGCCATTGTGACTGGGAGCTTACCTGTTGCTCCAGTCCCATTGGCAATCATGGGAAAGGTTCACTGCTTTTCCCCTCCACAAACAGAAATTTGAAAAGGGTGGAGTGAACCAAAATCTGGGAATTTTGGGAAACGAATAAGAACATAAGAACAACCACAATGGATCAGACCAAAGGTCCATTTAACCCAGTGTCCTCTCTTCCAACAGCGGTCAATACCACGTGCCCTAGAGGGAATGAACAGAACAGGGAATCATCAAGTGATCCCTCCCCTGTCACCCATTCCCAGCCTCTGACAAACAGAGGCTAGGGACACCATTCCAACCCATCCTGGCTAATAGCCATTGATGGACCTAACCTCCATGACTCTATCTAGCTCTTTTTTGAACCCTGTTATATTAATTTTGGCTTCACCACATCCCCCTGCAAGGAGTTCCATAGGTTAACTGTGTGTTGTGGGGACGAGGGTGGGGGAATACTTCCTTTCGTTTGATTTTAAATTTGCTGCCTGCTCATTTCATTTGGTGACGTGTTAGGAGAAGGAGTAAATAACACTTCATTATTCATTTTCTCCACACCAGTCATGACTGTATAGACCTCTATCACATACCCCCTTAGTCATCTCTTGTCCAAGCTGAGAAGTCCCAGTCTTATTAATCACTCCTCAGACGCAAGCTGTTCCATACCCCTAATCATTTTTGTTGCTCTTTTCTGAATCTTTTTTGAAGTTGGAGGGACCACACCTGCACGCATGCCACGTGAGCAAGCCGTGGATTTACGGCAACATGATATTTTCTATTAGCTACCCCTTTCCTAATGATTCCCAACATTATGTTAGCATATTCATGTAGCTAATATATTGATATAGCTAATATATTAATAATCTATAAACCCAGAGAAAATGACTTAAACGGATTTTATATGAAAAACTGGTCAGAGAAAAAGGCAAAAGATCATGGTGTTGTTCTGTTGTGTTTGGTATTTGGGGGAAAAAGTTACAAGATGAGAGGGGATTATATTGACCTATTAGATAATTATCTGTAGGGGTGCATCTACACAGCAGGGCTTAAATTGCGTCGCTTATTTCAAAATAGCTTATTTCGAAATTGGGAGCGTCTACACAGCACTTATTTCGGAATAGAGCACTCTTCCTCCGACTTTCCTTACTCCTCATACAATGAGGATTACAGGAGTCAGAGTAAGAAGTCCTCCAGCTTGACAGTATCTTGACATAATTTCAAAATAACTGCCTGCAGTGTTGACACAGACTAAGTTATTTTGAACTAACGCTAGTTAGTTCGAAATAATGTTGCTGTGTAGACATACCCTGGAAGTATAGAGATGTAAAATCTCATTTAATCAGTTCGCCGGTTAAACATTGCATGTAACTGGGTAATTGATTAAGCGGAACCCTGCAGGCGCGGGCTGCTCTCAAGCGCTGGTTAACCGGTTACTGGTAAGCATCACCTGGTAAGGGTGATGGTTAGTAGGTAACCCATTAACTGATTACCCATTCACATCCCTGGAGATTAATAGTGTTTCCCAAATGGTGCTCCACGGAACCCCAGGGTTCCGCGAAGTGAAAATAAGGGTTCCACGAGAAAATTCCATTACAGTAACATTTTATGATTTAAAAAAATAATAATTATTGCATATTAGTTTTTGACCTTTATTTTTTGTACACATTAAATGTGATTTTAAAGATGTGCAATTAAACTGAATGTTGATCTCATGACCTTGTTCAGCATTTGTTTATTATTATCCTTCCTTATTTGTGGTCCACTTTTTCAGCTCCATATATAAGACTGTCCAGGGCGGAGGCGGTCTGAGTTCCCAGCGCAAGCCTGAATTGAGCCAGGCTGCCTGCCCACCTAACTTCTAATACACTTTAAATGCAGAGCTGCAGCAGGGGTAAGTCCCAGACCCATCGCAAGCCAGGACTGAGCCAGACTGCTGGCCAGCCTGCTAAAAAATTTACTGGCGGTTGGGGGGAAATTTGTGTCATCTATAGTATTCACCTATACGCTTTTGCTTATTGGTTAACTGGTTAATTGGGACGGGAGCCTGGGGGAAGGGCTGTCTTCCCAACGTGGGATGTGCTGGGCAGCATAGCTCTCTGAAGGAAGAGAGTCTTGCACGGAGCAGGGGCAGAGGGGGTATGTCCTAGCCCTTCCCCGGGTTGGCGGGGAGCGGTCAGGTAGCCGGAACCCTCTCAGGTCCTCCCCCACACCAGTGCTCCCTGTAAGATGTGCGCTAGGGCACCCACCCAGGAGGGATTCCAGCTG
Organism: Rafetus swinhoei; assembly: GCA_019425775.1. Taxonomy (NCBI): domain Eukaryota; kingdom Metazoa; phylum Chordata; order Testudines; family Trionychidae; genus Rafetus; species Rafetus swinhoei. The sequence goes on along the minus strand of CM033444.1, from coordinate 17,628,604 downwards.
ATTAGCAGAGCGCTCACCGCTAGGTCTGTGTTTCTGCTGGTGGTGCACATCCGCCCATGCCTCGGCAGATGTCACAAAATTTATGCTGCCCCTGGATGGGAAAAATTAGTGGGAACACTGCCAATCACTGCAGGTTGGTGTCCCGAGCCTCTGTTTGTCAGAAGAATGGGCGACAGGGGAGGGATCACTTGATGATCCCCTGTTCTGTTCCCTCCCTCTGGGGCACCTGGCCTTGGCCACCGTGGGCAGACAGGACACTGGGCTAGATGGACCTTTGGTCTGACCAGTCTGGCCAGTTCTTATGTAGCCTGGGAGCTTACGTTCCTTCCTCTGCTAGCCGCTAAAATCCATGGCCGGAATAGACTGGATTTCTGACCTACTATAAATAATGACAATGTCTAACCCTTTAACTAGGGGTGTTCAGGGTTAACAGGTTAACTGGTAAGGGGTTAACTGGTGGGGGCTGGAGCGCCCTCTTCCCCCACCGATGCTGTTTAATCAGTTATCATTTACCCAGTGAACTAACTCCATGGGATTTTACATCCCTACCACTAACCCTCCCCTCCTTTTTTTTGGTCCTATGACTGCAGAGGGGTTCAGGGTCCAGTCTACCTTGCCTACAGGCTGGGCTAACTCTATCCGCTGAACAATCCCACCCATGGGGGAATCCCCTTCCCAGCCCCACAGAAGAGCTCGGCGGGGGCAGAAAGCCGGTCTTTCCTCCCCTTTCCTTCCCACCGCCGCTCCAACACAAGATCTCCTACCTGGTCGCTCCCTTAAGATCCTGCAGCCAGGATCGGGTCCCCGCCCAGCCGCCGCCGCCAGGGGGCTGGCACAGGACCCTGCAGGGAGGCCTGCGTTCCCACAGCCATCCAGAGACACCGGAGCCAATTCGAATCACTTCCTGCTGCCAGGAGAGGGGGATGAGATGGCTCCTGCCCCCAGCTCCCTTCTGGGTCCTAGAGCTACACCCATCGCCTGGCCCCCTGCTCCTGTCTCTCTGGGGCTCTGACCCAGTATGCAGGAGGCAGCCCGTGTGGGAGGGGCTGCTGGACCTCTGAAGCGGGGAAAAGGCCCTACCAGACCACCCCAGGGTGGGGGGTTTCTCTGGGGATTAGAGGATGTAGCCTTGGATGAGCCCCTGATGTGGCGGGTTATGTGGTTCGGCCCCGTGATGGTGTCAGGTGTGTGGATGGAGTTGGCACAGGGGTTTGGTGCAAGGGGGGGACGTTTCTTGGGGGGAGTGTGTCTGAGGTGTGGGGTGTGGCTGCTGGAAAGGATTTGCTTCAGTTTGGGGGCGGGGGGGCTGTCTGAAAACTGGCCTGCCTCCTAAGGTCTGTGAGAGGGAGGGGTCATTTTCCAGGATAGGCGGCACACTGTGGAGGAGGCGCGGAATACATTTTGCGACATGCACCCAAAGCGTGCACAGATGTGCACCACCTATCGACACAATTTGCTGCTGGCTGTGGGAGGCTGTGGTTGCTCTGCTAATCAGCTCGGTTGCACGTGAATCTCTCCTGGGCGGCCGCCCAAGTGCTCAGCGTATAGGCAACACTGGGCTTGTCTTGAAGTAGGTGACTTCTGGGGCTTCACCTGGCTCTGTCAATCTGTTTCCTCACTTCCCCAGGTGGGTATTTCAGTTTCAAGAATGCCTGATAAAAATCTTGAAAGGGGTTTGTCTCTGTCTGTGGGATGGTAGCAAAGGAACTAGAACAGGCGGGGCAGGGCTGAGGCTGGGAGCCAATGGGAAAGGAGGCATGAAGCAGCCAATCAGAGCCTGGTTGGGCTGGATAAAAGGGCTGTAAGTCTGGCTATGCCTTTAGTCTTACTCTCTGTAGGGAAAGCAAAGGACCTAAGTGCCTAAGAGGAGCAGGTAGCTGGGCTAGACCACTGCTAGAGGAAGGCAGGAGGAGGTGGAGAGCTCTGACCTAGTGAATTCCAGACTGAGGCCTGCCGCAGAGGCCTGAGGTGATACGAGGGCTACTTGGGGGCAGCCAGCGTAGGAGAAAGGGGCAGGTTCATCCCCTTTGCTGATGAGTGGCCAAATCAGACTCTGCTTTGTCCCTGAGGGAAGAGGCTAGATGAAGAATGGCAGTGGGCCAATGAGGCAAAGTAGGCCTATGAGTAATGGGCAGTGTTCCCTCTAACTTATTCCAGCTGTGTGGAATAAACTTTGTTCTGCATGCTGAGGAATGTGTGGCTGTGCACCACCCGTAGAAACATATGCTGCTGGGTGTGACCATTCTGCTAATCAGCTGGGTGCTCAGCTTGCAGGGAACACTGCTCCTGACCCAAAAGAGATTTGCAGGGAGAGGGGGTGCAAAGTTATTTTAGGGAGATGCAGTATTGCCACCCTTCCCTCTGCATGGCTTTCACAGCTGGGCAGCGGCTGACCAAAGATATGACTCTGAAGGCAACCGCGCACATGGAAGGGGGATAATGTCATACCATATCATCCTCTGCCTTCAGAGCTGGGCTCCCACCCAGCAGCCACCATTCTGCAGCTGCCCAACTCTGAGGGCAGCCTTGCAACAGTACAGAAATGAGGGGTAGGAGCAATGTTTCCTCTCGTCTTTTCCATCCATGTGTTGATTTTTTCCATCCATGTGTAGAATAATTTTTTTTCTGTGCACTGAGGCATGTGTTAATGTGCACCACCAGTGGAAACACAAAACCTAGCTGTGGGTTCTCTGCTGAAAAAATGAGTAGGGGTTCTTTTGAAAAGTTTTTTTTTTTTTTTTCTTCGAAAGAACCGCATCTAGACACTGCTTTCACTTTCAAAAAACCCTTTTTTGAAAAAGCACTCAGATGCAAATATGCAAATGAAGTGCAGGATATTTAAATCCGTACTTCATTTGCACTTTTGATTTGCCTCATTTACATTCCTCTTTCGAAAGAGGAATGTAGTCTAGACATAGCCTGAGAGAAAGCAGTGGGGGAAAGCTCAGATCTGCGTAATTTCATTGGTTAGGCAGGAAAAGGGCACTAGCAGATGGTTTTGTATCAATAGGGGATTCCTAGAGGGGAAAATAAGCAATGCATGCAGATATTCATAATGCATAAAGAGAGAGGGCTGATTAAAATGGGGGGGATTTTATATCAAAATCTGTTGGAAGCAGGCCTGCCAACGGGGGTTGCGGGGGGAGCGAGTACTTGCCTTGGGGCCCAGCAACTCAAAGGGGCCCCGGGCTCTTTAAAACACCACCAGAGCGCTGCTTCCATGCAGCGCTGGGTGCGAGGGCACACCATGCTCTGAGTCAAATGGGGCTGCATCTACACTGCAAAGTAATAGGTCTTAGATCCTGGCTCTCATCTTGAATCGAGGTTAGACCCGTAGTACTGCACTGCCATGGGACCCTAGATCTGGACCCTGTGTTAATGCAATTGCAATATAGTTGCATGGGGGGCTTCTGTGGGGCCCAAATCCATCCCTTTAGGTAGAGGATGGTGGGAGAAGGTCTTAGAGGGGTCACATGATACCCTTTACTTCCGGTCATGTCTTCATCTTGACCCTGGAAATACTTTCCCAGGGGTGGGACTTCCTTTGCCATATGGGTGGGGACTAAGAGGTAAGGGGCATGGCTAATGGTTTCAGGGGGTGTGGCCAAGGTGTCCCTATTTTTGGTTCAGAAAATCTGGTCACCCTATCTAGACAGCACAGAGGACCGGCTACTCTGGCCCCTCCCCTTCTGCCTGAGGGCCCCTTACTCTTGACCTCCTAGAACTCTAGAACTGGAAGGGACTCGAGAGGTCATCGAGTCCAGTCCCCTGCCCTCACGTCAGGACCAAGCACCATCTACAATAGACCATCCCTGACAGGTGTCTGTCCAACCTGCTCTTAAATATCTCCAGTGATGGAGATTCCACAACCTCCCTAGGCAAGGACCAAGCACTGTTCTTGGTCCAAGCAATCCATTCCAGTGTTTCTCCACCCTAACAGACAGGAAGTTCTTCCTCATGTCCAACCTAAACCTCCCTGGCTGCAGTTTAAGCCCATTGCTTCTTGTCTCAAAGACTCATAGACTATAAGGTCAGAAGGGACCACCATGATCATGTCCTGTCATCAGAGGCCACAGAGAACAATTTTTCTCCCTCCTCCTGGTAACACCCTTTTAGATACTTGAAAACTGCTCTAGTGCCCCCTCTCTTCTCTTCTCCAGACTAAACAAGCCCAGATCTTGGAGCCCTTCTAGGGCCTGTTCGAGACTTTCATTAATTCTGGGGAAATTGTCACATCTCTCTGTCTTTCAAGTGGCTGGGGGGGAAGAAGGGGGCTAGAGTTTGCCATTCACACCCCTAGCAGCAAGCACACTTTCCTCGCCCCACAGAGCCAGCTCTCTCCCCTCCCTTTAAGCCTCCCCAACTCTGGTTAGTTTCACCCCCAGCTGATCCACCCCAGGACACGCCGGCAGGGCGGGGGGAGGCTGCGCCGCCCCCAGGCAGGGATCTGGGGCTGCCGTGCAATAGGTCTCTTGCTAGGACCCAGAAGGAGCTAGGGGGGCGGTGCCGGGGGTCACACACAGCTCCAGCAGCAGGAAGTGACTGGCACTCGCTCCAGTGTGACTCCGGCTCGCTGCCGTGTGAACGCTCGCTGCCCGCATTGTCCCCCGGCAAGATTCCCCCCCGCGCCTCGGCGGCTGGAGTCCCCGGAGCCCGGCTGCGGAACCCCCGGGGAGGCTCCTTCCTAGCTGCGAGCCCAGAGACTCCCCCACCCCAGCTCAGAGATCTCGGCCTGCCCAGGGTCTCCCCGACCTTCCGCCCCTCAGGAGAAAAAAAAGAGCTGGGAGCCCCCCCGCCCAGCAAGAAAGACTCCCCCCCACACACTCAGTAGTCCCTGCTTCCTGGGGGCTGCCCCATTTGGAGCCAAGGTAAGAGAGACTGACCCATCCCCTGCCTGCCAGGGATCCGGGGAAATGCTCCTGCAGAGGTGTGTGTGTGTGTGTGTGTGTGTGTGTAATGCTCCTGCAGAGGGGTGTGTGTGTGTGTGTGTGTGATTCTCCTGCAGAGGGGTGTGTGTGTGTGTGTGATGGTCCTGCAAAGGGGTGTGTGTGTGTGTGTGTGTTTAATGCTCCTGCAGAGGGTGTGTGTGTGCGCGTGTGTGTGTGTGATGCTCCTGCAGAGGGGGGTGTGTGTGTGTGTGTGTGATGCTCCTGCAGAGGGGTGTGTGTGTGTGTGTGTGTGTGTGATGCTTCTGCAGAGGGGTGTGTGTGTGTGTGTGATGCTCCTGCAGAGGGGGGTGTGTGCGCACGCGTGTGTGTAAGTAATGCTCCTGCAGAGGGGTGTGTGTGTGTGTGTGTGTAATGCTCCTGTGTGTGTGTGTGTGTGTGTGTGTGTGTGTGTGTGTGTGTGTGATGCTCCTGCAGAGGGGACTGTGTGTGTGTGTGTGATGCTCCTGCAGAGGGGACTGTGTGTGTGTGTGTGTGTGCTGGGGCTGTTGGTGGGGTGGGGAGGAATCTGGCTTGAACAATGTATAGTAACACACAGTACTTTTTTTGGGGGGGGGGAGGGTGTCACTATTTGTAGGAACTGGCTTTGGGTTCCTTCAGAAGCAGCAAACGCCAAAGTGGACTTACAGGTTGAACCTCTCTAGTTGCCCTCAGGGTCTGACTGGTGCTGAACCAGAACATAAGAACGGCCACACTGGGTCAGACCAAAGGTCCATCTAGCCCAGTGTCCTGTCATCCGACAGTAGCCCATGCCAGGTGCCCCAGAAGGAATGAACAGAACAGGGAATCCCTCCCCTGTCGCCCGTTTCCAACCTCTGACAAATAGAAGCTAGGGACACCATTCTTGCCCGTCCTGGCTCATAGCCATTGATGGACCTCTCCTTCATGAACTTATCTAGCTCTTTTTTGAACCCTGTTAAAGTCCTGGTCTTCACAACATCCTCTGGCAAGGTGTTCCACAGGTTGACTGTAGGCAGCGTGAAAAACTTCCTCTTGTTTCTTTTAAACCTGCTCCCTATTAATTTAATTTGGTGACTGCTAGTTCTTCCGAAATAACGCTGCTGTGTAGATGCACCCTTACTGTTTTCGAAATAATGAGCGGCTTATTCCAACTTCTATAAACCTCATTCCATGAGGAATAATGCCTCTTCCGAAACAGCTATTTCGGAATCGCAATAGTGTGGACACTCCACTGCTGCTCTTTTGAAATAGCTTCTCCCCCAGGCCCTTCAAAGTAATGACTCCCCAGTGCTCCCTGGGGCTCTAAATCAAGGTAGCGTGTCTACATTGGAGGAGCCTGCCTCGGACTAATTTCCAGGCTTCCCTGTAGTGTAGATGTGCTATTTCGAATTAAGCTATTTTGGAGTATTTCTTCCGCAATAGCTTATTCCAAAATAATTGTGCAGTGTGGATGTAGCCTAAGAGTTGGTTAGCCAATTTCTGTCTCTGTGACTAGAAATTCAGGGCTTGAATAAGAAGAATATAGCAGCAGGAAAATGCGACCGACCACCAGAGCAGGATGATGACGGTGCTCAGAGAGGCTCCAAAAATAGAAGCTTTGTGAATAATGAGGGATTTCAGCTATCCCCACATTGACTGGGTATACGTCCCCTCAGGGCAGCACACAGGGATAAAATTTCTAGACTCTATTCACTCTGGTTTTATGGGAGCAGCTAATCCTGGAATCCATAAGGGGAAAAGCAATTCTCAGTTGGGTCCTAAATGGCACACTGCATCGGAGCCAAGAAGTGGATATAACTGAGCTTCCCAGCAACAGTGGCCATAGTGTAATTACATTTAAACATCCTTTGGGGAGGGGAATACCAAAGAAGCCCATGGCAGCAGTGTTTAATTCGGAAAGAGGAACTGCCCCAAAAATGAGGAAGCAAACTCAACGGAAATTAAAGGGAACAGTCACACGAGCGAATTGCTCGCATGCGGTATGGAAACTTTTTAAAACCACCGTAACAGTCTCAGATTAAACGTATGTCTCAAATTAAAAAAAAAAAAACAGTAAAAGGACCAAAAAATATATATATGCCACCGTGGCTAAACGACAAACTCAATGAGGTGGTTATAGGCAGAAAGGCATCCTTGGAAAATTGGAAGTCAAATCTTACCGAGGAAAATAGCACAAACTCTGGCAGGCCAAGAGTAAAAAAAGGATAATTAGGCAGGCCAAAAAAAGAATGTAACAAGCGACTAGCACAAGGCACCAAAAGCAAAGGGGAAAAGTTTTTTAAATACATCACAAGCAGGAAGCCTCCCAAACAATTAGCGGGGCCACTGGATGATTGAGTTGCTTTAAAAAAAAAAAAAAGACAAGGCTGTAGGGCGAAGCGAAATGAATTCTTTGCATCAGTCTGCATGGCAGAGGATGTGAGGGAGACTCTCAAACCTGAGCTATTCTTGTTAGTGTCTGAGGCACTGTCCCAGACTGAGGTGTGATTAAAGGAGGTTTTCATAGAATCAGGGTATGTCTACACAGCAAAGTTATTTCGAAATAACTTTCCTAGCGTCTACACAGCCATTCCGTTATTTTGAAATTAATTCGAAATAGCGAAGGGCTTATTTCGAAATTGGTAAACCTCATTCCACAAGGAATAGCGCCAATTTTGAAATTGCTATTTCGAAATAAGCGCTGTGTAGATGTTTATTTCGAAATAGGGAGCCTCCAGCCCTTCCCAGGATGCCCTGCGGGCCATCCTGGCCACAAGGCAACTTCTGACCTGATGCCCTGCCGGAACTGGTTCCAGCCAGCCTTAAATGCGATTCAAGGTCCACTCAGTATGGACGTGCTATTTCAAAATAGAAAAACGCTATTTTGAAATGCATTTTGTGTGTAGACGTGTTATTTCGAAATAAGCTATATCAAATTAACTATTTTGAAATAGCTTATTTCGAAATAATGCTGTAGTGTAGACATACCCTCATAGAATACTAGGACTGGAAGGGACCTCGAGAGGTCATCGAGTCCTGTCCCCCGCCCAGCTTGCTGGGCTCTTAGAAGTCAATGGGCTTAAATAGCAGCAAGGGAAGTTTAAGGTTGGTGCTTGGTCCTGCCGGGAGGGCAGGGGACCGGATTCGATGACCTCTCAAGGTCCCTTCCAGTTCTAGTGTTCTGTGATTCTATGATTCTAAGACATTTAGGGGCAAATTAGAGCTAAATCACAGCGCAGAACAACTGAGAGCCAGGCCTGCTGGTTGTAAACCAACTTCATGAGATCCCAGGAAACTTGGCCACACCCACGATAAGTGGACATCCAGCTAACTCACATCATGCCAGACCACGGAGGTTGCTGGACCAGAATGCCGGACTAGAGAGGTTCAACCGGCAGTTAAAAAAGACAGGAAAGAAAGGGCAAGAATAAAAAGTCAGTTTTCAGAATGGAAAGAGGTAAATGGGGTAGTCCCCTAAGGGTCTGTAATGGAACCGGTGCTATTCAACATATTCATAAATGATCTGGAAAAGGGGGCAAACGGTGAGGTGGCAAACTATCCTATGCAGGATAGTTGGTCTTAGAATTGGAAGACACCTCAGAAGGTCATCAAGTTCAACGTCCTGCCCAAAGCAGGACCAACCCCAATGAAATCATCCCAGCCAGGGCTTTGTTAAGCCAGGACTTGAAAACCTCTAGAGATGGAGATTCCACCCCCTTCCTAGAGAACCCATCCCAGTGCTTCACCACCCTTCCAATGAAACAATTTTTCCTAATATCCAACCTAGACCTCCCCCACTGTAACTTGAAACCATTGCTCCTCGTTCTGCCATCTGCCACCACTGAGAACAGCCTCTCTCCATCCTCTTTGGAACCTCCCTTCAAGGAGTTGAAGGCTGCTATCAAATCCCCCCTCACTCTTCTCTTCTGCAGACTAAACAAGCCCAAATCCCTCAGCCTCTCCTCGTAGGTCATGTGTTCCAGTCCCCTCATCATTTTGGTTGCTCTCCGCTGGGCTCTCTCCAGTGCGCCCACGTCCTTTCTGTAGCGGGGGGCTCATAATTGCATGCAATACTCCAGATGGAAAAAAAAAAAAGATTAATGGTCTAGAAAACATGAGCTACGAGGCAAGGGTGAAGGAATTGGGCTTGTTTAGTTTGGAAAGGAGAAGACTGAGAGGGGACATGACAGTGGTTTTCCAGTACAGAAGGTCCCTGCTATAAGTCGCCCCGGTATACATCCGTTCCACACTAAAGTCGTCGATGTTTGTAGGAACTGATGCGTTATTAGTCCTCCCATTCCCCGCTATAAGTTGTGCAAAACACTCCCCCCAACTTGCTTAAATGAAAGTTAGCCACAGGAAAAAAATTCCCTGCTTTGTTGTTTCGCTATAAGTCCAAGTTTTTTGGAAAGTTTTTTGGAAAGTATAGTGAGGACCCGCTGTATCTAAAAGGGTGTCACAGGGAAGAGAGAGAAAAATTGTTTTCCTTGGCCTTTGAGGATAGGACAAGAAGCAATGGGCTTAAATTGCAGCAAGGGAGGTTTAGGTTGGACATTAGGAAAAACTTCCTAACTGTCAGGGTGGTTTAACACTGGAATAAATTGCCTAGGGAGGTTGTGGAATCTCCATCACTGGAGATATTTAAGAGCAGGTTAGACAGACATCTTTCAGGGATGATCTAGACGGTGCTTGGTCCTGCTGTGAGGGCCGGGGACTGGACTCAATGACCTCTTGAGGTCCCTTCCAGTTCTAGTGTTCTATCATTCTATATGCCAAATAAAGGGGAATAATCCAGGACTGACTGCCAAGAGTTACAAAGGGACCTCACCAAACAGGGTGACTGGGCTACAAAATGTCAGCTGGAATTCAAAGCTGATAAATGCAAAGTAATGCACTTTGGGAGCATAATTGCCACTAGATAGAGGCAAAGCTGGGCTCCCAGATTAGCTGTTCCCACTCAGAAAGAGACTTTGTGGTTAGTTCTCTAGAAACATCTGTTGCCTGGCAGTGGCCATCAAAAAAGCTAACAGGAAGTGAGGCACCGTTAGAAAATGGATAGGTAACAAGACGGAAAATATCATATGGCCTGTCCATAAATCCATGGTACGCCCACGGCTGCAATCCTGTGTGCAGTTCTGGTCACCACATCTCAAAAAAGATACATTAACGTTGGAAAGGGTACAGAGAAGAGCAGCCAAAAAAAAAAAAAAAATAGTGGTATGGAACAGCTTCCATGTGGGGAGAGATGAAAAAGCCTGGGGCTTCTTAGCTTGGAAAAGAGACAACTAAGGAGGGAAAGGGTATGAAAGAAGTCTATATAATCAAGACTGCTGTGGAGAATGTGAATAAGGAATTCTTGTTTACCCCCTTCGCGTGACACAAGAACCAGGGTCACCCAATGAAGTGAATAGGCAGCAGGGTTTTAAAACAAAACAAAAGGAAGTATTTCTTCACACAGTCGACCTGTGGAACTCCTTGCTGGAGGATGTTGTGAAGGCCAAAACTATAAAGGGGTTTAAAAAGGAATTAAATAAGTTCCTGAAGGATACCTCCATCAGTGGCTATTAGCCAAGATGTTCAGGGATGTAAACCCATGATCTAGATGTCCCTAAATCTCTTGCCAAAACTAGGAATGGACAACAGGGAATGGATCAGTCAAGAATTTCCCTGTTTTGTTCATTCCCTCTGAAGCATCTGGTGTTGGCTACTATCAGAAGACAGGACAGTGGAGTAGATGGATCATTGCTCTGACCCTGCATGGTCCTACTTAGGTTCTTAAGTCCAGAGTGGAGCTGTGGTGACTGGATTTCTCTGCACTGGGCTTACAAAGAACAACTGCCCTATTTATCAACAAGGACTGCGCTTCTGGGGAGAGGACCCTTGGAATGAGGGAGCAGTGTGTAGCGGTAGCACAGTATAACATTTCCAGATGTAAAACTTGGCAGAAGAAATCTGAGCCTGGGGATGTAGGGGCCCCCGGGGTTGTAACCCCTTGTGATGTCAGTTTGAACAAAATTCACCTTAACTCTGCCCCCCGCTCCTCCTGGAGCTGGAAATAACTGGCTGGGATGGCTCAGGAATAAAGTTGCCCTAATACATGGACAAGAGGAGAGGCTAAGCAAGTGGTGGGCAACCCTGTGGCCCATTGGGGTTCTGTGTGTGGCCCTCGAGGCATTTTGGTCACTGTTGCCCGTGCACAGGGTGGCCAGATTCCGCTGATTTCCATCCATGCCGGTTTTTTTCCTACCGGTGTTACTAAAGTGACATGCACGTGAAGGGAGGGGCGTGCTGATTGCACACAGCATTGACTGTGAGAGCAGTGCGCTCCATCTGCATCTAATCACAGTGCTGCTCCAGTTCGGTCGGCACCTCCCTGCAAATTCTAGGTGCAGCAAAACTACCCTGTCCCAGGATTCCGTCTTGGTTACGAGAATCCTGTGGCCTACTAAGATGAAAAAGAGCTACGCATGCGGCCCACACGCTAGCCTAGTCGTCGCGGGGCTAAGCGGTCATGCCGTTGTTTGTGTGGCCCCTGGGTGCAGGGGTGCTGGAGGGGTGAGCCAGGGCAGGTGGAGAGGGCTGTTGCTGACGTATGAGGAGAAGGGTCCAATCTGCCTCCCTGCCTGCGGTACAGGGGAGGCGCACACAGCAGGAATGGTGAGGGGGAAGGGGAAGAACCACTTCCAAGCCCTGGGCTGGTTTCACTGCCGGTCCTTCCCTCTTCCCCATCCCCAGGGGCAGCTGACCCAGCTCTGGCGGAGGACTGTCCAGGAGCGGCCGGTGGGTGCGTACTAGGGTGGGGCACACGCTGGAGGAGGAAGGGAAGGGGGCAGGGTGTGACAAACCGCCTGGGATGCGTCCTGCCTGGGGCCTAATTTTCAGAACCAGCCCCTTGCGGGGGAGAGAAATTCTCTTTCTGGAACAGGGCTGGGGAAAAAGGACCCAACTCTTGGTGGAGCCGGAACCTACTAGCCAGGGGATGCTCTGGAAGATAAAGGGGGAACCCAGCAGTGAGGCTCAGGGGAGAGGCCCCAACCCCTCGCCCCCAGCTGCTGGGGTTTGGGATTCCGGTGTCCAGACCCTGTAGGTTGCACCTCTCTGGTGGGATAGTTCAGTGGTTTGAGTATTGGCCTGCTAAACCCAGGGTTGTGAGTTCAATTCTTGAGGGGGCCACTTAGGGATCTGGGGCAAATCTATCAGGAATGGTACTTGGTCCTGCCATGAGGGCAGGGGACTGGACTCGATGACCTCGTGAGGTCCCTTCCAGCTCTATGAGATAGATATATCTCCATTTGTTATGTTATGTGATAAAGGGGAAGGCCCCTGCCCTCCTCCATCCGCTGGAAGGGACAAGAAGTTCTCTCTTCATCCCCACCCAGATGCTTCCTGCCTGCTCTGAACCAGATCCAGGGGGGGGATTTTGCTGCTTGGTCACTGCCAGGAGCTTTCATTTGATCAGGCCTTCTGCCACCTGAGCAGTGGGATCGTGGCAAGGGCTGAGCGGGGGACTCTTGTTGTTTCAGGGCTGGTGATCTTCGAGGAGGTGGCTGTGTATTTCACCCAGGGCTGGGGGCGCTCCCTCTCAGAGAGCCCTCTACAGGGACGTCATGCAGGAGAACTACGAGGCGGTGACCTCGCTGGGTAAGGGAGTCCCGGCCCCTCGGGGATGAGGAGCTGTGGGGTCTGCGTGTCCAACACGGGTCAGGTTCTTCCCTGCTCAGGTGGCCTGGACAGGAATGGGTCCCACAGTCCCTCGATCCCGTGTAAGATTCTCAAGTGTAGGGTAAAAATTTCTGAGGCAGGCTATGATATTCTGTTAAGAACCCCTATTCTAAATTTCAAGTCTGGAACAGGCACACGAACACCTATGCCAAAGGCACAGTACATGAAGGTTACCCGGCCCCCTCTCTTCCCCCCTGCTTAGCCCATTGGAGGAAGGTCATCATAAAGATAACTACTCAGACAGTTACATCCCAGGGAAAGGCCCTACGGGTGAGAGACCGGACATAACACATTCAGTGGTGCTAGGAACAAATGCGCAATTGTCATGTACCCTTACTGCCTCAGCTTTCATCCCCCCTGGTGCAACACCAATGGGTCACATCTGTGCAAAGATACCTTCCTGATGCTAACAGACCCATCGCCACTTAACACATAATTGACAATTGATGTCTGCTTTGTTTTAAGTATTTGTTTAACGAGATATAAGCTCATTCTGTGAGCTATGGGCGAAAACACTATGTACTCTCATTTTGTCTCATGGTTAGCACCTATCCAGGGGGTCTGGGATCTTCCCCTCCTCCCCCCCAACACTTCATCCGCCCATCAGCATCTTATATAATCCATTGTAACCTATTGTCTGGCAGTGTCCACCAAGCCTAACAAGCGAAGTGACACGCCACCCACGCTGTGTGTAATACACCCTCCTGCTTGCTTCGGACATGGCATCCCGATTCTGTTCCAACAGCAAGGGAACTGCTAATTCACCCTCGTCCCTCAGGCTTGGTTTAGAAGCAGCACGTTTCCCTTCTCACGCACAGACGCACGTGGCATCTCAGTTCCCCTTCCTTCCTGGGACGAGCTCCCGCCGCAGGGATGGCTCTGGGCTCGGCAGGTTTCGAAATAGGCAGGAGCTTTAACACCAAAGTTGTGTCTGGCTCAGCAAGTCCTTCCCTCCCCCCACCTCCAGGCATCAGATCCTGGAAACTCCCACTGAGGAAATAACTTGTTTCCTCACGCCGCTGTCGGCTTTTGCCCGGGAGGGGACTCAGGCTACGTCTACGCTGCGGTTTTTTTGAGGAAGAGGATATGCAAATGGCGTGCTCATTTGCATATCTTCTTCCGATTCTTTTTGCGGAAGAGGTTTTGCTGATAAAAAGCCCCGTGTAGACGACGCCATTTGCCGGAAAAACCCCCCTCTTTCACAAGATCCCTTATTCCTCAAAAATCGAGGTTTACAGGATCTTGTAAAAAGGGGTCATTTGTCGGAAAAAACCCCTATCTAAATGGGGCTTTTTATCGGCAAAACCTCTTCCTCAAAAATAATCAGAAGAAGATATGCAAATGAGCGTGCCATTTGCATATCCTCTTCCGCCAAAAAAACTGCAGTGTCGTTGTAGCCTCAGAGACCATGTTCCCACCGGCTCAGATTCCGCGTCCCCCCAGTGGAGCCCGGCATTAGGATAAAATCCGAGGTATGTTCTTTGTGGCAAGTCCTTGTCCTCCAGTGTGAGACCTCGCGTCCCTTAAGCAGGGCTCCCCCTTTCCCAAACGTGGCCTGATCTTCCATCTGGAAAGAAGGGAAGAACTCTGAGTCCCTGATCTCCAAGCAGCTTGGGATCCAGAGAGGGGTCTGCTCAGGTGAGGAATCGGTGAGATTGGTCCAGAACCAAGCTGCTCAATGTTCTCCTTGGCCTCTGAGGATAGGACAAGGGGCTTTAATTGAAGCAAGGGAGGTTTAGGTTGGACATTAGGAAAAACTTCCTGCCTGTCAGGGTGGTGAAACACTGGAATAAATTGCCTAGGGAGGTTGTGGAATCTCCATCCCTGGAGATATTTATGAGCAGGTTGGACAGACACCTGTCAGGGATGGTCTAGATAGGGCTTGGTCCTGCCGTGAGGGCAGGGAGCTGGACTTGATGACCTCTCGAGGTCCCTTCTAGTTCTAGTGTTCTATGATTCTATGAAGAAAAAAAGCTGGCACGTCCACAAACGTGTTGTGAGCGACCTCCCCCAGTTCTGCTTCATCTCCTCCTGGTCCAGGCTGTAGGTAGGTAGGCTGTAGGTAGGTAGGACATGTCCTATCCTCCTGACCTGTGTCACTCATAGCACCTCACTCGTCCTGATGGACCGCTGGCAGGATCTCCCTCCCTGAATGCCCCCAACCCCCACCCCCGGAGCATGTGCACGGCAGAGTCCTGTTTCTCCCCCGTGTGCCCCTACTGTTCTGTGGTCCATTACCACTGTTCTTACACCTCCCCTTCCAAGCCCGCTGACTTCTCTTGGCATTGCTGTGTGATCCATCTGTCTCTCTAGCTCAATGGTTCTCAAAGGGTGGTCTGCGGACCAGGTGGGCTGCAGACTTGGGGCTCATCCTTCTCCCCTGCAGCAGGGAGCCTGCGCCCCGCAGCCCCCTCCTCCCACGAGTGCCAGTCTCCCGTGGCTGTGCGGGGGTGAGCCTCGTGGGCTGGATCCAGCTCATGGGGGTAAGGAAGAGGCTCTGAGCATTGTTGCTCCCTCTCTCCCCGGCTGAGGGAACAGCAGCAGAGGGAACCACTTGCCTGGAGACTTTCCCCGCTGCTCCCATTGGCCGGAATCACTGCCAATAGGAGCAGCAGGGGTGGCAGGAGGAGTGAAGTCAGGTAAGAACCCCCATCCCCCTTATGCACCCCCCTCCCGCTGAGACCCCACATCCGCTCTCTGCTCCTGCACCCTCCTTCCCTTCCCCCCAGACCCTCCATCCTCAGCCTGCTCCTGCACCCTCCCAAATCCCTCACCCTCAGCCTGCTCCTGCATCGTCCCTCTCTCCCAAATCCCTCACCCTCAGCCCGCTCCTGCACCCTCCTTCCCTCCCAAATCCTTCACCCTCAGCCTGCTCCTGCACCCTCCCTCCCAGTTGGACCCCACACTCCCACCCTTTCCTGCATCCTTTTGTCTCCATGGGTGTTTGGCTGGTGCTCCATGGAGAAATCTGCATTGAGCAGGGTGGGCCGTGGGCCAAACAGTTTGAGAACCACTGGTCTAGCTTCACACTGCCATGTCCCCTGGCAGAGCCGTTCAGAGAACTGACCCCTTCTCTAGCTCCCCAGTGCATCACTGCCGCTGGAAAGAATCCTAGACATGTAGCGGGGCCTGGAGAAGTCATATTGTCCAGCCCCCTGGACTTAGTAAACCTAGACCATCCTTGACAGCTGAGAACAGCGTTCATTTCTATTTTATACACACACAAACACACATGCACCTACCTACACACGTTTCCTGCCTGGAGACTTTCACCCTATGTATTCATCAGAATTTATAGTTTGTCCTCCCAGCTTGGGCAATGACCGGCAGACGCTATATTGTGAAGCTAGAGAGAGGAAAAATGGGGGGCGGGTTGTGGGGAGGAGGGCAGAGGACACAAAGGACACTCTATGTTTGAAAGACGAGGAGGAATACATTTGCTGTGATGGTTCCAGAGGCCAGGTCTCCACTGGTGGGGAAAATCAATGCAAGATACGCAACCCCAGTTACATGAATTGCGTAGCTGGAGTTGACATACCTTGCATCTATTTTTCTGGGGTGGCACCACAGTGGGAGGTCGACGGGAGAAACTCTCCTGACGACTTCCCTTACTCCTCGCAACAGTGAGGAGTACCGTGGTTGATGGGGGTGCCCTCTGTATTTGATTTAGTGGGTCTTTACTAGACCTGCTAAATAGAACCCTGGAAGATCGATCGCCAGAGCATTGGTCCTCCGGTAAGTGGAGATAAGGCCAGAGAGTCCCCCTGCTCCTTTCACACTGTAGAGAAGGGAAATTTACACATAGGTATTTTTTTTCCACTTTCTTAGTCTCCCCCATAGTTATTGTACTGTGTCTTTCCTCTCTGCTACACCCCTTTCTTTTACCCTGGCAGAGGGGATGACTTCTGTCTGGGTTCTCTCTTTATTCCAGTGGGTGACAAGATGGTAAGTGAGGAGGTGGAAGAAAATCTGTGGCCAGTAGGCTGTAAGGACCCAGAACTTTGTGGGGTATCATCCAGAGGCTCCAAAGAAGACCTTACATCCAGTCTTGAGCAGGGGAAACCCTCTGAGAATCCGCACGGGTCCGAAAGGCAGCAGGGAAAGCAGCCAGGGACGAAAGGGAGTCCATCCATGAATTCTAGTGGAGGTGGAAAGGACATCTTGGAAACCTCAGTGCCACCGAGAACCCATCCCAGAGGGAAAAAACAAACAGGCCCCGAATGCAAGAAAAGAGTCAACAAGAGCAAACAACTTGGTCGATATCTGACCCCCGAAGCGGGAGAGAAGCCCTACAAATGCCTAGAGTGCGGGAAAAGCTTCAACCAGAGCTCCAACCTGATTCTGCACCAGCGCACGCACACGGGCGAGAGGCCCTACAAATGCCTCGACTGCGGGAAAAGCTTCAACCGGAGCTCGAGCCTCATCGTGCACCAGCGGATCCACACGGGGGACAAACCCCACAAGTGCCCCAAGTGCGGGAAGAGTTTCATTCAGAGCTCCAACCTGACCACGCACCAGAAAATCCACACAGGGGAAAAAAACTGCAAATGCCCGGAGTGCGGGAAAATGTTCAGCGATAACTCCGCCCTGATTAAGCACCGGAGAATCCATTCGGGACAGAAACCCTACAAATGCCCGGAATGCGGGAAAGGGTTTAGCGACAGCTCCACCTGCATTCGACACCAGCGAACCCACACGGGAGAGAGACCTTATAAATGCCTCGACTGCGGGAAAAGTTTCAACCTCAGCTCAAACCTCATTACCCACCGGAGGATCCACACGGGGGAAAGACCCTATAAATGCCTCCTCTGCGGGAGAGGCTTCAGCCAGAATTCGCACCTGATTAAACACCACAAAGTCCACACGCGAGTGAAAGCTGGCATGCGGGAGCGGTTGCAGTCGGGGCTTTGACCCGGTGTGGGATCCGCACTTTATTCTGTGCCCTGAGAAGAGAGAACGTTACTGGAGGAGAGGCATTTCGGAGGGGGAGCCGTGTGAGTCCGTATCCGCAAAAACCGACGGATCCCGTGGCACCTTAAAGACGAACAGATTTGTTTGGGCAGAAGCTTTTGTTGGCAAAAACCTGTTTCATCAGATGCATGGGTCAGGGTTGGTATTTTTTTCGGGGGGGGGTGGGGCGAAGAAATTAGACATGGAAATGTTTGCTGGGAGGGGAAGGGAATTTTGGGGTGGCGCAGGATGGGGAAAGCAGACCCAACGTGGCTTGATTTGTGCAAGGCGTTACAGCCCTGCAGCAAGATTGAAACTGACCTGGGAACTACATTACACCATACCTGGGGTGATGCCCTCAACGGAGGTCACGGGCTGGTGCAGCGCCCCGCAGTGGACCGGGGGAGTTGGATGAAGATGTTTGGTGGCTCAGGGCTACAGGGTGGGGAGAAGGGGATGATGGGAGGGGGAGAGAGAGACATTGGGGGAAGAAGGGGTGGGAAACTGGGAAGGAGGGCATGCGGGGGGGGAATGACAGAAGCGGGAGGAAAATAGAGGTAGCGGTGCCCGTCAGCATCAAATTCTTCTCATACGTGCTGTGATTCATGGGGGTTGCCTTTTTAAGTGGGGCTTTGAATCCTCCCTACCTAGGTATGTGGGTAGGGATGTGGGGGTCCCTGCTGCCCCTCATGTGACCCGTTGGGGATGTTTCTGCCCCCCACTGATAGATGGGATCTGGGGAGAGGGATGTCTTAGCCTCTCTCCCTGCCCCACTTAGGGGGTAAGAGGCTTTGCCCTATGGGAGACATCAGAGCCCCGTCCCCCCTATGTGAGCCAAGATCTG
Organism: Rafetus swinhoei; assembly: GCA_019425775.1. Lineage (NCBI taxonomy): Eukaryota > Metazoa > Chordata > Testudines > Trionychidae > Rafetus > Rafetus swinhoei. Next base: position 17,610,202 of record CM033444.1, on the reverse strand, counting down.
GGGGGATTCCCTCTTCTCACTGTGCCCACCACCACATGAGCTGGCTCGGGAGCCAGACCCTTCTGGGGGGGCCTGGGGAGATAGGAGGTGTATTCAGAGAATGCACCAAGGCTACATGCTGCAGAGATGGGGGGGAAGGGGAGGAGCAGGAGGCAGAGCTCACTGGAGCTCAGGGGAAGGGCTCTCCACCATTTGGGGGGGCGTGCAGAAGGGACACCCACAAATGGAGCCATTCCTGCATCTCAGAGCTGCGGCCTCAGGCTCTCGTCACCCCTCTATGGGGTGGCTTCATTTAGCCTGCTCCCTGCCCGTCAGAGCCCACCCCCCCCCGTTCCAGATTTCCCTGGGCTGGGGGAGCGGCCCCTGGCAAAGCAGCTGCTGGCGTTTCGTTTCATACAGTGTCACGGCAGAGCACCGGACTGTGCCAAGGCTGGGATTGGGACGGCATCTCCATTTAAAGGGCAGTTCTTCTAAGCCAGGGGTGGGCAATTAATTTTTGCGGGCAGGGCACTTCATGAATTTTGGAATATGGTCCCGGGCTGGCTCCGCCTCCAGAAGGGGCAGGGCCTAGGGTGGAAGGGGTGGAGCTGGGGACTAGCCTTCCCCTAGAATTCTCTGGGACCAGAGGCTTTGAAGTAAAAACATCAGAGGGCTCCCGGTTCCCCACCCCACCACTACCACATTGCCTGGCAGCCGCCTGGAGTTGCTGCAGCTGTTTAAAGGGCTCGTGGTTCTGGCTCCTGCCCGGGTAGCGCTGTGACCAGGAGCCCTTTAAGCAGCCACAGCAACTCTCGGCGGCAGCCAAGCAACGTGGTAGCGGCAGGGCCATGAGCCCTTTACATTGCTGCTATTTAAAAGACTCGGGGATCCGGGGTAGCACTGCAACTGAGAGCCATGAGCCATGTAAACAGGATCCTGCTGTTTGAGCCACTGCCTGGAAATTCGGTGGCTCGAGCCGCAGGCTATCAATAGAAAGTGGCCGGACGCCGTCTTCGGGCCGGATCCAAGTGTTCGGCGGACCGGATCTGGCCCCCGGGCCGCGTCTTGCCCAGCCCTGTTCCAAGCGCTCTGCCGTCCGCTCGCATACCTGGGTGGCCTCGACATTTGCTGAAGCTCAAGAAGATGCAGAGTAGGGTTTGTGGCCCAATTCTAAGGTCATGGGAGCAAGAGGCTGCTAGGAGACGGGGCCTCCTTCCCCCACAAAAAAAAAGTTTCCTTAAAGGTCACAGTTTCTACCCCCCATAGGCAGCAGGTGAAGTTTCCCCTGGAGGAGGCTAGCTCCATGTCCCGCCTCTTCCGCCCTAGCCCCACCCACCCTCCACTCCAAGCCCCGCCCCGACCGGCCTCCTCTCTGCTCACCCCCACCCTTCACCGCATTCCTTTTCTCCTCCCCTTCCAAGCCCCTATTGCCAATGGGGATGCGGTGGGGGCCGAGCAGGACTGGAGGAGTGGAAGGCAGGAAGGATGCAGCCAGGACTGCGGAGTGGGAGGGGGGGCGAGGGAAGGGCTCAGCCAGGCTGCGGCGGGTTGGGGGGGGCCTTGGAGAAGGGGGCGGGTACCTACCACCCTATGCTACCAGTTTTTTCAGCGCACACATGGCTTCTTAACTGCTAATGGTTTCATGGGACAGGGAGGGGTGAATGAGCTGAAAGCAGTGTACGGGGGAGGGGTGACTATCTGTTGTTTGAGGTCAGGCGGGGGGGCGCAGTACATTTCTTTCATGTGCCTGAAGTATCTGGAAGAGGAGTGTCAGAAAGCTGCCAAGATTTTGGGCCCTAGCCCAGGTCTGGGATTTCTCTCCCCAGCCCTGTTGGTAATGACACACTCCAAATAGTTCATAGTACAGCCATCAAGGTTCCCGCTAATATTTTCCATCCATGTGTGGAATAAAATTTGTTATGTGCACCGAGGCATGTGGAGCTGTGCACCACCAGTAGAAACACGCGCTTTGGCATCAAATCACAAGCACGCGGCCTTGTGGAGAGACCGCCGGGCTGGGATTATTTCTGGATCCGTCTGGCCTGCTGGGGTGACCGTGGGCAAGGCTCATAATTACTCTGTGCCTCAATTTCCCTTCTGTAAAGTGCGGGGGGTGGGCATTCTTTAGGGCTTACTGTGGTAAAGCACTCTATAGAAGCTAGGTCTTTTTGTGCTTCTCTAGGCACGGTAGCAAATCAGCGTAACAGACTAAATTACCCTCTTCCGACATTTCTGTTCCAAAAGCAAGGAACTGCACTGACAAGAAACATGGCTAACACAGGACTGAGGCTGCTCCGTGATAGCTTGCGCCTTTCCAGAATGCATAGTTCGGGGGGGGGGAAAAAGACCTTCTGACCAGGCAATACAGAGTTAAGGCACACGTCCAGGCCACCTTAGCGCTGCTCCCTGGATCCGGCAGCATCCCCAGGGAAATATCTGCCCCAACTCACTGTGTTCCCCGTAGCTGTACTGAAAAGCGGGAGGTCCCTGTTCAAATCCCTTTTCCCCACCCCCACAGAGGCGAGGAATTCGCCTGGGGGCCCCCGCCTCCTGAGGACCCGCTCTAACCACTAGGCGAAAATTGATACAAAAGTCCTGCTCTTCCTACCGGCTGTTTTGGGTGGAGTCAGGGGAGGTTTCATCCTAGAGAGGGCCACTGGGGTAATCAGCCTATACCTTTTGCCTGCATAGGAGTTTTACCGTGGAAGGTAGGTCACGTTATTTTCAATGGAGTATGTTCTAAACAGGGGCAAGAAGAGCAGCCACAGAGACCAGGGAGGGCAAAGGGGGCAGTTGTGATTCAAAGGGGCCGGGGTCTCGCAACTACCACTGCTGTTACTGCGGTAGTGGTGGTGGCCAGTGCTCTGGGCCCTTTAAATTGACACCAGAGCGCTAAATGGTACGCGCCAGGCAGCGATAAGGCCTGGGGGGAAGGACACGCCATACTCTGGATGGCTCTGAGGCTGTCAGGAGGTGTGTGCCATATTTGGGGCAGTGCAGAGGGCTGCCTGAGGCCCCGCCCCTTCCTCCTCAGGCCCCGCCCTTTCCAGGAGCACAGCGTCTTCCCTCCACATCTTGCCCAGGGTCCCGCACAGGCTCTCGGCTCCCCTGAGAGAGACTAAGTTCAAACAAAATAGGCCAAGCGGATGCGATTCAAGGCCTGTGCTGAAACTGCGCCAGGTGTAAACAGGCAATGTGGAGACGGAAATGAATAAGCCAAAACTGGTGTGATGGAGATAAGGGCTCAACTGGTGGACAAAATCAGGAGAGAAGGGGATCTCTGCCTCCCACGATTTTCCCTTTGGGGGTATCTTAAAAAAACAACTGGAAATAAAATCAGCTCTCAGCTCCCGTCCCACCTGGCCTCCCAGCTTGTTACATCTCGTCTCCCTCCAGCTCATTCCCTGACCTGCCACCACGTATCTCCTCCCAACTCACCTAATGGACATACTCTTATTTAGGGAACTTTGGCCATGTCTCCACCTGTGGCGTGGGAGATCCATCTTCTGGCATTTGATGTAGCAGGTCTAGTTAAGACCCGCTAAATCGAATGCTGAGGGCACCGGTGTTCCCGTTGGCCTCCCTCTGTAAAGGCGGCGCCACGTTTGGCTTTAGATAATTTTACGTAGTTGGGAGTTGCACACCTTAACCCGACCTTCCGGGTCTAGTGTAGACTTGACCTTTGTTTTTGTAGGTGAGTTCTGAAAGTCATTGTGTTATCATGACGTCCAGCTCTGTGGGGATGACTTACCAGCACCACAAAGGCCCATGAGAGACCGTCTTGGTAATGACCATCTTGCAGCCCACTGAGATGAAGAAGGGATGCTCGTGCAGCCCGCTCACTAGCCGTGGTTGCCCATGGCTGCTCTACACAATTACTGTGGTATACCTAGGTTGTTCTGAGGTGTGAATAATTCACACCCCTGAGCGAGGTATATATACCAGCCTAAGCACTGGTGTAGGCAGCATTATATCCGCAGGAAAGTTTCTCCTGCCGACACAGCTACCACCTCTCACAGAAGTGGACTAACTACTAGGGATGTGAAAAGTAAACCAGTAAGCACCACCCTAAATGGGTAATGCTTATTGGTTCCGGTTAACCAGGAACCAGTGGAGGCTGGAGCAGCTCCCTGCCTGCCCTGTGGGGGTTGGGAGCTGGGAGCATGCAGAACGGCCCCAGTGCGGGACTGGGGGAGAGAGCCCCACGGTCTGGGGGCTGCTCCATCCAGGCTGGAGCGGTTCCCCGGTTGGGTCCTGCTTAGTCAGTTAACTGGTTAAACATTAGATCAGCCTAATGGTTAACTGACTAGGTGGGATTTTACATCTCTACTAACCACGCCAATGGAAGAGCTCTCTCTCCCGTCAGCATTGACCGTCTTCATTAAAGCACTACAGGGCTGCAGCACAGCAGTTTAAGTAGAAGACAGAACGTTTGAGCTAGTTATGATAAGAGGGAGAACACCCAGAGAACCGTTCTCTAAGAATAAGACAAAAAAGGACAGGAAAAGTCGGAAGCGTAAAGAGGGTAAAGAGGAAAGCGAGTATGGACCGGGCATGCCGCACAGGGATCGGTCTTTGCAAAGTAACCAAGCCAGTTCTAGAACAGGGAATGCAAAGTACCGAGAATGCCATGTGATGTGTAAGGATATGTACACTTGTAACTTGGGATGCCTGGTACACCCACCTTTGAGTGTAACTCTGTAGCTTTGCTGTATGCCAAATAAAGAAATCAAGAGTGATGAGACTGGAGTTGAACTGAGTCCTTGGGGAATCAAGTTGTGATCAATGGCTCGATGTCTGGTTGGGGGTCGGTTTCTAGAGGAGTGCCCCAACGATCGGTTCTAGGACCAGTTTTGTTCCACATCTTTATTAATGACCTGGATGTGGGGATGGATTGCACCCTCAGCAAGTTCGCAGATCACACTAAACTAGGGGGAGAGGTAGATACTCTGGAGGGCAGGGATAGGGTCCAGAGTGACCATGACAGATTAGAGGATTGGGCCAAAAGAAATCTGATGAGGTTCAACAAGGACAAGTGCAGAGTCCTGCACTTGGCACGGAAGAATCCCAAGCATTGTTACAGCCTGGGGACCAAATGGCTAAGTAGCAGTTCTGCAGAAAAGGACCTGGGGATTACAGTGGATGAGAAGCTGGACATGAGTCAATAGTGTGCCGTTATAGCCAAGAAGGCTAATGGCATATTGGGATGCATTAAGAGGAGCATTTCCAGCAGATCCAGAGAAGTGATTATTCCCCTTTATTCAGCTCTGGTGAGGCCACATCTGAAGTATTGTGTCCAGTTCTGGGCCGTCCACTATAGAAAGGATGTGGACGCATTGGAGAGGGTCCAGCGGAGGGTGACCAAAATGATTAGGGGGCTGGAGCACATGATCTATGAGGAGAGGCTGAGGGATTTGGGCTTGTTTAGTCTGCAGAAGAGAAGAGTGAGGGGGGATTTGATAGCAGCCTTTAACTTCCTGAAGGGAGGTTCCAAAGAGGCTGGAGAAAGGCTGTTCTCAGTAGTGACAGATGGCAGAACAAGGAGCAATGGTCTCAAGTTACAGTGGGGGAGGTCTAGGTTGGATATTAGGAAGAACTATTTCACTAGGAGGGTGGTGAAACACTGGAATGGGTTACCTAGGGAGGTGCTGGAATCTCCATCCCTAGAGGTTTTTAGGTCTTGGGTTGACAAAGTCCTGGCTGGGTTGATTTAGTTGGGATTGGTCCTGCCTTGGGTAGGGGGCTGGACTTGATGACCTCCTGAGGTCTCTTCCAGCTCTATGATTCTGTGATTCTACGTAGAAGAGGTTTTGAAGGCTACTCCAATGTGTGGTGCAATGACTCATGTCGGATCCCTTCATCGGGAGCACAGAAGGTGTAGTTCAGTGGTTCTCAACCTGTCCAGATGACTGCACCCCTTATAGGAGACTGGTCTTACACACCGCAAGTTTCCACTCATTTAAAAATGACAAATTCAACCTCATTAATATGCTTGTATGCATCAGTAAATGATGCAAAACACATCTAATACAGTGTGTATACACATGTTATGTTGCCCTATAATCTATTATATATTTTAGAGAGTCTGTCTGTCTGTTTGATGAAGAACTCCTATCTGGTAAGAACTAGGAGCACCAAATTCGGTGTACAATTTCCCCTTGTCATAACTCAAAGCAAGGTCAGGGTTTGGTTGTGCCAGGAAAATAGGATTGCTTCTCAAACCAAACAAAAGAGACAGAATCACCAAACCATGTACAGTCCTCACAACTGACATAACTCTGTGAATGTTGAAAGAGACTGAAACAAGGTGAGCCAGAAAAATAGGATGAACCTGCCATAGGATGGCTTTGCAATTAACCTTTCAGCAAAGAGATAAAATGGAGGAATTTGGAGTATTGCTCACTTTTGGTCCAGCTAAATCAATACTTAAGATTTGAAAACTAGAAGAAAATGTTATTGGCAATGAAATTGACAATAGCCCTTTTTTGTTAAAAACATAGCAAGTGATAAGAGTTTATAAGGTTGAAGAAAAAATATCCATTTAATGGAATTCCCATTTAAAAAAAATTACTAACACAATTTAAATGGAAAATTTTTAACAAACCCTTTTAAAAAAAAATCCAATATAAAGCTTAACTTCGTAAAAATAACACTGTATTTTTAAAAAATACAATCATTTCAATAAAGCATGTAAATTTTCCTTTTACTTAAAAAAACTTAATTGAGTTAAGGACCCAAGGAACCCCAGGTAAAAATAATCAAACAAGTATGTTATCTATTGCCTTAAATCCAAGGGAGAAAGCAGCAACCCATCAGAAACTGTATTTAGGAAGCACAGCTGTGCAGGCCAAGTATACAAAGTTAAGAAAATAAGTGCATGCCCTATACAAAACAAGCTTAAAGCAGAGGGTTTAAAAACGGCTACAAAATGTGTTATTTTTTGGAAAAAAAAGGTAAGTAAATGAAAACAGTCAAAAACAATCAAAAAGCTTTTGCACAAATTAACACGGCAGAGTTAAAAAATTGAACAAGTACAAAATTGTAAAATGTTGAAATGCATTTTTAAAAGTTACACTTTAAAGTGTTAAAATGCTTGATTCAGTAATAAAACCCTGTTATGGCAGTAGACTTGGGTGCAGTCATGCCAAATAAAACCCTTAGGGAGCATCTACATAGCACCCTTAGCTCGGAATAAGTTACGCAATCTGCACCCGGGGCGCCAAAATGGCTCGGGCCGGCCCTGACCTCAGGCATAAAGGGTGGGGCTGTGGGCTAGCCTTCCCCAACCAATCCTTCAATGCTGCCTGTGTTGTGCCCCCTCCCCCAGGGCTCTGGTGAAAATTTTAAGGGTCTGGGGCTCTGGTAGTAGCCAGAACCCTGGGCCCTTTTAAATCATCAAGCCCCAGATCAGCTGCCCCATCCCCCACCCCAACATCCCTGGCCACACATTTTTAAGACTACAGTAGCTGTAGTTATCTGAACTACCATTAATGCTAGGCTTAAAGAACTAACTAGGAGGTGCCTGTTTCCCTCGTCCGGTATCACCCATCAAGGTGTAATGCCACAGTAAAAACTTGCTTTGTCTTTAAAGCATATTTTTGTAGTCTTAACTTTGCTTTCATTTTAATTGCATTAGAAACTGGTGTATCTGCGTGTGTGTGTCATTTCCATTTATTGCCAGAGGTGTAAAATAGAACACAGGTCAATTAAAATAACATTTTCCGAGTCTATGCCGGAAGTGGTCCTTTTTAGCCACCACACAATATTTGCTATTACCGGCGCGGGCAGTGTTAATACTAACATTTCAGTGTTTGAACTCTGCTGTGCAGACTGTAGCCTCTTTTTCCCAAAGCGAACCTTCATGCTAGCAACTTGGTCCGTAAGGCTACGTCTAGACTGCAAGCCTCTTTCGGAAGAGGCTTTTTCGAAAGATACTTTGAAAAAGCCTCTTTCAAAAAACGTCTAGACTACAATCAGTACTTTCGAAAAAGCAAGCGCTTTTTGAAAGAGAAACACCAGGCAGTCTGGACGCTTTCTTTCGAAAAAGCACAGTTTGCATTACATAGCGCCTTTTTTCGAAAGAGCACTTTCGAAAAAAGGCATTCTTCCTCGTAAAATGAGGTTTTCCGCAATCAAAAGAACTGCTGCGTTCTTTCAATTTACTTTTGAAAGAACACCACAGCAGTCTAGATGCAAGGGAAGTTTTTTCAAAAAAAGGCCACTTTTTTCGAAAAAACCCTGTAGTCTAGACACACCTTAAGGCGTTACATCTGCACCTGTAAGAGTTTCCCAAATGCAAACAGAAGAATAAGTCTGGTTGGGTTTTTTTACACATTGTGTTTTTTAACAAAAGTATTTGCTCAGGGGAAAGAAACTGTTTTTGGACCTCATCTGTTGCATTATGGCATTGGAGCCTTGTTAAGGTGTTTTTTTTTTTTTAACCAATTTTTACTACTTTCATTGTATTAAAACTTTAACATTCTATGGTGACAAAAGCAGGCAAGGTTTTTTGCTTCATTTTACCTAAGGCTGCTTTAACTTTGTACAGCATGTCTTTTGAATGTTAGCAATTAGAACACATTGACTTAATTTTATACTTTTTAAAAAGCCATGCCAACATTATGTATCTTATAAAAAAGCTTTTTAAATGAGGGTTATTTTCTCGTTTAATGTCCCCAGTACTTTTGTTGAAAAATGCTTCGTTATGTTTTTATAGCATATTTATGTCAGCTTGCTTGTAGAGTGTCATACTAATTTTAAACAGTTTAGGTTTTGTGCCAATTTTATCAAGTAGAGGTGGGTGGATGTGTGTGCGCTCCATCCCCTCCTTGCCTTGGCAGTTTTATGTTTTAGCTCTATATTTTAAAGTATACATTTTTGTTTAAAAAGTTATTTTAATGGTTCTTAATTATATTTCACCTAATTCTAGTAGATTGGTAAGGCACGATTTCCCTTTACAGAAACCATGTTGACTTTTCCCCCAACAAATTACGTTCATCTATGTGTCTGAGAATTCTATTCTTTATTATAGTTTCAACTAATTTGCTAGGTACTGATGTTAGATTTACCGGTCTGTAATTGCCAAAATCCCCTCTAAAGCCCTTTTTAAATATTGGCATCACATTAACTCTACTCCAGTCATTAGGTACAGAAGCTGATTTAAAGGATAGGTTACAAACCACAATTAATAGTTCCGCAATTTCACATTTGAGTTCTTTCAGAACTCTTGGGCGAATGCCATCTGGTCCCTGTGACTTGTTACTATTCAGTTTATCAATTTGTTCCAAGACCTCCTCTAATGACACCTCAATCTGGGACAATTCCTCAGATTTGTCATCTAAAAAGAATGGCTCAGGTTTGGGGATCTCCCTAACATCTGCAGCTGTGCAGACTGAAGCAAAGAATTCATTTAGTTTCTCCACAATGACTTTTTCATCTTTGAGTGCTCCTTTAGCATCTCGATCATCCAAGAGCCACACTGGTGGTTTAGCCAGCTTCCTGCTTCTGATGTACTTAAAAACATTTTGGTATTACTTTTTAAGTTTTTGGCTAGCTGTTCTTCAAACGGCTTTTTGGCTTTTCTTACTATATTTTTACACTTAATTTGTCAGAGTTTATGCACCTTTCTATTTTCCTCAATAGGATTTGACTTCCACTTTTTAAAATATGCCTTTTTATCTCTCACTGCTTCTTTTACTTTGTGGTTAAACCATGGTGGCAGTTTTTTTGGTTCTCTTACTGCGTTTCTTAATTTGGGGCATACATTTAAGTTGGGCCTGTATTATGGTGTCTTTGAAAAGTTTCCAGGCAGCTTGTAGGGATTTTACTTTTGACACTGTACCTTTTAATTTCTGTTTAACTAACCTCCTCATTTTTGTGTAGTTCCCCTTTCTGAAATTAAATGCCGCAGAGTTGGGCTGCTGAGATGTTTTTCCCACCACAGGGATGTTAAATTTTATTACATTATGGTCACTGTTTCCAAGCGGTCCAGCTATATTTACCTCTTGGATCAGATCCTGTGCTCCAATTAGAACTAAATCAAGAAGTGCCTCTCCCCTTGTGGGCTCCAGAACCAGCTGCTCCAAGAAGCAGTCATTTAAGTTGTTTACTAGCAGATGTTGCTCGGGTCTTTAACTGAAGTAAATTTTTTTAAATAAATGAAAAACGTACATGCTTTATCTCAATGATTGCATTTTTGAAGGCTAGTGTGAGAATTTGGGAGTAAGGTGAGACAGGGGATGGGTGGGTTAGGGCAGAGGGTTGGAAGGTGTGGGGGGGCTCAGGGCAGGGGAAGGAAGTGGGGAGGCTCTGGGGGAAGGAGGTGGGGGTGCAGAAGTCAAGACAGATTGGAGGTGCAGGACTCAAGACAAGGGTTATAGAATCATAGAATCCTAGGGCTGGAAGAGACCTCAGGAGATGATCGAATCCAGGCCCCTGCCCAAAGCAGGACCAACCCCAACTCAATGACCTGGATGAGGGGATGGATTGCACCCTCACTTTGTGTGTGTGTGTGTGTGTGTGTGTGTGTTCGTTCCTCCCCTGGAGACATTTTTAGCAGGTTTTATGTCCCTCTGGGGTCTCGTATTTTTAAATTTTTATATATATTTGTATTGTGTTTTTAAAAAGTTTGTAAGCTGCCTTGAATATTTTAAATAGAGAGGCAGGGTGAAAATATTTTTAATAAATAATTAAATAATCTCAGCCAGGGCTTTGTCAAGCCGAGACTTAAAAAACCTCTAGGGATGGAGATTCCACCCCCTCCGTAGGTAACCCATCCCAGTGCTTCACCACCCTCCTAGTGAAATAATTTTTCCTAATAGCCAACCTAGACCTCCCCCACTGCAACTTGAGACCATTGCTCCTCATTCTGCCATCTGTCACTACTGAGAACAGCTTTTCTCCATCCTCTTTGGAACCCCCCTTCAGGGAGTTGAAGGCTGCTATCAAATCCCCCCTCACTCTTCTCTTCTGCAGACTAAACAAACCCAAATCCCTCAGCCTCTCCTCATAGGTCATGTGTTCCAGCCCCCTAATCATTTTGGTTGCCCTCCGCTGGACCCTCTCCAATGCGTCCACATCCTTTTTGTAGTGGGGGGCCCAGAACTGGACACAGTACTCCAGATGTGGCCTCACCAATGCCAAATAAAGGGGAATAATCACTTCTCTGGATCTGCTGGAAATGCTCCTCCTAATGCACACTATCATGCCATTCCCCTTCTTGGCTACAAGGGCACACTGTTGACTCCTATCCAGCTTCTCATCCACTGTAATCCCCAGGTCCTTTTCTGCAGAACTGCTACTTAGCCAGTCGGTCCCCAGCCTATAACAATGCTTGGGATTCTTCCGTGCCAAGTGCAGGACTCTACACTTGTCCTTGTTGAGCCGCATCAGATTTCTTGTGGCCCAATCCTCCAATTTGTCTAAGTCACTCTGGACCCTATCCCTGCCCTCCAGCATATCTACCTCTCCCCCTAGCTTAGTGTCATCCGCAAACTTGCTGAGGGTGCAACCCATCCCTTAATCCAGGTCATTAATAAAGATGTTGAACAACAGGCTGTCAGGGGAAGGTCTTAGGACAGGAGGCTGGGAGATGGGGGTGGTTTAGCGGGGCCGACCATGGCGGTGAGGGTGGCACTGTTCCAGCGACAGTTCTTCCCACTGGGCTGTGGCCATGCTTGGGGACTGGACTCGATGACCTCTCGAGGTCCCTTCCAGTCCTAGTATTCTATGATTCCCAGCCAGCGTCTCCTCCTGAGGGGCCGGGGGTGCCCTCCCCAGAGGTCAGCTCCTCCTGGGAGGTGGGGATCCGGGTCTGGGTGCTTGTTGGGTGACAGTGGGGGCTGGGGCCCCGTGGGCCAACACCAGCCTCCACCTGCTTCCAACCCCTGGGTTGCAGTCTGTTTGGGGGGATCAGCGGCCTGCATCTGCTCCGGGGGGACCTTGCTTGGAGCAATGGCCACCCTGTTGTGCAGCCTGTTGTGGGGGTGGTGCTCCGTGGGCTGGCCCCGCCCTTCAAGAGCCCTTCTGTGGCCTGCAGGCTGTCTGGGGTGGGGGCAAGGCTCTGTGGGCTGCCTGTGGGTGCCTCCCCCCCCAGCCTGCAGGCTGTCTGGGATGGGCGCGAGGCTCAGGGGGCTGCCCCCTCTTCCTGCAGATCCCCCATACACGCTGTCGTGCAGGCTGTCAGAGGAGGCTTCAGGGGCTGTTCCCCTTTCCAGCTGCCCCACAGCCTGCAGGATGTCAGGGGTGGGGGCTGGATCTGGGAGTCTTCCCCTCTAGCTGGCCCCCACCCCAAGCAGCGCCCCTCCTATGGCCTGTAGGCTGTCTGGGGAGGGGCCAGGCTCTGGGGGCTGCCCCCCTCTTGCACCTCTCCCCATGGTCTGAAGGCTCTCCCTGCAGGGGGGCAGGCTCCAGATTTGGGGCAGGGGGACTCCTTACCCAGTCTGGAAGCAGGCGAGATGGCGGAGCCCCAGCCCTGCTGGCCACTCTCTTGGTGCTGCAGCTGCCCCCGCAGTGGCCACTCTAAGCATCGTGTTCCTCCTTCCTGTGCCCCTCCCTTTCACATCCCTCCACTCTCTGCCCCCTCCCTTTCCATGGTATGGAAAACAGTCCCATTCCCAGCACATCCCCTTTTCCAGGCACAACCAAACCCTCACCAGGGTTTAAGTTAGGGGACGACGAAGCTGCAAACCAAATTTGGTGGCCCTTGCTCTTACCATTTAGGAGTACTTGGACAATCAGATGCACAGACAGGTGGATGCACTCTAAAATGTATAGCTATAGATATAGATTATAGATAGATAAAATGTTCAAACCCCCCAACCCCGAATTTGGATGGCACTTTTGAATAAGATTTTAGAGTCTGGACGTTACTCTTCATATTTACTATTTTATTTGATTTTATTGATGCTGAATTGCTTTTAAAGCAGACGGCCACCTAAAAAACCCCAACACAACCTATTGTGGCTCCTTTTCGGATTTCTTCTAGGATTTGAATGATGTAGAATCCTTTTTTATATCTATATTCAGGCCTGCTAATCTGGGGGGCAAAGGGCACAATTGCCCCAGGATCCAGTGATTCAAAGGAGCCTGCGACTCCCAGCCGCTCCCACTGCTACTGTGGCAGCCTGGGCCCTTTAAATTGCCGCCAGAGTGCTGAGTTGCACGCTCCAGGCAACTGTTAGGTCTGGGGGGAGGTACCAGTCAGGGTGGCACTGAGGACTAGCTTCCCAGCCCCGTCCCTTCCACTTGAGGTCCCACCCCTTCCTGGGCATGTTGCTGACCCCTCCCACCTTTCCTAGGGGCCCGCAGAGGCTGTATATATTTGACACTTTTCACTATATACGCTGCATGTTGTCTAGGAATGCACACTTGTGCAATGCATAGTGAATGTAAGGTGGTATGTAAACGTATCTAAAGGAAGGAGTTTTCTGGGTAACCCTGGGTGTGTGGTGTATCCCATATCCCATCCCTACCCCCTCCATTTGAGTCTGGTCAACTCAGCACTGCTTCGCTGTATGCCCAATAAAGGAACTTGCGTGACCCAACCAGAGTCTCTCTGAGTTCTTTGGGAGCTGAGCGGAAGATGTTTCAAGGCAATTCCAAAAATTCTCACCCCTAAGCATTTTACATCTTATTTCCAGTGTGAATTGATCTGGCTTCAGTTTCCAGCCATTGGATCGTGTTAGACTTTTGTCTGTTCGGTTGAAAAGCCAGTTATGACATATTTGGTCCCCAGAAAGGTACTTACAGGCTGTGATCGAATCACCCCTTAGTGATCTTTTTGTTACGCTAAATAGATGGAGCTTCTAGAGCAGGGGTGGGGAACCTTTTTTGGATCAGGGGCCGCTGACTCACAGAAATATTGGTCGGGGGGCTGCACAAAAGTGAGAAGCAAAACAAAACAAAGACAAAAAAAGGACTGGGGGGCACTCAGAGCCCAGGAGTGAAGTGAGGAGGGATTGGGGGGGAACACAGAGCCCAGGTGTGGGGTGAGGAGGGATTGGGGGAACACAGAGCCCAGGTGTGAGGTGAGGAGGGATTGGGGGGCACCCAGAGCCCAGGTGTGGGGTGAGGAGGGATTGGGGGAACACAGAGCCCAGGTGTGGGGTGAGGAGGGATTGGGGGGAGCCCAGGTGTGGGGTGAGGAGGGATTGAGGGGGCACCCAGAGCCCAGGTGTGGGGTGAGGAGGAATTGGGGGAATGCAGAGCCTAGGTGTGGGGTGAGGAGGGATTGGGGGAATGCAGAGCCCAGGTGTGGGGTGAGGAGGGATTGGGGTTTCACACAGAGCCCAGGTGTGGGGTGAGGAGGGATTGGGGACGCAGAGCCCAGGGGTGGGGTGAGGAGGGATTGGGGGACGAGCCCAGGTGTGGGGTGAGGAGGGAGGGGACACAGAGCCCAGGTGTGGGGTGAGGAGGGATTGGGGGACACAGAGCCCAGGTGTGGGGTGAGGAGGGATGAGGGGACACAGAGCCCAGGTGTGGGGTGAGGAGGGATTGGGGGGCAGAGCCCAGGTGTGGGGTGAGGAGGGATGGGGACACAGAGCCCAGGTGTGGGGTGAGGAGGGATGGGGACACAGAGCCCAGGTGTGGGGTGAGGAGGGATGGGGGGACACAGAGCCCAGGTGTGGGGTGAGGAGGGATTGGGGATGCAGAGCCCAGGTGTGGGGTGAGGAGGGATTGGGGGCGAGAGCCCAAGGGTGGGGTGAGGACTGATTGGGGGCGCAGAGCCCAGGGGTGGGGTGAGGAGGGATGGGGGACACAGAGCCCAGGTGTGGGGTGAGGAGGGATGGGGGGACACAGAGCCCAGGGGTGGGGTGAGGAGGGATGGGGGGACGCAGAGCCCAGGGGTGGGGTGAGGAGGGATGGGGACACAGAGCCCAGGTGTGAGGTGAGGATGGATTGGGGTTCACACAGAGCCCAGGGGTGGGGTGAGGAGGGATGGGGGGACACAGAGCCCAGGTGTGAGGTGAGGATGGATTGGGGTTCACACAGAGCCCAGGGGTGGGGTGAGGAGGGCTGGGGGGGCAGAGCCCAGGTGTGGGGTGAGGAGGGATGGGGGGACACAGAGCCCAGGGTGGGGTGAGGAGGGCTGGGGACGCAGAGCCCAGGTGTGGGGTGAGGAGGAGGGATGGGGGACACAGAGCCCAGGTGTGGGGTGAGGAGGGATGGGGACACAGAGCTTGGGGTGGGGTGAAGAGGGATGGGAGGGCACAAAGCCCAGGTGTCAGGTGAGGAAGGATTGGGGGGTTCACACAGAGCCCAGGTGTGGGATGAGGAGGAATTGGGGGGCTGCAGAGCCCAGGTGTGGGGTGAGGCGGGATTGGGGGTCACGCAGAGCCCAGGTGTGGGGTGAGGAGGAATTGGGGGTCACGCAGAGCCCAGGTGTGGGGTGAGGCGGGATTGGGGGTTCACACAGAGCCCAGGTGTGGGATGAGGAGGAATTGGGGGTCACGCAGAGCCCAGGTGTGGGGTGAGGCGGGATTGGGGGGTCACGCAGAGCCCAGGTGTGGGTATGGTGACCATATAGGCTGGGGTGAGGCGGGGCTGAGGGGCGCCCAGATGTGGGGTGACCAGGGCATGGGGCGCACCCTACTCGCTCCAGCGCTGCCGCCCTGCCCTATAGACACAGCCCCTGCGCTGTTGGCAGGCCTGGACTCTTGCAACGAAATGCGGCGCAGGGGCCGAATCCGGGGACCCACTTTGGGGGGACACCCCCTTGCAATTTGCCCCCCCCGTCCCTTTCCCCCTCCGGGGCGGCGCAGGGACCGGCTCTTCCCTTCCCCGCTCCCGGCCCCGCAGGCGGCGGCTGCTCGCTAGGACCCAGGCGGGAGCGGGAGCGGGAGCGGGGCCGGCCGGGGTCGGGCCGCAGGAAATGATGCGGGCGGCGGAGCTCCCCGGCTGGCTCCAGTAACTCTTTGTGGCCGCACCTGGGAGCCCCCCCCGCGGCACCCCCCGGGACAGCGCGTGGAGCCCAGGTACAGAGATTTGGGGGCGCGCCGGGCCGGGCCAGGCCCCCCTTCCAGCCCTGCCTGGTGCCACCGGAGAATCGCAGACTCCTGGGGCTGGCAGGGACCTATGGAGGCCAGCCCCCTGCCCCCAAAGCCAGCCCCCAAACCAAAGCGCCAGCCAAGTCAGTGCCAGCTGAAATTTCCCACCCTGGCTGGTCTTCTCCTGCTGGGTACACTAGCCCCTGCAAGGCAAACCCTCTAGTTATGTCCCCCGGGTGTATCCCCTAACTCAAAGGGAGCAATTTCCCCCCCCCCCCCAATCTTGCCCTGGTGTTTTTATGTCTGATTGAGTCCACCAGGGGTTGGGCAGCGAGGTGGGACTTGGGGGGGTTGGCAAGAGGAACCCACCGCCTGAAAAAGGGGGGGGGGCTGTCGCCTGAAAAAGTTGCGAGCGGCCGGGCTAGTCGGCGTGGGAGAAAGGGAAAGGCCCCTGCGCTCCTCCATCTGCTGGGAGCTCTCATCATTCACGCACCTCTTGGGGGGACAGAGGGGGACACCGTCCCATCTAGTGGCACTGAGACCGCCGAGAGAGAAAGAGCCCTGTGTGGATACAAACGGCGTCTCCGCAGCCGTATCCGCCAAAAACCGAGCCCCGGATTAGCCCCCTCCGGGGCTGCGGGGACCCGTGGTGACCAAGTGGGCACCCGCACATTTGCAGGGTTCTAGCTGCAGAATTTGCAGCCCGGTCTGCCAAAAGGAGCCTTGGACGGCCGCAGCCCATGTCGGCGGAGAAGAAGCAGATCGCTGCAAATTGGCCAGGCTCTAGAGAGAAGAATGAGTCTGCTCTACAGCCTCAGCCGAGAGCCAGCTGGCTTTTAGCTCATGCACTAAGCTCCAGAGGTCCTAGGTTCAATTCCACCCTACCCCCCTCCATGACCAGGTTACGCTCTCACTTTCTCCCTATCCTGATGCCTCCGGGCTGTTCCAAGCAGGGTGGGTGGTGGGTCTGCTTCTCTGCTCCCCCAGATCTTCCACTGTATCAGCCTTTCTGCCTCAGGAGTAATGGGATTGCAACAGGGGACTCTTGTTTTTTCAGGGGCCTTGGAGGAGGTGGCTGTGTATTTCACCCAGGGGCAGGGGGCGCTGCTGGGCCCCACTCAGAGAGCCCTCTACAGGGACGTCATGCAGGAGAACTACGAGGCGGTGACCTCGCTGGGTAAGGGAGCCCCGTCCCCACGGTTATTAGAAGTTGGGGGTTCTGTGATGCGGCCAACTCAGTTTCTTTGCAGAGTCTTCCCTAGTTACTTCAGTCTCGGGTGAATCGGCCTGATAATCCTCAGATCCAGTGGGAGAGACAGTTTCATCTCCATACCCCTTCCTGTAGGATGGAGGAGTCTGCAACCCAGCGTAGATGTTCCTCTATCTCCACTGTCCAGGCCTGCCTGGCTTAATTCTCATTCACACACACAATCCTTCGTCTCCTCCCTTTCCGGGACCAGCCCCATCCCTGGACAGGACTCTCCTGGACTCTGTTGGGTTAGAAATAGGCCTGTGGCTCTTCCCTTTTGAGAGCGGGTAAGCAGCAGTGACAACTGGGACTGCCAACAGCCTCCTGAAAACACAATGGCATTTAATCTCAACCCCAGGAACCAGGAGACGTATAAAAGAGGTTTATAGCACCATAAATGCTGTAACGGGGCACATGCCGTCCACCCCTTTGGGGGCCTAGAAGCCTCTCTGACAGTGTTCCCTCTAAGCTTTCCCATCCATGTGTGGAATAAATTTTATGTGCACCGAGGCATGGGTGGATATGCACCACCAGTAGAAACACAAACCTAGCTGTGGGTACTCTGCTAACCAGCTGGGTGGCATTGGAATCTCTCCTGACTGCCTGCACAAGAGCACAGCTTACAGGGAACACTTTTCTCATACTATTGAGTGACACCTCCATCTCTTTTATTTCTACTCCTACCTCCAGCAGGCCCCCAACCGGGGGAGAGGAAAAGGGGGCATTTGCCCCAGGGCCCAACAGTTCAAAAGTTCTAATACATCCCAGAACTAGGGATGTTCAATATCGGTTAATTGAATAGTCAAGGAACCTCGTGAATTCTTATTGGTGAGTCGACTATTCTATAGTCCCTGGGGGTGGGGCTGGCAGCCAGTGCACTCCGGCCCCACTCCCGAGGAGCCCCCTGCCACTCCGCGCTGCTGCCTCTCTATCAGGGGCAGCAGCGCAGGGTGCCAGGCAGGAGCTGGTCCATGAGGCGGTAGGTCCTGGACCCAGCTCCCCTCGTGGACTGGGCCTCTTAAATGCTGAGCCACAGTGGGGGTAAGTCCTGAACCCGTCACAAGTCAGGACTGAGAGAGGCTGCTGGCCAGCTTGCTAAAAAATTTGCTGGCAAAGGGGGTGGGACGGACGTATGTTGTCTATAGCATTAACCTATAAGCTTTTGCTTATCGGTTAATCGGTTAATCGACTGTACTGTTACATCCCTACCCAGAACTTTGGTCACTTGTTTTGCACCAGTGTTGCACTGTTGACTCATATTTCGCATGTGATCCACTATGGCCCCAAGATCCTTTTCTGCAGTACTCCCCCCCCTAGACAGTCATCAGGGTGGCCTAATTATTATGGTGGATGCCACAGAGGGCTTCTCACCCACCCATTGTGACTAACAGATGTAGGACCGCACCCCCCCCCCCCCATTCTGTGACTAACCACAACAGATTTCATCTTCCTAGAGTGGATGCTTTTCTACCACAATGCTCTCTCTCCCCTCTTCTTTTACACCCACCTTCCCCCCCCAGACCACTCCCTCCGTGCTTGGATGATGTGGAGAGGTAACCTAGTTCTAGAGGATCACGGATTTCCTGGTGCCCACCGCAGAGCAGGAACAGTTACCGATGGGTCAGAAAATTGTACCTTTCTCAATTTCCCGAACACGTACTGCATTGTGGCGAGGGAGTCCTGTGGCACCTTATAGACTAACCGAAGTGTTGGAGCATAAGCTTTCATGGGCAAAGACCCACTTCGTCAGATGCACAAAGTGGGTCTTTGCCCACAAAAGCTTATGCTCCAACACTTCGGTTAGTCTATAAGGTGCCACAGGACTCCTCGCCGCTTTTTGCAGATTCAGACTAACACGGCTACCCCTCTGGTACTTGGTACTGCATTGTGTTTCCCCTCTTCGCTCTTCCTCGTTCTTTCCTGTCCTCTAAGCATGGGGAATGCATCAAGTCTGAATTCTTTCTCTTTCTTCCCTCAGGTGTTGGGATGGCAAATGATAAAAAGGAGGAGAATCCACAGAGGGAAGGTCCCGAGCAAGTGGCATCTCGAGGGACCTTATCGGAAAGATGCAAGGGGAATGTTTCCCAGAGTTGCGAACAGGGAAAAATCTGGGGGAAGCAGCACAAGTCAAAGAAGCGGCTGGGAAGCCAACCCAAGAAAAGAGCGGGTAAGACCCTGAATTGTGAGGAAGGCCGTAAAAGCCTCAAGGAGCCCTCCGCCCAGAAGAGAATCCGCACGGACGAGAAAAAAAACACATGCGCCGAGTGTGGGAAAACCTTCAATCGGAGTTCCAACCTGATTTCTCATCGGCGAACCCACACGGGCGAGAAGCCTTATAAATGTACGGAGTGTGGGAAGCGCTTCAGTCAGACCTCCAACCTGATTTCTCACCGGAGAATCCACACAGGGGAGAGACCCTATAAGTGTGTCGAGTGCGGGAAAAGCTTCAATCAAAGTTCCAACCTTATCACTCACCAAAGACTCCACACGGGAGACCGGCCCTACAAATGCCCCGACTGCGGGGAAAACTTCAATCAGAGCTCCCGATCTCATCACACATCAACGACTGCACACGGGAGAGAGGCCCTACACGTGCCCGGACTGCGGGAAAAGTTTCATTTGCCGCTCAAACCTCATTTCACATCAGAGAATCCACACGCGCGAAAGACCCTATAAGTGCTTAGACTGTGGGGAAAGTTTTGACTGGAGCTCACAGCTGATTAAACATCAGATATTCCATACGGGGGAGAAACCCTATAAATGCTTGGACTGCGGGAAAAGCTTCAGTGACAGCTCGACCCTTATTTCGCACCGGCGAATCCACACAGGGGAGAGACCTTATAAATGCCTTGACTGTGGGAAAAGCTTCCATCAGAATTCCACCCTTATTAGGCACAGGAGGACCCACACTGGAGAGAAGCCTTATAAATGCGTCGACTGCGGGAAACGTTTCAATCAGAGCTCCAACCTTACCACGCATCAGAAACTTCACATGGCCCAGAAGCCTTGAATGCTGGAGCAGAGACAACTCGGGGTCTGATTGTGCCGGCGTTGGCAAATCCATACAGGGAAGATACCTCTTAAAAGTCCTTGGAGTGGAAAATGCTTCAAGAGGAGTGAACAGGCTTGTCTACGCTACAGAGTCTTGGCTGTTATTTCTCTGCTGGCAGAGTCTCCTAGTGGGGATGCAGCGTTCGCAAAGAGAAGGCGATCTGCTACGATGGCCAAACCACCTCCCGGAAGGGCATTTGCTAAGCCTGCAGAAGCACTGGCTGCATCTCCAGTGTGGATTTTGCTGGCATAGCTGTCAGCTAGGGTGGGTATGGTGTTTTTTTCACGTTGCTAGCCAACATAGCTAGTCTGGAGAATCTCTGGAATGTAGTGTAAACTCTCGGGCCTGGTCTACACTAACAGGGAAAGGCCACTTCAGATACGCAACTCCAGCTACGTTAATCAAGTTTTTGCCCTGTCCACACAGCGGGAGGTCAACAGGAGCAAATACTCCCGTCGGCTTCCCTTACTCCTCGTGAAGAGCCCATGGGCGCGCCCCTCCCAGTTCGAAATAGCGGGTCTTTCCTAAACCCGTTAAATCGAATGCTAGAAGATTGACCTCCAGAGGGTCGATCTTCTCCATAACGTAAAACAAGCCCTCAGAGACTCTCCCTGCAGCAGGGACATTCTCTGAGGGCCCTGGTGACGGACCCATCCTCTCGTTCCCACACACGTCAGGGGCATGGGGCTCCCAGGGACCCCGCTGCCTGGAGCTGGGGTGAGGATCCAGCGGCAGCTGGTCAGTGACCCTCTGGCTCTGCCTGGTCCCAGCAAACCCCAGGCAGCAGAGAGGAAGCCCCCATCAGCCCCTCCTCCCTGGCTGCTGAGCCATAGGTGGGGGAAGGGAGAGAAAGAAACTTCTCCAGACGCTCCCTCTGCCTGGCTGAAATTCTCTCCTCTCCCTTTCCTTCCCTTCCCTGCCGGGATCCCCCCGCCATTGAGATGAGGGAAGGACACTTGGCCCAGGCCCTACCTTTATTCTAGACCCTTGTTCCCCTCCCCCATCTTCCACCAGCTGATTGATCTGGGGCTGTTCCCTGCAGGGGGAATGTCCCTGGGGCTGATAACTTCTCCCTTCCCCAAATCCCTGCCGGGTGCTGGTTTCTGGGGGATCAAGCATTAAGGGACCAGGAAACTGAAGGTTTGGGGCTTGTGTAGATGGGAGCCAGATGGGACTGTAGCCTGGTGCTAGCTAGTATTTTGGGATCATGGTGTAAAAGGAGATGGAAGGGAGGGGGTTAGAAAGATGCTGCCCCTCGTCCTTCACCCCTTCTGCCCCTCTGATCTGCCCCCTCTGCGTTCAGTCACTGACAGGGACTGATTTCCATACAGCCCTTGAAAGAGACCTAGAAAAGGTTAGAATTCCCACCTCGGCCCATGCAGCATGAGCCTCTGAGGCCAGGAAAGGGGTTCCTCTAACATTTCCCATCCATGTGTGGAATAATTTTTTATGTACACTGAGGCATGTGTGGATGTGCACCGCCAGTGGAAACAAAGAACCTAGCTGTGGGTGCTCTGCTGATCAGCTGGGTGGCATTTGTATTTCTCCTGAGCGGCTGCACAAACGCCCAACTTACAGGGAACGCTGGTCCAGGTTCAACTGGAGTTTCCCTCTGACCCAGTTCAAACTTCAGCCAGTGTTCCTGGCCGATCCTCACCTGTAGCGTCACCCCCTTTAGCAGTGTGCTAGTTACAATCCCCCGTTCCCTCTTGTCGGGACTGATGGTGTCATTCCAAGCGATTGTCACCTTGCTTGTGCCAAAAACCATTTGGATTTCTACTTTTTTTTTTTTTTAAATTTGATGAAGCAGAATCAAATAGATTCTAAAATAGCCGGACCAGGGGCAGAAAAACACATCGATTCACCTCCTGTGTTACTGAAAGGGTGATGGGATGAGTCAGAAAAATTCCTTCTGTCATCATATTGATACCCCACCCACCACCCCAGCAGCATCCTGTTAGCTCCTGGATTGTTCATCCTCCCCACATTTCTGACTTCCACTTCCCAAAGTGCTGGCTCTCCACGCTTAGGAATTGCACTTTGATCTCAAATCAGACTCGTGAGCACGGGTGCCAGCTGTCATTTTTCCAGATGGATGCTCCGTCCCCCACGCCACTTTCCCCCATGGCCCTGCCCGCACTCTGCGCCTTCCCCCAAAGCTCCGCCCTCCTTCTGCTTCTTTCCGCCAACTGTTTCACCTCCTTCCCCAGTGACTCCCCACCCCCCATCAGCAAACAGCTGATTGGTGGGTGTCGATCACCTGCACATTTTTTTCCATGGCAGGGCTTGTGCTCATGTGGCCAGGAGATGAAAGTGTCACAGACCTGGAAGAGGAATGCAAATGAATCTTAGGCACAGAGTGATAATTCTCAGCTGAAATCCCATTTTGCATCTGCCAGTAAAGCGACTTCGGGGCATTTTTCCTTGCAAACTCCTGAAGGTTTGCAATCCAATTTCGGGTGGATTTTTTTTTTTTTTTGGTTTTCACTATGCTAGTACTAAAATTTTGTACATAAGACAACTAATGAGGCCCAAAATGAAGTAGGGGTAGTTAAAAAGAACACAGGCAAATCTGATGTCAGGGATTTGAGTCAAATGCAACATCCTCCTGGATTTCAACTGAGCTCAAAACTGTATTTTCATCCCTCATATGCTTGGGTTTCTCTCTTTCCTGAAGGCGTTTGGATCACATGCTTGGATATTCCTTTTGCTCGGTAGGATGTACAGTGGATTTATCGGATACCTGTCTCTGACAACTGACCGTTTGCAAAGTAGCCCTTTCTCCTGTGTTTCTTACTGCTTGCCCGCCCTTTGCCATGTGACCTTAGTGTTGTTTCAACAATGAAAATTATAAATGAGTATCAACAGACACGCTGATGGGTGACAGCGAGGGTCGCGGTTCAAGAGGTGGAGATGGGTATGGTGGTATAGTGGAGAGGATAGCTGCCTTCCAAACAGTCAACCTGGATTTGATCCTCAACCAATGTTAGGATGTGCTTTTTTTTTTTTTTTTTTTTTTTGAGAGAAAGAGAGAGAGAGAGAGAGAGAGTTAGATCAGCATCTATCAGGGATGATCTAGATTAGGAATGGGCAATAAAATGGCAGTGCTTCACCAGGATTTAGCTCCTGGTCGGCCGCTGTTGCTATATTTGCCTGCACCTCTGCAGGTATGGGCGGTCACAGCTCTCATTGGCTGTTCTCGGCCAGTGGGAGCTGTGATCCCCTGTACCTGCAAAGGTGCAGGTACATATGGTGGTGTGGGGGCCCGGCGGACCAGATCCGGCCTATGGGCTGGTATTTGCCCATCTTTGGTCTAGACCCATGGTGTCCAACGTGCTAGCCACATGTGGCTATTTGGACGGTTGAGGGTGGCTAGTTTGCCCACAAAATTACGTACATTTTCGGAATAATGTGGCTAGTTCGCTATAGCGGTCACCGCTATAGTGGCTCCTGCTTCAGAACTGCTTGGACACCACAGGTCTAGACAGTGCTTGGTCCTGCCTTGGGGGCAGGGGACTGGACTCGATGACCTCTCGAGGTCCCTTCCAGTTCTAGAATTCTAGAAGGACCTGTAGTGACATGGGATTCGGAGAGGGAGGGAGGCAGCAAAGTTTGCTCTGCCAAGAACCGTTAAACTTGCTGCACCGGGACCGGGGCCGGTGCGAGACAGGAAATGCCCCTCTGAGCAGTGGGATGAAACCAGCCCTGAGTCCTAAAAGGCTACAAATGATGCTTCAAGTAGAACGACAGCCTGATGCCTGAGACGACGAGGCTGCCAGGTGCTGAGAAGCACGCAGGGGACGTGGCAGGTCTGATCAGCCTTGAAGATGGCTGGAAAGAGACAAAGAACCTGACGTACAACCTGGCCCTCCTTCTGGCACATCCCGGGGGGATAAAACCCTCACGCGGCTCTCAGTTTACCCCGTTCTCTGGTTCCTGTGAATTTGCTTTTCCCGGGTGTCCTGCTCTTGTTTTGCGACTAGATCCCAGCCTCTCCCGGAGCCTCTGCCCTTTCGTGCCCGCTGTGAAACGTTGGCTTTGCTGCGGGAACCAGGCCAAACAAAGGGCTGGGCTGGACTGGGTGTTGGGTGGAAGGGCCATGGGGGAGCTTTTCGCTTCTTGCTTTGGAACGATAAAGTAGAATTTAGTTTCTCAAACTCCAGCATCCTCTGTCTTGATTTCTGAGTACAAATGGCCTTGGCGAGAGCCAGAGGCTGTCAGGGAAACCTCTTTGAGGTGTGCTTTCCCCCACCTAAGCTAGGGATCAGTGTTCCCTCCAATGTTTGCACGTGCACCACCAGAAGAAACACATGCTAGTGGCTGGGGGTGCTCTGCTAATCAGCCGGGCAGCACTGGAATCCCTCCTGGGGAGGCCGCCCAAGTGCTCAGCTTACAGGGAAGTGTGTGTGTGTGTGGAGGCCGCCCAAGTGCTCAGCTTACAGGGAAGTGTGTGTGTGTGTGTGTGTACACACGTGTACACTTTATTAGGCCCAATCCTCAGGCCACAATTTGTTCCACTGGGCTACGTCTACACTGGCAGCTTCTTGCGCAAGAACTCTTTTGCGGAAAAGTTCTTGCGCAAAAAGTCTTCCACAAGAGAGCGTCTACACTGGCATGTGCTTTTGCTCAAGAGCATCCTGGCAGTGTAGACGCTCTCTTCCGCAAGAAAGCTCTGATGGCCATTTTAACCATAGGGGCTTCTTGCGCAAGAAATTCATGTTGCCTGTCTACACTGGCCTCTTCTGGAAGAGCTCTTGCGCAAGAGGGCTTCTTCCTGAGCAGGAGCGTCAGCGTTCTCGCGCAAAAGCCCTGATTTTATACATTAGAACATCAGTTTACTTGCGCAAGAACATGCGGCCAGTGTAGACAGGCAGCAAGTTTTTGCACAAGAGCAGCCGCTTTTGCGCGAGATCGCGCCAGTGTAGACACAGCCCCTGTGTAGACAGAGCCCTCACCGTCCCATGTTGTGGGACCTGTCTTAGACCACGTACAGTGAGAGATAAGGACAAGGGAGCTCTACAGACTAAGCTAAGGGCCAGCTGGCTTTATAGCTCAAGCCCTAGAAGTTCCTACACTGAAGTCCCAGGTTCAAATCTGCCTGGTCGTGATTGCAATTATTTCTCCCCCACACCCGACCAACAGAAGGAATAACAGGACCATTCATTATGAAAGCAAATCTTGGATGTGGGCCCCACCAAACCCTACCCCTGTAAGAATGAGGGACGTCCCTATGATGTCTCGTGCCAACACTATGTAGCACCGGTAAGAGGGGATGCCATTAAAATTTGCAATTAGAAATACAAACCATTCTGAGGGCAAAAGCAATGTTTTGCATTGATTTACCTGCCACTGCCCGGTGGGGTCTCAACTCTAGTTCTTACCCTGTGCCCTGATCAGGGCTGGACTGAGCCATTCCAGCGCCCCGGGGAGACAGGTTAATTGCGCCCCGGGTTGGGGGAGGGCGCATGGGCGGCCCCACCCCCGTGCCAGCGCGCGGAGGAGGGCGCATGCATGGACCCACCCCTGCCCAGTGCGTGAGGGAGGGCGCGCAGGGCTGGCGGCGGCAGGACGCACGTGCCCGGCTCTGCCCAGCCCGGCTACCGCCGCTGGCGCGCAGCCCAGAGCCGCCCGGGGCGGACCGAGCCTGGCCGTGCAGGGCCCTGCGGCTGCGGGGGGGAAGGGCGCTGCGGGGGTTAACACGGCCCCCGCCCCAGGCAGCCGCTGCAGGGTGGCCGCTAGGAGCTGCTGCAGCCTGCGATCTGGGAGCCAGACGCGCAGCACCTGATGGCAGCTATAAGGGGCACCGGGCGCCCCTTACAGCTGCCATCAGGCGCCCCCCATAGGTTGGCGCTCTGGGCAGCTGCCTGGCTAGCCCATGCCTTAATCCGGCCCTGGCCCTGATCTTGCCCCGGGCTTCTCTGTTCCTCCTGCCTCCAGCGTTTTGTCCTTCCTGGCCAGTCCCTTTAGCTCCCTGCCAACCATCTGCTCCTACCTCCCCTCCCGTCGGCCTCCTCTTCTGTCATGGCCAACTCAGGGCAGGGCAGCAGCTGCGTTGGAGGGCAAGGACAGGTGCAGAGGTGCCAGCAATTTTTTTTTTTTTACAGCCATAAGCGAGGCTGCCAGGGCCAGAAATGCTGGAGCTATGAACGCTGCACCCAGAGGTGCTAGGGCTCATGAACTGCCCGGCCCAGAGGTGTCGGAGCCAGGGGTGACTTCGGCCGTGTGAATGCTTCCCCCCACGTGGCTCCTCCCCGTGCCACCCCTAGCCCTGGGGAGGGCTGGGACAGCACCCCCTCTACCCTAGGCCCCGCCTCCTCCGACCTCCGTCCTGCCCTTTCCCCCAAGGTCCCTCCCAGAAGCGACAAGGCCCGAGGGACTAGCAGGGCCAGGGCCTGGTACCAGCTCCAGCGTTCAGCCCCCTGCCCTGCATTCATCAGCAGCAGTGGGGTGCGGGTGGGGAGGAGTGGAGAGATATGTCCCCAGCCTGCTCCACTCCCCCCGCTGTGTCCCTTCCCACCAGTGAATGTGTGTGGGGGGGGTCCTGAACCCCTCCCCCAGCGAGGAAGCTGAGAGCCGGGGGGCCCAGAGCAGACTAGGGTGCATCTCTCTGCTTCCCCTTGCTGCTGCCAGTGAGTGAGGGGGAAGGGGCAGACCCCCTCCTGCGGGTATCAGCCCCCCCCTCCATCTCACTGGCCTCCAGGAGGCTCTGACCTCACTGACTGGGCCTCTTGCCCATCCCACCTAAGGCATGTTCCCTCATGCCCCCCAACCCCAACATGTCGCTCCTGAACTGCCAGGCCTAGAGGTGCCAAGGCTGTTAACCACCAAGCCCAGACCCATAGACCAGTGCTCCCTGTAAGCTGAGCGCTTGGGCAGCCGCTCTGGAGGGATCCCAACGCGGCCCCCGCTGGGTAGCCGTGCGCCCACCGCTACGTTTCGGTTTCGACGGGTGGTGCCCTTCTCGGCGCACACAACAAAATTCATTCCGCCCCTGCCACCTCAGCCAGGCGGTATCGGAATCTCTGCTGGGGAACCCCACTGCCTGGGGGCTGGGAATTGCAGTGCCAACCTGCCCTGACACAGACTTGGCCCGGGCCCGAAGGAGCCTCCCTTCGCAGGGGCGGGTTCGGGACCGGCCGGGCCGCCACCCCCAGACCTGCAGCGGTTGGCAAACTTTGCAGCCTCCGCTCTTGGGCCAGGAGCCGCCCCCTGTAACTCCAGCCCCCCCCCAGGGCGTGTCCTGCTGTGTCTGCAGGTGGGGGGGTGGCATTGCAAGGCAATCGGTGGTCGCTAGGACCCTGGAGGCAGCTGGGGAAGGCGGCTAGGATGGGAAGGGGGGGTCACGCAGCAGCTACGGGAGCAGGAAGTGACTTGCTCAGCACAGTAACTCTTTGTTGCTCGGGGGAGGGGGGGGAAGATTTGTGCATTGTCCCTTTGCTACCCCGCTTTCCCCAGCTGCTGCTCCTGGACTCTCCTCCCCCGGGTAGCTCCCCTTTGCAACTCCACCCCCAGACAATCCCTGCTGGGCAGCCCCCTTCCAGAGAGCGCAGCCCTTGGAGCGAAGGTAAGAGAGACCCCCCCCTCCCCTTTGCATCGCCTCCCGGGTTACACCCTCCCCCAGCTGGCTCTGGGGAACCTGGACCAGCCCCCTGAGCCCTTGCCTGGGGGTGGGGGTTGAAGTTGCAAAATTCAGCCCAGCGGGGTTTGATTCATGCCTGCGCCTCCCCCCCCCTTTATTTTTTTCCAGTGGTAGTTTGCTTGGCTAGGTGTGCATGCTCTCACCCAGGCATCTGTGCAAAGCGTGGGTGGGAATTTACACTCCCCCCCACGCGTCTGCAGCTGCCCCCCTCAGCTGGTGTAAACGGGGGTAGCTCGCAGGAGGTCCGAATCTCATGGAGGGTTCAGGCCAGCTGCCACCTGGACCCTCTGGATTCCAGCGTGGTCACAGTGGGTTGGCCCCCTGGGGCCCAGTGGGAGTCCACTGAAACAGGGTGGCTTCGCACACATGGTTATTCACCTGCCGTGCCTGTCAGAGCGGCACTTGCTACAAACTTCGGGCTCCTTCAGGCTCAGCGATTCAGACCCCCACAGGCTTAGAAGGTCTTTTACGACGAGGGGCTCACCCTTTCCAGAGGACTTGTCCTTCTTTCAGGAGTTGATCAGTCTTGTGTGCCCCCCCCTTCCATTCCCCGAGTTACACCTCACTTTGAAACCACTTGCTTACAAAATCAGACACAAACCCCAAAGTGTCGTACTGACAAATGGCTGACTGTCTCGTTTTTAACCATAGACTCTATATCTATATCTGCATCTACATCTAGCAGAGATTTGTGCGTCGGTCTGGGAGTCTGCGAGTGTGTCTGTTCAAGAATGCCTCCTGAACGGTAAGCCCTCGGGCCGCCAAATTGGGTAGGCAACTTCCTCTGATCCTAACGTACAGCAAGGTCAGGGGTTGGTTGTGCCAGGAAAATGGGACGTGCCTGGAATGCGATTGTTTTCCATACGATGGAAAGGGAGGGGGCTGATCGGAGGGATGCAGTACTGCAGAGTAACCACAGGGGGGGCAGCTGCATCTGGAAGAGAGTAGCCCACTGGGGACTGGGCTCGCCATCTTGCCAGCCTAGGTAAGTGGTCCCCATGCCCTAAACCCCTTCCCCGGGAAAGCCCCGCCAGTCCCACTGCCGCACTCACCCTCCCTTAAGAGCGCTACCAGGGCTGGGCAGTGCAGCTCCTCCCTCCCACCCCCGCAGGAGCCACTCTCCCCAGCACTGCTGGGCTGCCCAGCATGGTGGCGTCCAGCGGGCCTGCACACCCCTCCCCCCTCCCGGACTGGAGTTATTTCAAAATAGCAGCAGTGAAGCGTCGACACTGCAGCGGTTTCACAATAGCTATTTCGGAAGAGGCTTTATTCCTTGTGGAATGAGGTTTACAGAAGTCGGAGTAAGCCGGCCGTTATTTCACAATAACGGAATTGCTGTGTAGACGCTCGCATTGTTATTTAGGAATAATGATGATAGTTATTTCTAAATAATGGTGCAGTGTAGACGCATCCTCACAGATTTATTTGGCCATACATTTCCATGGGTGTGCATCTGGTGAAGTGGCTTTTATCCACAAAAGCTTGTGCCCAAATAAATCTCTTAGTCACTAAGGTGCTGCCAGGGGGGACTCATTATTTTTGCAGCTACAGATGAACACGGCTCCCCCTTGGAGACTTTCTGGCCAATGTGCTTTAGTGAAACACAAGTTAATCTGGCTCAGAGCTTGGGGTATCTGGATGGAATTCTTTGGCTTGTGCTGTAGCTTTTATACATCAGACTATGTCAGTGATTCTCAGACTTGCTTGATCGGGTCCCCCCTTCTTTGTACCTGCTAGGGATGTTAAATGTCAGTTAATTGAATAGTCGATTAGCCTCATTAATTCTTATTGGTTACGCCAATGTTTCTCAACCAGTGGTATGAGTACCCTTGGGGTACTTGAGAGAAGTCTGGGGGATACGTCAACACAACTGAAATTTGGAGAAAACTGAATTTTTGTTTTAAGTTTTACAGCGCTTTATTATTTTTGTACTTTTTACACCCAAAAATGTCGTCATCCGCCCGGCTACGATTAAGTTGTTTAAACACATGTGTTGCAACGGTAGAATAAAATGTTGTGTGTCTGAAAACTGTAGGTACTGGGGGTACTTATAATATTTTTTTTAAAAAAGGGGTACTTTATAAAAAAAGGTTGAGAAACACTGGGTTACACGACTATTCCATAGTCCCTGGGGGCGGGGCTGGCAGCCAGTGCGCTCTGGCCCCACTCCCGAGAAGCTCCCTGCCACTCTGCACTGCTGCTCCTGTATCAGAGGCAGCAGCGCGGGGTGCCAGGCGGGAGCTGGTCCACGAGGGGAGCCAGTTTAAAAACCAGCTCCCTTCGCAGAGCGGCTGCTTCGGCCCGTGCTGCTGCCTCTGATACAGAGGCAGCAGCATAGGGTGGCAGCAGTCCCTGTCCAGCGGGGGAGTCTGAGTTCCTGGACCTGGTGTGAGCCAGAACTGAGCTGGGCTGCCTGCCCACCTGGCTCCTAATACATTTTAAATGCAGAGCCATAGCCAGGGTATGTCCCAGACCCAGCACGAGCCGGGCTGCTGGCTAGCCTGCAAAAAAATGTACTGGCTGGAGGTGGGGGGGAGAAATGTGTGTAGTCTATAGCATTAACCCATAAGCTTTTGCTTATCGGTTTATCAACTACACTATTACATCCCTAGTCCCCACTGTCATTTACCCCCCTCCGAGAACATGTACGGCCACCCAGCTCTGAAGGCAGAGTGGAGACCAGCAGCAGCTGCTGGCTGGTTGCCCAGCTCTGACGGCAGCATCGCTACCAGCAGCCACAGGGTTTTGATTCCTGTGCCTGGACCTTGCTCCAGGGCTCCCATCTCCTGTACCTGCTTCTGGCTGGTAGGTGAGAGATAAACGGGACAGCTCCTGCCCTTCTCATTCGGCTGGGATGCACAGGAAGCTCTCGCTTCCTCCCCACCCAGAGCAGGCCGGGGGGGGGGCAGGATTCTGCATATCTCCCCCACCACCACCAAGAGCTTTCATTTTATAGACCCTTCTCCCCCATGACAGAAGTGGGGCAGCAGGGGCTGAGCGGGGGACTCTTGTTGTTGCAGGTGCGGGTGACCTTCGAGGAGGTGGCTGTGTATTTCACCCAGGCGCAGGGGGCGCTGCTGGGCCCCGCTCAGAGAGCCCTCTACAGGGACGTCATGCAGGAGAACTACGAGACGGTGACCTCACTGGGTAAGGGAATCCCGTCTCCTTGGTTATTGGAAAGCGGGGAAGGGGGGAAGATCTGTGATGTGCCCAGTTTTTCTGTTCAGGTTCTCCCCTGGTCAGGTAGATTTCAGGGGAACGGGTCCCACAATCTACTGGTCCAGTGTGAGACTTTCATCTCCACCCCCCTCTCTTGGGACAGGGGGAACAAACACAGGCTGAGGATGTTCCATCTCTCCAGTGGGGCCGTGCATGGACCTGCCTGTGTTATTTCTTACCCACACACAGAATCCCTGCTCCCCTCCCTTCCCGGGACCAGTTCCCGCCCCCGGGCAGGGCGCCCAGCTCGGCAGGTTTAGAAATTGGACTACACCCCAGAGCTGTGATGGAGTCTGCATGTCCACCCCCCAGCGGCTCCTCTGACCCCTGCTCCACTGTCCGAGTTTCTGCCTTTGGTTTTCTGGGGTGGAATTGTGTAACGTGTGGCGCTTAGAGAAACAGAACTTGTGGAACGTTTGGAGGGGGTGAGGCGATCTGCCACGTTGACTGCGAATGCAGAATTCATTTACGGTTGCTACTAAAATTACCCACCACCCAGATCTACGGATGGGATATTAAGACAGCCACAGTTGTGCATGCTAGTTGCCTGGCCAGGTGGTCTAGACCAGTGTTTCTCAACCTTTTTTTATAAAGTACCCCATTAAAAAAAAAAATTATAAATACACCCAGTACCTACAGTTTTCAGACACACAACATTTTTTTCTACCATTGCAACACATTTGTTTAAACAACTTAATCGTAGCCGGGTAGGCGATGAAATATTTGGGTGTAAAAAGTACAAAAATAATAAAGCACTGGAAAACTTCAAACAGAAATTCAGTTTTCTCCAGTGTTTCTCAACCAGTGGCACAAGTACCCTTAGGGGTACTCGAGAGAAGTCTGCGGGATACTTCAACACAACTGAAATTTGGAGAAAACTGAATTTTTGTATTAATTTTTACAATGCTTTATTATTTTTGTACTTTTTACACCCAAAAATTTCATCACCTGCCTGGCTACGATTAAGTTGTTTAAACACATGTGTAGTAATGGTAGAAAAAAAATTTGTGTGTCTGAAAACTGTAGGTATGTACGGGGGGTACTTCTAATTATTTTTTTTTAAAGGGGTACTTTTTAAAAAAAGGTTGAGAAACACTCATCTAGACATGAGGAGGGGGAGCCGGATCATGTCGACGCTGCCAGCTGGTCATGCAGACAGGCCGGCTTCAGGGACTGATCCGTTTCCGCTCACCTCCCGCTTGGAACCGAGTGACGGCCGTACAAAGTTTAAAATGGGGTTTCAGCCGCAATACGGGGACACGTTAGTTGCAGTGTCTGAAAAAGGAGTCATGATAACCGATTCCTTCCAAGGCAGTGCTGAACAGGCTACTAACAAAGTCACCCTTAAAGGGTTAATGCTGTTTCGTGGATACAATCCCATTCATAAAAACTGGACCGCAGCTCGGGAGGTTACGTAACATCACAAGGGTAGAGATCATTCATTAAAAGGGTGATTTTCAGTCGTCAGCCCCACAAATGGTCCCCCCACTCTTAGATCAGATCCCGGGGTACATCTCTTTGCGGATCTACTCTGCGTACTAGGGATGTAATAATGCAGTCGATTAACCGACAAGCAAAAGCTTATAGGTTAATGCTATAGACTACATGCATTCCCCCCCCCCCCCCCCAGTAAATGTTTTAGCAGGCTGGCTAGTAGCCCCTGCTGTGGCTCTGCATTTAAAGTGTATTAGGAGCCAGATGGGCAGGCAGCCTAGCTCAGTTCCAGCTTGCACTGGGTCCGGGAGCTCAGATCCCACCCCCGCCCGAACAGGGGCTGCTGCCACCCCTGTACCAGAGGCAGCAGTGCAGGCAGCTGGTCTGCGAGGGGGGCTGTTTTTTAAACTGGCTCCCCTCATGGACCAGCTCCTGCCTGGCACCCCCTGGCTGCTGCCTCTGTATCAGAGGCAGCACTGTGGAGTGGCAGGGGGCTCCTCGAGAGTGGGGCCGGAGCGCAGTGGCTGCAGGCCCGGCCCCAGGGGACTATAGAATAGTTGAGTAACCGATAAGAATTCATGAGGTTACTCGACTATTCAATTAACCGATATTTAACATCCCTCCTGCGTAGCCCCCAACAAATCTGACTGTGTTTGGATGCCTGCAGTTCTTCCCTTTGGGAGCTAGAGTGGCCTTGAATATGTTGACTACATGTGGCCTTTTTAGAACAAACTACTGTTTTATCTTAACCACAGGCCCCGGGACCCGATGCGGCCCCTGGCCTGCCTGGATCTAGTCCCCGAGGCTCGGGGCTCACCGGCATTATTGGGAAACCTGCACCGGTGCTCCAGCCGCACTGTTGCCCCACTGTGGGGCTGGAGCTCACAAAATCTACTACACTAGACCTCTCTAGGCTCTGGCGTGCGAGGAGAATTTGAGGAAGGTCTTACTGCTTCTCAGTCAGGGGCCATGTCAGGGAGAGGGTTTTTGTTTTTGCTTTTCACTTTTGTGTGCTGCTCCCGACTGATTTTTCTGTGGGTCAGCGCCCCCCCCCCAGCCCAAAAAAGGTTCCCCACCCCTGATCTTAGCAGTAACATAAGAGATGAGGTTTTGTGACACAGTAAACAGTGTGGATACCTGTTTATCTTGCCTAAAGGCTACGACACCTCTAACCGCTGGGGCTGGGGTGTCAGTCCGATGCCCAAATGGAGAACTGAGTGGGGAAAGGATTTCCTGTCCGATGGGACTGAGAGATTTTGATCTTTTAAAAAAAAAAAATCTCGAAAAGGGATGAAAAGTTGAAATCTGGACAACTTTTTGCAAACCCAATCATCTGGTTAGAGGTGTTTTGTTTTTTTTGTTTCAGATCCTATTGGTCAGAATGTTTTGTTTCGGTTGTGACCTTTTTAAATCACAGCCTTTGTTCCGAGTACAAGCTGAACCTCCGTGGTCCGGCATTCTTGGGACCGGTCAGGGCCCGAACCAGGGAGTTTGCTGGACCACCGGAGGCCAATGTCGGCCCCTCTGCTGATGCCGGCTGTGGGGCTCCACTCCAACAGCACCAGAGGGGCTGGCACTGATTGAGAGCAGGGAGGTGGGGGGAGTGGCTCAGGGGAAGAGGCAGGGTGTCTGTGGAGCCCCCAAGCGGGGGGCCAGAAGCACAGCCCCACAGGCATGTACTGAGCCCTGCTCCCAGCCCTGGTGCTCCAGAAGGTCTGGGGGGGCAGGGGAGAAGTTGCTGAGCGTGGGAATCCTGCCTTTTCCCCGTGAATGCTCCAGCCCAGGAACCTCCCCTACCCCCCCCCCCGGGATGCCAGACCA
Source organism: Rafetus swinhoei (assembly GCA_019425775.1). Classification (NCBI taxonomy): domain Eukaryota; kingdom Metazoa; phylum Chordata; order Testudines; family Trionychidae; genus Rafetus; species Rafetus swinhoei. The sequence goes on along the minus strand of CM033444.1, from coordinate 17,575,823 downwards.
CAGAGGTTGCCGGATGACAGAAGTCTGGACTATAGAGGTCCAGCCTATGCCAATGGACTACAGTTCTGAACCACAACCAAAAATAAAAAATCCTTTTGGATCGCAGGATGAGATTTTCATGTTGATCCTGGAGGAATGGGCTGTTTGGACCCATTTGAAGCCTTTTTCTTTTGAATTTGAACGGGGAGATCGCAAGAAACTGAGCCTTTCCCGTACACAGTAGCCATTTCAATGGACTGACGCTTTCTGACGAAACAACCTTCCCACGGATGGCTCCCTGTGAGCTCTCCCTAAAAATGGCTCTCTGCTGCCTCGTACCTTGAAGTTCTTTTTCCCAAGGCCCGTCTGTGCAGGAAATACGGCGGCTGCACTGATGTGAAAATGCTATCTATGCGCGTGGGACAATTTCCCCATCCACATCGAGCTGTCTCCGCCAGGGCTTAAGTCGGTTTAACAGCTTTGCTCAGGGGTGTGGATTTTTCATGCTCCTAAGCAACATCCAGCCGAGCGATGTAAAATCCCATTTAACTGGTTCATCGGTTTAACGCGTGGTTTAACTGGTTAACTGAGAGTGGGCGGATGTGTCACTCCACTGAAGGAGGCCAGGCAAGGGCTGCTCCAGCCCAGCCAGTGCAGCCCCTGTTTGTGGCAGGCCCCCTATGGGGCTGGATCAGCCCGCGGCAGGCGGGGAGTTGCTCCAGCCCCCACCGGTTAGCCATTCACAGTCCTAGTCTAGCATAAGCCTGACCCTAGTTTTCCCACCTTGGGATCTCCCTTTGGCTTAGAACCTGGGGTGCTCTTCACCAAATCTACCAAGCTAGTTGCTCAGCACGGGGCCAGAAATAACACTGCAAAGCCAATGGCCTTTTAAGTACCTGCAGACAAAACTCTGGGCGGATACAAAATTTGGTATCCACAAAAATGAGCCCCGGATCTCCTCATTGACTTTCGTGGAGGCGGATACCCACGCCTATAAAGCAGATGTCTGCACATTTGAATGGTTCTAGCTACAAAATTTGTATCTCATCCATATCCGCACACATTTGCCTCAGGTATCCACATCCGCGGATGCAGATATCTGCTTTATATCCACAGGTGTCGGTGGATTTGCAGGGCTCTCTGCCTGTAGGTGATGGTTATCTGAGGCTGTTGTCTCCCGGTGCATGTGCAACCCAGCCCTTCTGGAACAAACCGCTCGTATTGGTACACCCCCCACCCTAACAACAACAAAATGGAACATTAATACTCATTTTACAGCAGAATCTCAGAGTTATGAACTGCTGGTCAACCACAAATCTCATTTGTGAACTTCCAGTTCCCAATCAGGCTATGTCTACACTGCGAGTTTTCTCGACAAAAAATATGCTAAAATGAGGGACTCATTTGCATGAGTCGTGATCTCATTTGTATATTTTCTGCCGATCCGTTTTTGCACAAAAACAAGCAGTGTGGACGTTTTCTTTTTGCGCACAAACCCCTTTTTCCCCAAGATCGGTATACCTCATTTTTGGGGCATAAGGATCTTGTGGAAAAAAAGGGGTTTTGGCACAAAAAGAAAACGTCCACACTGCTTGTTTTTGCGCAAAAACCCCTAGCGCAAAAATGGTTTGGCAGAAAATATGCAAATGAGATTATGACTCATGCAAATGAGTCCCTCGTTAGCATCTTTTTTTTTTTGCTAAGAAAACTCGTAGCGTAGACATAGCCTCAGGCAACAGCAGAGACAAAAAAAAAAAAAGCAAATACAGTACAATGTTGTGTTAAACTACTACTAAAAATAAAGGGAAACATTTTAAAAAAGATTTGACAAAGTAAGGGAACCATTTCTGTGCCTGTTTCATAAACATTAAGATGTTAAACACATTTTTCACATTTGAGTTCTTTCAGAACTCTTGGGTGAGTGCCATCTGGTCCCGGTAACTCATTACTGTTTAGTTTATCAGTTTGTTCCAAAACCTCCTCTAATGACCTCTCAATTTGGGACAATTCCTCAGATGAAAAGAATGGCTCAGGTTTGGGAATCTCCCTCACATCTGCAGCTGTGCAGACTGAAGCAAAGAATTCGTTTAGTTTCTCCGCAATTACTTTATCATCTTTGAGGGCTCCTTTAGCATCTCGATCATCCAGGGCCCCACTGGTTGTTTAGCCGGCTTCCTGCATCTGATGTACTTAAAAAACATTTTGCTGTAACTTTTTGAGTTTTTGGCTAGCTGTCCTTCAAACTCCTTTTTGGCTCTCATTATATTTTTACACTTTTTTTTGACAGAGTTTATGCTCCTTTCTATTTTCCTCACTAGGATTTAACTTCCACTTTTAAAATGATGCCTTTTTATCTCTCTCTCTGCTTCTTTTACTTGGTGGTTAAGCCACGGTGGCACTTTTTTGGTTCTCTTGCTGTGTTTTTTAATTTAGGGTATACATTTAAGTTGGGCCTCTAGTGTGGTGTCTTTGAAACATTTCCAGGCAGCTTGCAGGGATTTTACTTTTGGCACTGTACCTTTTAATTTCTGTTTAACTAACCTCCTCATTTTTGTGTAGTTCCCCTTTCTGAAATTCAATGCCACAGTGTTGGGCTGCTGAGGTGTTTTTCCCACCACAGGGATGTTAAATTTTATTACATTATGGTCACTGTTTCCAAGCGGTCCAGCTATATTTACCTCTTGGACCAGATCCTGTGTTTCAGTGAGGACTAAATCAAGAATAGTCTCTCCCCTTGTGGGTTCCAGAACCAGCTGCTCCAAAAAGCAGTCATTTCAGGTCTCAAGAAATTGTATCTCTGCGTCCTGCCCTGAGGGGACATGTACGCAGTCAATATGGGGATAGTTGAAATCCCCCACTGTTGTTGAGTTTTTTATTTTGATAGCCTCTCTAATCTCCCTTAGCATTTCATAGTCACTATCACTACTGAGTCAGTGCTCAATTTAAACTTTTGAAAGCACCCGGAATATTTTTTCAGAGTGGCAAACATTGCGGCGTTACGAACAGCCTCCCTTCCTGAGGTGTTTATAACTTTGAGGCTCAGTCCGAAAGAGCCACTCTAAATCTGTCCCAGGCTCATCTCCCCTCCCTCCTCACATCTCCACCACATCTCCCTCCCCCCTCCCCCCGCCACACACACACAGTGTTACCACATCCACCGAAGTGGCTTGCCCAAGGTGACTCAAAGGCCATGTTCCCATCTATGTAGCTTTGGGGGCTTTGCCTGCAAGGGCTGAGCTTCACAGACAGAATCTGGGTGGGGTGCAGGGAAGTTCTTGTGCAGTGTCACTGAGGGGTGGAGATTCACTGGGCCCCGAACCCCCTTCCCCCCCCCCATCCACAGCCAGACGTGACTCTCAGGCGGCAGGTAGAACAGAAGGCTTATTGGTTCACAGGGGCACAGCATAGCACAAACGTGTCAGCGCAGGAACCAGAATCAGCTAGCCCCATCCATCCTGGGGAGAGGGGGGCCCAGAGCCAAGGGCTTCTCCCTCCCCCCCCATCTCTGCACCCCAAGCCAGCCAGACTCACTCACATACCCAGCAGCTGTCTTAGCCCTGCAGCCAGCCCCACCTCTGACCTTTGTCCAGCTTCCCCAGCAAAAGGTGTCACCTGATCTCACACACACACACACACACACACACACACACAGAGACCCCCGACTCATGTTACAGAAACACACACACACACACACCTGATTCATTACAGAAACACACACACACGACTGAAACACACACACACACCCGACTCATGTTACAGAAACACACACACACACACACCCGACTCATGTTACAGAAACACACACACACACGACTCATGTTACAGAAACACACACACACAACTGAAACACACACACACCCAACTCATGTTACAGAAACACACACACACACCCGACTTATGTTACAGAAACACACACACACACACCCGACTCATGTTACAGAAACACACACACACAACTGAAACACACACACCCGACTCATGTTACAGAAACACACACACACACCCGACTCATGTTACAGAAACACACACACACAACTGAAACACAGACACACACCCGACTCATGTTACAGAAACACACACACACACACTCGACTCATGTTACAGAAACACACACACACACATACACACCTGGTTCATTACAGAAACACACACGCACAACTGAAACACAGACACACACCCGACTCATATTATAGAAACACACACACACACACACACACACACACATCTGACTCATGTTACAGAAAGCATCAGCCACTGTGTGAGGCTGTCACACCAAAATTCCCACCATCGTCTAGGCCAGGGGTCTCCAACCTTCTTAAGCCTGAGATCACTTTTTGAATTTGAGTGCAATCCAGGATCCACCTCAAACACAAACACCCTGGCCCTGCCTCCTTCCCGCCCCTTCTCCGAGGCCCTGCCCCTGCTCACTCCATCCTCCCTCCCTCCCCCACTCTCCCTTACTTTTATCAGGCTGGGAGCAGGGAAGGTGGGTGCAGGCTCTGGTCTTGGGCTAAAGGATTTGGAGTGTGGGAGGGGCTTTGAGCTGAGCCCGGGGCAGGGAGTTGAGGTGCAGGAGAGGGTTTGGGTGCAGGCTCTGGGAGGGAGTTTGGGTGCAGGGGGACTCAGGGCTAGGGCAGGGGTTGGGGGTGCAGGCGAGGGTTCAGGACTGGGGCCAGGGTTCGGAATGTGGGCTCCAGCTGGGCACCACATACCAGAGGTGGCTTCTGGGTGGTGATGTAGTGGGACTAAGGCAGGCTCGCCCCTACCCTGGCCCTGCACCACTCCCAAAAGCAGCCAGCAAACTCCCTCCATCCCTGTCCCCCTCTGCTCTGTGGAGATGGGGTACAGGGTGGGGGGAGGGGCACCCTGGCGTCAGCACACACACCCTTCTTCCCGTGCCCTGCACAGCAAGCAAGAGGCTCCCGGGGGTGGGGGGCAGCTCCAAGGCAGAGGGCAGGAGCAGCACAGCAGTGCTGAGAGGGGCAGATGAAGTGCCAGCACTTGACAGCCTCCCGGCCAAACCAGTCAGGATCACCTGTCAAAGGCTCCAGGATCTGCCAGTAGATCCCGATCGCCTGGTTGGTGGCCTCGGGTCTAAGTATCGGTGCAGTTGCCCAGGGAAACTGAGGCCCCCCACGTGGGGTTCCTACAGGACAGTAAAAATCACACCCGCCACAGAACCCATCATGGAAAGATCGAATGGAGCAAAATAACGCAGAATCCCTGCCCGCAGAGAGCTCTTCACGCAACTGGTTTGGATTCCATGTCCCCCCCAACACAGGTTAAAATCAGGGGCTGTTCTTTGGGACAAACCCTCTCTCCGTGCGGGACACACCCTGATCTCGCTGCCCTCCCCTGCCCCGCGCAGGACTTCCCATTCCCAAACCTGAGCGGGTCACCCTGCTGGGGCGAGGGTACGAGCTGTGGATCCCCCGTCTCCAAGAGGCTGAACGATACCCACACGGGTGAGTTGTCCATTTTGGAAGCAGACGCGGTCTGTTGAGTAAGGGGGCAGAGGGGAACAGTGACCCCCCCCTTCTCCCACCCAGCCACACGCACCCTTCACACCCACCCACATCCTTCACACACACACCCACATCCTTCACACACACACACACACCCCACACACACTTCACACCCACCCGCACCCTTCACACCCACCCACATCCTTCACACACACCCACCCCACACACACTTCACACCCACCCACATCCTTCACACACACACACACTTCACACCCACCCACACCCTTCACACACTTCACACCCACCCACATCCTTCACACACACACCCCCACACACACTTCACACCCACCCACACCCTTCACACACACACACACACACTCACCCTTCACACCCACCCACACCCTTCACACACACTTCACACCCACCCACACCCTTCACACACACACACACACACACTTCACACCCACCCACACCCTTCACACACACACACACACACACACACACACACACACACACCCCACACACACTTCACACCCACCCACACCTTCACACACACACACACACACACACCCCACACACACTTCACACCCACCCACATCCTTCACACACACACACACACACTTCACACCCACACACCCTTCACACACACACACACACACTCACCCTTCACACCCACCCACACCCTTCACACACACACCCCCACACACACACTTCACACCCACCCACACCCTTCACACACACACACACTCACCCTTCACACATGCACACTTCACACACATGCCCTTCACCCCCACACCCACAAAGCTGAACCCTCATCCCACCCAGGTCTGAGTGGCAGTGAGCACCACAGTTCCCTCTAATGTTTCCCAACCCCAGGTGGAATGAACTTTGTGCACGTGCACCACATTGCTTTCATATGGGGGCACATACCCAAAACTCATGTGGCAGGGAGGGAGGCAAGGGGTTCTGAGTGCAGGAGGAGGCAGAGGGCTGGGGCACTGGAGTGTGAGGGCTCTGGGCTGGGGCTGGAGCAGGGGGCTGGGTGCACAGGTGTGTGTGAGGGGCTCTGGTTCCAGGCCAAGGTAGGGGGTCTCTGGGTCTGGGCCGCCCTGGCCACAGCAATGGGCTGTTTCAGAGCCAGGCACCAGGGCTGTGGTTGCATTCGGGCTGGGGAAGAGGCATCTGGTTCAGGGCCTCCCTCCCCTGGCCTCCACGTCAGAGGCTAGGTTGGGGGCAGCCCTCCTCCCCACCTTGCACCGGTGCCTTGAGCACCTGCACGGGGCCAAGTAGGCAGCTCTGCAGCCATCCAGCTTACAGGGAATTTAGCTGAGCAGGTGTCCTCTCATGATGAAAGAAAAAATGATAGTTAAGATACTAGCTAAATAGATAAAAGATAAATAGATCGATAACATCAAAGGTAAATAGATAACAGATAAATAGATAAATAGATAATAGATAAATAGAAATAGATAAGAGATAAATGGAGAAATAGATAATAATTAGATAAATAGATAATATGTGACTAGATTAATAGATAAATGGACAATATATAATAATTAGATAAATAGATAATAGAAAAATGGATAATATATTAATAGATAGATAATAGATACATAAATAAATAGATAAACAGAAAGATAATTAAGGAATCCATCTGCAAACCTCTGGAAGATAGTAAGGTGACAGGTTACAGCCAGCATGGATTTGTCAAGAACAAATCATATCAAACCAGCTTGCCTGATAGCTCCCATCAACCTCCCGCTGTGGAGACCACATGGAAACTCGAATTAAGGTACCTCGACTCCAGCTATGTAATTAATGTAGCTGGAGTTGCGTATCTTAATTCGACCTTCCTCTGTAGAGTAGATCTGGCCAGCATATCCTGCCTGGATATAGTTTTTATAGTTTTTCTTGTCAAAGGGGAAATTGGCTGGGGAATTAGGGACTCAGTAAGTTTTCACACCCAATCAATCTGCATTGTGAAGACAGAGAGGTTGAAAAACAGAGAGTCTTTGTGCGTGGAAGAGGAGGGAGAAATACTCCAGTTGTACTAGATCATGGAGCACTGGGCCAAGTAGCCACTTCAGAGAAGGAAAAATTATAGATGGATGAATACTTTTTATCTTTCTCAGTCTGCCCAACAGTTTTTCTGTCATCTTTCCCTTTTACTGTTCCCCTTGATTTCCTTTTTCCCTGGCACAGAGAATGACTCCCAGTTGGATTCTCTCTCTTTTTGTTCCAGCAGGCAAAGGTACAGCGGATGAGATCAAGGAAGAGAATCAACAGGAGGAAAGTCCTGAGCAACAAGAACCGTGTGAGACGTTATCAGGAAGATCTAAAGAGAATTTTTCCAAGAGTGCAGAGCAGGGAAAAGTCTGGGAGAATCAGCCCAAGTCAGAGAGGCCTCTGGGAAACCGCAAAGGGGAAGAAGTGGGCAAAAACATTAATTGTAAGAGAAGATGGAAGAAAACCGCAGCCCAAGAGAAAATCCAGACGGAAGAGAAAAAATACACATGCACAGAGTGCTGGAAAAGCTTCAGTCGTAGTTCAAACCTTATAGCCCATCAGCGAATCCACACGGGAGAGAGACCCTTTAAATGCACTGAGTGTGGGAAAAGCTTCATTCAGAGGGTAAACCTCATTTCTCATCTGCGAATTCACACGGGGGAGAGACCCTTCAAATGTACTGAGTGTGGGAGAAGCTTCAGTAAGAGATCACACCTGAATACGCACACAATAATCCACACGGGAGAGAGACCTTATAAATGTACCGAGTGTGGGAAAAGCTTTGGGCAGCGCTCCCAGCTTAACACCCACAAAATAATCCATACAGGAGACCCATCTGAGATAACCCACACCAGAGAGAAACACTATACGTGCTTGGACTGCGGGGAAAACTTGAAGTGGAGCTCTGAGCTTGTTACACATCAGAGACTCCACACAGGAGAGATCCCGTACAAATGCTTCGACTGTGGGAAAAGTTTCATGCGGAGCTCCACCCTGATCTTACACCAGAGAATCCATACCAGAGAGACACCCTATCAGTGCCCCAGCTGTGGGGAAAGATTCAGATGGAGTACACAGCTTGTGAAACATCAGATGCTCCACACAGGGGAGAGACCCTTTAAATGCCCCGATTGTGGGAAAAGCTACAGCGACAGCTCCTCCCTTATTTCGCATCAGCGAACTCACACAGGGGAGAAGCCCTATACGTGCGTGGACTGTGGGAAAAGCTTCAATCAAAACTCCACCCTGAACAGACACAAAAGACTCCACACAGGAGAGAAACCCTATAAATGCACCGAGTGCGGGAAAAGTTTCAGCCAGCGCTCAAACCTCAGTGTGCATCAGCGACTCCACACGGGAGAGAAGCCCTATAAATGCAGTGAGTGTGGGAAGCGTTTCAATCGGAGATCCAACCTTCGCGTGCACAAAAAACTCCACAAAGAAGAGAAACCTTGAAAGCGGGAGATGCCTTGAGAGGGGCTCCAATTTCATGAAGCAGCAGCAAATCCATACAGGGAAGAGACCTCTTAAGCATTCTGAGCATGGAGAATACATCAAGCAGAGTTAATGGGCTTGTCTACCCTACGCAGCCTTGGCCGAGAGAGTTCTGCTGGCAGACTCACCCAATGGAGAAACAGCGTGAGCTGATGGAGATCTTCTGCCAAAATAGTTATCCAGCCTCCTGGAAGGAGATTAGCTAAACCCACTGAAGGACTAGTGTGTCTAAACTCAGAAGTTTGCCAGTCCAGCCATGGTGGCTGGAGGGGTGTGGGTTTTATTTTTTTTTTTGGCTACATTCTTAGCCAACAAAGCTATGCCGGCAATTATGAAAGGAGCTATCTTCTGTTATCCAATCCCAGCTCCTGGCCATCAGAGGTTTAGGGACCCCTAGAACACGGAATTACATCCCAGACCACCTTGGCTAATAGCCATTGATGGACTCGTCCTTTTTATCTAATTCTTTCTTTTTTTTTAACTCCCAGTTATAATTTTGGCCTTCATAACATCACCTGGCAAGGAGTTCCACAGGTAGATTGTGTGTTGTGTGAAGAAATACTTTATTTTGTTTGTTTTAAACCTGCTAGCTATACATTTCATCATTTCCCCCCCCCCCTTAATTTCATGGATCTTCTATCCATGCCACAGAGAATGTATCTTCCCCTTCTTCCACCCCTGTACTTCCCAAAGCGGCACATGGCACAGTGTTTTCAGGTCTCCATGCTTGGGAATTGCACTTTGATTACTTTGATCCTAAATCAGGAGGGCTGGAGCTGAAAGTGTCACACACCCAGAAGGGGAATTTGAATAAATTCCAGACACAGTAGGATCATCTGAGCATGAATCCCAGTTTCCATTTGTTAGTGAAGAGACTTCTGGGGTTTTGCTGGCCGAGTTCAGTATGTTTCCAGGTGGGAAGGGGTTTTCTTGGTTGGGGTAGCAGGGGTGTTTTATTTCTTGCATTCTTTCCCCCTTCATTATGATGCTGTTAAAAGTTTTGTACGTCACACCAGGCACAAAGGGAAGCAGGCATAAGGCAGTTTACAGGAGAACTTTGCTAACACAACTTGCCTTGGATTTCAATTTATACATGTACCATAATCCCCTGTAGGGTGGGCTGGTCTCTCTTTCCTAAGAGTGGTCACATAATTGGATAACATCAAGTGTTACCTTAGGATACATCTAGACCGCCAGTATCCCAAAATAGCTACCCCGCGTCTTTTAGACATGCCCGTTATTCCGAAATATTTTTCAAAATAACGGGTGTGCTATTTCGGCATCCCTGTAACCCTCGTTCTGCGAGGGTCGAGGGATGTGTCAAAATAGCACGTTATTTCGAAATTTGTCTGTGTAGACATGCCAAATTTCAAAATAAGCTATTTCAAAATACAATTGAAATAAGATGCACAATTTGCGCAGCACAAATTGCATATCTTATTTCAAGTTTAGGGTGCTGTGTAGACGCACCCTTAGAGACTAACCAAAATAAATAAAAAGAATCATGAGCTTTCGTGGGCAAAACCCACTTCCTCAGATGAGCTGGAGTAGAAACAACAGAAACCAAGATATATACATACATAACAGCAGAAGTACCTGTCAGTTGTAGGATCCATATTAATGAAGCAAATTAAGTGGGCTGGATGTGTCCCATACATAGCTTTTGATGTGGATATGCAGATGTTAATGGCAGGAGAAATTGGCTTTCTAATGGGCCAACCAGTTAATGTCTTTGTTTAGGCCCAGGGTAAGGGTGTCAAATCTGAAGATAAATTCCAGTTCTGTAGACTCTGTTTCACTAACCATTTACAGAGGGAGTCATTAACATGCATCCTACAATTGACAGGTACTTCTGCTATTATATATATATCTTGGTTTCTGTTATTTCCACTCCAATTCATCTGAAGAAGTGGGTTTTTCCCATGAAAGCTCATGATTTTAGATCAGAGGTGGCCAACCCATTCTGGGCAAAGAGCCAAGATAGCAGTGAATCCAGTGCTAAGCACTGGGGCAAAGTTGTTGAGCAAAAAAAAAAAAAAAAAAAAGCTCTGCCCCTTTAAAAAACCGCAGTTAAATATGTTTTGAGGTTTTTTGGCCACAGCAGGCTCCCGCCGCCTGCCGCCATCTTTATTTCTGCAGCTTTCGTGGCTGTGCTGGATGGCTCCCCTTCCCAGGTCAGCACAGGGAGCCAGGAGGAGAGGGCCATTTTTGGGGGCCCAGGGGTGGCTTTCGAGCCACGGGAGGGAGGCTTTGCGAGCCATACCCGGGGAGGGGGAAGAGTCACATGCGACTCTCAAGCCTCGGATTGCCCACCCCTGTTCTAGATATTTATTTTGGTTAGTCTCTAGGCACATCCACACAGCAGGGCTAAACTTGAAATAAGCTACGCCATTAAGTCGAAATAGCTTATTTTGACTCGTGGCGCTGGCTACACAGCAGTTATTTCTAAATAAAGCACTCTTCCCCCAACTTCCCTTACTCTTCATGTAATGAGGGTTACAGGAATTGGAGTAAGGAGCCCATGGTTTTGAATTTGTTTCAAAATAACGGGCTTGCTGTGTAGACACGCATTGACGTTATTCCAGAATAACTGACGTTATTCCGAAATAATGCTGCTGTGTAGACATAGCCTACGGTGCCACAGGACAACTCGTTGTTTTTTAAGTTAACACGGCTACCCCTCTGAAATTTACTTTGGATATTAGTTTTCTATGACAGGATATAGAGCAGATTTATGGGAGACTTCATGAGGCAACACGAAACATTGACCTTATTTTACTTTTTGCCATTTCCCCAGAGATGCTGGGACAGTTTGTACATTGTGGGAACCTTGCATATGATGGAGACCGCTTCCAGCCAGTACTCTATGCGTTTTCCCCCACCTCTGCCATGAGATGTTAGTATTGTTCAAATGTAAGAAAGGCTAGGCCGGGTCAGACCAAAGATCCATCTAGCCCAGTGTCCTGTCTGCTGACAGTGGCCATGCCAGGTGCCCCAGAGGGAAGGAACAGAACAGGGAATCATCAAGTGATCCCTCCCCTATCACCCATTCCCAGTTTCTGACAAACAGAGGCTAGGGACTCCATCCCTGCCCATCCTGGCTAATAGCCATTGATGGATCTATCCTCCAGGAATTTATCTAATTCTTTTTTGAACCCTGTTAAGGTCCTGGTCTTCACATTGTCCTCTGACAGAAAGTTCCACCGGTTGACAGTGAGTCGTGTGAAGAAGTACTTTTTGTTTGTTTTAAACTTGCTATCTATTGATAAGGAGGCTGAGAAGAAAGACGGGGAACTCCAAAATTCAGGGTGATTCACATCACCGAGTCCAGAGGCAGTGAAGAGCTGTGACCCGTCACCTGGGTGCCTCAAGTTTGAAAACAGACTGGGGGGGAGAGTTACAAGTCTATACCCCAGGACTTGCCTCGACGTGCCCTGAGAGGAGTGGTTCCCTGTGGTTGCCATCTTTGTGATATTTCACCCGAGGGGTGGTGTGCGATTGTCATGGTTATCGCTGGAGGTGTGCATGGGGAACATTGTAAGGGCTCTGCGACAGGTTCCAAAGTGCCTGATGAGACTGGTCCCCTGGGGCGGGATAGCGTGGCTGTCGGAGCTAGTTCAGCCTAGAGGTGAGGCCTGTGAGACATTTGGTTTATTGTTGCCCACGGCAAGGCTGCCAGATTCCGCTGGTTTCTATCCGTGTCGTTTTTTCCTACGGGTATCACTAAAGTGACACACAAAAAAGAAAGAGCGTGCGACGTGAGGCGGGGGCTGATTGCACCCAACATCGACGATGAGAGCTGGGCGCTCCCGATCCATCCTATCACAGCGCTGCTACGGTTCCGTCGGCACCCCCCGCACATTCTAGGTACGCCAGTGCTGGGAACAAAAGGACCCTGTCCCGGGGAGACCATCTCGGTTCTGACAGCCTCGCGGCCCCACTGAGATGAAGGAAGCCCACTCATGCAGCCCACTCACACGCAAAGGTTGCCCATTGCTGGCCTAGAGGGAGAACAATCGACATGTTTCGACCCAGCCCAGCCATAGGTAGACAAGGTGCCAGCGTGGGCTTTACAAAAAGTGTCCACGAAGAAGACACTAAATAGCCAACAAATTGGAGTGAATGAAACGCCCTGGTTCTGAAAAGAGACACAAGGTCCGGCATAAAGAGAAGGCAAAAGATGACAGGGATGCTCTCATAGCCTCTCATAGAAAGTGTATCCTAATTCCTTTCCACTGCAGGAGTGCCTCACAGACTGACCATTGGATGAAAAAGCCCTTAGTCAACGGGAAAGTAACATATAAATAAGCTTCAGGGGGTAGCCGAGTTAGTCTGTACAGGATAAACTTAAAAAACAACAAATGGTCTGGTAGCACTTTATACACTAACGAAACATGTAGATGGGATCATGAGCTTTTGTGGGCACAGCCCACTTCTTCCGGTCATCTGAAGAAGTGGGCTGTGCCCACGAAAGCTCATGATCCCATCTACATGTTTTGTTAGTCTATAAAGTGCTACCTGACTATTTGTTGTTATATAAATAAGGATAGGCCCTGGATTGCGTTTTATATATTCCTTTTATCGTAACCCTACATTTCCCATCCTTATAGTTCGCTCTGGATCTAGCAAATAAACTTCTATTTAATGATACTACAGACCAATGTTCCCTCTCATCTTTTCCATCTGTGTGTGGACTTTTTTCATTAGAACATAGACTGGGTAAGACCAAAGGTCCATCTAGCCCAGTAGCTGGTCTGCTGACAGTGGCCAATGCAAATCGTATAGGACTTGATACTGTCATTATACTTGTATTCTTCTACCAACACTAACATGCTGCATTTTGGGAACGCCCGATCCAACGGCGGTAATTCCTTCATCGATTGTGAGGCCAGGAAGGGGCTGCTGGATGGTCCCGCCTGTTGTTCTGTACGGCACAGGCCAGAAAATGTCATCCGGTCACCCTTAAAAGGCTTGTGGTCACTCACCCCTCAGCGTGGTCCCTTGTGGGAGGTCTCGGCATCTCCTAATGGACCCTCCTTTGCTTTTTTGCAGCATTGGCCATCGCCAATCACAGCGGTTTTGGTGCAGTGTGTTGAGACCCCGTAACCGAGTTTGGCCTTCAAACGTGTTTGTTCTTTATGACACAAGTGTAATACCTGGGCTAAAACTTACCAGAGGGGCATCCTCCCTTCCTCCTGCAGCTGCTTTGTGCAGAGTTTGGTACTTGCCTGGCTCCAGGGCTGTTTTTTTTTGGGGGGGGGCAATGTCTTGGGGCCACGCCTCTCCCCACAGTGCATCAGGTGCGGGGTCCCGGGCAGCCCCTGCACTGAAGGCCCTGCCCCCAGTCTGCCTATGCCCCACCCCCACCCCAGCAACGCAAGCCAGGGGATTATGGGGGGGGGCCTGGTGCAGGGTAGCAGCAAGGGTAGGCCTCCTTCCCACAGTCACCATGGCGATGGGAGTCGGAGCGGCCCAGCAGCCTGCCCAGGCTGTACTAGGACCTGTCTGTAGGATGGTTGAGGCAGCCACTGCAGGGCCCCCAAAGTGTGGGACCGGGGTGGCCACCCTGAACCATCCTATAGTTCCCGGAGGTTCCTGCCCAGGGGCTGACCAGGCAGAGCTAAGCACCTCCCTGCAGCGGGGACTTAGGCACCGCGCTGTGGGATGGGGGTGGATCTTAGCGCCAGCGGGGGCAGGACGCGGGCCCGCCGTGGTGCACCGCTCCGGCACGCGCTGGCTGAGCTGCGGCAAAAGCCAGCAGGGCGCTAGTGAAAGAGCTGGCAGGGTCCTGGCCTGGGATGGGACAGCGCCTGTGAGACGTTTCACCCCCTGCTCAGCACACACAGCCCATGGGCGGCCAGTAAGTGGATCCACGGAATGACTTCACCCAGACCACAGGCCAGCCCCAAGATCAGCCCCCACCCCCCACCCCCTCCCAGCCTGGGGCCCTGGCCATTGGGGGAAGAGACTCACACACACACACACATGCACAGCCCAGGAAACGAGGAGCCTGGGGGCAGAAGCGTAGCAAGGGGGGGGGCAGTTGTCCCCGGCTGCCATGCTGGGGGGGGGGGGCACCAATTTAGTCCCCCTCCACTCTCCCTGTCATCCCTCGGCTCGCCTGCTCCTCCTCCACCCGCCGCCACCGGCTGGAGCCTCCTCCCTGCCTCTCCACCCCCAGCCCGACCCGCCTCCATCTCCGCCGGCCAGTTAGTGCATGTGGGGGCCCGGCCCCAAAATGGAGGGGGTAGGGGAAGACACAGTACAAGTTCTCTGCCTCCTCCTTCCAGGGTTGGGCTCAGCCGTGCAGCAGGTTTGGGGCCCCACTGTGCGGCGAAGGGGGGTGGGGGGAATGCAAATTTTGCCTTTGGCTCCAGGCACATAACACCCTTGCTACACCGCTGCCTGGGGGGGACGGGACGGGGTGGAATATGGAGGAGGCCACACAACGCAATCTGGGAAGGCACAGCCCTTGATATCTGCTGCCCACGACCCACCCTTGTGGTGGGCATCTCCCACTGGCTGGCTGAGGTGGCTTTGGCAAACTCTGCCCCGCCTCTCTCCCCATACACTGTGTCCGGAGCCTGCGCTCCTAACTCTGCAGGAGTGCTAGTTTCCTCTGTGCCTATATGTAAGGCATTGGGACCATGAGCATCACGCCACCACATCACACCACCCAGTCCCAGCATGACTCCAGACTCCCAGACCTTTCCCTCCCTGTTAACGACCGTGATTAAAAAAAAAATGTTTTTAACTGCAGTCTCACTAAGCTCCTGGTGCTATTCGAAGGTTGAAAACACAGCAGCAGGCAAGGCACTTTGGCTTCAGCAGGGAGGAAAAGGCCCAAGGAAAATGTGTCTGAACTGAGATCTCAGGTTGTGCAGATGGGTTGAAAAGCTTTTGTAATGGTTTCGGGCAGTGTTTCCCAATTTTATTTGGCCACGGAACCCTTTTCAGCTTGAAAGAATTTCAAGGAACCCCTAGGCTACGTCTACACTGGAGGCTTCTTGCGCAAGCACTCTTTTTGCGGAAGAGTTCTTGTGAAAAAAAATCTTCCACAAAAGAGCGCGTCCACACTGCCATGTGCTTTTGGCAAGAGATGTGTTTTTGCGCAAGTGTATCCATGGCAGTGTGGACGCTCTCTTGCGCAAGAAAGCTCTGATGGCCATTTTAGCAATAGGGGCTTCGTGCACAAGAAATTAATGTTTCCTGTCTACACTGCCCTCTTCTGGAAGAGCTCTTGCGCAAGAGGGCTTATTCCTCATGGGGAGAGGAATAACTCTTCTGGAAGAAGCCCTGTTTTCCGACACGATACTGTAAATTTACTTGTGTAAGAACGCACGTTCAGTGTAGACAGCAGGCAAGGTTTTGCGCAAGAACGCCTGTTCTTGTGCAAGAAGCTGCCAGTGTAGACATAGCCCTAGGGTTGCCAGGGTAAAATTTGTTGAGCAATTACAAAAAAAAAAAAAAAAAAACCCCGCCAAGTCCTGCTTGCTAAGGAACAAGGGTCATTTTTCCACCTAATTGCATGTTTCAAATGTATTCATGAGTCGGGCTGATTGGGTATCGTCCTGGGCCGTAAACGGGACACGCCCACTTCCTGCAGCATGGGGCTGACAGCTGGGGGGCAAAGCCCCACCATCCGGGGTCGAAGTCACAGTCATCTCCAATCACAGATCTCTGTGATTAACTTGTAGTTAATTCATAGTTCAAACCAACTTTACACCACTTTATGTTCAGCGCGGGGTGTGCATTCCGTGTTTGTGTCCCATGGAGATTCTACGACATAAGCTACCTTGGAAAGAGGGTCATATGGCAAAAATACAGTCATGGCTGGTTGTCACCAATGGTGTGGGGGAGTCACCAGGCCCTGCACCCCTGTCCACTGCCAGACGGGACTCTCAGGCGGCAGGTAGAAGAGAAGGTTTATTGCTTCACGGGGACACAGCATAGCACAGACATGTTAGCACAGGAACCAGAAGCAGCCAGCACAAGCCATCGTGGGGAGAGGGAAGCCTTGGAACGAGGCCGCCCCCCCCATCACCCCAGCCTCCCGAGACTGACCCATTCCCTGCAGTCTAGTCCTGCCCCCATCCAGGCTCCTCCTCCAGCCTTTATCTAGCTTCCCTGGGCAAAAGGTGTCACCTGGCCGCACCCTGCTCCCCAGGCTCAGGTTATGAAGGGCATTGGCCATTTTGTACCCAAGGGAGGCTGTCACAGCTGAAATTCCCATCCCCATCTAGGTACTGGTGCAGTGCCCTGGGAAACTGAGGCACATGCACATACGGGCTTACTGTAGGCCAGTGGAACTCACGTGCAACATAACGAGGAATAAAATCCCTGCTGTGTCATAGGTTTTCCACATAAGAGAGTTAACTCTGTAGAACGCTTTTCTAACTCACATAAGACACCTTTCTTTGTGTCCCAATTTCGGGAGGGTGGGGGGAGACCAGATTGATGATTCCCTGTTTTGTTCATTCCCTCTGAAGCACCTGGCACTGGCCACTCTTGGAAGACAGGCCATTGGGCTAGATGGACCTTTGGTCTGACCCAGTGTGGCCATTCTTAACTCAAAAAAGTCTCCCCCACCAGCCTCTGACTCCATTCTGGGCCATTGTTCACTCATTATTCAAGACAAAGGTCACCGGGAGTTGGCGAAACTGAAATTCTACTTTATTGTCCCAAAGGAAAAAAATAAACGATGGCTCCCTCCCCACCCAGCGCCCAGCTCAGCACAAGCCAGTGTCTGCCCCTGGCTTTCATGGGCATCAAAAACGGAGCAACGTTTTGCAGCGGGCAGAAAAGGGGAGAGAATGCATGAGAGGCCTGTCCTGGCCACAAACGTTCCAGGAGACCCAGCCAGCTCGGGGCAATCTGAGCCCAAGAACGAGGTGAATTTGTAGAAGAATCAACAGCTCCAATCCCCGCCAGGGCTTTTATTTACCCAGCACATGCCTGGTGTGTGTGTGTGTGGGGGGGGGAGGGTAGTGTGACTGAGAGGGTCTCCCTCACCCCCAGACTGGGTGCTGCAATAGATGGGGAGAGGGTGGTCTGTGATCACCTCCACTGCCCTCTGCTTTGGGCATAGAGGCCAGGCTGGCTTTAGGGCTGTTGGCTTCCTTCTCAGCCTCTTCTTCCTAGAAATCTGGGGTCCCCTCCTCACCCTGGCTTCGCTTGGGGCATCCTACATAGCCCTTGAGAAATCAGGGATGGCCTCGCCCGATACGCATAGGACACTGCTTGTAGAACAACCTCAGCTCTCAAGACAAAACCAGCGGTCCCCCGAACTCTGTATATTCCAACTCCCACAATCTCTCTCTCCTGCTGGGGTCGGGCAGTAACATCCTTCCCCATTTCAGTCTCTGCCCCTCAGTGACTCTCAAGCAGTCCACCCCCTGAGTGACTGCGCCCATGTTTCCTTAGCATGACCATTACTTGGGGTGAGCAATAATTGTTGATTGGGGGGCCACGCCAAGAATTTGGTAAGCGATCAAGGGCCATACTCTTCCATAGTAATAGAGATGTAGCCGTGTTAGTCTGGTCTTGCTGAAACA
The DNA here is from genome assembly GCA_019425775.1 of Rafetus swinhoei. NCBI lineage: Eukaryota > Metazoa > Chordata > Testudines > Trionychidae > Rafetus > Rafetus swinhoei. The sequence continues at coordinate 17,557,324 of CM033444.1, read as the reverse complement.
AAAGACAGGACTATGCAGCACTTTAAAGACTAACAAGATGGTTTATTAGGTGATGAGCTTTCGTGGGCCAGACCCAAGTGGGTCTGGCCCACGAAAGCTCATCACCTAATAAACCATCTTGTTAGTCTTTAAAGTGCTGCATAGTCCTGTCTTTTGTTTCATACTCTTCCATGACATTAATAAAGGTGGTGTGGGGTCAGGGGTGGAGGTTGGGTGCAGAAGGGAGCTTGGAGTAGGAGACTGGGGTGCAGGAGGGGGTGTGGGGTCTGGGAAGGAGTTTCGACCTGGGGAAGGGGATTGGGGTGCAGGGACCGGGAGGGGGTATGGGTGCAAGAGAGGATTCTGAGCTGGAGAAAGGATGCAAGAGGGGGGGTGCAGGATCTGGGAGAAGATAATGACCTGGAGCTAGGGATTGGGGTGCAGGGCCCGGGAGGGGGTATGGGTATGAGAGAGGATTCTGAGCTGGAGAAAGGGTGCAGGAGGGGGTGCCAGCTCTGGGAGAGGAGAGTGACCAGGAGCAGAGGACTGGGGTGCAGGAACTGGGAGGGGGTGCAGAGGGTTTGGTTTTGAGTGCTGTGCGGGGGAACAGCCAGCAGGATGCCTGCCCGAGGCTCTCGCTGGGTCGCGAGCCAACAGCAGGCTGGCCCTGGTGGTTTGGTGGGTCGGATTCTGCCCTTGGTACATATTTTGCCCACCCTTGCCATTGCTCAAGCTGCTCTAAAAATATCACAACACAAAGGCACAGAAACGGGAAAAAAGGGCTATTTGGGCCACCAGTTGCTTCTTGTGGAGTCCCCAGTAAGACTGCGCTGTGTCCCGTCAGCAAAAAATGAAGCGTGGGACCAAACAGCCAACAAGTCAATCAACCACCCCCACCCCCTTCAAAGGTGGGATGTAAAACAATTGTCATATTCATTGACATCGCAGAGCACATTTGATTCAGCTCTTAAGCAAAACAGATGTACCCATGTTCACCATTGCGCTGCCTCTGCAGGCTTCCCCCAAGTTGCCCTTCTTATTTAGACCTATTAGTTACAAAAGTTTTGCAACCTCATTATAAAATACAAAATAACGTCAGAGCAGCCAAAGGTCCAGACCAAAGGTCCATCTAGCCCAGGATCCTGTCTCCCAATAATGGCCAGTCCAGGTGCACCCAGAAGGAGTGGACAGGGAATCGTCAAGTGATCCCTCCCGTCACCCATTTCCAGCCTCTGACAAACAGAGACTAGAGACCCCATCCCTGCCCATCCTGGTTAATACATATTGCTGGACCTATTCTCCATGAATTTATCTAGCTCTTTTTTAAACTCCATTATAGTCTTGGCCTTCACAACATCCTCTGGCAAGGAGTTCCACAGGTTGACTGTGAGTTGCATGAAGAAATACTTCCTTTTGTTTGTTTTAAACCTGCTGTCTATTCATTTCATCAGGTGACCCACAATGCTTGTGTTATGTGAAGGAGCAAGTAACATTTTCATGTTTACTTTCTCCATGCCAGTCATGCTTTTATAGACCTCTTTCATAACCCCCTTAGTCATCTCTTTTCCAAGCTGAAAAGTACCAGTCTCATTAATCTTGCCTCCATACTCATCATCATTTTTACTGCCCTTTTTCAAAACTTTTCCAATGCCAAGGTCTTTTTTTTGAGATGAGGCGACCACATCCATACACGCAGTATTCAAGAGGTGGGCGTCCCATGGTTTTATATAGAGGCAATAAGATATTCTCTGTCTTATTCTCTATCCCTTTTTAAATGATTCCTAACCTTCAGTTTGCTTTTTTGACTGCCGCTGCATACTGCGTGGATGTTTACAGAGAACAATCCACAATGACTCCAACATCTCTCTCTTGGGTGGTAACAGCTAATTTAGTCCCCACCATTTTATACCTATAGTTGGGATGTTTTCCAAAGTGCGTTACTTTGCATTTCTCAAAACCTTATGACAACTCAGCCTTCCCGTCTGCAAAAAAATGCCCAGAAGCTGCTTTATCCGTGAAGTGGGGTTTCAACTCAGAACGATCCCATGGGATCATGACAATTTTCTCTCCAGCCCTCATGAGTCTGAGATAGGCTCACAGTGTGACAAAGAGCAATCCCTAAGCCGGGGGTGTGTGTGTGTGAGGGGGGAGGATCTGAGAATGCTGAGTCATGTCGCTCTGAGTGGGGAAAGGGTAGAAAGGGGGGAAATAAACTCTCCACAGCTTGGAGAGATGCTGCTGTCACGAGGGAGACCCCCAGGGTGACGGGCAAAGGAAGAGAATCTCCATATCTCATCCCCTTGCCCCTAAGAAGCATGGAGGCTTTAACCATATTTTTCCCTGCTCCAATTCTTTCAGACTCTCTCCTTTCATTCTATAAACAAACAAATCCGGCAGTGACTTTGGCACAGCCTCCGGCACAGTGAGAAGAACCAGAAGTGAGACAATCGGTCTCCAACAGGGTCGGGTTCATCTTTCGTGGGCCCCAGCACCTGGACCATGGCCTGCCCCTTGCTCTGCCCTGAGGTCCCGCCCCTGCTCCGCCTCTTCCCCATAAGGCCACGCCCCCCCCAAAGCTCTATTCATGCTCTGCCAGGAGGCCCTGTCCCTGATCGGCCTCTTTCCCCCCAAGGTTCCACCCACTCTCCACCCTGAGACCCCGCCCCCATTCCGCCCACTCTCCACCCTGAGACCCCGCCCCCCACTTGTCCTCTCCACCCTAAGGTCCTGCCCACCACTCACAGGGGGGAGAGGATATGGAGAAAAACAAGCAAGTTGGTGCTTCTGTAAACCCAGAAAAAACTTAATGATTTTAACAGTCACTCAGCTAACGGCGAGGACCAGTGAATGAGTTGCTCAGGGTCGGCCTAGATGAGTAAATGCATGGGAGGTTCGGTCAGGGTCAGGAAAAATGTGCTCTCATTTTTAGTGGAACTGACAGTGGATCTGGCTTTGAGGGGAGATTTCAAGGTCTTTAGGCAGTTTTAGGCATCCTACAGTAGGATGACAGAGAAATCAGCGCCTCCCCAAGGGGTAATGTTATAGGGCAACCCCTCTCTAACTCCAACCCTTCTCCCACGACCCCCAAATTACTCTCCTGGGTGGAGTGTCTGATGTCCAACATGGCATTAGCTCTGCTTGGAGTTTTTCCCAAGGTAACAACCTTTACAAGATCTCTTCCCTGGCTGTATTGGCTGAGGCCTGGCGCAAACTGACGCAAGCTGACACTTCTTCCACACTCAGAGGTTGACTCCTGCATGGACCCTCTGGTGCACAGTGAGTTGGGAACTCTGGCTGAAGCTTTTCCCGCAGTGCAGGCAGGAGTAGGGTTTCTCTCCCGCGTGGATTCCCTGGTGTCGAATGAGGCTGGCACTCAGGTTGAAACCTTTCCCACAGTCCAAGCACTTGTAGGGTTTCTCGCCCCGGTGCAGTCTCTGGTGGGTAATGAGCTGGGAGCTCTGAATGAAGCTTTTCCCACACTCTGGGCAGTTGTAGGGTTTCTCACCCGTGTGGATTCTCTGATGCGCAATCAGGTTGGAGCTCTGCCGAAAGCTTTTCCCACAGTGCCGGCACTTGCAGGGCCTCTCCCCCGTGTGCAGCCGCTGGTGCACCACGAAGTTGGAGTTGCGATTGAACGTCTTCCCGCAGTCCAGGCACTTGTAGGGTTCCTCGCCCGTGTGGGTTCTGTGGTGCACGATGAGCTCGGAGGTCCGGCTGAAGCTTTCTCCACAGTCGGGGCACGTGTAGGGTCTCTCGCCCGTGTGGATCCGCTGATGGGCCACGAGAATGGAGCTCTGAATGAAACTTTTCCCGCACTCGCGGCATGCATAGGGCCGTTCGCCCGTGTGGATGCGGTGATGGGCGCTGAGGTGGGAGTTGTCGCTAAAGCTCTTCCCGCACTCCAGGCATTTGTAGGGCCGCTCCCCCGTGTGGGTTCGCTGATGTCGGACGAGGAGCGAGCTCTGACCGAAGCTTTTCCCGCACTCGAGGCACTTGTAGGACTTTTCCCCTGTGTGGGTTTGCTGATGTCGAATAAGATACGAGCGCCAGTGAAAGCTCTTCCCGCACTCCGCACACGTGTTGTCTCCCTCTCCGGGGCGGATTCTCGTCTCGGCTGTGGTTTCCTTGAGATTGTTACATCCTCCTGCACGGGGAGTGGATTGAGCCTTGTTCCCACCTGTCTGGTTTCCCAGCTTCCTCTCTGACTCATTTCCAGAGTCCTTTCCTGACATGTGATTCTGGGGAAAATTCCTTTCCGATGTCGCCGATAACACCCCGCGAGGTTCCCCTTCCCCCAGGCCTTCCCGCTGTGGATTCTCCTCTTCTTTCTCGCTCTCCATCTTGCCAGCTGTTGGGATGGAGAGAGAAACCAGACGCGAGCTGTCCCCTATGCCAGGCGAAAAGAAAATGGCAAAGAGGGGAAACACAACAGGATAACTGCTGGGGAAATTGAGACAGGTAAAATTGACTAACCCAGCTGATGTTTGAACCTTTTTGAAGTGGGTTCCCAGCAGGCCATTCTGAGGATTTCTGGGGCCCTACGCAGTACTATTAAACTGGCGCCCCTATGCCTGATGGCAGCCCGGGGTGGATGATGATTTTTTAGAGATGTGATTTTATAATTTTTCAGCAACGCACCCACAAAAAAATGTTAAAGCAAATTTTAAACTCAGGCCCTGTCGACTAACACAGGAAATTCACAAACTGACAGGAGATTAGGGATGTGAGCAACTAGTCGACTAATCGACAATCCGATAAGCAAATGCTTATTGGATAGTCGAGATGCTAGTTGATTAGTCACTCTCCTCCTCCCCACCCCTTGCTGCCTCTATCAGAAAGAGGCAGCAAGCAGGGGGGAGAGAAGAGGGTGCTTCAAAGCGGCAGTGCCCTGGTTCCATGTGGCGTTTCAAAGTGGCAGCACCTCGTGGAGCCCAGGGTCTACCACTTTGAAACGCCACGTGCAGCCCGGGGCCAGCTGGGGACTGGACTCCCAGCTGGCCCCAGGCTGCATGGGGTGTTTCAAAGTGGCAGCACCGCATGGAGCCCAGGGGTCAGCTGGGGACTCAGCTGACCCTGGGCTCCATGCGACGCTGCCGCTTTGAAACGCCGCAGGAAACATGGGGCTTGAGTCCCCCGCTGGCCTGGTGTTCCCCACAGCGCTTTTGCCTTTGAAGTGTAGCAACAGCCCTGGCGGAGGCACCCTTATCGACTAATCGAATAGTCGATGCAAATTGCATTGACTATTCGATTAGCCAGTTAATTTAACATCGCTACAGGATATACCTGGTGTTGGCAAATGCCTGTTAAATGGCTTCATTGCCACTTGACTGGCTCTGTCACAGGTACTGCTAAGAGCTCTGGCAGGCTTTGTCACTTTTAAGTTAACTCTCTCCAGAGGAAGCAGAGCCGTGACCAGGGGTAGGTAGAGGCAGGCGGGTGGGCATTAAGACTGAATGGATGGCAGTAAAACCTGGAGGGGTTTGCTGCTTGTAAGACATGGTGAGAGACAATCCAGATTAATGACTAGGGGGACACAGTGGTCCCACAGTCCCCGCTTGCCCCCTGGGGAACCTGCCACAACACGCAAGCTGAAAAAAGTCCATTCCGACACTATGGCCACCTGGTGCTTTGAAAGGGCCAGTTTCACAAAAACTGAAGACAATTGTGACCCAGATGAGCTGGGAGGAAGGTAAAATCAGCAAAATGTCAATGGGAATTGCATAAGAACTGGATGCTTCAAAAAGCCACGACCTCATCATCAGGGAAGAAGGATGTAATTGGTTTAAAAAAATGACCTGGTTTAGACGGGAGGTGAGTGCAGCTATAAACATGTATGGATGCAAATACGGACAGGTATATATATAAAAAAAAGGGGGAAAGGAGAAACTAATAATAATAAATATAAATCAGGCGCTAGGCATTGTAGAACATTGATAAGGAAAGCAAAGGGACACAAGAAGAAATTTACGAGCAGCGGAGTTAAGGATAACAAGAAGGGGCAGGGACGAGGGGGGGCACTTGCCACTTCTCTTCCCACCCCCCACTCCCGCCAGGCTGGAAGCTGGATCCTGACCCAGGGAAGAGCGGGGAAGCCCAAGGCAGCTGTGAGGCTCCCAGGCCCTTTACCTGCAGAGCCAGCGCCTGCTGCTGAATTTCGGCACCAAAGAGCTCAAGGGTTCTAAGAGAGTCAGTCAATTCTCGGAACGACTCCGCCTGCTGGGGCAGGGGTGAGAAAGTCAAGTCCGAGGGTGGGGTGTGTGTGTGTGTGTGTGAAATCAGGCGCGATCAGGGTGTATCAATGGGTAGAACACGAAGAACACTGATTTTAACGTCTTCCTCTGATGGCCACTGAACCCCTCAGGAAAAGCAGACGGTGGCCGGGGTGTGAGGGTGAAAATCTCTCTCTGAATCTGGGAGTGTGGGACTCAGTCCCTTGACATTTATCTGACCAAGAACTGAGAAGCAAGTGAACTGGGCACATTGAAGAACCCCCCACCCCACCCCCCAATAACCCAGGGCTCTCTTACCCAGCGAGGTCAGCACCTCGTAGTTCTCCTGCATGACGTCCCTGTAGAGGGCTCTCTGAGTGGGGCCCAGCAGCACCCCCTGCCTCTGGGTGAAATACACAGCCACCTCCTCGAAGGTCACCTGCATCTGCAACATCAAGAGTCCCGCACTCAGGCCCGGATGCTCCCGCCACAATCCTGCTAGTCACGGGAAAGAAAAAAAAAAAACCCTTCAAGCTCTGGACGGGGACAGAGCAACTGACTCCCATCCCAATCCTGCTCAGAGCAGCCAGGAGGTGTCCGGGTGGGGAGGAAGAAAGAGCTCCCCAGGCATCCCAGATGATGGAGAAGAGCAGGAGCCATCCCGTTTATCTCACACCTACTGGCCAGAGGCCGGTACAGGAGATGGAGCTTGGGGCAAGGTCCAAGGACAGGAATCCCAACCTGCCCATTCCCAGCAGCTGGGGGCGATGGGACCTGTGCCCAGGGGACCCTGAAAAACCTCTCCCCCTCCCCCCGTGGCCCCGGGGCTTTAGAATCCTCCCTCCCAGCCACTCCCTGGGGTCATGGCATGGTCTGGGGGCCACAGTGGGGGGAAGGGGGAAAAGTGAGCAGGGGCAGGGCCACAGGGGAAGGGGTGGAACAGGGGATGCTGCCCCACCCCCTTGTGGACTTGATCTGAACCAAGGTCGCAGGAGACCTTGATGTGCCTCTGGTGATGGGGGGGAAGCATGAAAAAAAAAAAGTTTCCTCGGAGGGAAGGGGGTGTCTGGCCCTTGACAGGGCCTTGACCAGAAAATCTAGATCATGACAAAATGGGCTACCCCTGACCAGTAGCAAATGATGAGAGGGGCTACAGGGGGGCCACCGGTGACATGAGGAGCCCCCCCCATAGCTGGGGGGAGGGCTGGGGCAACCCCCCCCAGCCCCAGACTCCACCTCTCCTTGCCCCCCCAACCCTGCCACCCATTTTCCCCAAGCGATGTGATGCTCCCCTCGCTGATGCCGGTGAGTGCGGCGGGGTGTGTGTGTGGGGGCGGGGGAGCTGGACCCCTTCTGTGTGTGCCAGACCCCCCCGCCAGTCCCACTGGACACTCCTTGCCCCTCCCCACGCCTTTCTCCCCTGCCAGGTTGGGAAAACTTTATCCCCAGGTTTTCCCACCCGGACTAACCCCAAAAAAATCTGCCCCGCAGTAACGAGGTCTCTGAGCCCAGCCCAGACTCAAAGGGCTCCCCCCTCCCTTTTTGGCAGCGCATCCCGGAGAGGGGCGGGGGGTGGGGGGGGGCTGAGAGCCTCTGCCCCACATGGCAAGCCCCGCCTGGGCTGGAAACCGCTCCCCTCCCCAGCCCGGCCCCGGGGCTGCCCGGCACCTGCAGGCTCCGGCGCGGGGCTCCCGGCTCGCCGGGGAGCAGCCGCCCGGGTCTGACCCAGGAAGCTCAATGGGGCCCAAGGGAGAGCAGGGGGGCCCTCTGGTGGCTGGCACGGGGCAACGCAGGGGCCGGGTCGGGCCGGCCAGGCTGGGCTGCAGAAATTGGGGGGGGGGCTGGTTTCTTAGCACCCCTCCCCCCGCCACCCCAGCTCCAGAGCATCCTCCGCAAAAGCGCCCCCATTGCCCGGGGGCCTGGCTTGCTGCTTCTCCCAGCACCTGGTGGTGAGCCTGGGGTGGGCTGCAGCCCCCCCCGGTGTTAGGCGGGGCCCCCACGCCCTGCTCCCCGGCAGCAGGATGGTGGGGGGTGCCTACGTCCTGCTCCCGGCCCACCCCCACCTGCCACTCCCAGCTCTGTTGGCCCCATGTGTTCCCAGGGCCTGCCCCCCGTCCAGGGTTCTGCTCTGGGGTCCCAGCCCCACTACTCTGTGCGTGGCCGCCCGCCGCGATGACCCCCAGGCCCCTGCTCTTGGCCCTGCACTTGGGGTCCCGGCTGCTCCGCCCCTGGCCCCGTGTCTGACTCCCCCCATCCCAGAGACACAGCCCTGCGCCCAGCCTCAGCAAAGAGGATCGGGGGGTGGGGGGAATTTCAGCACAACTACCAGTCTCCCAGCACCACTGGCTGCCGGAGACAGGCTGCCGGGCTGACTTTGGTACGCCCCAGTATGGCCATTCCTTGATGTCCACGCTGCAACGCTCGAAGTTGTCGTAGCGGGATAAGAACATAAGAACGGCCATACTTGGTCAGACCGAAGGTCCATCTAGCCCAGTGTCCTGTCTGCAGACAGTGGCCAATGCCAGGTGCCCCAGAGGGAGAGAACACAACAGGGAATCATCATGTGATCCCTCCCCTGTCACCCATTTCCAGACAAACAGAGGCTAGGGACACCATTCCTACCCATCCTGGCTAATAGCCACTGATGGACCTAACCTCCATGAATCTATCTAGCACTTTTTTGAGCCCTGTTAAAGTTCTAGCCTTCACTGCATCCTCTGGCAAGGAGTTCCACAGGTTGACTGGGATGAGGAACCTTTTTTGAGTCAGGGGGCCGCGGATCCACACAAAAATCAATTGGAGCCCGCACACAAGTGCAGCTCCTGCCAAAGACTCAGGGGAGGTGCCAACCAGATCCCCATGAACTGGACTGAGGTGGGGCCCCCTCACCCACAAAGCCCTGCCCTTGCTCCTCCCCACCCTAGGCCCTGCTCCCTGGCCAGGCCAGCAGCCAGGACCCGGGCTGTGGTGCGAGCCATCCCGGGCCACAGTGGAGAGCCGGAGATGCTCCGCCTATCTTAGGCAGTGCGCCCAAGGGGGCAGGGAGACAGGGCAGGAGTTAACTCTGGGGCATGTGGAAGTGAGTGAGTGTGTGTGTGTGTATGGGGGGGGGGGATTCACCCTCTGCCCATGTTTTTAACTGTTGTGATGGGGGGGATGCAAAAGGCAAAGGGGGAAACGAGGTCCTAGAAGGACCACAAGGCGGCAGCATAACCCAAGGAACGGGAAGTCGGAGGCCTCCTCTGCGCCTGTAGCTGCTCTGCTTTATATTGACGCTTCCCAGCCTTTAAAAAAAAAAAAAAAGCCATCATGAGATTTTTTTTTTAAAGTACCACTGTGCAGGGCCATCCCTCTCACCCCACGAAACAATCACAGCATCCCAATGTCTTAGAAATAGCTTGGAGCGGCTTTCCTACATTTTTCCACAACAGGGCCCTGATTTCAGCGGGGCAGGGACTGTCTCTTGCTGTGTCTGTGCGCACCTGGCGCAACAGGGCCCTGATCTCCACTTGATTTCATTCTGGAGGGGCCCAAGGTAGGAAGGGGACTCGGTTTTGCTTTGTGTTTGTGCAGCCCCTAGCACGGCAGAGTCCTGGGCCAGAAGAGTGGCTCCCAGTCACTACTCGACACAAATACCTAACACCTGTCTGTGTCCATATGGTCCCCATCTCACCCCTGTTGTCCAGGCATTGCCTGGCCTGCTAGGAGTTGCCCCATTTCAGGGAACTGTCATAAAGAATGACCGGAAGCTTTCCCAGAAGCTGAGTCACAGCCGGCCATGCTGTAGCAAGGAAGTGATGCGAACGTTTCCCCCCCTAGAGCTGGGATGAAACGCACGTCCTCACCAGGGGCATGTTCTGAGCATGTTTCCAGCTGATAGGAACGAGGAGTTCAAAGCTGGTTTGACTCCGTACGTGTCTTCTCCAGTGTAAACAAAAGTGCCTGCCGGGAATCATTCCAATATCTGGAGAACATGGTCTGTACCAAATAACATAGGCATGAATAATTATCTCTGGCTTTCATGTAGCGCTTTTCCTCCATAGCTCACCAGAGACTTCCTGGTATTTACTTCACTCTATTTACCCTCCCAGCACCTCTGTGAGGTGGGAACGGTATTGTTAGAACATCAGGACTCCCAGGCTCTGGGAGCAGAGTGGGGGCTAGTGGTTAGAGCAGTCGGGACTCCTGGGTTCTCTGCCTAGCTCTGGGAGGGGAGTGGGGGCTAGTGGTTAGAGCAGGGTGGCCTGGGAGTCTGGATTCCTGGGTTCTCTGCCTAGCTCTGGGAGGGGAGTGGGGGCTAGTGGTTAGAGCAGGGTGGCCTGGGTTCTCTGTCTAGCTCTGGGAGGGAGTAGGGGCTAGTGGTTAGAGCAGGGCGGGCTGGGTGTCAGGACTCCTGGGTTCTGTGCCCAGCTCTGGCAGGAGAGTTGGGGCGGATGCAGTGGTGGGCAAAATGTGGCCTGCTGGCTGAATCCAGGCTGCTGTCACCGTTCCTTGGCCCAGCGAAGCCTCAGGAGGGCTCCCTGTCTTCCACGGGCCCACAGGCCACTCAAAGCAGCTGGCTGGGGGGGGGGAGAAGGCATGTGCTCTGTGCACTGCGAGGTCCTGGAAACTGGCCAATGGGAGCTGCCTGGGCTGTGCTTGCCGCATGGACCCCACAGCCCGCAGCTTTGAATGGCATGCGGGGGTACAGAAGGCAGGGAGTCTGTTTGAGGGTCCTGCTGGGCTGCTGGCCGGGAGCCACCTACATAAGCACCTGCATCCCTGTCCCCTCCCAGGCCCTGCTCCCCCTTCTACAGATGCTTCTCCTGCACCCATAACCCTGGCCCTAGGTCACTACCCCCTCCGTCACCCAAACCCCCTCCTGAACCCCAGTCCCCTACCCCAAGCTCCCTTCTGCACCCAGCCTCCATCCCAGACATGGCACTGCCTCCCTTACTGTCATGGAAGAATGTGGCCCTTAACCACTTACCAAATTCTGGGAGTGGCCCCCTATCAAAAATGACTGCCCATTCCTAGTATAAGGGGTTAAAAGTGTGTGTGTGGGCGGGGGGGCTGGGACTCCCATCAGGACTCCTGGATTCTATGTCCAGCTCTGGGAGAGGACTGGGGTCTAGTGGGTTACAGCAGGGGCCTGGGAATCAGGCTTTCTGGGTGCTACTTCCAGTCCTTATTAGGCCTCCTCACTTCACGTCTGCTGTTTTTCTCCCCAAACTTTAGGGCGGTTTCATCAGCCCTCAGGTAGGACCTGAAGCAATAGCACCCACTGAGCCAGGACTCACCCGCTCTTTGTAGGTCATTTATGTCTTTCCCTCCTCTACCTGGCCCCTGCGAGACTGGCCCACCTTGTCTTTTCCAATGTACCCGCTAATTGTTTCCAGGTGTGAAATACATTTTGTTATGCGCACCAAGCCCCGTGCAGATGTGCACCACCAAATAGAAACACATGCTCCGCTAATCAGCTGGGCGGCCGCCCGAGCACTCAGCTTATAGGGAACACTGGTCCTGTACCCCAGCAGATGCCACCTGCTGCACTGAAAAACCAAAGCAAGGAGAACTCCAGCCCTACTCCCCTGTGGAGGAATTGGTGGAGTCAGGGTGACCGGGGTAGGGCCTTTAGATGTTCCGCTAAAGATGTTCCCATGCAGGGAAGGGGCTCGACTGAAAGATCGCTTGTGATGTTTGGCCCAGAGCTGCACTGAGAAAGAGACATGGCGGCCGATCTACCCACGATGGGCAAGAATCATCGTGCTTCGGGGTTAGGTGAAGCGAGGGGCAGATGGTGGCACTGGCTACATCTCGCTGGCTGCGTTAATACCACTTGCGTTAGCTTCACTCGGGAGCAGCGGCATCAGGCGCAAAGAAGTGCACAGAACGAATTGTGGAGTGGCCCAGGGCAGTCGCGTTAGCAGCTGATGAGTGAGACTGAGTTGTGTTTTCGCGCGTATCCCCTTCCTGGCCAGCCTGCGGGAGCCATACTCACGCTTGTGCTCACTGTGTGGACTCCAAGGGGAAGCCAGGCACGAGAGAACTCGGCCGCGACGACAAGCCCAGCAGATTGCAGATGGAGCCGTGGCTAATGGGTACCGTTGGTATGGTTCTGTACTCCTGCGCAGCGATTCCCTCCCCCGCCCCCCCACTCCCAAAACCCTGCTCTCAATTGGATTTTCTACACCCAGCTGCAGTTGTCAGGGCCCAGAGGACATCAGGGTCCTCTTCTCTGGTCTGGAGAACCACCAGGAAGGACCCCTATCAAAACCCAGACTGCGGGCACACCGCAGCCTCCTGCTTACGGAGAGGTTGCTGCAGATACCCCCCCCTCCCCCCGATAGAATCAGCTCTATTATAACCTGGCCAATACGGGTGTCAGAAACAATCGGAGGCAGCAGGATTCTGTGGGTCGAGCACAGCAGTGGGTTTCGCTCTGCTGTTGCCCTGCTGCGGATGACCAAAGATGTGCCATTCTTCTACCCCCTCTGCCTCCATTTACTCTCCTCCCATGGGCTGTTTAGACCGATCCAAGAGGGACCTAACCGCCTTTGTATCAGAGGAGCGGTGCACGGCCCCCGCCCCAAATAAGGGGGCAACTTCGGACAGAAGACCAGCCTTGGTGTCCCTCTCGGCTCCCAGCTGGAGCTGTTCATAAAGCAGGAGGAGTTTGGGGCTCTGTTGACGTCACACGAGTCTTCATATTCCGCATTGCCGTTTTCACACGCCTGTCCGTTTGTGTCATGTGACAGCAAGCCCACAAGCCGGAAAACCCACCCCACTAATCCACCCTAGCGGCACACACGGCAGTGGATCAAACGGACCAATTAGACCACCATCCAGCCCGCGACCAGCCCCATTCTACCAATAAGGCCATCGGTCCTGATTAGAACAAGATTAGTTTCAATGCTCCCTCTGCAACTCCTCCCCCTGCCCGATGTTTGCATGGAAACATCATGGCTGTGTCTACACTGGCGCGTTCTTGCGCGAAAACGGCTGCTCTTGTGCAAACACATGCTGCCTGTCTACACTGGCCGCGCATTCTTGCACAAGTAAACTAACATTGTACTGTAGAAAATCAGGGCTTCTTGCACGAGAACTCCTGACGCGCAAGAGGGCTTCTTCCTGAGTGGGAGCAAGAGCTCTTCCAGAAGAGGCCAGTGTAGACAGGCACCATGAATTTCTTACGCAAGAAGCCCCTATGGTTAAAATGGCCATCAGAGCTTTCTTGCGCAAGAGAGCGTCTACACTGCCATGGATGCTCTTGTGCAAAAGCACATGCCAGTGTAGCTGCTCCCTTGTGGAAGACTTTTTGCGCAAGAACTCTTCTGCAAAAGAGTTCTTGTGCAAGAAGCTGCCAGTGTAGACGTAGCCCATCAGGCGCATGGCTCTTCCATCATCGGGTGTGGGGTTGAGGGGGCCAGTCTTACCTCACAGCTCAGAAGCAAAAGTGGCTAGAGTTGAGGGGGGGTTGGGACCTGCCAAAGGAAGGACAGCCCTGGCCGGAGAAAGGCTGCTGCTTTGGACATTGCTCGGAGGGCCAAGCAAATTCAGCACCGGCAAGCCCACATCTGGAGTATTACGTCCAGTTCTGACCCCCCCACTACAGAAGGGACGTGGACGCATTGGAGAGGGCCCAGCAGAGGGCAACCAAAATGATTTGGGGGCTTATGCGGAGAGGCTGAGGGGTTTGGGCTTGTTTAGTCTGCAGAAGAGAAGAGTGAGGGGCGGGATTTGATGGCAGCCTTCAGCTCTCCAAGGAAGATGGAGAGAGGCTGTTCTCAGTGGTGACAGAACAAGGAGCAATGGTCTCAAGTTACAGTGGGGGAGGTCTAGGTTGGATATTAGGATAAACTATTTCCCTAGGAAAATGGGGAAGCATTGGGATGGGTTACCTAGGGAGGGGTGGAATCTCCATCCCTGGAGGTTTTGAAGTCCTGGCTTGACCAAGCCCTGGCTGGGATGATTGAGTTGGGGTTGGTCCTGCTTTGGGCAGGGGGCTGGACTCGATGACCCCTGAGGTCTCTGCCAGTCCTGGAAGCCTATATAATTCCACCCTCACAGCAATCCAGAGACCAAAGATGTGGCGAACCGACAACGGTCTGGCTTTTGATTTTATTCTGGAAAATAGTTTCTGCACCTTAAAGTTTTCTTCCGCAGCATGATGTTTGGACATAAAAACAGCATCTCCCTCCCCGGCCCCTCCCACTCAAAATTTGTTCCTCTCCTCCCCCTTTTCCACAGGGTAACGGCTTTATGGTTGGGCTGGGCACGTGGTTCCAACTCTTGGCCCTCCCCTTCCTGCAGCGGGAAGGGGGCAACAACAGGGAGGGAAAGCGTGGACTAATCCCAAGCCCTGTGGCAGAGGGAGCACCATTTGCAGAAGAGGCAGCTGGTTCGAATCAACTTCGTTGAATGAAGGGTGGGTTTCAAACCCGACGCTCCTCGGTGTGGACCCCGGGCCCTCCAGGTTTGCGGGGCATTTCCCAACCCCCCCGCAGAGATTGGGGGTGAGGGAATGGGGTCATCTCTCCCAGAGCACCACGGGCGGCCAATATCTACTGTTCTCTTGCAGGCCCCTCCACCAGAACCTTGCACCACTTTGCCTCTGCCAAGAGAAAAGGCAGCAAAACACTCCTGTCCCTGCAGGAGCAGGGAGGGCTGGCCGGGAGAGCGCCACCAGCCGCAGCGTAGTCAGGTGCTGGATCGTCTTCCTCGCCTTGGAGCCAACCAGCGTCTAAGGCCTCTCTCGGCTGGCGGTGCGAGCAACAAGCCCCTGCCTCGGTGCCACGTGCGGGGAGGGTGGCACAGCCCACTGACCGGCATGAGATGTGCCCCAGGCGCAGCAGAAAGGCCGGCCTGGCTCCCAAATTCCTGCCCAGGAGAACAGCACGGAGGTGACCCCACCTGGGTGGCTCCCCGAAGTGCTGGCTGGAGCCTGCCTACAAAAGGACCTCCCTCGCAGACATCCTGCCTTCAGAGAGATTCCCCCCCTCGCGGCCCAAGGAGGGGAGAAAAGTGACACACGCACTCACACAAAAGCACCCGTACTCCGAGGAAGCTCCCCGCGCTCCGGAGAGAGCTTACAGGAGAGAGGGGGCGGTTTGAAGACATTTTCAGACCCTTTAATGTGCTCCTGGAACAGCCACTCTTCCTTGGCTGGTGCCGTGGGAGCTCCTCGCTGCCTGATCTCACCTGCGGCAGCTGGAGCGTAGGGCCGCTTCTGTTCTCCCCCCCCCTCCCCAAATCCTTTGCCAAACTTATCCTAGGGCACCCAGCAACGGCCTGGGTGCTGTAGAACAACAACAGGAGGTTTGGTCTCCCTCCTCCACCCACTCTCCGGTTGGGGACAATACAAGGGATTTAAAACAACCAAAAAACCCCGAATACAGCAAAATAACACGGTGGGGACAGAAGTTACCCTTTGGTGTGGTCTACATTTTGGCCAAATGAGGTCTGAATTGTAACTCCCCTTCCCCGCAGTGGCTCTTGAATAGCTCAGCAGCACCTCTTAGAGACTTGGGGGGGGAGAGGGGGGAGGTGGCTAGCCCCAGAGATAAGGCAGGGCTCCTTGTCAGAGAGCCCCTTCTCGTGCCCCACTGCCCCGGGGGTTGAGACCTCTCGCCCCATTGCTGCATCATGGGTCCTCTCCTTGGTGGCGGCGAGGGAACCCACCACCCTCTGGCAGGGACCGAGCCAACTTGGAACTGAACTTCAGCCAGGGAGAGGATGGAGGTCCTTGCTGAGGAGTAAGGCAAGCTGCTCGGACCTCTCAATTCCTTGCCGGGGAGAGCGACACAAGTTAGACCACACAGACCCGGCTCGGTCACAAGCTTCCTCCACGCTCCCCCCGGCAAAGCGGCGATGACGGACAAAGGGCAGGGACTGCCGCAGCGGAACGCCCCTTGGAAGCGTTGGAGCAACACTGCTGGGTAGAGAGACGCCAACGCCGCACGTACCTCAGAACCAGAGACCTTCTCGGAGGAGGTCAAAGGAGCAAGAAGGAACCATGCTAGACGTGCTCCGAAGGAGACACCGAAGAGGTCGTCACGAACGTAGCATTCCTTGCCCCTACAGGACTCCCCTATGGCTAATGCTTGGCTCTGGAGGACCAGCCAGGGCGTCCCGCCATCTCCAATGCCCCCCTCCCAGCTACGGCCAGAGGTGACCCCGTCCTTTCGCCCCAGGACGAAGAACTGGGAATTGCCAAAGATCCAAAGCATCACCACACGTCCCTTGCATGGCACTCACAAGAGGCTAGGAAAGTAGCCATGGGTCGGTCAGTTTGGTTCAGCATTGGCTCTGGCCATGGAGAACCCACCAGGGATGTGGTAAAGGGGGAGATCACAATGTCAGGCAGGGGTAGGCACTGAGAGAGGGGAGGGCAAAGGGGGGGTGGGAATCTCAGCATGCCCCACCCCAACCCCCCCACATCGGGGCATTAAAATAATCCCCCCCCTTCCAGCATGAAGTGCACAAACACACGTGCACCCTGCCCCTCCCCAGAATGCACTCGAATGCCACTCGGAAAAACAAAAAAATGGTCTGAGTCGCCCCCCCCCAAACACACACACACACACACACACACCCCGCCCCCTCCATGATCTGTACGGGTCCGACATGCTCAAAAAGGTCAACGTCTGGGGAGAGACAGCGCTAACTCCAGCTGGGGTCATAGCCCGTCCAGTCCGAAGGGGGCGCCAGGTAGACCCGGCGGCCGCGATAGAGGAAACTGACGATGCCACGGTAGCCGGCACGAGGCACCCCCCGACTTGAGATCTTCCATGACGCCCAAGGCCTTGGCGAAGGCCTTGAAGGAGTCGCGGCTGGTGTACCGCACGCGGACGGTGCCCAGCTCCCGGCGCTGGTTGCCTTGCAGCTCCTCCACCCGCAGCTCGGGGGCGCTGTAGACTTGGGGCAGGAACGAGCGCTCGTACTCCTCCTTCCTGAGGTAGGAGAGGTCCATCTGGGTGAAAGGCACGAAGCGGTCGTTGAGCTTGATGAACTTCAGGTACTGGTCGAAGAACTGCCCGTGGCTCACGCCCTTGCGGCCGAAGGTCATGGTGCGGGAGACCTCGGGCCTAATGCAGGAGCGGCCCCGCCGCTGCTCCGGCTGCCTCATCCAGTCGTCCCAGAAGGCCCTGGGCCACTTGGGCTCCAGCTCGTCCCACAGCTCTGACAGCAGCAGCCAGCCCAAGCCGGGGAAGAAGTCCGTGCGGTAGAGCAGCTCCGGCCGGCCAGCCTCCACCATCTGCTCCTTGCCGTTGTCATTCCAGGCCGAGACGCACCAGAGGCTGGGGTCCGCCAGCAGGAGCGGGAAGGTCGCCTGGAAGTACTCAAAGAAATCGGGAGCGACTTCCAGGTCGTCCTCCACCACGATGGCTGCCTGGTACTGGAAGGTGCGGAAAACCTGGCTCAGGGCCCAGCGGTAGTGCCGGGCGATCTTGTAGTAGCCCTGGAACTTGCGGTGGTCCGTGGGCACTGGGACGTCGCTCAGGTCCGGCTGCTTGATGTGCATGATAGCCTCGCCGTAAGAGGCGATGACCCGGGCCGTCTCCTCGTGCCCGCAGTCCTGGCTCACGATGATGGGGAAGCGCTCCCGGGACGGCCGGTAGTGCAGCAGCTTGTCTAGGCACCGGCGCACCGTGGCGCGGTCGCAGGCGATCACTACCACGGGCAGGACTGCGTCCGGGGAGGCCCGGGGCTGGGGCGGGACAGCCTCCGTGGCGGGCAAAGCCCCGGCATGGGAGGCGGCGGCGGCTGGGGGGAGCCGATCCCCCTCCTCCGCCTTCTTCATCTTCTTGCTCCAGAGGGCGCTGTACCGGTGGATCTGCCGCAGCAGGTCCTTCTGGTGCTCCAGCTCCAGTTCCGCGTCCTGGGCCAGCCGGATGACCTCCGCAGTCAAGTGGCTGTGGTTGTCGAAGGCCGGGGGCCGGGTCCACAGGAAGAAGAGGAGCAGGGCGTTCCAGGCCACAAACAGCACCACGCCCCAGAGAACTAGGCTGTTCTTCTTCAGCATCCTTCACAGGCAGAGGCCCCCCCCCGTCGCTCGTGATCCCTTGGGCGTCACTGCACAGCCATGGACCTGGAGGGCAGAGGGGGAGGGGATGGGGAGTCAGTGACGTACAACCAAATATCAGCAATGGGTCCCCACCGCCTGCTGCTCAGGCCCCACCTGGGGACCGAGGGCTGGATTCCTCCCTCCAGACTGTCCTTCAGGCCTGCACCCAGTTAGGACAGGGGAGCAGCTTCACTGCGTGTCTATCAGGTTAAGTGGCACTTGGGGGGAGAGGGAGGGACAGGGCAAGACTCGCTCCACCAAGGCCCATCCCCCCAATGGGTTGGAGATGCTCCACCTAGGCCCATCCCCGCAATGGGTTGGAGATGCTCCACCTAGGCCCATCCCCCAATGGGTTGGAGATGCTCCACCAAGGCCCATCCCCCAATGGGTTGGAGATGCTCCACCAGGGCCCATCCCCCAATGGGTTGGAGATGCTCCACCAGGGCCCATCCCCCCAATGTGTACTTAGAACTGGCAGGGGGTGCCAACTGAACCATAGCAGCGCTTTGACTGGCTGCAGAGGGAGTACACAGCTCTTGCAGTCAATGTTGTATGTGATCACCGTGCACTTCACACACACTGGCTTTATGTGTGTGTCATTTTAGTAACACCAGTAGGAAAAAAACCTGTGCAGATGGAAACCAGCAAGAGCTGCCAACCCTGTAAACAAAATGACTTATGGGCCACAGATCTGTGGGCCACAGATTAGCATTCCCTGTAAGCAGAGTGCTTGGGCAGCCACCCAGCAGAGATTCAAATGCCGACCCGCTGATCTGCAGAACACCCACAGCCGGTAGCATGTTTCGAAGGGTGGTGCACATTCACACATGCCTCAGTGCACATCATAAAATGTATTCTGCACATGGATGGGGAAAAAAAATTGAGGAAACACTTCTGCGGATTGCCCACCACTGCTTCAGCCTCTGCAACTCCCTGCACCAAAGGCCTTCCCTACTCCTTGGCTACCATTTAGCTAAACTCGCTCACGATCGGCTCAGCTGCCTGGAGGGGCAGATGCCAACACCCTCTCTGCACGCTCCTAACTCCAGGAATTGGTGGGTTTACAGCGTAGGGATGGGAGTCCTTAAGCCAAGCAGCAGAAATTTCCCTTCCAAGACAGAGTGGAGTGCGGGAGTCCCATGGAAGAGGGGTTTCGGGAACCCCAGGTGAGTGGAAAGGGTATTACCCACCCATGCCGGGGGAGGAGGGAAGCTGAGTATACTAGCAAATGAAGCCGAAGTCTGGATAGACACTGGATTGGAGATCCCTTCTCCTCCCCCTCCCCAGTGGCTGCTGCTCTGAGATGCCCTGGCAGGCCCCTCCCTTCTCCCTGAGCACTAACCTCTGCCGGTCCCACTGGCGTTAGCTGTGCACAGCGCCGTCCTAAGCCCGTAATCCCACCCTTGCTTAGTGGCCGCATCAGGAGCTTTATTAATCCCCCCAGCGAGAGCCCCGGCCCTATATTTAACACGGCAGGCGTGTGTGTCATCGCAGGCGTGTTCACACATCCCCAGGCCAGTGCAGGCCAAAGTGGGGCGGACGCCAGAGAGGGGGAGCGTATGGCCCTCGCGTTCCTGTCTCGACTGCCTGCTCCAGGACCACTTTGGCAGCAGGCTGCTCCAACGCTGTTTGGGCACGCAGGCTCTCCAGCCCCTCGTGCAACCACCTGGGGTGGGACCTGGCAGTTATTTAACAAGCGTGGCGTGTTCACCTGGCACTGCAATGCAGCCACCTCTGGGGAAGGGCAGCTGAGGCACAACATCCCAGCAAAACTGCATGGGGGTGTCACTCATCCAGCTCTGAAACGCAGCCGCCTCTGGGGCGGGGCGCAGCCGCTCTCAAACAGCTTCCCAGCAACAGTTTGGGACAGGAAGTGAAGGCGAATCCCATAGCTCCGAAAGAGCCAGGAGGGATTCGGGGCGGGGGGGAGGACCAAGCAAAAAACCCCCCATTATCCACGTTCATTTTGCATCTGGAATTAACTTTGGGGCCAGCCCTGATCGTGAGAAGACAGTGCCCCCGTCCCCACCCCTTGCAGCTCAGTGACCCCTATTGCCTATTGGTTGGGGGTCAACCCCTGAGCTGCCTCTAAGCTGCACAGCCATGTGGCTGCCCAGCTGCCTAATTAGCCCTGCCTGCGTGCTCAGGGCTGCCACGCATGGAGCTGACACAGCCAGGGGAAGGGGCGCTTCTCTCCCGTCTGCATCCAGGGGAGAGGCGCTCCCGGCCCCAGAAGGGAGTTGCCACAGCCGGGGGAGAGGCACCTTCTTAAAGTCCCCTCCCCCCCACTGTCCCCAGCAGCATGGACCTGCCGTTGCTGGGAGATAAGTGCCCCTCTTCCAGCCCAGCCCAGCCTCATCAGAGCTGCCATGGCTGGCCGAGAGGTACCTCTCACCTGGCCCATAGCTGCGGTGGGAGAGGATTGGGGCAAGCCATCTCCCCCAGGGGAGCCTGCACCCCAGCCCTCTGCCCCATCCCAGAACCTGTCCCCCCAGTCACAGCCTTCATCCCAACCCTCTGCCCCAGCCTAGATCCCACACCCCCAGACACAACCTGCACCCCAACCCTCGGCCCCATCCCAAATCTTGCCCCCCCAGTCACAGCCTGCACCCCTGCGGCAGCTCTGAGTGCCACCCTATGCCCCTCGGCCGTACACCCCACCATGTTTGGAATGTGTCACACCTCACCCTCCCTGTTGGTGCCCATAACAAAATTCATTCCACACAGGGGCATAAAAATGAGCAGGAACATTAGTGCGCGCTGGTTCAGAGGGACCAGCAACATCAGTCAAGCCACATCCTGGGGCTGGGAAGGGGAGAGGGAGAGATTTCCTCCGAGGTCTCCCATTGAAACGAGCAATAGGCCCAACCCTGCAGGGCTCGTCTCCTCACCGCAAGGGCACGACGCACAAGGCTTGTGGGCCCAGCCTGGTTCACTGCTCGCTGTTGACTTGGGACGACGGTAGCGAGAGGAGGCCGCTGAGCCAGGAATGTCAGGCGGCCATGATCTGGGGCGAGCTGGAAGGAGGGTCCCTGGGGGCTGGGAAGAAAGAACTGTGGTGTCTGCCTGCCTCTGCTCAGCAGGACTCTGGTGGAGATGCACACCACTGCTGCTTATGCCTGTCCATCAGTTGGATTCACCGAGGTGCACACCGCCGAGCCTCAGGGTGGAGCAGGCTGGGTGCCACAGAATCCCAGAGGCATATGGATTGGGGGCCGTGAAGCCCTGGCAAAATGAAATGAATAGGCAGCAGGTTTAAAACAAATAAAAGGAAGTTTTTCTTCACACAGCACAGTGTCAACCTGTGGAACTCCTTGCCAGAAGAGGTTGTGAAGGCCAGGACTAGAACAGGATTTAAAAGAGAGCTAGATAAATTCATGGAGGTTAAGTCCATTAATGGCTATTAGCCAGTATGGGTAAGGAATGGTGTCCCTAGCCTCTGTTTGTCAGAGGGTGGAGATGGATGGCAGAAGAGAGATCGCTTGAGGATTCTTTGTTCAGTTCCCTCCCTCTGGGGCACCTGGCATTGGCCACTGTCGGCAAACAGGATACTGGGCTGGATGGACCTTTGGTCTGACCCAGTCTGGCCATTCTTATGTTCTTATGAGGGCAGAGGCCTGGGGGGTGAGGTCAGCTGGGGACATTTGTGGGCGGGGAGGGGGGGAAGGAAGAGACACCACGATGCAGAGGTTGAAGAACTGAAGATGCCCGGCTCCACCCAGTCCAGCTCCTGTCCTGTGCTCTGAAGCACAAGGGGGGGTGGGGGTGGAGAAGACACTGGGACCGACCAGCCACACTGATGATTTCAGGGAGGCGGGGGGACAGTTGGCAAGAGGGCACACTGGTCTGAGTGAAACAGCAGCGAGGCGGGAAGCAGGCGATCCCCAGCTAGAGGGGCCGGCCCCAGCAGCACTGCCGTCCCTCCATCCCTGGCAGACAAGCTAACCGTTGTTCTACCGCAACGACGCGGGCAGGAGTAGCAAGCTGTGGGGTTTTCCACCTGGCTCGCCAGGGCACGGGAGGAGAGCTGCCAACAGTGCGCAGAAAAGTCTTTCGCAAGCTGCCGGGATCGTCAGACAGCCCAGCGGCGTGGAGCCTTCCCCGGAAATTAAGCCCAGGGAGTTGCAGGGCAAGAAAGGAGGGGTGAGAAAACCAGCCCCTCCTCCCCCCAATTCCACATGCTCCCAGCGGGTCCCTGAGACAGAGCAGTTGTTTCAGGACAGTGCAAAACGTCTCCTGCCATGAGCCCCGCACAGATGCAGAAGAGCAAGCAGAGTGCTAGTCTGGATATGAGCTAGCAGGGGGGTGGGCAGGGCTGACTTCCAACCCCGGGGAGTGCAGGAGGCAGAAGCCAAAAAGGGACCAGGCCCTTTTACGTTGGGCCATTGCGCCCACCGCCTCCCCCCAAGATGCGGAGGAGACTGGACTACCCCGGCGAAACAGCCCACAGAGCCAGGCTAGGGACAGCAGCGCAGAATCCCTCTAGGACAGGCCAAGGGCGATGCAGGGCATCCTAGGATAGACATAGCGTCCCCTAGTGCAGGCCAAGGGCGATGCAGTGCATCCCAGGTTAGCCACAGCGCCCCCTAGTGCAGGCCAAGGGTGATGCAGTGCATTCCAGGTTAGCCACAGCGCCCCCTAGTGCAGGCCAAGGGTGATGCAGTGCATCCCAGGACAGATGCAGCACCCCCCTAGTGCAGGTCTGAGGGCGATGCAGTGCATCCCAGGACAGACACAGCACCCCGTAGTGCAGGCCAACGGCGATGCAGTGCACCCCAGGTTAGCCATAGCGCCCCCTAGTGCAGGCCAAGGGTGATGCAGTGCATCCCAGGTTAGCCACAGCGCCCCCTAGTGCAGGCCAAGGGTGATGCAGTGCATCCCAGGTTAGCCACAGCGCCCCCTAGTGCAGGCCAAGGGTGATGCAGTGCATTCCAGGTTAGCCACAGCGCCCCCTAGTGCAGGCCAAGGGTGATGCAGTGCATCCCAGGACAGATGCAGCACCCCCCTAGTGCAGGTCTGAGGGCGATGCAGTGCATCCCAGGACAGACACAGCACCCCGTAGTGCAGGCCAACGGCGATGCAGTGCACCCCAGGTTAGCCATAGCGCCCCCTAGTGCAGGCCAAGGGTGATGCAGTGCATCCCAGGTTAGCCATAGCGCCCCCTAGTGCAGGCCAAGGGTGATGCAGTGCATCCCAGGACAGACACAGCACCCCCCTAGTGCAAGAATGAGGGAAGTACACTGAGCCTGAGGGTGGACAGCACAGCACTCCCTATGGTCTAGTAAGGGGATGGAGCATGTTCCAGATTAAGCAGAATAGCTCCCCCCTGACACTCCCCTGTAACAGCACAGCACCTGCTATGGCCAGGCTGTGGAGGAAAGGACCCTCTAGTGCCAGGGCGAGGAGACACAGAACCAGGTTATGGTGGGAAGCTCAAAGTCCCCTCCGTCCCCCGTCCTCTTCCCGAGACCACGCTGCTGAGCAAAGAACCAGGGCAGCTCCCTCACCCCAGCAGCACAGCGACCCCTGTGGCCAGGCTGTAGGGCGAAGGAGCATGTTATGCAGGGCTCGGCCTGTCGCCCAGTCCCAAGTGCTGATTAACGGCTTTGCGGGGCTGAGGCTGGCTCGTTAAAGATCTCAAATGTCATGTGGGGAATTTGGCACCAAGTGGAAAAACCTCAGCAGAATGGCCCGAGGCCCACGGCTCAGGTTGGGAGCAGAGCTGTGCATGTGGGGTCCCAGCCTGACTTCCGAGCTCTGTTCCCTCTTATCTTTTCCATCCACGGGTGGAATTTTTTTCCCCATCCTCTTGGAGAATAAATTTTGTTGTGTGCACTGAGGCACGTGCGGATGTGCACCACCCACAGAAATACAGAACTTAGCTGCCCTGCTAATCAGCTGGGGAGGGTCTGAATCTCTCCCTGATGACCGCAGAAGAGCCCAGTTTACAGGGAACGCTGCTTCTGGGTCGCTGCCACTGAGTCAGAAGCAAAGCCAGCGGACAGGAGAGCTGTGCATTGTGGGTACCAAGCATGGGTCACGCCAACTGCGATTTCACAACCGCAGGAGGCAGTGGTGGGCCTCTCGGCGAAGGCCCTGCCTGGCTTAGCATTTTAACTCTTTCTCTAGCCACGGGAGACAGGCGTCCCAATGGCAAAGGGAGAGATAACAGCCGCTCTGAGAAGTCTGCTCCACCTACTCAGCAGCGAGATCCCCGGCCCACATCTTCTCTGCTCCTTGTGGCCTTTCACCCAGCTCACCAGGACCAAAGCCAGCGCAGCCAGTTTCGGAGTACTTATCAAGAGGTGACAGCTGACGGGCTGTGGCCAAACCTGTCTGACTGCAGGCCAGAGGCAACAGGGTGAAGAGAGAAGGCTGAAATGCAGATGGGCAGGCCTGGCTGTTTCTTTGGCCTCCTTCCCTGCCCCCAAAGCCGGGCTCTGGCCCTCTCCCTTCCACGCAGGCCCCTCGGGTGAAGAACCCCGCCAGCCCTCTCAAAGTGCACCAGCTTTTTACCAGCCAGAGAGAGGAATCCGATCATCCGCCTGCTGAGATGCGGCTGTCTCTGGGGAGGAACGTGGCAGCAGCACGCTGCTGTTCTCTAGCTGAGGGCAGGAAGGGAACGGAGAGCGGCCAGGCGGTGGGCTGCAAGGGGGCACGGTTTCAGAATCAAACACATCCCCCCCGAGGTGAGATTTGGGCAGGCCTCTGGGATTCAGGCCCTGACTCTGGGGGCAAGCACTCGGGGATGTGGGGTAACCCCAGATGGCGAGCCAGGGGGTTTGAGCGGGGCAGCCCCAGATCGGAAAAGCTTGCTGGCTTTCCCGGTGGGCTCTCTCACTTCCCCTCCAGATGCCTCCACGGCTCAACGAAAGCCACAGCTGGGAGTCCCCCCAAGTTGGAGGGACTGAAGCCAGAGGGCAGCAGCCAACTCTGCTACCCGCCCCCCTCCATCTCCCCTCATGCCAAAAGCCCGCCCCACAGGCCTCAGCAAGTTCTACACATAATCCCCTCCCCAGACCAACTTCCAGCCCCTCACCTGTCTGGGATCCGGCTTACAGCAAGTGGGAACAAGCAATAGGTCAAGCAGACACGTGGCCAGGGTGGGAAGAGAGGAAAACAAGGAGGGGTCTCAGGCAGGATCCCCTCCCTAACCAAGCACTGAAAGGGTTAGGACGTCCTCCAGGGCGGGTAGCCAGACCGCTCCCCAGAGGAAGGGCTTGTTGAAAGAAAAGCCACGTTGATTAACTGGCCCTGGGTCAAAAACCACATATTCTCCCCCTGGCAGCTTATGCAAAACAAGCGCAGAGGCAGGAAAGGGAGTGAGTGGGTGGTTGAAGCAAAACAGATCCAACGTTGCAGGAGCAGGGATTTGCCATGAACCCTCTGAGGCTGGCCCACGGGCCAATACGGTCTCCTACCCCCCCCCCCAGTGGTCTGGATTGATCTGTGGTCTTTGTCTTGCACTTAGACTGTCCACTCTTTGAGGCAGGGGCTTCTGTTCTGTACTGGGCCTAGCAAAACAGGGGCCGGGGGCATGCCCCGGGTTCTTACATGGGACAACACAAATGAAGAACTGATACTTTTGGTGGCAGGGCAGGGCAGGGAGGCGTCAACAGGGGGGAGGCCCATCTGTGCTAGGAGCTGTGCATACTGAGCGAGATGGTCCCTGCCCCAAGGAAGGATTCTCGCCTCAGTTTACAAAGGGGGAAACTGAGGCAAGGGGGGGCTTCTCCACAGTCACACAGGGAGCATGTGACCGAGTTGGGAATGACACCCAGATCTCCTAAGCCAGTTTCTTCACAATTCCTGGGCAGATCCTGCGATTGCCCATCTCTTCCCCAGCCCCACGTTCCTCAAATCCTCCGGGTCTCTACAAGGTTAAACCTCTCCCCACTCACACTAGGCCGGGCTACCAGTAAGGGAATTCTTCCCCCAGACAGGGCAGCCCCCCACATCCGTGCTGGGGGTGAGAACAGAGTTTCTGCCTATAACTGAGTTTTAAGCAGCCAGTCAGCACCTTGAGCTAGATCGGAAACCACCCTTCCCTGCTCAATCAGAAATTTGCTGAGCTAGGCTGGGCTGGGGTTAGCCAGAGGAACTGCAGAGACTCCGGCCTCTGTGGGGACTTGGCATTGCCGCTGGGGCTGCTCCCCATCCAGAATCGAACCCTGATAAGAACAAGGGATGTACATTCCTGTTTAACAACAGTTATATTTCATTGCTTAACGGGGATCCTGCGGGCGGGAGGCCACTCCAGTCCCTGGTGGTCCTGGCCGGGGTGCTGGTCAACTGATTACTAGTGAGCATCATCTGCCCTTTACATCCCTAATGAGAACCCCTCACCCTCCTTGGTCAATAAGGTCCATTTGGATCAGCTCATCCGACTTCCTGCAGAGTGTAAATTTCACCAAGGGCTTGACACCCTCTTGCTTTAGTTTCCTCAGCTGCTCACCGCGAAGCAGCCTCATGCCCCACAGCAGCAATGGACCCAGAGGGTAACCCGGGCCGGGCCAGACAGAGCCATGCCGCAGCCGTGGGACTCAGCACAACCACCTTAAGGGCAGCAAACCGAACCAGGCAGAGCCAGCACTGCGGTGCGGTCTGAACAGCGTTTCGCCCCACCACGGCGCAACGCAAATTCATCTGGCCACCAGATTGTCACCGGGGGCCTCTCCAGACAAGCTGCTTTTCACAGCCTGGCTAGGCTGCTTTCCAGATTTTCCTCACACCATCAACCCCTCCTGGGATGGAAAGGAAACAGCAGCCAAGGAGGGGGGGGGGGGGGGGGGGGGAAGGGGGACGAACGCGCAAAATATTCCTCCTTCTTGGCAAGTATATTGGAGATGTAATAATTCTGTACCCCACCCTCTGGCTGGTCTATTTAGACTGGAAACCTCGCACGGCAGGGACTGTGTCTCGCTGTGTGTCTATGCAGCGCCTGGCACAATGGGGGCCCTGATCTCAGGTGGGGATGGAATAGCGCAGTCAATAAACCGATAAGCAAAAGCGTGTAGGTTAATGCTATAGACTATGTGCATTTCCTTCTCCCTCTCTCCCTGCCAGTACATTTTTTAGCAGGCTGGCCAGCAGCCTGGCTCAGTTCTGGCTCGTGCCAGGTCCAGGAGCTCAGAAGCAGCAGCGCAGGGTGACAGGCAGCCAGAGAACTGGTTTTTAAACTGGCTCCCCTCGTGGACCAGCTCCCACCTGGCACCCCTGCGCTGTTGCCTCTGATACAGTGGCTGCTGCCCCTGGGGCCGATAGAATAGCCGACTAAGCGATAACATGTCATGAGGTTACTCGACTCTTCAATTAACCGATATCTAACATCGCTAACCTCAGGTAACTGAAATACAGCTCCTAAGTAGCACACCCGAGACAGGATCACAATCGCACAGAAGCAGTCTCACATTACACGTCAGAGCTCAAGGTCACGAGCGCTTAAGAGCCCCCTCTCCAAACTTTCTTTGTTCCCCTCTCCTGGAAAGGGCAGAACTTTTAGCCAGAAAAAATCCCCCTCCTACCGGAGTTTCCGTTACTTTGCCATCACCATAAAGTGTCAGGTGGGGGTTTTGCTTCTTCACACTTCCCCCTCCCTCCTCCTCGTCTCTCCGGCAGGCGGGTTTCTGTGTCCCAGATGTGTTGATTTCACACGCACCCTCTCGCCTCGGCTGAACGTTAAACTTGGCTTCCCAACTTTGGCGCAGGAGACAGCCTCTCTTCTGGCCGTGCACGCGTCTCGACGGCCCCACTGGTACAGACTTTGGCTCTGTCCCCTTCCTAGCCAGCCCCCACCTCTCACCCCTCTCTGTGCCAGTCGCCGCTCAACAAGGCAAGCGACCCAAGTCCAGCATGATGAACTCTCCTCTCTAATCACTTACGGCTCTCTGTGTTTGATTTCCAGTCGCGGGGGTGAGGAAGGGGAGGGAGCGGGGGGCAGAAGCCACACAGCTCGGGACAGAGCTGGGCAGCGAAGGGACAGCAACATACGAAGCCCAGGCAGCCGCGTCCTGATGAAGTTTTAAGCACAGCGCTTTCGGCACAGTTCTTGCTGGCTCTGCCGGTTTCACTCCCCGCAGCCCTACCAGGAAACGTGGCCCTCCCATGCATGCTAGGAGAGGAGGAAGGAAGGCAGGGTCAGAGGTTGCTATGGGGCGGCCCGCTGATCTATCAGGACGTCAGCCCCCGCCCCCCCCAAGTCTGAAAGGGAGGGAGAGTTTAACCCTCGCACACCCAGATCTGGGGGGACGGGAGCAGGAGAAACAACGGCTGACAGGGTGTGTGCGGAGAGGGGACAGGAAGAGAGGTGAAGAGGCTGGATCCTGACTTCCACTGGCCCAGGGTAAATCAGGCCCAGCCCCACTGCCGGCCGTGCAGTCAAGACAAGCTCCTGCTCTCACTTCCCCCAGCCTGACTTGACAGCAGCAGGGGCACTCTGCCTTCCCACAGCGGTATGACAAAGCAGAATCTGGCCCCGCAGCGTCACAGGGCGAGTCTCTGGAGAGGGGTCACAAGCCCGAGGACCAAACTTTGCTGAGGAAGCTTTGGGAGCCGGCCTTTCCTGGAGCTGATTAGCAGGAGCACCAGACAACTTCCCCCAGCTAATCTCTAATGCCACGTTTGCCTAGAGAGGAGAGTTAACCATTAACGGTTCTTTTGGCAGCCTCTGCCCTTGGAAACCGAGATGCAGGGGCAGGCCAGGAGAAACCCTGGGCCTTTCACTGCCAGGAGAGCAGATCACATTGGACCCCAGGTTCGGGGGCAAGGGGGAAACAGGGTCTTTTCCAATGCCAAGGATATATTGACATTGGAAAAAGTTCAGAAAAGGGCAACAAAACTGATTAGGGGTTTGGAATGGGTCCCGTATCAAGAGATTAAAAAGACTTGGACTTTTCAGCTTAGAAAAGAGGAAACTAAGAGGGACAGGATAGAGATCTGTAAAATCATGACTGGTGTGGAAAAAGTGAACAAGGAAAAGTTATTTACTTATTCCCACAACATAAGAACTAGGGGTCACCAAGTTAAATGAATAGGCAGCAGGTTTCAAACAAACAAAAGGAAGTTTTTCTTCACGCAGCGCACAGTCAACCTGTGGAACTCCTTGCTGAAGGATGTGGTGAAGACTAAGACTTTAACAGGGTTCAAGAAAGAGCTAGATAGAGTCATGGAGGTTAGGTTCATCAATGGCTATTCGCCAGGATGGGTAGGAATGGTGTCCCTAGCCTCTGTTTCTCTGGAAATGGATGAGAGGAGAGGGATCAGGTGATGTTAACGTGTTGTGTTGTCAAAGGCTGGAAATGGATGACAGGAGGGGGATCACTTGATGATTCCCTGTTCTGTTCACTCCCTCTGGGGCATCTGGTATTGGCCACTATCGGCAGACAGGATACTGGGCTAGATGGACCATTGGTCTGACTCAGTATGGCCGTTCTTACGTTCTCCTCTAAGGGGCACCAGCTCTGATCCAGGACTGGGCCAACGGGGGTTGGAGAAGGGGACCTTTCCTGTCTTGGGAGAACCAGCCCCAGCTTGGAGGGTGAAGGGTTGCTCAGGAGATGGGCCGCACAAGAAATGAAATATAATATCACCCCCTGCCTTCCAATGGCCTTTGAAAGCAGCCAGGAATTCAGGCTGTGCTCCGTGTTCCCCTTCCCAGCCCCAGCAGGAATCTGGGGGAATTACACTGGTTTTGGCCACCAGCCAGGGATCTCAGCAATCATATGGGCTGTGACCAGGGATGGCATCGTGTAGCTGACTGCACGCATTCCCCGCCCCCTCCCCACCCTGCTGCCTCCGTATCAGAGGCAGCAACATGGGGCAACAGGCAGCCGGTCCGCAAGGGGAGCTGGTTTTTAAACTGGCTCCCTTTGAGGACCGGCTCCGCCTGCCACTCCGTGGTGCGGCCTCTCATACAGAGGCAGCAGCCCCGAGGGGCAGAGGGCTCCCCGGGAGCACACTGGCTGCCAGCCCCACTCCCGGGGACTACCGAAGAGTCATGTAACCGCTGAGATTTCATGCCATTACATGACTAGTCACTTACAGGCTCTCTAACATCCCTAGCTGTCTCAGAGGGGTGGCCCTGTTAGTCTGTAACAGAAAAAAACTTCACGCCGAATGGTCCTGCAGCACCTTAGAGACGAACAAGAAAATGTCGATGGTATCGTGAGCTTCCGTAGGCACTTAAGTGGGTGGTGCCCACGGAAGCTCATGATACCGTTGACATTTTCTTGTTCGTCTCTAAGGTGCTGCAGGACTATGCGCTGGTTTTCTAAAGTGTATCCCTCGCTGTGACCACAACCCCGGGGGCTTTCCCAGGCCAAGACTGATTCAGCCCGCCCCACTCCCCGTCACAGCACAGCGGAGAGACGGTTACAGTCACAAAGGTGGAGGGGGGGGGGAACCACATCAGCACCCTTCTTGATCACACCCACAGGCGCGCTCCCCGTCGGCAACAGGAGGCGCATCTACCCCAGTTGTTAACAGCCCAAAAGGCGACATCACCTCAGAGCTGAGATTTCAAGCCAACAGGATCAGGCCAGGTCTGCCTTCAGGGGAGATCTCCAGGGAAATCAGGGACTCTAGGCATGTGCAGGGGGCCGGGTGTGTCTGTAGGGAGCACCCCTCCCCTTTTGGGCAGCACCACCCTCAGTGGGGTGCAGCAAGGGGGCTCAGGTGAGATGGTGGGAAAGCACGTGGCTTATACCATCTTTGGCAGGGAAAGCTCAAGGCCCGGCCGGCTGCACCTCCAGCTGGCTTTCAAAGGTAGATCAGAGCCAGGCACAAACACACCGAGACGAGGAACACACACACACACACACACACACACAGAGGAACAGTCTGTCCTGAGCCCTCCTCTGCGGCTTGCCCTCTAACGGGAACCAGCCGGCTGGTTGCAGAGCAGTGGAGGATGGGACGGGCTTCTGGATGAAGCGGGGAGCCGCGGGTGGTGCACAGGACACAAACAGGAAGCCAGCCAGCACAGCGGGTCAGCAACCAACGGGGGAGGCGAGGTTCAGGCCGGGAAGGGAAAGATACCGCCAGGGTCAGCAACAACATTCACAGTGCAGAGTGGGTGGGGTCAGGTCACTAAGTGGGAAAACCAAGGCCACTTGCTACTGCATCTCTCCCACAGCTCCCACAATACTTTAGCAACTCATTCAGCCCAATTAATCTGTGCTGATTCCCCCCGCCACCACCGCAATCCCCCTGTTTAGAGGATTAGCACCCCAGGGTTCCGCTGCCAGCTCTGAGAGGGGAGTCTAGTGGTCAGAGCAGGAGGCAAGGACCTCTGGGTAAACCCCCTGGTCTGGAAGCAGGAACTAGTGGCTGGAGAAGGGTAGAACTAGGAGTCACACTTGGGCGGCAGCTCAGGAGAGATTGTCATCCAGCTGACGAGCAGAGCGCTCACACTCGACTTGTTTCTGCTGGTGGCGCACCTCCGCATGTGCCTCAAGGCACATGACATTATTCCACACATAGATGAAAACGATTAAAGGGCACATTGGTCAGGACTCCTGGGTTCTAGTCCCAGTGGGGTCTGGTGGGTTATGGGTGGAATCAGAACTCCTGGGTTCTAGTCCCAGTCCTGGAAAGGGAGTTGGGTCTAGTGGTGAAAGCAGCCTCTATTGGTGGCTCTGCCACTCATCCACTGGAATTCTGGGAGAGGCCCTTCCCAGACCAGTGCCTCAGTTTCCTCACTGACTAAACCCAGTCAGCTACTCACAGAGGGGGCTGTGACACTTGAACACACAGATCACCAGGCACTGCAGGAGTGGCCCAGCCCAGCATGTCCCAGTGAAGGGGGAGCTTCAACAGCTGGTGCAGGCTCCCTCCGGGACCCACAGCCCAGTGGCTGAGTGTGACAGACCAAAGGGCTGCACGGGACGGTTGGCAGGTCACCACACCCCAGCCTTGTACTCCTCCCAGCCTCTGCTCTCCCTCACGCTCAGATGGCCCCGATCAGACCCACTTATTGCGAAACAGAGAGCCGCTACCTACAGAGAGAAGGGGAAGAAACACAGGGATTGGCTAGCACAGGGAACAGAAGACAGGGCACTGTGGCGGAGGTCCACGGCCAACGTCTTCTCTCATTTTTTCCCACCCATGAGCAGAATAAATTTTGTTTTGTGCGCCGAGGCAGGTGCGGATGTGCACCACCAATAGAAACACACACTGCCGGCTTTGGTTGCTCTATTGATCAGCTGGGCGGCATTTGAAGCTCTCCTGGGTGGCCGCCCAAGCACCCAGCTTACAGGGAATACAGGTCCCAACTCCAATCTGGCCCCAGGTTTGGCTTAAGGGGGCAGGGATGGGATTCAGGGCCTTCTCTCTCTATTGCAGTGGTTCCCAAACTTTTTGGCATCACGCCCCTTTTTTGATTTTTGAGAAACCCTCACGCCTACTCCCCCCCCCCCCACAACAGCAAAACTTGTTGAGCAAAAAAAAAAAAAAAAAGGAACTGACCGGGGCTGATAAAACAAAAATAGCAACAAAACTTGAGGGGATTGACCACACGCGGGGGGGAGAGGGGGGGAAAGGAAGGGGCTGGGTCGCCTCGCTTTGCGCCCCCCCCCAAATTTCTTCATGTATCCCCCAGAGGGGCACGCCCCTCAGTTTGGGAACCCATACTCTAGGGGATGCTGATTTGGCGCCAGGGGGAACGGTCATGGGGCCTGGGACCCTTCTCCACTAGGGGACACTGGCTCCGATATAGTCCCAGGGTGGGGAACTGGGTGGCTCTGAGGGGAGAGAACTGGAACTCGGGACCCTTCCCCTTTGTGAGGAGTCAGCTCTGCCACAACTCCAAGGCGAGGCAGGCGACGGGACTGGCTGGCTCAGTGGAGATGGGGAATGTCATCTAGGCCCCCTTCCCCAGAAGACACCTCCAAGGCAGCCACCCTGCAAGCCTCCTGCCAACAGGTCCTCCCCCTAGGGCAAGGGTGGGGAATCTTTTTAGGGTCAGGGGCCGCTGACCCACAGAAAAATCTGTCGGGAGCCGCACACACGGGAGAAGCAAAAAAGAAAAACCAAACCCTCGCTGACGTGGCCCCTGACTGAGAAGCAGAAAGACCCTTCCCATGTTCCCCTCGCACACCAGAGCCTAGGGGGGCCCAGGCGAGTCGATCTGTGTGCTCCAGCCCAGCAGGAGGGTGAGGGGGGGACTGGAGCACCAGTGCGGGCTCCCCAGTGCTGGGAGGGGGGAAGCCCTGAGCCTCGGGAGGCCGGATCCAGGCGAGCTGGGGGCCACACCTGGCCCCCGGGCCTTAGGTACCGCACCCTTGCCCTAGGGCATTGTTGGTTTCAATCTAGCCATGGCTCAGAGGTGAAGTCCCTCCCAGCCGGCCCATGCGGTGCAAAGGGAGTTGGTGGGTTTCGATCTAATTCAGCGCAGACGGGGAGTCCATCGCAAATGAAACAGGGCGAGGCAGTCAGGGAAAAACGGCCTGTCCCCTCATCTACACCTGGGGCAAGGCTTGGAGAGGCCCATGCAATCCAGGGGGAGAAATTTCTGCCCAAGGGAACCTGATCACCAAGTGCCGTCCGTGCGCGAGACACACTGCCCGTCCAGGACAACGGGGTGGCAAGGTATCCTACCTGCCGGGAGTCGCTCACCCAGGCAGCCGCAAAAGCGGATCCCAAGAGGTTGGGCGTGGGAGTGGATGGAATCCCTCCACACACACACCTTTGTGACCTAGTCACAGAAGACCATATTACAGGCACACACCTAGGTTTGGCAAGGAATTGTGTCCAGGTGCATGCTGGGAAAATCTAGTCTGCCTTCCTACAGTGCTGCAGTCCATTGGGTGTGCTTGGCGTGATGTGCTCAGAGGAAAGAGAACCAGATTACCTGGTTATACCAGCAGCCAAGGGGGCACACGAGCAGGTCCACACACACAAGAAGAGCGGCCAGCTGATCACACCAAGATAACTGGCTGCCAGCCTGTGCCAGGACTCCTGCCAAGGATCAGCCACAGGCATGCATACAAAAGCCACTAATCAGTCACAGACAAGAGAACAAGTAGGCGAGTTTGCCCTAAGCTTTCCCAGGCGACAGGGAAAGGCAGCTGCTCCTAGTGATGATAGGACTGTGAGATAAGACAGAGCAAGCCGGCATAATAAGCACCCATCATGCTTTTCATCTCTTGATCTCAAAGCACTTTATTAAGGCAGGCACATTTCACCACCATGCATTATATGGAGGGGGAAACTGAGGAACGGAGCTTCAGTGACTTGGCCACGGTCACATAGGGACACTGGGAGGGTTAGGAACACACACAAGTTTTAGCTCTAAACCCTGACTCCCGCCCCTCATGCTAACCGCTAGACCAATGTTCCCTCTCATCTTTACCATTCATGTGCGGAATAATTTTTCCATGTGCACCAAGGCATGCGTGAATATGCACCCCCAAATAGAAACGCAAAACCTAGCTGTGGGTGCTCTGCTCATCAGCTGGGCAGCATCTGAATCTCTCCTGAGCAACTGCACAAGCACACAGCTGGCAGGGAACACTGCACTGGACCCCACCCCTCCCAGAGCTGGGGACAGAACCCAGGAGTCCTGACCCCCAGTCCCCACTGCTCTCTCCCCTCTCCCCATCAGCTTCTCTCCCCTCGCATGCCACCCCTGAAATGCAGCCTAGGATAGAGCAGCGCCGTCATTAGCCTGGGGGGCTAAGAATGTCTTGTATTCTGCAGTGACCGATTGCCAGCCTTTTGCCTAAAGAGATTTCCTCAGTCACCCTGGAGACAGATCAAGGTAGAGATGTAAAGGTTAACTGGTTAACCAGCCACTGCCCAAATCCCAGTGGGCAGCCAGCTACGCGGGGCCAGGGCAACCCCAGCCACAGAGGGTTGGCGGGAAGCCAATCCTGGCTGTGGCAAGCCAGCTGGCAGGCAGGTCCTCGGCCACAGCAGACTCACAGCGCCAGGGGACTTCAACCCCAGCTACCCTGCACTAGCCCACCGAGCAACCTTGGTTAAAGGTTAACCCATTAAATGATACCATTTAAAACCATTTAACTGCTTAAGTGTTCTAACCCAGTGTTTCTCAACCTTTTTTTTTACAAAGTATCCCCCTTTAAAAAAAAAAAATTGTAAGTACCCCCAGTACCTACAGTTTTCAGATATGCAACGGTAGAAAAAATGTTGTAACACATTTGTTTAAATGACTTAATCGTAGCCAGGCGGGCGATGAAATTTTTGGGTGTAAAAAGCACAAAAATAATAAAGCGCTGTAAAACTACAAACAAAAATTCAGTTTTCTCCAAGTTTCAGTTGTATTGAGAGAAGTCCGGGGGCTACGTCAAGTGCCCCTAAGGGTACTCGTACCCCTGATTGAGAAACACTGTTCTAACCCACGTTTACAGCCCTAGATCTAGAGCAGTCTTCCCTCACAGAGAGTGCTGAGGAGTGGGGATCCTTCCCCAACTCAGCCTGGCCCTCAGGGGATAGGGGAGCGACATTGAGTAGACCAGGAACAAGCCCATAGAGCAGTGAGAGGCAACTTAGGTTAATGTATGGGCACCCAGGGCCAGCCCACAACATTTTGGCACCTGAGGCGGGGAGCTCAAATGACGCCCCCCGTGCCCCTCACTTAGGCCAAAACTTTGAAAGGTCTCAATTCTGCCGCCTTCCTGTTCTACTCCTCTCATGGTCCTGCTCTGCTACCTGCCCCAATAAAGGAGAACTAACAACTTAAAATGCCTTGTTCAAAAATTTTAAGTAACACTCTGGGTCCTAGTGGCGCCCCCCCACACAGTCTGGCACCTGAGGTGGCCGCCTCAGTTCGCCTCATGGTAAGGCCAGCCCTGAGTGGGCCGCATGAGTAGCCCCCCTCCATCTCAGCGGGCCGCAAGAGCGTCATAACCAAGACAGTCTCTCAGGATAGGGGAGTTTTGCTCCCTGCGCTTGTGCGCCTAGAATTTGTGGCGTGTGTCTGCCTGAACCGGAGCAGCGCTTTGACTGGGTGCAGAGGGAGCACCTGGCTCTCCCATTCAGGGTCCCGCACCTCACTGCACGTGCCCTGGCTTTACAGGGGTGTCAATTTAGCAATAGTGGTAGGGAGAAAAACCTATGCCGACAAAACCCAGCAGCATCTGGCAACGGTAAACAAGAGGACACCTAGAACCCCAAAGGGCCGCATGGTTGCCCACCACTGGCATAGAGAGTGTAAGGAAGGGAGAAGTGAGGCACTAGCCACAGCCAGGAAAACAGCAGGCTGCTTCCACACAGCTCTGCCGATATTCCTCAGTCCTCTGCTGCCGCCTCCTGCTACTCAACTTTGGAAGCACCGGGGGCCACAATGATACTCACAGCACAGGCCGCAACTTAAGTGTGGTTGCATAGACATGCAAATCTATATGCTAATCTATGCAAATAGCTTCTTTCACACTGACGGGCATGACTACAAAGATTAAGGCAGGACTACACAACATGCAGGCCCCATTTAAGTCAGTTCTGCTGATATTAATAACATGCAATAGTTACCCCA
Organism: Rafetus swinhoei; assembly: GCA_019425775.1. Taxonomy (NCBI): domain Eukaryota; kingdom Metazoa; phylum Chordata; order Testudines; family Trionychidae; genus Rafetus; species Rafetus swinhoei. Next base: position 17,520,600 of record CM033444.1, on the reverse strand, counting down.
TTTCCATCCCTATGACAGCATTTTTAATGAGCAATGACAGTCCAGGAATTTAGCTACTAAAATACATAGCAACTGAAGACCATTATATTGACTACTTTTTTGTTTTGGCTCCCACCTGTGGACCATGTGTTGAGCCCTGCGTAAATCCAAACCGCACCACAAACAAACAAGCCGCGGCCCACGGGCCTTGTGTCAAGTAGCCCTGTGCTAGCCCCTCCTTTGACTGCCCCCCAAGCTCTGCCAGTCCTTTCAGTGCTGACCCATGGCCATCCCAGGCCCCTCTGCCCCCAAACCCAAATTTTCACTAGGGTTGTGGAAAGTTAACCGGCAGGGGTTGTAGCAACTCCCCATCAGCCACAGGTAGGGGGCTGCTCCACCCCTGCGGGGGGGCCCCCCATGGACAGGGGGTGCACTGGTCATCCGGAGCAGCCTCTGTTCGCAGCGGGCTCGAGAGCCTCTCAGGCAGGAGCTGCTCTAGCATCTGGAGCAGCTTCTGTCTGCGGCCGGCCGGGGCGTGCTGGAGCAGCCTCTCCCTGCAGCACGCCCAAGCCCGCCACAGACAGAGCCCGTCTGGAGGAGCCCCTGCCTGCGGTGGGGTGGGCCGCTCCAGCTCAGTGGGGCTGAAGCAGCTCCACACTCGTGCCCCCCCAAATCAGTTAACCGGTTAACCATAATGTTTAACTGGTTAACCAATTCAAGAGGCGTTTCCACTAGAACTGTGCATAGAAGCAGGTATTGCAGACGTCACACAAAGCCCTGCTCTGGCTTCCCCTCCTGACGAGGTCCAATTCAGATTCATCCCCAGAGTACGGTACCACCCTGGATTTGCAGGCTTGGAGAGGGGAGCCCAGTGCTGGTCTAGCAAGGGAAGAGGCTGAGAGTCAGGACCGAGGGGAGCCCCGGGCTAGAACAGCAGTGGCAGGAGGGAGATCTAGGCTCTTTACTCCCCTCCACTAGCATCTGTCTCCTCCCTGCCCTTTTCCAGGGTCGCCCCATTCTAGCTACAAGTCTGCTCTGCTGTTCCTATCATCTGGCAGAGCCTCCCGGTATCTCTCTCCATCTCACTGGCTCCACTCATTATCCAGCCTCGTCTGAGAGTGGCTCCCTCTTAAATAACAGATGGAGACACATTAACTCGCTCAAGCCTTTCGAGATAATAATTTAAGCTAATTGTCCTTGCTGTGGTTGGATACGCTAAGTGTGTTTAGCATCAAGCTGCCAAAGTGGCTAGTGACGACAAGAAACATTCCAGCCCGGGGATGGCCGTTAGACCAAACATCGTAAAAGGGGCACTGGGGTTAACAGGGCACAAGACATCTGGGTTCAATTCTCAGTTCCGACACTGATTTGCCTAGCGTGGGTAAGGCACTGCCTCTCGCCAAGCCTCAGTTTCCCCCCAATGACCCTCTTGAGTGCCTGAGGAACAGTCTCATGCTCTGTATATGTGGAAAACCCTGTACCCTCCAGGCAATACTATAAGAGAAAGAAACCTTACTTCAGTTGTCCCCAACGCGGTGCCCGCGGGTGCCATGGCGCCCGCCGGGGCATTTATATGTGCCCGCCGAATGATCTGGGCCGACCCCGCCCCATGCGCAGCCCCACCCCCCCGGGCGCCCGGCAGCCCCAAAAGCTTGGGGACCACTACTTGCTTTTATAGAGCGCCCATCATCTTAAAGGATGCCCTGGGCTGAGCAGTGAATGAACCCAAAGTACTTGGACTGATACAGAAAACATTTCACCCAGTGCTGAAATGCAGCTACCTCTAGGGGTTGGCATGACAGCTGTTTAACATCTCACCACAACACGTGAATGTACCTCTTGAATCTGGCAACCTTGGGAAACAGGCTATGCCAGACCATGAGTGTTCACCATAATGAAAGGTAAACACAGTCTATTACTAAAGCTTTTATATGTACAAACCATAGTAGAGAACTGTACATATACAACACACCATAAGCAATGTTCCCTCTATTTTTCCCATTCATGTGGAGAATAAATTTTGTTGTGTGCACCAAGGCACGTGCAGATGTGCACCACCAGTAGGAACACATTGTGCCAGCTGTGGGCATTCTGCTCATCTGCTGGGCGGCACCTGAATCTCCCCTGGATGGCCACCCAAATGTTCACATTACAGGAAACACTGGCCATAAAACAGATCCTGAATGCACTGTATTTCAACTGTTAGTGGGGATGGGGATGCAGGGTTGGGAGGGCAGGAGCACGCTGGGGGTGAGGGTGTGGAGTCTGGGAGGGTTATGCAAGGGTCCGAACCATTAGTGTTCACAGACACCCGGATTAAGGAGGCTCAAGTGTAGTAGTAATTTCTATTACTCTAGTGCTTAGGAGCTCCAAGCATGGATCCTTCATGCTAGGGGCCGTATGAATACAGAACAAAAAAATACGGCAAGTGGAAACGAATCCATGGGGAGATTGGATTTTTAAGGAGGCACAAAGAAACCACCTGACTTCCAAATGGCCTGTCTTTAAAATGAAATTCCCCCAACTTGTTTTTCTGCTGCGGGCTATCTTTATGCTGTCTGCATGCTGTGTTCTGAGCTGTCCACCTCTTTCGTAAGACACCTTTAATAGCTGCCTCGTTACATCCACATCACAATCTGGGCAATTGCAGCCCAGATAGACATGTCTGCACCCGCTTTACTATAGCTAGCTCGGGGACCAGAGCTGGGAAGCAGTGCTGGTACAAGCCAGGCTGGACCCTGGGTAATTATTTGCGGGGTTAGCTATCGTTCTGGGATCTGAGCTATTTAGATGCAGGCTCGTTGATGTCTGTCTGCTGCACTCCTTGCGAGCGTGCTGGGGACACCGACATGAGCAACAGCGTCACCGCTGAAGAAACGTGCTGACGTAAATGAAAATAGGTTCCCCGCCCCAAAACACACCATGTTAAGGCCACCGTTCCTATCCAACTTCTGAGCACCTAACCTTGGCAAACATTGGCGCCAGTACAAAGGAGGGGGGAGATGAGGGGCAGAGACCGAGCACCAGGCAGAGCCGAGCCTGTGAGCAAACACAATATCTAATTAGCACTGTACAGAAAAGCGCTGTCGCTCTCTCGGGGAAGATGGGTTGAGTTTCAGTTTGCAGTCCAGAACTGGTACTGGGAAGAGATAGGACACTGGGGTAGAGACACATTCCTAACAGCTGTAAACGCCTATCAGCCCCGGGCCTGCCTGCCAATGGTAAGAACACCAAAAGGATGTTTGTACTGGTACCAGAGCTCAGGAACCCCGCAAGCACCCACTCCTCATAAAGGCTCCCGTGGGATCAAATTCAATCCAGCCCTGTCGCGGAGCGAGGGGGGTCTATTCCATTCCTAGTTCCAAGCCGGCCCTGTGTCAGGGAGGTTTGGCAGGCTCAGGGAATGGGAAATGCGGCCTCCTGACCCTGGGCAAGCCGCTTCCCTACTCCGTGCCTCAGTTTCCCCAACCGTAAAATAGGGACTAATGACGCAGCCCTCCTTAGTAAAACACTAGGGTCTACTGAGGACAATTGCTAAGACAACAGCAATAGTCTCTCTCCCCAGCAGAAGCTGGTCCAATAACAGTTATAATCTCACCTGTTTCTCTCATGCAGGTTAGGGATGTAAAATCCCATTTAAAATGTTAACCAATTAAACAGTATGTTTAACCAGTTAGCCGGCTGCTGCTGGTTACCCCAATAAGCATGCCAGTTACCCCTTTATATCCACCAGTTACCCCTTTATATCCTAGTACAGTTCAGCTTTTCTTATTACAGGGGGCACCGAATCCGATCCAACCTGAGGTAGAGGAGGTTTGGGGAATGGGATAAGGGGCCTTTCTTCACTAGGAGGAGTTGGTTCCAATAACGCCCCAGGTCAGGGGCCCTGGCTGGCTCAGACAGGGCAGGGAATGGGATACTGGGCTTTTCCCTTCTACGGCACCAGTCACACTGAAAATCACTCTCAGCTGACCTGCAGAGGCCTGTGTGTAAAACAGGTAGGTAGGTTCTCTGTGGAGTGCCAAGTAGGGATGTGAACAGGTAACTGGGTAACTGGGGGAGGCGACCACCAGGGCTGGGGGAGGTGGTGGCAGCCCCATACGGGGCCAGCAGAGCCAGTGGCAGCCCCACACCAGACTGCCAGGGCCGGGGAAAGTGGCAGCTCCACATAGATCCAGCAGGAGGCAGCATCCGTGGCCAACAAGGCTGGCAGCAGTCCCACACGGGGGAAGTGGGGGAGGCAGTGGCAGCCCCACATGGTTGGTGGGGGGGGGGAAAAGCTGGAGCAGTCTCCACTCCCATCCTGCTTAATCAGTTACTTGGTTAAACCTAACATTTAACTGGCTAACTGATTAAATGAGATTTTACATCCCTAGTGCCCAGCAAGCCTTTGCCTGTCAGAGGAGAATGACTTTCAGTGCAATAAGGAGACTACAAACTGAAAGCTCCACATTCAATTTCCTTCTCGGGGCTTGTCTTAATTTACCCCAAGATCCACGCTCCGGAGATTGATTTCCCAGGATTTGATTTAGTGGGTCTAGTAAAGATCCACTAAATCAACTGCTGATGCCCGCCCCCATCGACCCCGGGTACTCCACCAGGTTGTGAAGAGTAAGGGAAATCCATGGAAGAGTTTCTCCTGTCAACTTCCCACAGCGGGGATGCCACAGAAATTCGACCTAAAGAACATCGACTCCAGCTACGCTATTCTTGTATTCTCAGGAATGTAGGAACTGGACCTCGGTGCCATACTGAATCAGACCCACCTAGCCTGCTATCCCCCCATGCTCATCCTACCTCCGCCATTGGGCCTCTCTCATTCAGCATCCCCATTCCACCCAGGCCAGTTCAGACCACTGAGCCTGTGCACTCCAATAATCGACCTACTCCAGTCCCAGTTCTGCCACTGGCCTCTTCAGTGTGAGTCCCGGCATCGCTCTGTGCCTCAGTTTCCCCCATCAGCAAAATGTGCATAATAATCCTGACCTCCTTTGTAAAGCATTTTAAGACCTACTGATGAAAAGTGCTAGGTAAGAGGTAGGTGTTATCGTGCTATCTAATCCAGTATCCCAACTCCCCACACCATATCAGTTCAATGCAAGCATGTCTAAACAGAAGCACCTGTTCCACTGACACAAGCCAACCAACACTAGATGCTCCAAAGGCATCACATATATGAAACACCCACGCCCAGTGTGATCTCATGGCAGGAAAGAAGTTATTGGTAACCCCCAGCCATTAATCATGTTAGACCCCAAGCCCAAGCACCATCACTGTTGTAGCTGTAGCCCAGAGACACTATATGTATTCACAGAAGAGTCCCAGGCCTTTAGTTTTCCAAGCCAGTGGCCTCATGCTGAACAATTTCAAAATCCTACACCAGTGAGTTCCACCGATAAACTGCCCAAAGGGGTTTCTTTACCCATCAATGCATTCTCTTTCCTCCACCATTTCCTCTGCAGGATGGAGACAAGACAGAGGGAAATCATCTTCCAGCAGCCAACAGAAACAAGAAAGCAATGGAAAGAAGGGCAAGAAAGCCTAGCTTCTCTCCCAGTTTTGATAAGACACATCGTACTTAAAGGCTCACCTGACTGGTGTCAGCTCCGAGTGCTGGTGGACGCCAGGCCTCTGGTCCTCTCCTGGGGGAGGGGGGGTCTCTGGGGTCCCCCCTTCCCCTTCCAGGGCCCCACTCGAGGACTCAATGCAGGAGGACAGCAGAAAAGGGTATCTCCATCTCTTGCATGGCCCACGCAGCTCCCCCTATCCTGGTTCAAAGCTAATCAACACACCCCAAGCTTCCCCCACTGAAAGCGGGGGGCAAGTTCTGTACTGGTGTCTCCCAGTCTTGAAATAATTCCCCGTCTTTCCTCAAGGGTCTCCCAAGGGAATTAAGCCATTATAGCCCCTCAGGTCTCCAGGGAGGAGAGCAGTCACGTACACAAGAGTCTGGTTTTCACCCCTCCTGATCAGCCCTGCTGCAGGTCACATTGCCTCATTGCTGTTACCATTCAGCTGCTCTCTGTGCATCTGGACACATGTGTGTCTCCTGGTGAGCTCTCACTTCCCAGGCTCAAGGCGGTGCAATGCCAGTTTTGGGCACAATCCAAAGCCCTGGAGTCCCATCTCCTAGAGTCCTGCCAGATCCCAGCCGGCGAGTCCCGTCTCAGGGAGGTGGGAATGGCGTGCCATCCTCATTGCCTCTCAGTCCTTCCTTGGCTCTGTGTAACAGACACACAATTGTATTAGACAGAAGCTTCCATCCTCCCCGCCGTCCCTTGAGCATCAATGCTGACAGGATGTGTCCTCCACACTCTGCTCCTATGAATATCTGTTTCCTCTCTTGTGGTATATCTAACCTATAATGCCTCCCCACCTATGCTCCAGTGGTATAGCCCCCCAAGCTTCACTTCCTCCCCCACCCACCCACCCACCCACACACACACACACACACACACTGTTCCCATGATAGCCTTTCTCTACTTAACCTCCTTTACCACCTGCCCACTGTCCCCCTCCTCATTCCTATATCTCTACCCTTTCCCTCCTCTTCAGAGGGATTTCCACGTGGGCACGGCTAGTACATTCACCCAATAGTTTCTCATCATCTGCCCTGCCCACCCTGCAGAATCTTTCCCCTCACTTTGTTCCATCAGGATGTTCACCCCAACAGCCCCAGCAATGCCATGGGATAGTCATGCTAATACAAATCTCCAGCCCGAGGGTAGGGGAAGGAGAAAGAGGGAGGAACTGCATCGCCGTATCGCCCCCCTTGGAAACCTCTCTCCATCCTCCACAAAATAGGATATTTGTTTACTCTTGAGCTTCCCAGTTCATCCACACCCCCTCTGCCTGTGTGGACAGGCACATCTTCTCTCCTGTGAGTCTCCTCAGATCACCGGCCTCCACAGCTCCTATCCTCCTGTCCAGTTCTGTGCCCTCTGCCCAGAAATGGGGGCAGCTCCTCCCTGTTAGGAGGTGAGGGGAGGCAGCTCCTTCCTCCTCCCCCCCCTCCGCCTGGAGATATGGGGGGGCAGATCCTTCCCCCCCCCGCCTGGAGATATGGGGGGGCAGCTCCTTCCTCCTCCCCCCCCCGCCTGGAGATATGGGGGGGCAGCTCTTCCTCCTCCCCCCCTCCGCCTGGAGATATGGGGGGGCAGCTCCTTCCCCTCCCCTCCGCCTGGAGATATGGGGGGCAGCTTCTCCTCCTCCTCCCCGCCTGGAGATATGGGGGGCAGCTCCTTCCTCCTCCCCGCCTGGAGATATGGGGGCAGCTCCTCCCCTCCCCCGGCCTGAAGATATAGGGGGGCAGCTCCTTCCTCCACCCCCCCTCCTGGAGATATGGGGGGGCAGCTCCTTCCTCCTCCCCCCCCTCCTGGAGATATGGGGGGGCAGCTCCTTCCTCCTCCCCCTCCGCCTGGAGATATGGGGGGGCAGCTTCTTCCTCCTCCCCCGCCTGGAAATATGGGGGGGCAGCTCCTTCCTCCTCCCCCCGCCTGGAGATATGGGGGGGCAGCTCCTTCCTCCTCCCCCCCCACCTGGAGATATGGGGCAGCTCCTTCCTCCTCCCCCACCTGGAGATATGGGGGGGCAGCTCCTTCCTCCTCCCCCCCTCCGCCTGGAGATATGGGGGGGCAGCTCCTTCCCCCTCCCCCACTCTGCCTGGAGATATGGGGGGGCAGCTTCTTCCTCCTCCCCGGCCTGGAAATATGGGGCAGCTCCTTCCTCCTCCCCGCCTGGAGATATGGGGCAGCTCCTTCCTCCTCCCCCCCCGCCTGAAGATATAGGGGGGCAGCTCCTTCCTCCTCCCCCCCCGCCTGGAGATATGGGGGGACAGCTTCTTCCCCCCCCGCCTGGAGATATGGGGGGCAGCTCCCCCGGCCTGGAGATCTGGGGGGAAGGGTCGCGAGGCGGCTCCCCCCCTTTCCCCACTGACCCAGAAGCCGCCTCAGCAACAGCAGCATCAGCCACCAGGTTTTCCAGCCACTTACGCCTGCCAGCGCCGGAAGCGAACCCATGGCAACCGCTCGGCCCCGCCCCGCGTCGCTCCCTCCCCGCCCCTCACGTTCGGCACTGGCCACGCCCCCTTGCGTGTCCCTTCCTCCCTTGGGGCCGGGAGCCACGCCCCCTTTTCGAACCTTCCTCGCGCCACGCCCCCAAGGCGGGAGGGGGTCACTCCCCGCTCCTCCTCCTCCTCCTCCCACTGCCGCCCGTTGGGAACTCTAGCCACGCCCACACTCGGAACTCCTCCCCCCCCCCTCCCCAGGGCCCGACGCCCGGCTCCCCACCCCGCGGAGCAAACCATTCGGGTGGCAAGGGGAAAGGCGGGGGGAGGGACGAGGTTAAATGGACCAATCCCACCCACCCACCGGATGAGGCACCACGCGGCCCGAGGGCCACATGCGGCCCGCGGGCCGTTGGTTTGCGGCCCACAGTGCGGTTTGGGTGCAGGGGGGGGCTTAACACGCAGCCCACGGGTGGGATCCTTGGAATGTGGCCTCCATGGGCTGGGCTGGATGGAACAGATGGGGGTACAGGGTGTCAGGGTCTTTAGCCCCCCCCCGGAGGTGCGGGGAGCAATAGGGCATTGTGGGAAGTGCTGGCTGCTCAGCCTTGTGGGCAGAGCCTGAGAGGTGCTGACTGGCTCACACTGGTGGGTCCGGTGGCCCCTCTGTCCCGCACAGAGCGACGAATTCCCGCGTGGGGATGTCAGTCCTGCTGGGAATCCAGGACGGGGCTCCTGGGCACCTGTCCTTTTTTGCCTCTCCTTTTTTGCCTGGCTCGCCGAGCTCCCCACCCGCTGCCGGTTGGTGCGCTCCAGCTTGGAAACTTTTCTTTTTTACAGTAAAATCACTCCAAGACACGCACCACCTGAAGCTTCAAGCTAAAGACCCAAAACACTGGTCAACAATTTTCTTTTTAATGGGAAGCATTAAAAATGGCAACAAAGAAGAGACGCTTGTTGGATGGACACAGGGTTTTCCACCCAGTTTGGGAGATGAAATTCGCTTTTGCAGAGATAAATGGGAAACCAATGTGTCTTCTTGGTCAAAAGACTATCGCTGCGTTAGAGAAAACAAACCTGCAATGGCACCTTGAATCTTGTCACCCTGAGTTTAAAGACTGACAGCAATTTAAGAAAAACTAAGCTACGTTCCTTATTGGAAAGTTTCTGTACTCAACAAGATATGTTCTGTTTGCAAGTTAAAGACAGCGATGCCATTACAGAAGACTCCTTCAAAATGGCTTGGCACATAGCAAAATCAAAAAGACCTTTTACTGAAGGTGAATTGATGAAGCAGTGCTTCTTGGACTGTAGCGAATCACTTTTTATAGAATTTAAAAATAAAGAGGATATAGTTAAACAAATATCAAAACTGCAAGTGTCTGATTCAACTGTAGTAAGACGAATTGAAAGCATTACAGGTGATCTGTTTCCTAAATTGCTAAAAGACATTGAAAGCACTGAGTATTTTGGTCTGGCAATGGATGAATCTACTGACCGTTCAGATATATCTCAGCTCATAATCTGAGTGCGTTTTTTCAATGGCAAAAAGTATGTTGAAGAAATGCTTACTCTGCTACCTTTGATAGGTCAAACTAGGGGAGAGGACGTTTATTATTCACTGATGACATTTTTTGAAGGACCAGGAAAATGCATTGATTTGAAGAAGCTTACTTCGGTAACAACTGATGGCGCTTCCTCCATGGTTGGAAAAGAGAAGGGGCTAATTTCTCTGCTGAAGAAAAATCCAGTTTCCAGATTTCTTTTCATACCATTGCATTCTGCACCAAGAAGAGTTATGCAGCAAACTGAAGAGAGGATTTCTCAAGAGCACAATGGATAATGTCTAAAAAATCGTCAACTTCATTGTTGCAAATGCCTTGAAACATAGACAATTTCGAGCTTTAGTTGAGGAATACGAAACACAGTATGGTGACTTGGCAATGCTTGCAGAAGTTAGATGGCTGAGTCGAGGCAAAATGTTAGATTGGTTTATGGATCTACTGCCAGCCGTACGAGTGTTTTTGGAGGCAAAAGATTGCCAGGATTTACTGTCATGTTTAGACGAAGATAGTATCAGAGGGGTAGCCATGTTAGTCTGGATCTGTAAAAGCGACAAGGAGTCCTGTGGCACCTTATAGACTAACAGATGTATTGGAGCATAAGCTTTCGTGGGCAAAGAAGTGGGTCTTTGTCCACGAAAGCTTATGCTCCAATACATCTGTTAGTCTATAAGGTGCCACAGGACTCCTTGTCGCTTTAGACAAAGAGACATTCCTGCTAACCGTGGCTTTTCTCACTGATATGACACACCACTTACATGCACTCAATCTTAAACCTTAAGGCAAAGAAAAAAAACTGCCTTCTCTGATGTGCGATGTTTCTGCATTTGAAACAAAACTGGCCCTTTTTGCAGATCAGTTTCGCGAGAAAGACTTAACTCACTTTCCCATCCTCAACTCGCAAGTGACACAGCTGAGTGAACATGCATCTTTTTTGTCTGATTTTTTTATGGTGTACATTTCAGAGCTGAAAACCAAATTTTCTTCTAGTTTTCTAGATGTCAAATCCCTGAAAACGGTTCTTGAATTTACTGAAAATCCATTTTCAGTTGAGGTAAAGGTAGTCTCACCTGCAGCAGTGAGATTTGGTGTTGAGAGGGCCACATTTGAAGAAGAGGTGATAGAACTGCAAATCAATAGTATTCTAAAAGCTAGGTATAAAGAAGAGGACACTGAAACATTTTGGATGACCTATGTATAGGAAGACATGTACCCTGCATTACTGAAATGTGCCAAAAAAAAGTGCTAACTTGCTTTGGGTCTACATATGTCTGTGAAAGTTCATTCTCCTCCAAGGGTATCATCAAGTCAAAACTGAGCACCTCTCTTACTGACAGACAACAGTCAGACAATAATTATTTAGCGAGTCCCCAGGGGCTGAGATTTTTAAAAGTTAAAATTTCATAAATATGAAAGCACATAATCAACATCACGAGTCAAAATATAGGAATATAGAACTAGCCTCATGCTGAATTCAAATAAATTTTCAAGCAGCATTTTTCTTAGTTTGCCTATCTGAAAATTTTGATTTTTATAGCTGGAAATATTTTTGTGGGGCTGTGTGCCTATAGTGAAATTGATATTGATAAAAAGTCTTAAGAGGGATAGCCATATATATGCTAGCCTGTAAGGCAGTGGTCCCCAATCTTTTGGGGCTGCCGGGCACCTGGGGGCGGGGCCATTCAAGCGCCGGGCACCCGGGGGCGGGGCCACACACGCGCCCAGGGGTGGGGCCACCCATACGCCGCATGCCCGGTGCCGGCGCCACCCATGCACTGCACTCCCGGGGCTGGCGCTGCTCCTGTGCCGCACTCCCAGGGGTGGGGCTGCCCATACGCTGTGCGCCCGGGGCCGGAACAGCCCATGCGCTGCATGCCCAGGGCCGGCGCCGCTACTGTGCCGCGCGCCCGGGGGCCGGGCCGCCCATACGCCGTGCGCCCGGGGCCGGAACAGCCCATGCGCTGCATGCCCGGGGCCGGCGCCGCTCCTGTGCCGTGCGCCCGGGGGCCGGGCCACCCATACGCCGTATGCCCGGGGCCGGCGCCGCTCCTGTGCCACGTGCCCGGGGCCGGCACTGCCCATACACCGCATGCCCAAGGCCGGCACTGCCCATGCGACACGCACCCGGGGGCAGGCCCGGCCCCGATCACTTGGCGGACGCACAGAAATGGCCCGGTGGGTGCCATGGCGCCCGCAGGCACCGCGTTGGGGACCACTGCTGTAAGGGTACGTCTACACTGCACCTGTAGCTCAAAATAAGCTATGTAATTTGAGCTACACAAATTGTATAGCTTATTTCGAGTGTATTTTGAAATAGCTGATTTTGAAACTTGGCGCTGCCTATACAGCGCCAAATTTCAGAATAGAGTGCTATTCCGAAACGTCCCTTAATCCTCATGGAACAAGGTTTACCAGGACGTTGGAATCATAGAATCATAGAGCTGGAAGAGACCTCAGGAGGTCATCAAGTCCAGCCCCCTGTCTAAAGCAGGACCAATCCCAACTCAATCAACCCAGCCAGGGCTTTGTCAAGCCAAGACTTAAAAACCTCTAGGGATGGAGATTCCACCCCCTCCCTAGGTAACCCATTCCAGTGCTTCACCACCCTCCTCGAGAAATAGTTTTTTCTAATAGCCAACCTAGACCTCCCACACTGAAACTTGAGATCATTGCTCCTTGATCTGCCATCTGTCACTACTGTAAACAGCCTTTCTGCTCTTTGGAACCTCCCTTCAGGAAGTTGAAGGCTGCTATCAAATCCCCCCTCACTTTTCTCTTCTGCAGACTAAACAAACCCAAATCCCTCAGTAGGATAGGATAGGATGACTCAGGGTTGCCGAGGGTCACAACTTAAGTGTGGTTACATATACATGCAAATATATATGCAAATCTATGCAAATAGCTTCTTTCACACTGACGGGCATGAATACAACGATTAAGGCAAAACTACACAACACGCAGGCCCCATTTAAGTCAGTTCTGCTGATATTAATAACTTGCAATAGTTACCCCATTTCCACCCATATGACAACACTTTTAATGAGCAATGACAGTCCAGGAATTTAACTGCTAAAACACAGATCAACAGAAAACCATTATATTGATTACTTTTTTGTTTTGGCTTCACAAATTTAACAAACAAAAACTGCCAATACAGTACTGGAATTTACTGGAGTATAAGTACAATCAATGTGAAGATTGTGTCTGCAAACTGTTCAGCAGCTGTTTCACATCAGGCTTGTATTCCGTTGTAGCAGCAGTCTGACCCCTTACTGGCTGATCTCCCTTCATTCCTGCAGCTGCAACCATTTAAACTGATAAAATGTAAACATGCTTAAAATAAGGGTTGATATTATCCATCGAAGTTATGAAAACACAAAAGCTGAATTCTGCCAAGGTTGAATTATATACCCATTAAACCAAAGAGATATTGACAGTCTTGCCAGCTGACTTCTTGCCTGCTAGGGCCGCAGGTAGTTGTCTCTCTCAGTCTGCCCCTTAAGGCAGTATGTTTTATTTTATAGCCGTTGTTTTATTGCGATCAATATTTTCTTGTAATTCATTGCTTTGTAATTCAATTCCTATGAACAAAATAAGGATGGGGGGGAAGGTTGGGGGGAGGGGAAGGTTTGCCTTGATAGGCCTCCAGGATCCCTAACTTCCAGACTCCTCTCTGGGCTAACCCACTAGACCTCACTCCTTTCCTAGAGCTTAGAACAGAACCCAGGAGTCTTCCAGACCTCAAATTCCCTCCAGGAGCAGGGGTGAGACCCCCTGGAGACCAGATGCCCAGTCCCTATTCTGACCACATGCTACACCTTGAGTGAAGCCACTGAAAATGAAGTACAGCCCCATTTCATCCCAAAAGATCCTCAGGTCCGTTAACAAATTGTACAAGACACCTAGGGTATGTCTACACTAGCCCCCTAGTTCGAACTAGGGAGGCTAATGTAGGCATTCGAAGTTGCAAATGAAGCTCGGGATTTAAATATCCCGGGCTTTATTTGCATCTTCCGTCGATGCGCCATTTTGAAATTTCACTAGTCCGGACTAACTGCCCGCGGCTACACGCGGCAGGGACCTGGTAGTTTGAATTAAAGCCCCTAATTTGAACTACCTGTTAAACCTCCTTGCAGGAGGAATAACAGGTAGTTCGAATTAGGGCTTTAATTCGAACTACTGGGTCTCCGCCGCGTGTAGCCGCGGGCATAGTCCAGACTAGTGAAATTTCAAAATGGCGATCGACGAAGATGCAAATAAAGCCCGGGATATTTAAATCGAGCTTCATTTGCAACCGAATGCCTACATTAGCCTCCCTAGTTCGAACTAGGGGGTAGTGTAGACATACCCATAGGGATATCTGTGTTAGCCTGTATCTTTAAAAACAACAAGTAGTCCTGTGGTAACTTACAGACTAACAAATATATATATAAAAAAACTTTAAAAAATGAGTGCTTCTGTAGCACCTCAAGGTGCGTCTACACAGCACCTGAAACTTGAAATAAGATACGCAAATTGCATATTTTATTTTGATTCTATTTTGAAATTTGGCGCATCTACACAGTGCCAAATTTTGAAATAACACATAATTTCAAGACATCCCTTAACCCTCGTTCCACACTCGTTATTGTGAAAAATATTTTGAAATAACGGGCGGCTTGTTAAGACACGTGGTAGCTATTTCAGGATACCTCTGGTAACCCGAGATAGCCGTGCAGTGTAGACGTACCCTTGGAGACTAACAAATATATATATATATATGGTATCATGAGCTTTTGTGGGTTCACCCCACTTCTTCAGATGAGTTTGCTCCGCTCGCCTATGTTACACACTGCCCATACTAGAGACATGGGGTTGCATCCCTGACTATCTTGGCTAATAGCTATGGATGGATTTATACTCCAGGGTAGACCAGGCATTCATCTCATCTCTTCCCTGGCCTCTGTCTTTCTGGGAAGGACAAATCTCTTTAATACCTGTGCCTCCTTTCCCAGATGCATTGCTGCGGCCATCACAACTCCATGGTCCCTTTGGGTTTTCTACTTCAGCATAAGAGATGGGAGGGCAGATCAGAACCAAAATAAGAAGATCTAATGGCTCCTGGGAATGGGTGGAAGTTGAGGATGGACAGCTCAGAGAGGGCGTTCATGGGAGCAACTCTGATGGACAGCCTCCATCACATTAATTACCAGTTAGAGAGGTAAAGCTAGCCTGGATGTATGCTGTGAATGGCGCAAGTCACTTGAACCAGCAAACATACCGGTTTTTATTTACGCCAGACAAAATAATTTGATTCCCCTACAGGTGAGGATAGTGTCTCATTGGATGATTAGAGGAAGGAGGCGAAACATCCCAATGATTTGGCCTAATCACTTCTTCCAAGACCAGGAGAATTCCTTTTGACGGAGGAGGGGGGAACCCCAAATCCATGGCCATTTCCTATGAATCATCAACATCCGAGAGAAAGAGGTCCACGCTGGAGGGTGCAAGATCCCTATTTGAGAATGAATAAGCCAAAGAGGTGAAATCTGAGGAGAAAGTTGATCATGGGAAGGTGTGTGTGTGTTAACATCCTTCTTTTCTTCATTCACCACGTGGGAGAGAACTCTGCTTTGTTTCCCTCCAAAAGCAGATGAGGCAGATAGCAAAGGGAAAATAGACCACCAAGTGAGAGGGTTTCTTTCTCGATATTCATCAATTAAAGAGAAAAATGGCCAGATCTGGGAGGATTTTAGATCAATAGCCCATCATTTAGAGCAGTGTATCCCAACATTATTTGTTCACGGAACCCTTTTAAACTCGAAAGAATTTTGTGGAACCCCCAATAACAATCTAATATGTGGAGCTGAAAAAGTAAACCACAAATAAGGAAGGATAATAATAAACAAATGCTAAACAAGGTCATGAGATCAACATTTAGTTTAATCGCACATATTTAAGAACAAAAATCACATCATATTTATTATTATTGATAAATCATAAAATGTTGTTGTAATGGAATTTTCTCACGGAACCCTTATTTTCACTTTGCGGAACCCCAGGGTTCCGTGGAACACCATTTGGGAAACACTGATTTAGAGGGAAAGTGGAGGGAAATTTATATCGATATTCAATACAGAGACAATCTGAGGGGACTTAAGATGAATATTGGATAATGAGAGAGAAAAGAGGTAAAATCTGAAGGGACTTTATAGGAATATTTGGTAGTTGGAAAGAAAAAGGACAAAATATCAAGGGAAAGTAGGTTAAAATGGACTTACAACTTCATTAACCCCATCCACCATTTGGGGTAATGATGGACGCCGGCTAATTCCCTCCAAAAGCCAATGTAGCTGCGGTTTGATATGAGAAGGAGAAAGAAGCCCCCAAATAATCCATATGCAAGAATGAAATAGAGAAGGGGCAATGTTGGTGGGGTTTTTTAGATCAATTTTAAATAAGAACCAGAGGGATTTTATATGGGGGTAGATGTCTGATCGGTGCTGGCTGGATCTGAGGCAGAGAGATGACTCTCAGATGCCCCCATTGCCCAGTCTCCTCTATGCAAAGCCAACTTTGTTCATGGACTGAGCCAAGGAAGGACACTGTGTGGTGCCCAAAACCATCCTTTGGGCCTTGGCATGCTCTTCTGCCTTTGTGGTGAGCGGCCTCTGGTTTCCCAGTCCCAGCATCGTGTGTGGATATGAACAGAGGGATTCAAATGCCAATCTCCTAGGTGAGAAAGGCTCCATAGCTTGTGGCCTGCCCACCTTGAGCCAGCCTCTCCTGCTGGCTGGATCGGAGCTGCTGTCTCACAGAGAACCAAGCCAGCCAGTCCTTACTCATTCCTCTGGTTCATGTTTTCTTCCTCCAGAATAGTCTACTCAGCACTTTCTTCAGGGCCCTGTGCACATCCTTGTTCCTCAGCGTGTAGATCAGGGAGTTCAGCATGGGGGCGATGATGCCATAGAAGAGGGAGACCATCTTGCCCCGGTCCTGGGAATAGCTGGACGGAGGCTGAAGATACATGAAAATGGCTGTTCCGTAGAAGAGTGACACCACAGCCAGGTGGGAGGCGCAGGTGTTGAAGGCCTTGAGCCTGCCCTGGGCTGACTGTATCCTCAGCATGGCGGCGACAATGTAGCCGTAGGAGACTAGGATGAGGCTCAGCGGCACCAGCAGGAAGACGACGCTGACGGCAAAAGCCTCAGCCTCGTGGGCAGAGGTGTCGACGCAGGCCAGCTTGAGCAGGGCCGGCATCTCGCAGAAGAAGTGGTCGACCCGGTTCTGCCCACACCTGGGCAGCCGCATGGTCAGGACGGTCTGCAAAATGGAGTTTCCGAGGCCGCTCAACCAGACACTGGCTGCCATCTGCAGGCAGAGATGGCGGTTCATGACGATGGTGTAACACAGTGGCTGGCAGATGGCGACGTAGCGGTCGTAGGCCATGACAGCCAGCAGGAGGCACTCAGTACAGCCCAGCGAGAGGAAGATATAAAGCTGGGCCACGCAGCCGGCCCAGGTGATGGACTTGTGGGCGCTCTGGAAGTTCACCAGCATCTGAGGAACGGTGCTGGTGGTGTAACAAAGATCCAGGAAGGCGAGGTTGCTGAGGAAGAAATACATCGGGGTGTGGAGACTGGGTTCCAAGCACAAAACAAAGATGATGACCAGGTTCCCCACCAGGTTCACGAGATACAAGACCAGAAAGACCACGAAAAACAGCATCTCCAAATGTGGTCGGTCAGAGATTCCCAGTAGGATGAATTCCCACTGGGAGGTCCCGTTTCTTCTTTCCTCCTGCAGAGAGAAGGGACAAAGAGCAGGATGACAGAAAACCCCAACAGCCATACGCAGGAGGGACACGTTCAAGGGCAGCCCCTCGTCCCTGAATAAACCGTGTCCAATAGTGACCTTGTCATAGAAAGTATGTACCAGAGGGGTGGCAGATAGGATCCTTCTGCCAGGGAACTGTTTTGTCACAAAAAAGTAGTTCTGTGGCACCTAGCATCAAAGGAAGGTCCATATACCTTGGAATTAAAATGTCCTAGAAAACCGGCTCTGTGGCAGTTGGATACCTAAGCCAAGAAATGGATGTGATAGAAAAATGGATTGTAACCTCTTTGGGACAAAAGGCCATTTTTAAAAATGCTGTATTTGTACAGCTCTTGGTCATGACCGGAGCTCCTAATTATAACTCCAGTTTATTCTAAGCCATAATAATAATATGCCAAAAATTAAATCAGAGAGGTGTGGATCTGTAGCAGTTGGTGGCAGTAGTAGGATACTTTAACAGGCTCCCTCACTTCCTAAGCTCCCTCTCGTGGCTTGCCTTTCTTCCTCCTTTTCAGGACTCCTCAGGAAATCCACACGTCTTTTAGCAGCTAACAGCAGCTTTGCCTGGAGCTCCTTCTCCCTCCTCCTTGTAACACCCTTTTAGGTACTTAAAAGCTGCTATCATGTCCCCTCTCACTCTTTTCTTTTCCAAACCAAACCGGCCCAATTCTTTCAGTCTTCCCTCATAGCTCATGTTTTGACCTTTCATCATTTTTGTTGCTCTTCTCTGGACCCTCTCCAATTTCTCCACATTTTTCCTGAAATGTGGCACCCAAAACAGGACACAATATTCCAGTTGAGGCCTAATCAGTGCTGAGCAGAGCAGAAGAATGACTTCTCGTGTCTTGCTCACAACACTCTCGTGAATGTATCCCAGAATCATGTTGGCTTTTTTTTTTTTTTTTTTTGCAACATAAAGAATAAAATTGTCAGACACGTAGAAGAACATAATTTGTTGGGCAAAAGTCAACATGGTTTCTGTAAAGCAGGGTTTCCCAGCCTATGGGTAGGGACCCAGATATGGGTGACCATTACATTTCAAAAGGGTCACCAAGTGTCTCCCCAGGTGGCTCTTAAGGAGCCATTCACACATTTTTCGAATTGCCATGGGTCACCAAGTCTTCCCGAGTTGTCAAAATGGGTCCCCATCTAGAAAAGGTTGGGAACTGCTGCTGTAAAGGGAAATCATGTCTTACTAATCTATTAGAGTTCTTTGAAGGGGTTAACAAACATGCAGACAAGGGGGATCCAGTAGATATAGTATACTTAGATTTCCAGAAAGCCTTTGACAAGGTCCCTCACCAAAGGTCTTGTGTAAATTAGGTTGTCATGGGATAAGAGGGGAGATCCTTTTATGGATTGAGAACTGGTTAAAAGACAGGAAACAAAGGGTAGGAATAAATGGTAAATTTTCAGAATGGAGAGAGGTAACTAGTGGTGTTCCCCAAGGGTCAGTCCTAGGACCAATCCTATTCAACGTATTCATAAATGATCTGGAGAAAGGGGTAAACAGTGAGGTGGCAAAGTTTGCAGATGATACTAAACTGTTCAAGGCAGTCAAGACGAAAGCAGACTGTGAAGAACTTCAAAAAGATCTCACCAAACTGAGTGATTAGGCAACAAAATGGCAAATGAAATTTAATGTGGATAAATGTAAAGTAATGCACATTGGAAAAAATAACCCCCACTATACATACAATATGATGGGGGCTAATTTAGCTACAACTAATCAGGAAAGAGATCTTGGAGTTATCGTGGATAGTTCTCTGAAAACTTCCACGCAGTGTGCAACGGCAGTCAAAAAAGCAAATAGGATGTTAGGAATTATTAAAGAAGGGATAGAAAATAAGACTAAGAATATCTTACTGCCCCTGTATAAAACTATGGTACGCCCACATCTTGAATACTGTGTACAGATATGGTCTCCTCACCTCAAAAAAGATATTTTGGCATTAGAAAAGATTCAGAAAAGGGCAACTAAAATGATTAGGGGTTTAGAATGGGTCACATATGAGGAGAGGCTAAAGAGACTGGGACTTTTCAGTTTAGAAAAGAGGAGACTGAGGGGGGATATGATAGAGGTATATAAAATCATGAGTGGGATGGAGAGGGTGAATAAAGAAAAGTTATTTACTTGTTCCCATAATAAAAGAACTAGAGGACACCAAATGAAATTAATGGGTAGCAGGTTTAAAACTAATAAAAGAAAGTTCTTTACACAGCGCACAGTCAACCCATGGAACTCTTTGCCAAAGGAGGCTGTGAAGGCTAGGACTGTAACAGAGGTTAAAAAAGAGCTAAATAAATTCATGGAGGTTAGGTCTGTAAAAGGCTATTAGCCAGGGGGTAAGGAATGGTGTCCCTGGCCTCTGTTTGTAAGAGAGTGGAGATGGATGGCAGGAGAGAGATCGCTTGATCATTGTCTTCGGTCCACACCCTCTGGGGCACCTGGCACTGGCCACTGTCAGCAGACAGGATACTGGGCTAGATGGACCTTTGGTCTGACCCAGTCTGTCCGTTCTTATGTTCAACAGTGTCATGCTGGTGACTCGTATTTATCTTGTGGTCCACTGTGACCCCCTACATCCCTTTGTGCAGTACTCCATTGATGAAGAAGAAGAAGATGATGATTCATTAGAAAAGATATGGGCCAAGTGGAGGGAGTCTAGAGGACAGCAAGAAAAAAATAGCAAGAGGTTTAGAAAACATGACCTGTGAGGAAAGGTTGAAAGATCTGGGCATGTTTAGTGGAGTAGAGAGAAGGCTGAAGGAGGACCTGGTTACAGACTTCAAATATGTGAAAAGTTGTCAGGAAGGGCATGGTGATCAATTGTTCTCCATGGCCGCCAAGGGTGGCTACAAAAAGGAATGGGCCTAGCCTGTACTAACAGAGAGTCAGGTAAGTTATTAGGGACACTTTCTAAGGACAGGTCCGCACTTAAATGGCATGCTGGTGCAGGGTTCTAACAACGTTGTTCAAAGATGCTCTCCTATGTCTTCGTTAATCCACCTCCATGAGAGGTGGTGGCGATGCTAGTGGGAGAACTCTCCCATCATGATAGCACTGTCTGTAGTGGTTCGTGGCTCAGGGGTGTGGGTTATTCCCATCCCTGAGTGACTGAGGTCAGGTCCACACAACAGCCGAAGGTCAGCTTAAGGTATGCAATTCCAGCTACGTAAAAAAACATAGATGGAGTCAATGTCCCTTAAGACGAGCTTTGGCTGTCCTCATAACAGAAGGTCAACCGGAAAAACGCTTCTGTCGACTTCCCTTACTCCTCATGAGGAGTAGGAGTCCCGGTGTCAACGGGGGTGCCCTCAGCATTTGATTTAGCAGGTCTTTACTAGACCCAGTCAATCGATCCTCTGGGAAGTGAAGACATGGTCTTAGTTATACCAAAGTAATTCTGTGGTGCAGACCAGAGTTATCTCTAAGGGTACATCTAGACTACATGGCTCCGTCGACAGAGCCATGTAAAATAGTTTACTCGGCATAGTCAATGAAGCGGGGTTATTTAAATGGGAGACAATGGGAACTGGTTTTTAAACTGGCTCCCCTCGCAGTCTGGCTCCCTCCTGGCACCTCATGCAGATACAGAGGCAGCAGCGCAGAGTGGCAGGGGGCTCTTCGGGAGTGGGGTCGGAGCGCACTGGCTGCTGGCCCCACCCCAGGGAACTATAGAATAGTCGAGTAACCGATAAGAATCCATGAGGTTAATTGACTATTCAATTAACCGATATTGAGCATCCCTAATATTTAGCTTTTGATGTAAAAATGCAGTGTGAAAGGCAGGGGAGATGGAAACTAGTTGGTGTCATCACAGTCAATGGGCAGTCATCTATCAAGTGGCTAGTTTGGCAAGGAACGGAGGCAGGGACAACCCTATCTGCATTTAAGCAAACAGCAGCATGGCACCTCCTTCCCCATAGACTTAACGTGTCCATCCTCGCAGCAGGAATGAACTTTATTTAGGGATAACCCTCAGTAAAATGCATATCCAAGGGGCACTGGACTATAAAAGTGAAGGGCAGAAACGCTCCTAGGTATCTCTCCCTTCCCATCTTTCTCTCCTTCCCCTGCGAAGACAAAAGAAACTGTGTTTGGACTTTTAGGGTACGTCGATGGAGCCATGTAGATTAGTTTACTCGAAAAAGGGAAATGAAGTGGCGATTTAAATAATCACCGCTTCATTTAAATCAAAATGGCCGCTGCACTGTGCCAATCAGCTGGTCGTTGGCACAGCGCGGCAGTTCTAGACGGGGATCTGCTGATGAAGGGTTCTGGGGTAGGCAGATCCCGTCTAGACTGCCGCGCTATGCCGACAATCAGCTGATCGGCACAGCGTGGCGGCCATTTTGATTTAAATGAAGCAGCGATTATTTAAATCGCCGCTTCATTGCCCTTTGCGATCCTGCCTAATCTATATGGCTCCGTCGATGGAGCCATGTAGTTTAGACACACCCATAGAGCCGATCCTGGCCTGGGAATTTGCTCAGCACTTTTACTGGGAGTGCGTGGGAAGGATTTCACCTTAAGCCGAGTGACGTTTGTGAAGGAAGTGTTTTAACTTTACTTCTCCTGTAACCATTTCCGACTTGAATGCCTTCTGCTTGTGGTCTCCTGAAACCTATCCCTTCATAGTTAAAGAAACGTGGATTAAGTTTGGATCCCCTAATCCAGACTACTCCACGTTTGAACTGAATTGAGTGGGTAGCGCCATTTAAAGAAGCAAACTGTTAGATATTGGTCCCTTTTAAAGAGGCAATGGACCTAAAATATCTGAGGACCAGGCAGTGCAGAACACACGTCTTGGGGGCAATGGGGGACTGGGAGTTTGTTGTGGTCACCCCGCAAATGGTAACCAAGGCTGGGAGGAGCCAGCGTTTGCCTGGTGTTTGCGGACAGGTTGCTGTGGTCAGAGTTGCTGGACCAAGGCTGCTTGTGAATGATCCACACGGGAGGCTACATCAGCAGAACACTGTGAGGCAACCAAGGCTGCAGGGCAGAAGTGAAGCAACCCCTCATTAGTCTGGATTGCACCCTGGAACACCCTGGCAAATTTGTAAGAACAGGTTGGACAAATACTGCTCAGATATGGGCTAGATAATCTTATTCCTGCGTCACTATGGGGGTATGACCCAGATGAACTTTAGAGCTACCTTCTACCTGCCTGTGATTCTATGATTCTACTTAAGAACATAAGAGCAACCACACTGGGTCAGACCAAAGGTCCATCTAGCCCAGTGTCCTGTCTGCTGACAGTGGCCAATGCCAGGTGCCCCAGAGGGAATGAGCAGAACAGGGAATCATCAAGTGATCCCTCTCCTGTCATCCATTGCCAGTTTCTGGCAAACAGAATCTAGAGACACTATCCCTGCCCATCCTAGCTAATAGCCAGTGATGGACCTAGCCTCCAATTCTTTTTGAATCCTGTTATAGTCTTGGTCTTCACAAGATCCTCTGGCAAGGAGTTCCACAGATTGACTATTTGTTGTGTGAGAAATACTTCCTTTTGTTTGTTTTTAAACCTGCTACCTATTCATTTCATTTGGTGACCCTCTAGTTCTTGTGTTAGGAGAAGGAGTAAATTATGACTTTATTATTTACTTTCTCCACACCCGTCATGAATTTATAGACCTCTGTCATATCCCCATATCCCCCCATAGTCATCTCTTTTCCATGCTGAAAAGTCCCAGTCTTATTACTCTCTCCTCACACAGAAACTGTTCCATACCCCTAATAATTTTTGTTGCCATTTTCTGAACCTTTTCCAATTCCAATATATCTTTTCTGAGATGGGGCGACCACATCTGCATGCAGTATTCAAGATGTGGGAGTACCATGGGTTTATATAGAAGCAATACAATTTTTTTGTGGGGGTTTTTTTTCAGAGAACTATCCACAATGACTCCAAGATCTCTATTTTAGGTGGTAACAGCTAGTTTGCACTCAATTATTTTACATGTATAGTTGGGATGATGTTTTCCATTGTGCATTACTTTGTATGGAACATTGAATTTCATCTGCTATTTTATTGCCCCAATCACCCAGTTTCGAGGGATCCTTTTTATAACTCTTTGCAGTCATACTGCCACTGTTAACATGAATCTATGATTAGTAGGTACTTCTCTGTGTGACTGACAGGGACAACCGCCTAAACACTCATGGAAGAAATAAAATAATCCCCGTACCACTAATAATCATGTGGACCCTGGTCCTACGGGCAGTTACACCTGGGATTTCCAAAGCAGCTTTAAGGAGCAATGCCCCCCAAATCTAACTAATTTTCAAGTGGATTATGGGGCCAGAATTTCAAAGGTAAGAATTTAGGCAAGAGGTAGGATTTTCTAAAGGGCTTCTAACTCCCATTGGTTCCTATAGGAGTTAGGGTATGTCTACACTAGCCACCCTAGTTCGAACTAGGGTGGCTAATGTAGTCATTCGAACTTGCAAATGAAGCCCGGGATTAAAATATCCTGGGCTTTATTTGCATGTTCCTGGGCGCCGCCATTTTTAAATGCCCGGTAGTTAGGACTCCCTGCCCGCGGCTACACGCGGCACGGGCTAGGTAGTTCGAACTAAAGCCCCTAATTCGGACTACCGTTACTCCTCATTGCCTAGGGGGGGTTGTGGAATCTCCATCACGGAGCTATTTAAGAGCAGGTTGGACAGACACCTGTCACTAGATGGTGCTCGGTCCTGCCGTGAGGGCCGGGGACTGGACTCGATGACCTCTCGAGGTCCCTTCCAGTTCTTGTGTTCTATGATTCTATGATTCTGTGACAGTGGGTTTATATGGCACTTGGCAAACACAGGACTCAGTCCTGAAGATGCGCTCCCAGGTGATTTGCTACTCGCCTGTGCAAAGTTGTCCCTGAATATGCTTGCGGGCTAGTGGCCCTGGCTAAGACCGATTCCAACCAAATCTGCTTGTCTTTGGCTCTTGTCCGCTCCCCAGACCCACAGTCTCTACGCATCTAACCATCACTCATGGCTTTATCCTCACATATCAAACCCATCCAATAGAGCTAGTAGAGCTAGTGATCCCACATGCTGTCCACTTCCTGGACCCTCCCCAGAAATTTACACAAGGCTCATGAGCGAGTATTTGAAAAAACCAAAAACAAACCAGACTCACCTCCATTCACCCCCGGCTTTGCTCTTCACAGATGCCTCTTGCCTGAACGGCTCCACGTGGCTCAGATGCTCCAATACTAGGGCAGAGTATGGAGACCCTTTTCCCCTGCACCGAGCCCCTCAAGCCCTGGGATGAGACAGCTTGGAGCTGTGGAGCTGAATGTCTCAGGAGCTCCGTGGACTGGGAGATCAACTAACTCTGATTCTTGCTGTGGGGTGGCAACACCTTCTGGCTCTGGAAGCTCACAGGATGCGGCTGTTCCCCCGTCCTGCTGCTGGGGCCCTGGAGTGGGTCTCAAAAGGAGGGGAATGGGGCAAACTAGATGCTCAGAGCCAGTGTCATATGGTCACAGGGTACTCACCCATCCCAGGAACCAAGCCCCAATGAAGTACCTGGAAGCAGGTTGCGTTGGTAGGGATGGGAGTAATGCTGAGCCTGGCTCAGCTGGCAGGATCTCCTAGATGCCAAGAGACCAACGTTCCCTCTAATCTTTTCCAGCCATGTGCAGAATATGTTTTTATGTGCACCGAGGCATGTACCAATGTGCACCCCAAGTAGAAACACAAACCGAGCTATGGGCGCTCTGCCGATCAGCAGGGTGGAATCTCTCTGGAGTGGGCCGCCCAAGTGCCCAGCTTACGGGGAACGCTGCCAGAGACCACCGGGGATGGAACAACAGACATCTCAGGGATGGGGAGGAGAGAGATGGGTAGAGGGAGCGGGATGGAGAAAGATTGTGGGCAGGCTGATGGATGCCGGAGGTGGACAGAGAAAGGAGGGCTGGAGAGAGGAGAGACTGGATGAGAACGAAAGAGAGAGAGAAGCGAATTGTCAAGGCAAAAAGGCAGAGAGACGGGTGGATAAAGAGCAATACGGGATGGCTAGAAGAGGCGAGGGATGGGTCGCAGGACTGAGAGGGAGAGCAGTAGATGGACAGGAGGACCCGGAGGGAAAGAAAGAGGGATGAGAAAAGAACAGCAAGTGAGGGAGAGAGACCAGGGTGCCAGATAGAGGCACAGTGGATGGAAGGAGCCAGGATCCCCAGCCCCAGTGCCTGCTCCCCCGACCTACCCCAGCCCTGGGGTCCGGGCACAGGAGAATGGTACCACTCTGCGCTTGGGCTGCCCCAGCTCTGCAGCACCACTGAGAAAGCCAGACCCGCATCCCTGGGAATGCAGGAAGCTCCTTCTTGTGTGGCTCACCCTAGCTGTCCCTGATGGCATAGGGCCGTGGGCGGGGGGAGGGGGGAGAGAGAGAGCAGTCAGGGCCCTTATAGATGTCGGAGTTGGAAGGGGGGAGAGGCTGGGACTCACTGAAGCCTCCCCAAGGGGCAGGGACTCAGCTGGTGAGGTTTGCGGACCCCTCCGTACCAAATTGGGGTTTTTTTTTCCCATCTAAGGTGAGGGAGAGTCATCTGGGGTGGAGTGACCCCAGCCTCTTAGCACCGCCACGGTCCCCCACTCTACCCCATCTCCCGCCCCCCGCCCCACTCCAGGGCTCTTCTCCTGTCCCTCAGCGCCATCGCTGCCATGGTGGTCCCAGCCCGAGCCATGCGGCCCATGGAGCAGGGATGGCCCCTTCCTGTGGGGGCGAGTCGAGCTGGGACCGTTCTCAGCGTGAGCCAGGGCTGAGGGCGCTGGCGTTAGTGCACAGCAGCGATGCCTGGAAGTTAGAGCTCAGCCTCCCCCCACCCCACACACACACGGACTCCTGAGTTCTTTTCTTCACTCCAGGGTGGGTTGCAGGACTAGCTAGCCAGTGAAGTCAGGCAGGGAGGTGTGGGAATAACTAGCCAAGGATCCGTCGGGCAGAGGGCAGGACTTCGGCCCCGACGGGTCATTTCCATACGCATCTCACCTCCCTCCTTCCCCTCTCGGCCCACAGCAACTGAGCCCACGACTCTCCGCAGCCTCATCTCCATTGGCCCCGCGGCAGCTCCATGCCGAGAAGCCCAATCCCTGCCTGCAACAGAGGAAGCCTCGGCACCGCCGCTTAGTGCCGCACCCCTGCCCACTCCCCAAGTCAGGACCCAACTGGGGGGTGCTGTCGCCCCCAGGTTCTTCATTAGGTGCCGGGAGGCAGCGCACCGGGCGCTGTTAGCACCTCGGCTCCCGCTCGCCGCTGGGGGATGCGTCCACAGAGGACTCGGGGTCTTATTAAAGACGCTCGCTGTGCACGACCCTGACCCATGAGCCCGCTGCAGGGCCAGGCGGGCCGCAAGCATTTATTTTTTTCCTGTGCCAGCTGGAGAAGCAAATCGAAGGGTGTCAAGAGGGATCCCGGCTCAGGGAGCGTTACGCGTGCTGGGGTGGAGCACGACGCAAAGACAACCCACAGGAACATGCCGGTCCGCGGGCTGGATTCCTCCAGGGGCCATCTAGCCCAGTGGTTTTCAAATGACAGGGCATGACCCAGCACTGGATGGTGGAATGCTGGGTGCTGGGTCTCCTTGCGGAAGGGGGATCAGGTGAGCAGTGGGGTTGCTAAGGCAGCTCCCTGCCTGGCCTGGCACCACAGATGCATGATTTTGAGGGCCATCTGGTAATTTTGGGGCGCGTGACTCGTGATTTTCAAACACTCCATTTTTTTGAGGAAGCCCTGACCACTGGTCTTCTGAAAATCAAGCGCCTTTCGGGGGTGGGTGGGGGGGGCTCATTCTTGGCATCCAAAATCATCCATCCCTTTCCCAAAAACCTTAGCCATCATCACATGCACTTTGAGGGCCAATCTGCTGCCCACCGAAAGCAACAGACTTCTTTCCATGAACCTCCAAGCAGCCTCGTAGCTAAAGAGGTTCAGACCCAATCTCAGGAGAGCCACCAAGGGGCTGAGTCCCAGACAAACGGATGATGCATGGTCCAATAACTGGAGTTTCTAACTCTTCAGAGAAGCAGAGACATGAGCCGAGGAGGGGACAGAGTGTCTTCCTCTCTAGGTTGGGAATGTGCCATTTTGCCAGCCCTGTGCAACGCACACAAGTCAGACATTAGAAATGGTAACACACGTAAACCTATAGGGGAACATTTTTACCTGCCTGGTCATTCAGTCGTGGATTTACAAGTAGCCATTCTTTTACAAAGGAATTTCACCAGCCAATTACCGAGAGTACGCAATTGGTATTCCTCTACAAATTTGACACTGTTATCCGGGGCTTGAACAAAAGACATTAGCTGGATGTTGAATTATAAAGCCAGTCTCCCCTGCCTTTAACAACTGCATTTTTACATCAAAATCTAAGAATGGGACACCCCCCCCAGCCCATTTAATTAGCCTCATTAGCACCGGTCCTACAATTGCCAGGGTTTTCTTTGCTATTATATATATCTTGGTTCTGTTATTTTCCACTCCAGCCCGTCTGATGAGGTGGGTTTTACCCACAAAAGCTCATGATACTATATATATTTGTTAGTCACTAAGGTGACGTCTACACTGCAATGCTATTTCAGGATACCTGAGTATCCCGAAATAACTATCCCACGTCTTAACAGCAAGCCCGTTATTTCAGGCTCGCTATTCTGACGTCCCTGTAAACCTCATTCCACGAGGAATAAGGGACGTTTTGGAATAGAAGGTTCTTTTGAAATTTGATGCTGTGTAGACAGCGCCAAATGACAAAATAAGCTATTTCAAAATAAGATCGAAATAAGACCCACGATTTGCGTAGCTCAAATTGCGTAGCTTATTTCGAGTGACGGTGCAGTGTAGATGCCCCCTAAGGTACCACAGAACTCCTCGTTGTTTTTAAAGGTACTGACTAACACGGCTCCCCCTCTGAGCCATCCCAAAAGAGTGAGTCAGGCACTAAACATCAGGAGATCGGTTTAAAAGAACAGGAGGGGTTTCTTAAAATAATACATTTGGATTTTTTTTTTAAACTTTCCTGCTGCTTTTGGAGACCTTTGGTCATGCTGGGGTCATCTTTTCCAGCTGCACCACCCAACCACGGGGTGGGGAGGGAGGGGGAAGGGGTTAGAAACTTTTTCTTTTCATGAAAGCTGGCATTCTGGTGTAATCTCAGAACTCCAAAGCCAGGCCTACATGACAGACCTATAGGCTCAGAAGTCACCGAAGTGGTGTCCTGACAGGTATTTTGTCACATGTTGGCAACGGGTTGGCAATCGTTGGCTCTGTCACATGTTGGCAACCGTTCGGCTGCCTGCGTGGGCCCCCCCTGTGTGCCACACTGGCTCTGTGCAGGCTGCCAGCACTGCAGGCCCTGAAAGAACCCCCTCAGGACCACAAAATCAGATAAGGTGTGAAGGCAGCCAGCCAGGTTTATTGCCAAATGAGGCACGGTCTCCAGCTCCCTGGATCAGATGACTGCAGTTCTGCTACTACATGAGTGGCCCCTGACAATGGACCAGTTCGGTCCCAGGTGGGACTTTCCATCACCCCCTAAGACAGGCTAAGACAACCCACCCTCCCTGTGGAAGGGAGAAGAACTGGGTCATGCAGCCGGCCCGGGGGATGGACTTGCAGGCACTGAGGAAGTTCTCCCACATCTGGAGGCCAGGGCTGGTGGCAGTGGTAGCGAAGGACCAGGAAGAAGAGGTTGCTGAGGAAGAAACATGTGGCCATGTGGAGATGAGGCTCCAGCTGAGAGACCACATTGAGGGTGGTGTTCCCAAGCAGGGTCATGACATAGGAGATTAAGATGAGCAAAAAGAGCAGCAGCTCCAACTGCAGCCAGCCAGACACCCGGAGTGAGAGGAATTCCCCCAAGGAGCTTTGGTTTCCCTCTTCCTCTGCCACTCTACTGTACTGTGCCTATAGAAAGCACAAATAACCCAGCTGAAAAGTAAGCGTCATTAAGGAAATTTGTAATAATTGAGGATGGGAGTAGCAACAGCAGCGCGTGTTTTGGGATGGTGCCCATAAATCCTGGAAGGGGTTATACAGCTCTTGACAGCGAATGAGTGGATATGGGATGGAATGGGATGGTAGATTTGCGAGAATTGGTAGCAGTAGGGAGATCTGTGGTAGCACTGGTGGCAGAAGTGGGATACACTCTTATGCTGCTCTGTGTCTACACTAGGACTTTTGCTGGTATAGAAATGTCTCTAAAAATCATCCCCTGTAACTGACATTACTATATGAGCACAAGTTTGTAGTGTAGACATGGCCTACGATGTTAGGCATGCTCCAAAGCTGTAAGAGAGCCTTGCCATCATGACTCCAGGCTGGTTAGGGGAAATGAGGATTTGGGGATTCAGAAAACAGTAAGAGAATAGATTTGGGAGAGGTTAAGATGGTGGACTAGGGACAATCTGTGTTAACAGCGAGATCCATGGTAGGGAAATTGGTTTGGGAACCATGAATCCTGAGGATGTGGAGGAGATGAGTGTCCAGGGGTTAGTGGTGACAGGTTGGAATGATGGTCTTGTGTGTATTGGTGGCAGAAGTGGGCTCCCGGCTAGCATTGGAGACAGTGATGGGCTCTAGAATAAGCATTTTACAGAAGCAATGTTCCATCTGCTCAAAACAGCGAGTGTTGAGCTGAGCTGCATATCTACCTGAAAGTTTGACAGCCGTGAGTTGTGGGTGGCGGAGGCTGATGATTGTTCAGGCGGCCAGTTACACACAGAGAACGTGCATTCAGAAGGGACTGGAAATTTGGTTTTTCAAACAGTAGATGTCCTCAGCAGGTTTTGCTTTCATCTCCACAAATCCTGGGGCAGGGGAGTGTCTCAGGAAGTGAAGATTCAGGGCTTAGTTACATACAGAGAAAGGATTTCAAGAGGCTAGAATGGTGGATTTGTGAGCCTCACAGAAAAAGAGCTAGATAGATTCCTGGAGGTGAGGTCCACCAATGGCTATTAGCCAAGACGGGCAGGGATGGTGTCCCTAGCCTCTGTTGGCCAGAACCCGGGAACAGGTGACAAGGGAGGGATCACCTGATGATTCCCTGCTCAGTCCCCCTGGGACACTTGGCATTGGCCACCGTCGGCAGACAGGACACTGAGCTAGATGGACCATGGGTCGGGCCCAGTGTGGCCACTCTTATGTTCTCATCATTGGAATGCACAGGAGATGTTCACCAGGAGTAAATACTAACACCAGGGAATAGGTCAGTACAGTAAAAAGATCTGTTGTCTGGCCCGTAATTAACCAGAAAGCTCAATTAATCCCCATTTCTGGTATCTCCCCCAGCTTGTTCCTTCCTCCAACAGAAGTTGGTCCAATCACAGGCATCACCTCGCCCGCCTGGTCTCTCCCATCTCCTGGGACCGACACGGCTACAGGTGCACTGCAGACATTCGATAGCGGTGTGTTCCTAAACGCGCCGGCTCCCTGGTTTCAGAAAAGTCCGGATGAGCTGGGAAGAGTCTGGAGGAGTGATGGGAAAACAGCCTAACGGGAGAGGGTTCTTCCAGGAAAGGGAACAAGACTGAACCTGGCTGTTGCTCTCTGCTCCATCTACCCTCGGGCCCTCGCTCTGCGGGGGGTGGCTTGGGAAGGATGGGGGAACAGGTGGATGAGGACAAGGGAAGAGCCTAAAAAGCAAAAGGTGAGTAACCATGTAATTGACCTTGTCGCTAAGGGTACGTCTACACTAGCCCCCCTAGTTCGAACTAGCTAGGCTAATGTAGACATACCCTAAGAGCCCAGGAGATCTGTGTTCAGTTCCAGGCTCTGTGACTAGCTGACCAGCTAGCAAGTGTGGAAAATCAGGACAGGAGGGTGTGGGGGTAATAGCAGCCTGTATGAGACAAAGCCCCAAATGTCAGGGTTGCCCTTATAAAATCAGGACCACAGATTTCTCCCAGGCTCCCTGGGTGATCCTGGGCAAGTCACTACATCTCGGTGCCCATTCTCCAAAATGTGAATGATAATTCTTCATTCCCTCCGCCACCCCGCTTTATTTTCTTGCCTAGACTGAGGCGCAGGCTGTGTGTTTGTGCAGCACAACGGGGCCCTGATCTTAGCTGGGGCAGGGACTGTTTCTCGCTGTGTGTCTGTGCAGCGCCTGGCACAACGGGGCCCTGATCCCAGCTGGGACAGGGACTGTCTCTCGCTGTGTGTCTGTGCAGCGCCCAGCACAACGGGGCCCTGATCCCAGCTGGGACAGGGACTGTCTCTCGCTGTGTGTCTGTGCAGCGCCCGGCACAACGGGGCCCTGATCTTAGCTGGGGCAGGGACTGTTTCTCACTGTGTGTCTGTGCAGCACCCGGCACAATGGGGCCCTGATCTGAGCTGGGGCAGGGACTGTTTCTTGCTGTATGTCTGTGCAGCGCCTGGCACAACGGGGCCCTGATCCCAGCTGGGGCAGGGACTGTCTCTCACTGTGTCTGTGCAGCACCCGGCACAACGGGGCCCTGATCTCAGCTGGGACAGGGACTGTCTCTTGCTGTGTGTCTGTGCAGCACCCAGCACAACGGGGCCCTGATCTCAGCTGGGGCAGGGACTGTCTCTCGCTGTGTGTCTGGGCAGCACCTTGTTTACACTGGCAAGGCAAAACAATGAGTGTGTTTACACTGCAATGCGACTTTTGTTGGGAAAAACCCCCAGCTTTAGTGGCAAAAAACTTCCACCCCTGTGGGAGGCTTTTGTCTTTCCCCCTCCCTTTAGTGTCAACAAAGCATCAGGGTGGATCTCACTGCAAGTTCAGGGCTGGTTTTCCTCTGTAACCCATCCCTGCTACTTTTCTCTGACTGTTTCCTTGCTTCCCCGCAGTCTTTCTTTGGGACAGTATGGAGGGAGCTAGGAAATAGATTAGATCCAGGTTTCCCAAAGTGTGCTCCATGGAGCTCTGGGGCTCCACGCGATGGGTCCGGAAGCACCGCGCGAAAATATTAATGACAGTTGTATGACGCTGTTATTTTGTGACTAAATTTCTGATGGCTTTCTTGGAAAAAAAAAGGATAATTAATAAAAATAAAATGCCAAAACTTTGGTTTTTTGTTTGGATACCTGTTGAATTACAAATCATGATATTTTAAAAGCTCTGCCAAATTTTCAGGTCTGAGGCTGAAAAAGTTTGTGAAACCCTGGACTAGATGTTTCAGTGACATAGAGGCCTATGGGCCTCTGATCTGTTGCAAATGTAAAGGGCTTCCTGGCCAGAGAGCTGTTTGCCAGAGGCGAGAGGGCTGCACGCTGGCCCCAATGGCTCTTGTTTCAATCCCTCCTCTCCAGGGACATGGGGTCAGTTCTGCGCAGAGAGAGCTAGCATCCCCTGCCCATGACAGATGAGAGATTGGGAATAGCTTGGCGTCGAGCTTCCCCTGCGGAGACAGGGCCCAGGTGGGGAGCGTCGGCATCCCGGGACTCCTTGTTAGGTGCCAGGATGAGGCGCGCTGGGCATCATTAGCAGCTCATCTCCTGCTCCCGCCTGGTGGGGGTTGGGGAGGGCGGCCGGAGGGGACTCTGCCTCTCATTGGGGACACTTGCTATTTGTGACGCATCCTCTGATGAGTCCCATAATGAGCCCGGAAGGGCTATTAAAAAGTTTTCTGTCTTGACATAGTTTTGGAGCCGATAGAGAGGGCTCTGCCGGCAACCAATCCTATTCATAAATGATCTGGAGAAAGGGGTAAACAGTGAGGTGGCAAAATTCGCCGATGATACCAAACTGCTCAAGAGAGTTAAGAGACCAAAGCAGACTGGGAAGAGCTTCAAAAGGGTCTCACCAAATTAAGTGACAGGGCAACAAAGTGGCAAATGAATTTTAATGGTGATAAATGCAAAGTAATGCACAGTGGAGAACACAATCCCAACTATATGTACAAAATGATGGGGGTGAAATTAGCTGTTACCATTCAGGAGTGCGATCTATCTATCTGTCTATCTATCTATCTATCCCCATCCACCTCCTGTATGTATGTAAGTATGTATGTATCTCTCTCTCTCTCTCTTCCCATCTACCTCATCTATCTATCTATCTATCTAGGGCTGGTCCTAACCAATTGGTGGCCCCGGGCGACCACCCGAATCACCTGTAGGGTTGCCAGATGATTTAAAAAACAACACTGGACAAAAATTTATCAAGCAAAAAAGAAAAAAGGGTCAGGGAATAACCAGGGAAACCGAAGGGAGGATTCGGAAGGTCAGGCCAAAATGCAGTTGTGGCCCACTCCTAAGACTGACTCTGTCAGCAGCCCCTTGAAAATAGTGGCGTGCCTGGCTCACCCACCCCTAAGACGAGCGCGCGCGCGCGCGCTCTCTTGCTCTCGCTCTCTCGTTGTCTGTCTGTCTGAGTCCATCTGTCTGTGAGTCTATTTGTCCAAGAACTCCTCCTAAGCCATGAGAGCGAGGACCACCAAATTTGGTTTACAGCTTCCTCTTATCCTAACTTAAACAAAGATCAGGGCTTGATTGTGGCCAGAAAATGGGAAGTGCTGGGAATGGGACTGTTTTCCATAACATGGAAAGGGAGGAGCACAGAGAGGAGAGGCGCGATACTGAGAGTGGCCACTGGGGGGCAGCTGCAGCACCAAGAGAGTGGCCAGCAGGGCTGGGGCTCCGCCATCTTGCCTTGGGTAAGTAGCCCCCCTGCCCCAAACCTGGAGCCTGCCCCCCCAGGGAGAGCCTGTAGGCTGTGGTGGAGGTGCTGAAGGGGGAAGCCCCCAGAGGCTGGCCCCCCATGGAGAGTCTGCAGGCCACAGGGGGAGCCACTGGGGGTCAGAGGCAGCCCCTGAAGCCTTGCCCCCCCCTACACCCGACAGCCTGCAGGCTGTGGGAGGCACTGGAAGGGGGGACAACCCCTTGAGCCTGGTCCCTCAGACAGCCTGCAGGCCATGGGGGAAGGCAACTGGGGGGCCCACAGGCAGGAGAGCACTGCCCTGGTCCCCTGGGAGCACTGGGGCAGCGCCACCCTCTCCATCGCAGGTGACCCCAGGAAGCCTTCCCCGCACCCCCCAGCACCCTCTCCTGAGCCCAATTGCCTTGACTTCCGCACCCCTTCGCTGAGCCTTCATCCCCTGCCTTGAGCCCGCAAAACCTCCCAACTCTCTGCCCTAAGACACCCCCCTCCGCCTCTCCTCATACCTGAACTCTCATTCCAGCCTTCATTTCCTCTTCTTTTTGAAAAATACAGCCACTGAAATAAAGCATGTACATTTTTCATTCCCTCCTCCCTTCCCCCCCCAAAATTACTTCACTTAAAGACCCGAGCAGCCCTGGGTACATCTGCTAGTAAATAATAAGGGTGCATGTGGAGATAAGTGATAACACTCATAGAGCTCTGGGCCTTCCAGTTAACAGGCTGACCAAGTAGATATTGCAGCAGTTCTGCAAAAGGAAGTTTTTCTTCACTCAGCACACAGTCAACCTGTGGAACTCCTTGCCCGAGGATGTGGTGAAGGCTAGAACTTTAACAGGGATCAAAAAAGAGCTAAATAGATTCATGGAGATTAGGTCCATCAATAGCTATTAGCCAGGATGTGTAAGAATGATATCCCTAGTCTCTGTTTCTCTGGAGGTGGATGACAGGGGAGGGATCACATGAGGATTACCTGTCATGTTCCCTCCCTCTGGGGCATCTGGTATTGGCCACTGTTGGCAGACAGGATCCTGGGCTAGATGGACCATTGTTCTGACCCAGTATGGCTGTTCTTATGTTCTCAACCAGGGATACATGCACCTAGGGCCCTCCCTAGGAGGGCATGAGGCCTGGGGTAACGCACCCCCCCCCCCATTCCTCAGGGCATCTCTGCTGCCACAGGCTCCACCCCAGCCCTGCCTCTGCTCCATCCCCTAGCCCAGAACCCCTCCCCCCTTCCTTGAGCAACACGAGCTGGGGACTATTGAGGGATGGGGCACGGGGTGGCAGGAGGGAGTGGCCCCCACTCCTGCACTCACCGCAACGGTGAGAGCCAGAGCGACCCCACAACCTGCGCTGCTCTCCTCTGCCAGCCCCTCCCAGCCCTGCGGCTCGGGTACTCTGCCTCCTGCTGCTGCAGGCTGGGAGACAGTGGAGGGGCAGGGCCCAGCGGAGCCAGCTGCTAGGTTGCTCCAGCTCCCGCTGCGGTGGTGAGTGAAGGGGGCCACCCCTGCTGTCCCTCCCCCGCCACTAGGCCTCCACCCAGGTAATCCCCCGGGGCTGCCCTGGGTTCTGTACATAAGACGGTTGAGGTGGCCACCATGGGGGCCCCCCCAAAGTGCAAGGCCCGGGGCAGCCGGCCCAAACCTATGGAGAACTGCAGAGATTTTCCAGAGCATCCATCCACTCACCTCGATATGTGCCTAGTTTTACCACAGGCGCCTGTCATGGGGCGGCTTCTCGTTTCCCCCTCCCGGGTCTACTGTCCGCCCCGCGCGCTCTATCCCGGGCTGTAGCCTGGCCCCGACTCTAGAGCCTGACGGGCTGCTCAACCAGACCTGGTCATATAGAAATGCTTGCTGGCCCTTTAAAGCGGGGTCCGCTGTCCCACTGGACGGAGTCAATAAGCAAAGTCAATAGCTGGCCCTATGAGGCAGGGTCTGCTGATCGGTGGTGGCAAGTCACGGGTAGGAGCTACGCCCCTGGTAGGGGGACCCGGGCCCAGCCTACTCCACCGGGTCCTGGCCCAGGGCCCTGTGAGTGGCAGGAGGACTCACCACTCCCTCGGCGGGGAATCCGTCCGAAACGCGCCGAGGATTCCGGGGCAGGAGAGGCGGCTCCGGTCCCCTTCCTGGGCCACTTCCTACTGGTCCGGCAAGATAGCGTCCCACTTGCTCGCCGGGTCCACTACTTCCCTTGGGGCTGCTTCTCCCTCGTAGGCTACAGGGGAGACGTCCCAACTGGCGCCCGAGTTTCTGCTGTTTTCCCTCAGATTGGCTGGCTGGTGCTGGCCAGGAGCTCCCCTCTGAGGTCCTTCCTCTCCGGCAGTCCATCCAGACTGAGCCTCCCTCTGGGCTTTTATACCTGGGCTACAGTCTGAGCATGCCCAGCAGGATTGTGGGGGCAGGGCTTCTTCAGCCAGGTGGGCCTGATTAGGCTCAGCCTTCACCAAGTGGGGCGGGTATATCCCCGTCATAGCTCCATAAAAAGCACCTGCCCGGTCAGTGTGAAGGACAATTTCAGACCCTGACATGCTCATTCTGCTCCATAGACCATACGCTGACATGTATGTACAATATTTATATTCCAATCGATGTATGGTAGAACGCGATGGCAAAAATGAGAAAGTCGGCCACTTGCAGGAGTAGTGTGCAGAGACTCTTATGGCTGATTTTGGAAGTGAGTCATTGTTCAGTGAGGTGGAACTTGGGGGGCTGGCAAGACAAATCAGCCCCCTGAAAGTCGCACGGTATCCTGGAAAAATCGAGAGCCACTGTGCTAAGCCACTGTGCTTATTAAGTTTGCGGATGATATCAAGCTGGGAGGAGTTGCAAGTGCTTTGGAGGAGAGGGTCATAATTCAAAACACTCTGGACAAACTGGAAAAATGGTCTGAGGTAACTAGGATGAAGTTTAATAAAGACAAATGCAAAGTGCTCCACTTAGGAGGGAACAATCCATGTAACACACAGAATGGGAAGCGACTGTCTAGGAAGGAGTACTGCAGATAGGGATCCAGGGGTCATAGTGGACCACAAGTTAAATATGAGTCAACAGTGTGACACTGTTGCAAAAAAAGCAAACCTGATTCTAGGATGCATTAACAGGAGAGTTGTAAGAAAGACAAGAAGTCATTCTTTTGCTCTACTCTGTGCTGATTAGGCCTCAGTTGGAGTATTGTGTCCAGTTCTGGGCACCACATTTCAAGAAGAATGTGGAGAAATTCGAGAAGGCCCAAAGATGAGCAACAAAAATGATGAAAGGTCTAGAGAACATGAGGTATGAGGGAAGACTGAAAGAATTGGGCTTGTTTAGTTTGGAAAAGAGAAGGTGGAGAGGGGACATGATGGCAGTTTTCAAGTACCTGAAAGGGTGTTAAAAGGAGGAGGGAGAAAAATTGTTCTTGACCTCTGATGATAGGACAAGAAGCAACGGGCTTAAATTGCACCAAGGGAGATTTAGGTTGGACATTAGGAAAACCTTCCAAACTGTCAGGGTGGAAAAACACTGGAATAAATTGCCTAGGGAGGTTATGGAATCGCCATCACTGGAGATATTTAAGAGCAGGTCAGTTAGACATCTATCAGGATGATCTAGATAGTGCTTGATCCTGCCGTAAGGGGACTGGACTTGATGACCTCTCAAGGTCCCTTCCAGTTTTAATGTTCCATGATTCTATGATAAAGTGAGGGACATTTGGGTATGGACTGAGCTGTCGATCGACAGATGTCATCTTCCATGGATGCCACTAGTGAGCGACTCAGCTAATCCTCAATCAGCAAATCTGATTACAGATGTCACATAAAAATCCACCATCTGAGGATGCTGTACACTGGTTCCCAATCCTATGCTTTTCTTGTCCTCTCCGGATACGTGGATGCTCGAAGCATGTGAGAGCCTGTACAATAGTTTGCAGCTAGACCAATCGGTCCAGGGCTATGATTTCCAGGTGTGTGATGAGAAGGACAAGGCCCTGAGCCCAGAAAGAGCATTAGATAAGTCCTCTAGGAGACTAGAGAAGGTCTAGAGGAACTGGCCAATCTGGGGCCAGGGAGGCCTACAAAGGAAGCTGTAAAGCTCAGCAATAGTCTGTGTGGGGCAAAACTTGAAGTCAGCAGTCTGTGAGACTGGCCGAGGAAGTTGCCTTCAGGAGGGGAAGATCTGGAAGTGCCCCTCTCTCCAAGTGGGGAAAGAGACTGAGGAGAAACTAAGAGACAGACTTGGAGACACCAACAGAAGGCACCACGATGGGCCTCTGTGAGGTGTGTAGTCCAGAAGGGGTTTGAGTATCACACAGGAGTGTCACTCAGCCGGAGGGCTGAGTAGCCAAAAGGGCTTGTAAAGTAGCAGTGCAGGCAAACGTACTCAACCAGATGAGGGGTGCTAATGTGAGGTGACTGCCACCCCGTTACAAGGTCACTGGGAGATAGAATCATAGAATCATAGAATTCTAGGACTGGAAGGGACCTGGAGAGGTCATCAAGTCCAGTCCCCTTCCCTCATGGCAGGACCTAGTACTGTCTAGACTCTAGACCATCCCTGATAGACATTTATCTAACCTGCTCTTAAATATCTCCAGAGATGGAGATTCCACAACCTCCCTAGGCAATTTATTCCAGTGTTTCACCACCCTAACAGTTAGGAACTTTTTCCTAATGTCCAACCTAAACCTCCCTGCATCATTTCTGTGACAGACCCAGACCAGCTGGCTGCCACACTCTAATGGAGGGTAGACATGCTGGGCTCTGGGTGAACAGTTTTCTCTTCCCTGAGTAAATAGTGCTGAGTCTAGTGCAGCTTAATCAGGCAGGCACCTGGGGCCAATTACCAGAAGCAGCAAGCTAATCAAGGCACCTGCAACTCATTAAGGCCTGGTGGGGCTTGGTGATAAGGCCTCCCTGCAGGGAGAGCAGTAGGAGCCCAAGATTTGAGAGAGAGCTGTCTGAGTGAGAGCTGAGGATGGCGAGTAAGGCAGAGTGATAGGGAGGAGTGGGACTGACTAGCTCAGGTGCCAGAGGGAAGGCACAGGGAGGGACTATTTGAGGAAGTGGCCCAGGAAAGAAGCTGCCAGATTGGGAGCAGAAGAATATCCTGTCTGTTGTCGCTGCCTTAGGGTCCCTGGGCCGGATCCCCGGAGTAGTGGGTGGGCCCGGGTTTCCCCCAACCCTCCCCCACGCCACTACAGAGTTTGCCCCTGAGAGAGGAGACCGGGAATACAGAGGGGGTTTTCACCCCAAACTGTGGACTAGCCTGGACGGCTCAGTAGGCAGTGAGCCCTGCCTCTAGTAAAGAGAAAGAGGCTGTGTGAAGGGTCCCAGCGGGCCTCTGAGGCAAACACTGTCCGCCAGAAGTGTGGGACCCATGGGGCATGGTCAGAACTTTGCCACACGTGCTCTGGGGCCACGGAGGCTGGAGCCGCATGCTGGGTGGGGGGAAAGAGAGGCTTGGCTCCCATGGGGATGGGGGATGGGTAGAAGGGGTGAGGCTTGGGGCAGGGCTGGGGGTGGGGCTTGCCTCCCCCAACCCTACCTCCACCCACCACCCATGCTGGTATCCACATATCATCCATCCTCATCCAATGGCTGATCCAGCAAAACTGTTCAGAAGCCTTGCTTCCCTGGCGCACAACACCACACGGCTTAAGGATCTCCGTGCTAGGAACCTTGTCCCACCAGTTCACATGGCCATTGTCCAGAGGCAGTGCAGATGAGTGTCAAAACATGGGGCCCGTCAAGGCATCGCATCTGGGTCTCAGTGTCGCCTGCCAAGGGGAGCCTGCATTTCTTGACTCTTAAGAACATAAGAATGGCCATACTGGGTCAGACCAAAGGTCCACCTAGCCCAGTGAGTAGTACTTGGCTTGATAGCTCCATTTACTACTCCAGTGTCCTGTCTTCTGACAGTGGCCAATGCCAGGTGCCCCAGGGGGAATGAGCAGAACAGGGAATCATCAAGTGATCCCTCCCCTGTCACCCATTTCCAGCCTCTGACTCCATTCCTACCCATCCTGGCTAATAGCCATTGATGGATCTAACCTCCATGAATCTATCTAGCTCTTTTTTGAACCCTGCTAAAGTCCTAGTCTTCACCACATCCTCTGGCAAGGAGTTCCACAGGTTGATGGTGCGCTGCGTGAAGAAACACTTCCTTTTGTTTGTTTGAAACCTCTTGTCACCTATGGTAAAACTTCCCTTGATGCTCTGATGCTGAACTGGTCACTGACATTCCACTGCCATCCTCGCCTTAACTTCCCTAATGCCCAAGGGAATGAACATGTCCCCAGCTGGGTCTGTGTCACTCCGCTCTCTGTATTGGCGGAAGCGTAGCTCGCTAGGCTAGAAGGCTAAATAAAGGGCTAGATCAACCCAGGGGAACAGGAGGGGACAGGGTGGATTAGGATCAGGACAGATATTTCGGGTATGTCTACATGGCAAGTAGAAACTCACGGCTGAACGTCTCCAGAGTCCGAGCCAACGTGTTTCCAACAGCTATTCAGCCCCGCATGTAGACAGGAGCTCGGACCCTTGCTGCTGTGGGTTTCTGCTTCGCCCTCTCACTGCAGCCTTTGGCCCAGAGCCTCAAAGACATACAGGTGCCTGTGTGGAGAGAGGGTGAAGGGAGGGCCACCCAGAGGAACAGAGAGGGCGCACCCCATTCAGACATTAAAATTTTGGCAGGGACACGGGGGAGCGATGCACCGCCCGCATGCTACCACGAGTCCCCCTATGCACAGCCACCTGAGACCGACCAGCCACCTGTGATCAAGAAAAGCCAGACTGCCCCTGTGCCACAGTCTTCTCTCTTGTGGCAATCTGTTTTGTCGAAGGCAGCAAAGGGAACCACCGTTCACAGCCATCAACTGAAGTAAACCTCTTTCTCCCACGAGGGGGGAAAATAAGAAATTCTAATCCCTCTCCTCTCCGGAAAAGGCCATTTGGGTTACCTGTAGCTCGTGCCACCTGCCAATGACAGATTCAAACTGATGTGTGTCTTGGGTTGACATTCTTTTCCCGTCTGATGCGTGTTTCCAACCTTGGCACGACTTCTCCGGTGTTTTGCCCACAGGATTGAGCCGATTCCGAGGTCTCAGTCCTCGAGACTCCAAATCATGTTTGCCTGCGTGGTGTGGGACACGCCGCCGAGTCACGCGAACAGCTGAGAGTCTCTGGGTCCCACACAAATGAAACCCAAAGCTCTCCTGCAACATGTGGGACTTGCTTGAGTTCAGCTTCCTTTGGACTCACTTTGATTCCCCTCTGAAGCTGGAAGGGAAAACTTTTTTAAGGGCCCCACCAGGGGGCTCATCAGAAGCCGTGGTACAAAGAGGAGGCCTTTCTAATAACACCCAGAGCCCCAATTATTGGATCTCCCAGCAAGAGGTGGGAGCCGAGATGCTAACAATACCCAGCGCACCAGATCCAGAAGGCTAATGCAGAGCTGTGGGATATGGTGTCTTGGAGATCTGACTCTGCAAGGGACAGCTGGCAACGAACCAGTCCCAGACTTCCCACTGACACACAGGGGCTGGGTCACTTGGCACCAGATCTTTAGCCAGCCAGACCCATGTCCCAGACCTGTCCGCACCAGGCCACTGCCCCATTACTCCAGTTCCCAAACCCGTCCACACCAGGCCGCTGCCCCATAACTCCAGTTCCCAAACCTTTCCGCACCAACTCACTGCCCCATAACTCCACTTCCCAAACCCGTCTGCACCAGGTCATTGTCCCATAATTCCACTTCCCAAATCTGTCCACACCAGGTCACTGCCCTGTAACTCCACTTCCCAAACCTGTCCGCACCAACTCACTGCCCCTTAATTCCACTTCCCAAGCTCGTCTGCACCAGGTCATTGTCCCATTACTCCAGTTCCCAACCCATCCACACCAGGTCACTGCCCCATTACTCCAGTTCCCAAACCCATCTGCACCAGGCCACTGCCCCATTACTCCACTTCCCAAACCCATCCACACCAGGTCACTGCCCCGTAACTCCAGTTCCCAAACCTGTCCACAGCAGGTCACTGCCCCGTAACTCCAGTTCCCAAACCCGTCCGCACCAGGTCACTGTCCTATTATTGCAAGTTTGGAACTCTAGATAAAACTTGGTCCTACTGTGAGTGCAGGGGACTGCACTAGAGGACCCCCATGGTTCCTTCCAATCCTGCAATTCCATGATATGACAAATGGGGAAACTGAAGTGTGTGACCCAGTTGAATGCCCCTCTACCCAGCTGCCACCCCAGCACAGGGGTGGGCAGGGAGCGGGCAGTAAGAGAAGGGGGGTGAGTACAAGGAGGGCCATGGCCAGTGCATTGCAGCCAGTCTCTGCTTTCCGGCAGATCTATGGAAAACACAACGCCCCTGGGACCAACCCTCAGCCTGCTGGCCCCGGTGTGTCTCGTCCTCCTCCTCTCGTCCTCCTCTTCCATCACTCCAGATCCTGCAAACGACGTAACTGCAAATGGACCTTAAGGCACCTTGGCCCCGTGGGCCGGAGCGTGGGGCTCAATAGGCCAGAACATGGGGATTCCTCATCTAGGAGCCCTATGTGGGGGTCCCCACGACATTGGTGGCTCACAGACAAAGGGACAGTGAGGAGGCAGCCTGCGACACCCGCAGCCTGTCCCCACGGAGCTCGGTGCCGGCTGGGATCGTGCTGAGATCCAGCCACGGTTGCACCTCTGCTTCTGTGCCCCTCTCCCCGGGACTTGGCAAGGGCACGGAGTCACAGAGATGCAACGGTTTCTCCCTGGCCCCCTCTCTCCCTCTTCTGTGCCTGCTCCCACCTCCAGCCCGTGCT
The DNA here is from genome assembly GCA_019425775.1 of Rafetus swinhoei. Taxonomy (NCBI): domain Eukaryota; kingdom Metazoa; phylum Chordata; order Testudines; family Trionychidae; genus Rafetus; species Rafetus swinhoei. The sequence continues at coordinate 17,477,822 of CM033444.1, read as the reverse complement.
CTGGTTCCCCTGTTTGTAGCCTGCCTGGGGAAAAGAATCCTTGTCCCCAGAGGGGCTGTGGAGTAGGAGGCACAAGAGGAATTGGGCAGGGCTCCAGGAAGGCGGGAGCCACGGGGAAATGGAGCGTCGCACCAGCCTGCTCCACCCCACCACTATCTCCCAAGCTGCGCCCCCCTCAGAAGAGGGGGTTTGAGGGAAGGGATGCATGGGGGAGGGAGGGAAAGAGGTGTGGGAACGGAGCAGGGGCTTGAGGGAAGATTACGGACACCCCCCCCCGCCCCCCCCGCCAAGGCCACAGGGACTCATGTGCTGGCAGCCATGAGGGCCAGATTCTAGAACTGCTCAGGCTATATATGGCCCAAAGGCTGTGAGTTTGAGACCCTGGGTGTAAACAAACATTAGAGGCTTTCTTGCCCCTTTCCCTGAAGCACATGAGGCTCACTGCTGCCAGGCACAAGCTATTGGGCTAGATAGACCTCTAGGTTGAGCCTGCCTGGGGGAAACATAATACAGTGAAACCTTTGTTATCCCGCACTCTGTTAACCAGAAAACTTTGTTAACCGGCATTGCCCCCAGCCACAATACTGTCACATCTTCAGGCACACAGGCCTGGCTTGGTTTACCATGATTGGCTTAACAATTTTTTATTAAGAAATAGACATGTGAGACCAACTGCTTCACACTACAAAACTACCAATATTAAAAACTTGAGTTTTACTATTATTGTCCATTGGTTTTTCCTAGGTTGATGGGACCCTCAGATAACCGGAATTTTTAGATAACCGGAATGCTCTAATCCCCAAGCGTGCCAGATAACACAGGTTTTACTGTATATGGGCTCTGTTTGCATGCCTGACTTAAACTGGTCCTTGCTCACCATCTGAGAGTACCCCCGGAGGGGAGCGCGGTCCAGCAGGTTAGAGCGAGGGGGAAGCTGGGAGCCAGGACTCCTGGGTTCTATCTGTCCCCTCTAGGGCTTTGGGTTCTCCGCTGGTCCCAGACGAGTGCCTGAAGAAGGGGACACAGAGCCCTAGCACCTCTTCTAGCGCTGAGTGAACTGCAGATGCTTCGGCCCAGCTGTGCAAGGCCAGCCCTACCATAAGGTGAACTGAGGCAGCCGCCTCAGGTGCCAGACTGTGGGGGGGTGCCACTAGGACCCAGACTATAGAAAATTGTGTCTGCTGCTGGTGCATATGTATTCTCTCTGCTCTAGATGCACAGAGATGGTGGAGTGCTGTGCTGGAGGAAGGAGGGCAAAAGAGAACTTTCAAAGTTTTGGCCCAAGTGAGGGGGTATGGGGGTGTCATTTGAGCTGCCCACCTCAGGTGCCAAAACATTGTGGGCCAGCCCTGCAGCCTTGACCCAGGGCCTGTAGACAGACTGAGCCAGGGTCAGCACTGAGAAGCACTAAAGAAAACTGGGAACCGTGGGCCAAGTTAGCACGGAGCTGCAGGGTGGGAGTGAGGGGCAATGGCCAAGCAGGGGGTGTGGACACAGGGCTGGGCTGTGGCAAGGGGTTGTGGGTCTGGGCTGGGGTGGGGGGCACTGGCAGAGCTGGGGGGAGCCCAGGGCTGGGCTTGGCAGGGGCTGCAGGTTGGGAGTGAGGGGCACCGGCAGAGCTGGGAGGAATGAGGCTGGGGGGCACTGGCTGGGCTGGCAGGGGGCTGTGGGTCTGGGCTGGTGGGGCACTGTCAGGGTTGTGGGTCTGGGCTGGGGGGCACTGGCAGAGCTGGGGGGCACTGGCTAGGCTGGCAGGGGGCTAGGGGTCTGGGCTGGGGAACTGGCTGGCAGAGCTGGGAGGAGCCCAGGGCTGGGCTGGCAGGGGGCACTGGCTGAGCTGGGGAGAGCTCAGGGCTGGAGGTCTGGGCTAGGAGGGCACTGACAGGGCTGGAGGGAGCTCAGGGCTGGGGTGGCAGGGAGTGTGGGTCTGGGCTGCGGGGCGGGCACTGGCAGGGCTGGGGAGTTCAGGGTTGGGAGTCTGGGCTGTGGGGGCACTGGCAGGGCTGGGGGCTGGGCTAGGAGGGCACTGGCAGGGCTGGAGGAGCTCAGGGCTGGACTGGCAGGGGAGTGTGGGTCTGGGCTGTGGGGGCACTGGCAGGGCTGGGGAGTCAGGGTTGGGAGTCTGGGCTGTGGGGCACTGGCAGGGCTGGGGTCTGGGCTAGGAGGGTACTGACAGGGCTGGAGGAGCTCAGGGCTGGACTGGCAGGGAGTGTGGGTCTGGGCTGCGGGGGGCACTGGCAGGGCTGGGGAGTCAGGGTTGGGAGTCTGGGCTGTGGGGCACTGGCAGGGCTGGGGAGCACGGGGCTGTGGGTCTGGGCTGGGGTAGAGCTGGGCTGGGGGCCAGGAGTGAGGGGCACCAGCAGGGGGGGGGGAGGTGAAGGGAGGGGGAGGGGGAGGGGCTGGCAGCTGTTCCACTCCAGCTGCTGAGCCAAAGCCCCTGGCAGGGGAGACACTCTGCCTCGCCCCTCCCCTTGTCTCCACTCCTCTGGAGGACCAGCCGCTCTATCCCCCGCCCGGCCGGAGTTGTCTGCTCCGAACGCTGCGACACGTGTGGGGCCGGGGAGTCGCGCAGCGCAGCGGGGAGGTGCGCGGGGGGCTGATTTGGGGGGCAGGGACCTGCCCTGTCTAAGGAGGCACGGGAGGAGGGGTAGATATGGTGGCGGCGGCGGGAGGGGGTTAGGTGATACCCCTTTGGGGTTAAAGGGGTCAGCGAGGGGAGGGTTCGTGTGATGGGGTCAGTGTGGGGAGAGGATTGGTGGGAGGGGCAGCGTGGGGCAACAGGAGCAGCGTGGGTTCAAGGGGAGAGGTGGGGGGACATTAGGAGCAGCTGGGAGGGGGTTGTGCGGTACTGGGGGGGGGGCATGAATTGATGCAAATGTGCCCTGCTTTTGGCCTCCTGTGCCAAGGCCCCATCCCCCTGTTGTGTGCGTGTGTGTGTGTGAGAGACAGACAGACAGACACCTGGCTGAGTCCTACAACCACTGCCCAGCTAACCTGGGGTTTTTCTCCCAGCCATGGAACAGGGCACTTCCTGCTTCCAGTCGGACCTGGATTTCTGCCCTGAGTGTGGCACCATCCTGCCCCTGCCAGGCATCCAGGACAAGGTGACCTGCATGCGGTGCTCCTTCTCCATCGACATACGAGGTGAGGGCGGCACATCCCACACGTGTGCTGGCATTGACCTAAGGGAGGGGAATCCCCCTCTCCCCACTAGTGAAATCCCCCAGGGTGGGGAGTGTGGGCTAGTGGGTAGAGCAGGGGGGTGGGGCCTCTGGGGGGGAGTGGGGTCTAGTGCTGGCCGACCAAACAGCAAGTCTATAGAGTGCGTTCGCTCCTCTCTGTTGCGCCAGTTCCCCAGTAATGCCTGTGGCTCTCCTTGTGCAGATTTTGAAGGAAGGGTGGTCCAGTCATGTATCGAGGTCAACAGGCTGGGCTCCATGTCTGTGATGATGCTGGATGATGGGCAGGAGGTCAGGGGACCAATGGTGAGTGGGGATTTCTGTAGGAAGGTGGGAAGGAAAACACATGTCAATATTCCAACATCCTGCAGCAGAGAGTCCCACCAATACACTATCACCTGATTTTGACTTTTCCTTTTTATGCCAGTGGTGGATTTTATTTTGATTTTTTTTTTTGTGGGAGGTAGGAGGGAATCTTCATCGTATGGATTTGATTCAACCTTGGGGATCCTTTCAGATTGACAGGAAGTGCCCCCACTGTGGTCATGATGGCATGGTGTACCACACCCGGCAGATGAGATCCGCGGACGAAGGACAGACCGTCTTCTACACCTGCAGCCAGTGCAAGTAAGGCACTGTCCCTTCCCTATTGATCATGTTAGAAGGGAAGAATGGGAAATGTATCATCCATAGGGAAGGAAATCTAGATCTCAGCTGTCTGTCCTCATCAGCTAAACCGATCTGGAGTGTATCTTGAAAGGCTGCCCCCCTTAAAAACACAAACTCCCAGGAAAAAAATTAGCTGTGTATTCTTGCTGTACACGGTGTACACCAGTGTTCCCTGTAAACTGAGCCCATGGGCAGCCACCTAGAGGAGATTCAAATGCTGCCCCACTGATAAGCAGACTGCCCACAGCTAGATTTGTTTCTCTTGGTGGTGCACATATGCACATGTCTCAGTGCATGCAATACAATTTATTCCACACACTGATGGGAAAAAAAAAATTAGAGGGAACATGGCACACAGCATGTCCCCAAGCATTTCAGCCAGAAATATCTAGAATGATTTTGCAAGTTACCAAACACGTCACTTAAATCCAGACACACACCCCCTCCTGTTTGTTCCAATCCCTTAACTTGCTCTATACCTTTCCTTATCCTGGTTGTGGATATTGGCAAGAGACCGCTCTGGCTTGCATTTTGATTTTTCACAGGTTTCCTATCTGCTTATGCCTAATGCTGGGTAAAATCCCGTTTAAAATGTTAACCAGTTAAATTATGTTTAATCTCCCTTTCCCCCTCCCCTTGCGGTGCGGTGGGCCTAGTCAGGAGTGGGGTGCTCTGGATGAGATGGACGCCAGTTAATCAGTTACCCCAGTTAGCATTTTTAAGGGGGGTGGAAGGCAGCTCTGGTTAACCGGTTACCCTGCAATAGAGGTGTAAAGGGGTATCATGGGAAGTAGCTTAGGTTTTTCCCAGAGTGCTGTACACGCATGCTAAGCCAGGCAACGCTAGGATGTGGTGTATGGCGACCTAATGGACGTGCGTTGGCCAGCGACAGTGTGGATGTGTGTGGGGAAACTGAGATTTACCGATTATGCGCACACATGGCTCTGTGTAGTCTTTCAGATTATCTACACTTGAAACATTGTAGTGTAGACACTGCCTATGCTGCAGGGGGGGCGTCTCCCCACGGCACAGGTAATCCACCTCTCCGAGAGGCAATAGCAATGTCAATGGAATAATTCATCCATCAGCCAAGCACTGTCTACACTGAGATTTAGGTAGGCTTAACTATGCCCCGCTGGGGGGTGGATTTTTCACACCCTTGGGCGATATAGCTGGGTCAGTCTAATTTTCCAGCGTGGAACAATTCGCACAGTCCTGCTGCATTCGTTTGAGTTGCCTTTCTTTAGATCTTAACTACCTGGCCTGCCTGTCGTGTGATGTAATTCCTCAAAGTAGATGGACAAAAGGAATAAAGTGGGAAGGCGAGTGGCCTCTATATCCCTTACAGAGACCCCCCCTGTGGTCACCCCCAAAGAGCAGATTATGGGGAATCCCCGTTCCCAGAGGGATTAGGGATACTGGAGGGGAAGTAAGCTCTCCCACAGCAGTGCCCGTGGTCCCCCTGTGACTTTACCTACATCCTGCAGCAGGGAGTTCCACAGATAAAACATTAAATCAAGTAAAGGCTTCTGCAAAGGACTGATGGTTGGCTTTTGTTGTGCACAGGTTTCAGGAGAAGGAAGACTCTTGAACGGAGAAGCACAAGGGCATGGAGAAGAAAAGACGAGGTGTAACACCAACCCCCTTCATTCTGAACAACTTGCTTCACTTCTTAATGAGATCCTTTTCTTGGTTCAGGCTTGGGCTGACAGCCACCACCCTGTGTGGGGGACCTGAAGCATGAAGGAGCAAAGGAAGGGCATGAACACACCCCAGGTCCTGCAGAGGTGACTCCCAAGGGGGTAACCATTGAGGATACCCCATCCCCTGGGGAGACCCCAACTCCTGATTCCCCAGGGGATGTAGATCCCCTTTTGGAGAACTCAGACTCTGATATAAAGCTGCTCTTGCAGCACTTAAGCTACACTCCAGCGGCTGCATTCTCATGGGAAAGCCCATTGGTGTATTATGCTTTGGAGAGGGGAGGGAATGGTAGGGGCTTTGGTCCCCTCTTTCAGGATCATGTGCTTTGGAGGACAGATCAGCTGGGGAATCCTGGGTGCGTTTCTGGGCTCAGCTACCAGCCCACCCTGCTTGCGAAAGTAAATAAAATTCTATTTTGTACATGAACCTCTGTGTTACATTCTTTCTGGGTGTTGGGGAACCTGGATTGTTTATGCTGCTGTAACAACCAACCCATTGTGTTGCGGCGGGGGGGAGGGACAGGGATCCCCTTCACCCTCCCCTGACTGACCTCCCCCCTCTCTTCTTTCACCTCTAGTTCTGAATTTGCAGCCCTTTGCTCATTCACACTCCACAGCTAAGATCAGGGCCCTGTTGGGCCGGGCAATGCACAGACACAGCAAGGGACAGTTCCTGCCCCAGCTGAGATCAGGGCCCCATTGGGCCAGGTCCCACACAGACATACCACTTGCCCTCCCATGGCTCCCTCTTTTCCACCTTCTTGTTCACCCTGTCCCCCCAAATATCTCCCTGTCAGCTCCCCCTTTACCACATGCAACCCTTGCTCCACCCCAATTGCCAAGCAAAGCCCTCTGCCCTCATGCAACCCTCTCCTGAATTGCTCTTCCTGCCCCCTTCAGCTTTCCCTCCCCGACGACTGATCCACTCAGCCCCCTCCCCCTATTGTGCCCCTACTTTCCCTCTCCATGACTTGTCTGAGCCTACCCTCCCCGCCATAGCCCTACTTAGCCCTGCCCTCTGTATCTCCCCTTCTTCTGTGACCACACTGAGCCTGCTATCCCTGTACCTGCCCGCTTCCCTCCCATCCATCCCCGTGATGCCTGTGAGTACCCACCCAGCTGTAGCTCCCATTCTGCCCCACCTTGTCCCATAGATACCCCACTGAGCCCCTGTGCCCCCTCGAGCCCTGCCCCCAACTACAGCGCCTTTTCCCCCACATCCCTTAAACTTCTCTGTCCCTAGTAGTGAGCCCCAGCCTTTTTTGTTTCCCCCATTGTCCCTCATGGCCACCCCACTCAGTCTCTGCCCCCCAGCTGGATTCCTCAGGCTAGGTTCCCCCTCACTAAGCTACCCCCTTACCTCATATGCCCCCACTCAGCCCACAGTCCCATTGAACCCCTGCTGTATCCCTCTTCTCCCTATGGCCCCCACATGTGCCCCACCATGGTGTCACTGACCCCCACACTGAACCTTCTTCCTCCCATCCCCCACTGTATCCCTCTCCCCACCCCCAAGGGGCCCCACTCAGCCCCTCCCCATGAGATCCATGAAGTGACATAGCCCAGGCTGACCCCCCCGCAGGGGAGGGGGCGGGGCCTCCCACCAGCCCCGCCCTCTCGCTGCCTGGGCCATGACTCAGGCCCACATTGGTTTGCCCCTTCCCAGTCTGTGCCATCCTGTCCGCGCATGCGCGCCGCGGCCCCCATAAGGCGGAAGCCGCGCCGCACATTCCCTTCCTCCCAGTAGTCCCAGCGCCGGGAGCAGGAGGCGGGGGGGGGAGCTTTGGGAGGGGGGACCCGCCCCCGGAAACGGGAAGCGGTCCGGAAGTGGCGCGTGCGAGCCGCCGCAGGCAAGCAAGCAAGCAGGGGGCGGGCGCTGGCAGAGCCGGGGCAGCCGGGCAGGGGGCGGTGCGCGGCGCAGACCCTTCCCCCCGGCAACCGGGCCCGCGGCGGACGGGGGCCGGGCAGCGCCATGGCGGAGATGGCGACGGCCACAGCGGCGGCCGGCCCAGGGGCCGCCAGCGGCACCGTGACCGAGACCGTCACCATCGAGCCAGTGAGCGGGATCGGGGCCGCCCGGGGGGGGCAAAGTAAAATCCCCGGATTTGGGGGGGTTAATTTTTGCGGGGGTTTCCATAAAATCCCCGGATTTGGGGTTTTTAAATAATTTGGGGGGGTCACTATATAATCCCAGCATGGGGGGGGGGGTTATAATTTTTGTGAAGGATCACTATAAAATCCCGGGCTTTGGGTTTTTAAATAATTTTGGGGGGAGTCACTATAAAGTCCCAGGATTTGGGGTTATTTTTATAATTTTGGGGGGAGGATCACTATAAAATCCCGAGACTTGGGTTTTTTAAATAATTATGGGGGATGATCACTTAAAAAATTCCGGGATTTGGGTTTTTAAATAATTTTTGGGGGAGTCACTATGAAGTCCCAGGATTTGGGGTTATTTTTATAATTTTGGGGGGAGGATCACTATTAAATCCTGAGATTTGGGGCTTTTATTATCATTTTTGGGGAAGGGCACTCTAAAATCCTGGAATCTGGGTTTTTGTATAATTGTTTAGGGGCGCAGGGCTGGGTTTAACATACAATCCCAGGATTTGGAGGTTTAAATCTTGCAGAGGTTAATATCAAATCCTGGGGATTTGGGGCAGAACTATAATTTTTTTTTTTTTTTTTGTGGAGGGAGGGAATAACATGAACTCCCAGGAATTTGGGTTTTTCATATATTGGGAGGTAGTTAAAACCTCAGAGGTTTGGGGCGGTTGATATAAAATCCCAGAGATTTGAGGCAGGTTTATAAATTAGGAATGGAGGTAATGTATAATCCTAAGGATTTGAGTTTCTAATATATTTGGGAGGTTATTTTAAAATGCCAGAGATTTTGAGGTGTGTTGATATAAAATCCTGGGGATCTGGGGCAGATTTATAAATTTGTGGGAGTAACAAAAAATTCCAGGGATTTGTGGGGTTTGTATATTTGATGGGTTAATATAAACCCAGAGAGTTTATATTACCCCAAGGATTTGGGGTGAGTTTATAATTTTGGGGGTGGGGTAACAGAAAATGCCAGGAATTTGGCATTTTTCTATATTTGGGGGCTACTTTAAAACCCCAGATGTTTGGGAGGTTTTACAACATCAGGGCAGGGAGGGGTAAATATAAAATTGCAGGTACTTGGGGGGGAAGGGGCGGTTTGTAAATTAAAAAAAAAAAAAAATCCCAGTATATGTATGGCTTTTGGAATTTTGGGGCGGGGGGGGCTAATATAAAATCTCAAGGATTTGGGGGTTATATATTTTGAGGAAGATTTAATAAATAGTCCCATGGATTTGGTGGTTTTATATATATTTTGGAGCATTTAACATAGCACAGACCTGGCAGGGTTTTGTTTTGTATATGCTGCGGGGGGGAGAGATCTGGTTGGTTTTTTTTTAAAGACGGTAAAATCCTGTTGTCTGTTTTAATTTGGGGAGTGATTGAAAAATCACAAGTATTTGAAGGATGACAAAATTGGGGTGTTAATATAAAATCGTGGAGGTTTTATAAATTTGGAGTGTTAACAGCATCACAAGGATTCGCAAGTTTTATTTAAAGTTTGGCATGCTTATAAAGTCATGGGGATTTGTGAGGTTTTTCATTTGGGGAATTTAATATAAAATGACAAGGCTGTACAGGTTAAATTTGAGGTGTTATAATAATGGGAAATTGGGTGTCTTAATTTCAGGGTTTTTAAAAATGTAGAATCCAAAGGTTTGGGGTGGGGGGGAGGTTGTATTTTGCTTATTTGCGGGGGTTAAATTATAAAATCTCAGGAATGTGGGGGGAGAAGTAATATACAATCATGCGGATTTGGGCTTGGAAACCTTGCTACTTCATGAGATGGGGCGGTGGGAATTCCAGAGAGGAAATGAGGGTTCGTGGGAAACCACTCCTTTTCAAGTGGCTTGGATTTTCACCATTAAAATGAAACCCAGTTTTGATTGACAAGTCCTGGTTCTCTCTGGTAGATATGGGAGGTTAACTAGTGGGGTGGCGGGCGGCGTAAGTTTAAAAAAAATTCATTCAGAGGCCCCCAGCCTGGGCCACCATTTTCCCATCTGCACGTGCCCCTGCCAGTTTTGTACCCATCGTGGGCGCCACGGCATTGGTTGTCACAGCTACCGTGGGCCGGGGAAGCCACAGTAACTGTCAGGTGTGGGAGTTACAGTAACGGTTGCTGGGAAAGTGGGGGCAGCAGTTACCATGGCAACAGTCCCAGTGACGGGAGGACGTGGCACCCATGCGGACACAGCCATTGCAGGAGCGTCGCCATGGGGACCACGGAAAGTGGAATAGGGCGTGGTACCCATGGCGATGCTCCTGGTAGCCGTCACCGTGACGGCAATCTGCCGTCGCTATGGCAGCAGCAGGCCATGCGTGGAGCCCATCAGTGACCAAAGGGCAAGGGACATAGGGAGTCCTGGCAGCCATGGAACGTGGCCACCCCCGCAACCGGAACAGGGCACGGAAGCCATGGAGAGGGCAATGTGTGGGTGCCATTGCAGGGTGTGGTCCCTGGGAAATCAGGCATTGTGCCCCAGGTGGTGTTGGAAGGGACACACTGTGGGGCCAGGCACCCAGGGGCCTCATGGAAGGATTTGCTTAATTGCCAGGGGAGAGCGCTCCCTACTGATCCCCCTACAACACAGCACCCCCTCCCTATCCCAGGTCTCTCTGCCCACCCACCCAGCCAAGCCATCCAAGTTCTTTCTCCGTAGCTTGTCTGTGAACCGACCATGGTCTGATCTCCCCACCCCGCTCTCGCCCACCTCTTTCCACCCCGCCCCCTTCCGTCCCTCTCGGCAGGAGAACCGCAGCCTGACCATCAAGCTGAGGAAGCGGAAGCCAGACAAGAAGGTGGAGTGGTCCAGCGACACGGTGGACAATGAGCACTTGGGCCGGAGGTCGTCCAAATGTGAGTAGCTGCGGTGCTCCCCTTCCGAGATTCCCTCTCCCGGGAGCCCCTCTCTGTCCAGGTATAGAGCCTTTAGCCAGATCGCTCGGAGCAGGGAGGGCCGTGGGGGCTAGTGGTTAGCGCAGGGGAGGCAGGACTGCTGGCTTCCCCATCTCTCCCCTTGTGCTTCCACATCCTGAACACAAAACCTCTTTGCCTTCGTTTTGCTACTGGAGGTCCCACCCCCTGAACCAGCCGATCGCCTGCCCAGATCAGAGCCAGCGGCCCTGCCCCATGTCCCAGTCTGGTTGATCATCTCAAATCCTCCTTCCCCCCCCCACCTCCCTTCCCTCTTCTCCCAGACCAGAGTTATTCTCTCAGTGGCTAACAGGCTGAAGGCCTCCCCAAGGAGCGGAGCCCCACGACTCGCTGGGCTTGGCTGTTTTGCAGGTCCACTGCAGGGGAGGGGGGTGCACCCGTTAGGAGAGATCATTAAAGGACTCCTGGCTCCTACGGCCCTTCCCAGCATCCTCCTCTCAGAGCGAGAGCCCCAGGGGAATGGGGGAGCCACCAGCAGCCTGGGCTGTCCCCCATTGCCCCCCAGGCTGGGCCACGGTGCTGTGTGGTGGCCGGCCACTGGGGGAGGGTTCTGACTTCCTGCCTCGCTCTCCACCCTCCCCTGGCATTGCACTGCCCCCACCTTCTTATTCCTGTGCCACACACCCTCTCGCGGCCCCCTCTAACCTCCCCTCCCCACGTGGAACCCCCACTACTCCCTCTAATCTCCCCTCCCTCCGTGACCCCTGTCTCCTTTAACCTGACCCCACCATGTCTCCCCATCTTCCTCTAACCTCCTCTTGCCCCCTCCCCTACCCAATTAACCACCCCTCCATCCCCGTGTAACTTCCCACCCAGGCTGCTGCATCTACGAGAAGCCACGGGCCTTCGGCGAAAGCTCTACGGAGAGTGAGGATGAAGACGACGAGGGCTGTGGCAATGCCCACTGCATCCGGGGCCACAGGAAGGGGGAGCGCCCGGGCCGGGGTGCCGGGAGCAGCCCCCGCAAGACCGAGCCGCCCGGCCAGGACCAGGCTGCAGCCATGCAGCACTAAGCTCCCCCACCCCGCAGGACTGTCCGGGGCACCGCGGGGGATGCGGGCGTGTCCGTCCGTCTGTCCGTGAGCCTGGTGACCTTTGAGCTGCTGTCGTCTTCTGTCCGTCCCGTCCAGCGCCCCGGCGCGGAATGTACCGAGCGACGGGCCGGCTGCGTCTCTGTGCTTCTCCATTAAACGTCTGTGTCGGTGACCACGAGCGGCCGCGGCCTGCTGCTTTCTGCGGGGGGCGGGGCACAGCTGTGCCTGTGGCCTTCTCTCCCCTCCCCCCTTCCCCCTTCCCGTGCCCTGTATGTGGGCCCCCAGCCCAGGCCAGGGCTTCTCATCACAGCCCTATCAGTGGCCTCCCCTTCCCAACACACCACCCCCTCCTAGCTCAGCTTTGGGCTTGTCCCCCAGTGCCTTCCTGCCTTCGATATGCTGCCCCCTGCTAACTCAGCCCTGGGCTTCTGACTCTTCTTACTTTTGGGAAAATTCTGCGCCCAAAATATGATAAAGTTTGTGCACAGTGTTTTAAAGTTCTGCCAAATTCTGCATATTTAAGTTGTGGAAATAACACAATATAATCACAGTCACACCCGTTGCAATGATTTCTGGGAATTTATTTCAAAATGCCTCTCAGCAAGTACATCTGGAATAACGCGAGAAAGATTCAGGACATGGTTTTGACCAGGGATGTTACATTTTATATTTGTACATTTCAAAAGCAGAATCGCAGCAGAATTGCTTGCACCATTTCCCGCTGTGCCTCTACCTCCCCCCACGGAGCCAATGCTGAGAGGAAACGGCTTTTAAGCTGGCTACCCCCAGCACCAGCTCCTGCTCTCCCCCCCAGCCCTGGCTCCCACACCCCCCCTTGCTGTCCCTCTCTGATAGAGGCAGCAATGGCGGGGAAGGGGGAAGCAACTAGTCACATCACTAGTCAACTGTCCGATAAGCTTCTGCTTATCAGATAGTCGAGTAGTCGCTTACATCCGTAGTTTTGACAAATCCAGTCCCTACGAGACATACAGGTTGAACCTCTCTAGTCCGGCACTCTCTGGTCCAGCAACATCCGTAGTCTGGCATGATTTTAGTTAGCTGAATGTCCATTTATTGTGGGTGTGGCCAAGTTTCCTGCAGTCCCATAAAGTTTGTTTACAGCCCCCCAGTCCTGGCTTTCTGTGCTGTGACTTAGCTTTGAGGCCTTCTCTACACTAAAAGAAAGATTACCACTGCCGCGATTGATCTTCCGGCGTTTGATTTAATGAGTCTTGTTAAGACTCGCTAAATCGAACTCAGAAGATGCCCCCACCTAGGTACTCCTCTTGTGAGGAGGAAGGGTAGCCAACGGGAGTGTTTGCCCCCAGCGGCTTCCCACTGTGAGGATGCCGCTAAGCTCGGCTTAAGCTAAGATGACTCCAGCTACATATTCTACATAGCTGGAGTTGCGTACCTTAAGCCAAAAGGCCTGAGCTAACACAAGACCCGTCCAAAGTTACCCCAAACGTCTTTTAAAGCCTAGGAAGTAACGGAAGTGTTGGTAATACTGCTAGACAATATTGACCTCCTGTGGTTTGGCGAATTATCTGGTTCGGCACCTGTTAGATCCCGAGGATGCCCGACGAGAGAGGTTTGACCCATATTCATACAGACCTCTGAGTCATTTTCATTTAAAGGAAAGTACAGCACTGTCTTTCCAGCACCTTGCAGAGGCTGGGGGGAGTTAGGTGTCATGGAGGAGCTGAGGGACCAGGAAGTAATTGTTGGGAAGGAGTCCCGGTGTCAAGTTGGAGGTGGCTGGGGAAGTATGGAACTGTCTTTTGAGAGGAGGGATTGTAGGGAGATTCCCCAGTGCAGACCCTGGCTGACTCCTAGCCTGTCCCATTCAGTCAACACAGCTACCCCATCCCTCGATGTCCCTCTTCCCACTCAGCCACCCCCTTCCCCCATGTGTCCCTGCACCTCCCTGTGTCTCTGCACCCCGTCAGCCCTCCTGTCCCCGTATGGCCCTGTGCCTCCACTCTTGTTCAGCCCCTGTCCCAGTTAATCCTCCCCCACTAGCCCTTCTGAATTGGCAGCCCCGTGTGTCCCTCCCCCCACTCTCTATCTGTATCCCTGGTCTCCTGACCTGCCCCTGCTAGCACTGTGGAGAAGGCAGCCTCGTCCCTTCCCTATCACAGCTGGGGTTCATCCAGGAGCCTCTGCTCTGTCCTAGTGCCACAGTGGCCCCTGGTGGCTGAAAGGCAGAACTATGGCAACTCTCTGGCAGACAGTTACTTTCTGCAGGAAAACAAATTGTGGGCAGCACATGAATTGTGCGCAGTGGTGCAGAATTCCCCCAGGAGTAGCTTCTCTCCCCCCCCCCCAATTCTGTTGGTGCTCCCCCCTCCTGCTTGCCTAACCCCTCCCCAAGCTTTGCTGGCACACTCCATGCCCTGCTAGCCCTGCCCTGGGTTTCTCGCTCAGCTGGACTGGCACCACTGCTCTACCAGTGCTCTTCCATCTCAACCCACTGCCATCCCTTTCCCCTCCCCAATACACACCCAGCTTTGCCAAGGCCCTGCCTGAAACGGGAGCTTTAAGCACTCTTTGTGTTCCTCTTCGTAACTGCAAATGGTGTTGATCACATAACGTTTAAAGTGTCCTGGTCAGAAGAAAAACAATCTCTGGCTGTCGGCCTGTTTCCTTCCATGCTTCTTTCTGATGTATAAAGGGGGCTTGTCTGGATTTTTACCTGGGTGAGGTGTTTTTTCCCCCCTCCTGCTTGCTTCCTTTTGAATGCTAGAAATCTAGGGTTCTCCCCTGGCTGTCTCTCGAGGTGACTAAAGAACTGGTGGTGTTTCCAGCATTGTGGATACTTTGGAAGATGAACATGTGCTATTGGTTTGTGTTCAGTTGAAGGCTGTTTCTTTGCAATTATTTCAAACACTCCCAAAACAGCTGGGAGAAGAACCGTCTTTGTGAAAGGGCCCCTGTTTCTCAGCCCCTTTTCCCTTACAGCCTCTCTTGATCTGCCTCACTGGTTCCCTTAAGGTGGCCTCCAGCACAACAGAGAAATCAAGGCTTGGAAGTTTTGCTATTTTCTAAATTAAGAACAGATTTCACCGTCCCCTCCCAAATAAACCCCCTACCTTGAAAGCTTTCTCTATGCCTCATAAAGGGCATAAGCTTGATTCCTACATAGGTATGCTCTTTGATTTGCTTTCAATAAATATCCATCCCAGGGAGAGAAAGTCCTGCAGCAGTGAGTTCTACAGCTCCACTGTGCATTGTATGTGCTGATACTCCATTTCCTTATATGCTGCCATCATGCCTGCAGTGATGCTGTATCCTCTCCCAGAGCTGGGCATGAAACCTTGTGGTTAGAACATTGAGGTTGGGATCTGGGGCTCCTGGGTTTTTTCCCCAGCTGTGGAAGGGAAGTGAGGTCTAGGGGGTTAGAGAACAGGGGGCCTGGAAACTAGCATTTCTGGATTTGATCCCCAATTTCAGGAGAGGAGTGAGTCTCAGGGTAAGAGCAGTGTGTTTTCATTTAGCTCTTTTTGTGCTGGTCAATGCCTCGCTTAACCGTCCCATCTCTGAATCTCTTCTTTCCCTGAGATCCGGCCTGCCTCTACTTCAGCTCTCTGCTAGCTCTGATCATTAGACGGGGGCCCCCAAAAGGGAGTATGTTGTAGCTAATATGCCTCTACTGCTTCTCCGTTCAAATGCCCACTGCAGATCACGCATCTGCTCTGGAAATGCACATCTGAGATGGAGCAGAGCAGGCTGCTAAGGGCAACACTGCGGGGATGGCTGGCCCGATGCTGAAATGCAGCTGCCTCTGGGGTGGGGGTGGCATGGCAGCTGGGGAACAGCCAAGCAGCAGCTGGCTCGCTCTTCCCGTTTGCAAGAGTGAGGATGCTTCAGAGGAACAGGTGTCTCGGCCTGAGCTGGTATTTAGCCAGGGGCCGGGGGGGTCCTGACGCATGTGCAGCCGATGTGAAACTTTTATCACAGCCACTAAGAGCCGTGGGTTTGCCTTATCCAATATCTGCAGCCTGAGGAAGCACAGCGCCCCCTGTAGACGGAGTGAGGTATTGGCAGCAGTGCGGAACAGGAGTTTCTTTTCCAGTGGCTGGGCCAGTAGATGAGAGGCTGGGAGCCAGAACTGGGTTCTCCTACGGAGGGAAGGGGGGGGAGGATCTACTGGATGAGAATGGGGGAGGGAGGGGTGTGTGTTAGGACTCCTGCCCTACGTGTGGTGTCTAGTGGATGGGAATGAGGCAGGGAGAGGTGAGTGTTAGGACTCTTGGGTTGTGTCGGCTCCGGGAGGGCTGCAGGGCTCCTGGGTTCCCTTTTGTAGCCAAGCCCCCTGCCGCAATCCAAGCAGGGATGGATGGACCCAACCTACCAGGGATATCAGCGAGATCCAGCCAGAGTGGGCCTGGGTATCTTCATGCCACCCTTTGGCAGTCCCCTCCTATGGTCGGCGGGCAGCCCAGCCAGGCCTGGACCCCATTGGGGAGAACACTTGGGAAGCGGAAAGGTGCAAGGAGGGAGGCGCTGGCCCCCCTGTGTCTGAAGCTATAGGGTGCCCAAGAGTCACCCCCTAATATCCCACTAAGAGCACCCCAAGAGTGTCTAAGTCCAGCCCCAGAGGGGATAATTGAGGCAGGATCCCATAATGCACCGGGCTGGGGACACCTCTCTTGTATATTGGCTTTGTCGCCCTCGGGTGCCAGCCTCATACGCCGCAGTTGAGTCCAGCTTCCTGCAGCTGGGTCAGCCTCAGGAGCCGGGTTCCCTGTAAGCTGAGCGCTTGGGCGGCCACCCAGGAGAGAGTCCAATGCCACCCGGCTGATTAGCAAAGCGCCCCCAGCCGGCAGCAGGTGTTTTGACTGGTGGTGCACATCCGCACCTGCCTTGGTGCACAAAACAACATTTATTCCACGCATGAATGGAAAAAAAATTGGAGGGGACGCTGGTTAGGAAGGAATCTGAATGCGTGGATGCTTTCCTCCAGAGGCTCCTGGATTGTCTTTCCGCACCTGGGTCCTGGAGGAGGCTCCAACGCTAGCTGGAAACAGCAGGAGCTGGGCCCCAGCCTCTCTCACTGCAGCTCCTGCTGGCTCAGACCCAAGGCCCAGGTAATGGGCCCATCTGCCTTCAGCCCTGGAGACTGGCTGGTGGGAACTCCCCGGAAAAACAGCCTGGCAGGCGAGAGCTGTCATTACCCTGGAATGCCCAGCCCCGGGGGATGGGATTAGAAAAGAGTCGCCTTTTATGGAGGAATTCTTCTCCAAGGGGTTGATTTGCCAAGCGGCTCCGCAAGAGGCAGGGCTCCTGCTTTCTCTCCCCAGCTCGAGGCGGGCAGTGGGGGGCTAGTGGGTTAGAACAAGGTCAGGGCTGGGGAGTCGGGGACTATTCTAATCCGGGTTCTATTCCTGTCTCTGGGTGGGGAGTGGTGTCTAGTGGTTAGGGCGGGGGGGAGGCTGGGAACCAGGACACTTGAGTTCCATTTAGAGTCAGTCACTTCCTCTCTCCCAGCCTTCGCTGACTCTCTCCTTAGCGATTCACCCCTCACTGGAACAACTTGTGCCCAGTGCCCTCCCACTGAAACCGGTGCTGCGGAGGCACTGGGCTGGAGCGAAAGCGGCCAGCAGGAGGGGTAACGGCCTGTGAACCTCCACATGCCTGACGAGTTTAGCTGGCTGCATGGTACCCCCACTGACCCAACTATGGGGTTTAGGGTCCAGGCTGTGGGAACAAAATAACCCACGGCTGTCCCAGTGGGGGAGGGGGTCTGGGGCAACCCTTCCACTGCTGGGGGGAAGGGGCGGCAGGCAACCGCCTCTGCCTTGCCACCAGTGCTCCCCCATCCCTGAAGCCCCCTTCCTATGTGATGCAAGCTGGGGGGGTCAGGGAGCGGCGGCAGCAGGAGGGAGATCACCCCCCCATCTGCTTTCACCGCAGCGTTGGGAAGCGGAGCGCCCTGGTTCCAGCTCCGCTCCTCCTGCATCCCTTGGGAGGGGTGAGCTAGGGCCCTCTGCCATGGTAAGTGTGTGTGTGTGTGTGTGTGTGACTCCTGCTGCTGTCCTGTGCCAGGCCCCCCAAGAAATCCCCCAGGCCACAGCCCCGCAGTTCCATCTCTAGGATGGTTGAGGTGGCCCCCAAGCCCACAGCACATGGCCTGGGGTGGCGGCCCGGAGCCATCCTATTGAGAGCAGCAGGTATGCTAGACCAGGGAAGGCGTTGCCTCCCCAAACCACCAGCTTGGCTCCGCCCACACTCTGCCCCCAGAACACCTGCTGCAGGCCCACGGTGGGTGGAGTGTTGCTGGGGGCGGAGCCAGGCTGGGGGCAGGGCCTGGGCAGAAGGGGCGTGGCCAGGGTCTTGCCACCCCCTGCTGGCCACACTCTCTCCAGAAGAAGCAGCTCCGTCCCGCTCCCCACCCAGCGGCCAGGGAAAGCAGCCAAACAGGGAAGTGGTACAGGGGGAGAAGAACAGTCAGAGTCCCTCCCCGATGATCCCTGTACAGCAGGGTTGCCAACCGTCAGTAAATTTATGGACAGTCCGTAAAAAATCAGCTGAAATTGGACATGTCCATAAAGTCCATAAAAAAATTTAGGTGTCCGTAAATTTCATAAAAGTGCAATAAAATGTCAAAAAACAGCAATTATTCTATAGCAATTACATTTCTTCTGTGCTGCTTCAGCCATTTTACTGCAGAGCAGCGAAAATTGGACGTTTTAGTTGTCAGTGTTCGGATGTACGATCACAAAATGGAAAACTTCCAGGACCATGACTGACTAAATGAAAGCGAGTTAAATAGCATATTGTTCTTGTGATGTATGAATGACAACCATTACTTTTCACTTTTGGCCATTTATGTCGTCTTAATATAGTATAAAAATTATGTCTGTAAAAACATTTGTCTGTCCGTAAATGTTTCCCATTTTGTCCGTAAATGAAATTTCTGTGGGTTGGCAACCCTGCTGTGCAGCGCGGCTGTGGGGCTCGGCCCTCAGCTGCTGCACCCCAGAAGCATCCACCCAGTCCCTCCTCCAACTGGCCGATTGGGAGCTGAGGGAGGGGGGAGGTCGCACCTGAGTTTGCATGCTCCCCCTGCCCGTTGCTTCTGCCGTTCCCTTTGGCACATTCCCCTGCTGTGGGCAGCCCACCTGCCACAATCCCAAGCCTGCGGTCTCTCTCTGGGCACATTAGCTTGTCTGATTCAACTCTATTCTCCAGCACAGAGGGGACAGGGATGGAGAAGACAGCCAGACCTGTGAGATCCAAGCACCAGTAATGGCTCCACCCAGGTACATGTGAAACAAAATCGCAACACGTCGTGGGCCTGCAGCAGGTGTTCTGGGGGCAGAGTGTGGGCGGAGCCAGGCTGGTGGTTTGGGAAGGCAACGCCTTCCCTTGCCTAGCATACCTGACCAGCCACATTTTGCTCTCAAGTACCTAAAAGGGTGTCACAAGGAGGAGGGAGAAAAATTGTTCTCCTCGGCCTCTGAGGACAGGACAAGAAACAATGGGATGAAACTGCAGCAAGGGAGGTTTAGGTTGGACATTAGGAAAAACTTCCTACCTGTCAGGGTGGTTAAGCACTAGAATAAGTTGCATAGGGAGGTTGTAGAATCTCCATCCCTGGAGATATTTAAGAGCAGGTTAGACAGACATCTATCCGGGATGGTCTAGACCAGTGTTTCTCAACCAGTGGTACGAGTACCCTCAGGAATACTCAAGAGAAGTCTGGGGGGTCCATCAACACAACTGAAATTTGGAGAAAACTGAATTTTTGTTGTAAATTTTACAGCGCTTTATTATTTTTGTACCTTTTACACCCCAGAATTTCATCACCCGCCCGGCTACAATTAAGTTGTTTAAACAAATGTGTTGAAATGGTAGAAAAAAATGGTGTGTGTCTGAAAACTGTAGGTACTGGGGATACTTATAATTTTTTTTAAAGGGGGCACTTTATAAAACAAGGTTGAGAAACACTGAACTAGACGGTGCTGGGTCCTGCCACAAGGGCCGGGGACTGGACTCGATGACCTCTCGACGTCCCTTCCAGTCCTAGTATTCTTTTTCCAAGTTTTGGGGTGATCCTGGTAATTTTTTTTCCATGACTGTAATTACACTGCTCATTTATTTCCAAGGTGCACGGTAAAATGGTGGTGCTCCCTTCCCCATATCCTCTAAAGTTCATTGTAAGCCCCTTGGCAGGATCCCCCTACCTCGCCCCTTCTCTGGTGTCCCTCTCCCTGTGGCCTCTGCAGGTCCCTGGAGCTTTCTTTGAGCTGTTTGACCACAGAGAGAGGCAGAGCTGCAGCCTTTGGTGGGCAGAAACCCCTGCTAGTCTTGGGTGAACCTGCTGGCTCGTGCCAAGTGCAGTAATTTCTCTCGCAGGGTTTCGGGGCCATACCACTGGCTTGAAAAGAAAACCAAAGCACGAAGGACGGGCTGGTCCAACTTTCCCGGAGGAGTTTATTTTTCCCCATCCTCCTCACGCTCAGAAGAAAAAAAAAAAATCCCTGGCCATAGAGGCCTGCACTGCACTAAATACAAGGTTAGCAACACAAAATCTGGGGACAGGTGTGCACGCAGCCAGCACGGGCTGTGACAGAGCCGCAGCGGACGGAGCGGACGGCAAAACTCTGGGGAGACGCGCAAGTGGATGGCATGAGGCTGCTCAGTGGGACAGGATAGCGACTGACTTTGTGGGGTCTCAAGCTACAGGGGGCTGGCTGGTTCGGAAACGAGGAGGCAGGGCCTTTCCCCTCTAGGGGGCACCGGCTCTGGTCTGGCCTGGGGCTTGGGGGACTGACTGGCTCAGAGGGGCAGAGGAGACATGGGGCCTTTCCCCTCTAGGGGGCACCGGCTTTGGTCTGGCCCAGGGTTTGGGGAGGGGGGCTGGCTCAGAGGGGTGGAGGAGACATGGGACCTTCCCCCTTTAGGGGGCACTGGCTCTAATCCCAGGCCTGGCTGGCTCAAATGGGGGAGGGGAAATGGGCTATGGGGCCTTTCCCCTCTGGGGGGACACTGGCTCTGTTTCAGCCCCACAGTGGGCGGACTGACTGGCTTGGGAGGGGAGGGGGAATGGGACATGGAGCCTGTCCCCTCTCAGGGGCCCCGGCTCCCATTGTTCGCCGTGGAAAATTCCTCCCAGCTGTGCTCTGAAAGGTGGGCTGGGGGGTCCCGCTTGTGTCCTTAGGGAGGAGACATTTTGGCGCCCATCCCCAGGGCTGGTCCATAAGGATGCTGCTTGGCCCCGCCCCGTGGGAGGGGACCCCGGCTGGCACAGGGCGGAGGTCTGTCTACAGGGGGCACAGTGTGTGCCATGCCCTAGCTCCGCCCAGGAGCACGCCGAATCTCTCCAGGGTGGCCAGGGCTGCTTTATGAGGCACAGATGGACGGGCCAGATATTGTCCAAGAGGCTCAGGTGAGGATGGGCGGTTTGGGCAGGGGGTCCGGCATCACGTCAGCTGCAGAGAGAGGAAGGAAATGGATGATCATCGCCCCCAAAAGGACCTACCGGCTTACTATGCTAGGGGCGCTTGCCCGGCGCTGAGATGCAGCCACTTCTGGGGCGCAGCAGCCGAGGGCCGAGCCCCATAGCAGCACTGCGCAGGGATCATCCACCCAGCCACCCATAGGGTAGGGGCAGCGACACGGAACAGCTGCACTAAAATGCTCCCTCGGGGCCGTTCACTAGCACAGAGATGCAGCCACCTCTGGGGTGGGAGGGAGCTGCCCCATGCCACTCCACAGGGATCGCTCACTTCGAGCTAAAATGCAGCTGGTTCTGGGGCGGAGGAGTGGCTGCTGGTTAAGAGCAGTGTAACAAGGTAGGACAGGGAGCTCAGAAGGATCCTGAACGTAACGGCAACAGCCAGGAGAATTTATGGCGGTGGAATTAAATCGGCCGCGTTGGAATTCCGTATCAGCGGTGCCAACATACACTGTACAAGAGAAGAAAGGGGAACTCACCATTTACAGCTCTTCCCGATGCCCTGTTGGAAAGAAGAGAAACATTATTAGACTCCAGGTAGACTTGGCCATCAGTCACAGGGCAGGGGCTGTTGGACAGAGCTGGGGGATATCTTTCAGCTGAAACTTTTTTGGGGAAAATCCCTCCCACAGATTTGGCAAAACTACCGTATTGTGGATTTGCATCAATGTCATCAAATTCTTCTTTTGGGGAGGAAAAAGAGATTTAAAAATTCATGTCAATTTTGCTGAATTGTTTCCAAAGAAAAACAAGCAGCCGTTTCCCCTGAAACTTGCGTCAGTTTCACGGAATTGTATATTTTGGAAAACAAAATCAAATGACCCAAAGAAGAATCAGAAGGTTTCAATTTTTTTTGGTAGGAAAGGACTTTTCATTGCACTAGTTTCTTTCCTTTTATTTTTAATAAAATTCAGAAATAATTGTCAAAAGGTCATCATTGAAGCACAAAGTTTTGTTTGACTCAAAATGTATCCCCCCCCCCATTTTTTCCTTCCCCAAACATTTAAAAAACTTTTGGTTTTCAACTCATCCCGAAACAGTAGGTTTTTAACAGTTTTTTAAAAACTTTTCCAAAGTGCTAAAAAGCATGCCAATTCAATGGAACTGTTCATTTCAGAATTTTTTTAAAAAAAAGTCGATTAAAAAAAGTAACAAAACCTGCCACAAAAAAACCAAAAATTCAATGTTTCAGTGTTTTGGTTGGAAATGACTGTTCAGTTCATAAATTCCCTTTCATTTTAATTACAAAAAAAATCAAAACAAGTTTGAGAAACTTAAAACAACAAATATTCTGGTAGCACTTTAAAGACTAACAAAACATGTAGATGGTATCATGAACTTTTGTGGGCACAGCCCACTTCTTCAGATGACCTGTGCCCATAAAAGCTCATGATACCATCTACATGTTTTGTTAGTCTATAAAGTGCTACCAGACTATTTGTTGTTTTTTAAGTTTATCCTGTACAGGTTAACTCGGCTACCCCCTGAAGTTTGAAAAAGGTCAATATCAAAATAAAATGCATTGCTCCACTGAAAGGTGAATTTTCTCCCCACTTTTTGCTTTGCCAAACATTTGGTTTCAACTCAACCCAAAACATTTTTTTTTCACTTTTCTGAATTGTGAATGAATTGCAAACTCCATTATTTGCCCATTCTATGTTAGCCAAGAATGTATCCTACGATTTCTTCTCCAGGACTCGAGGAATGACCCATAGACAGGACAACGCCACCAGGGCTAGGGCTGTCTTGAACCCATCTGGCTAATCCCCATTTCTGCTGGGATTGCATTCCCCCGCCCCCACCCCCGGAAGGCTGCAGCTACACTGTCAAACCATGGAAACTCAGAGCTGCTGAAAGACCCCAGACCAGCAGCCCCTGGAGAGCAGAAATCTCTGTGTATTGATGGGGGCACAGCCTGGGCGCCCACAGAGCCAGTATCTATCACCACCCCCACAAGGGTCTCAGCACTGAGCCAGCTCAGTGGTGAAGCCTCATAACCTCTCTGGAGAAACTGAGGCACAGAGAGGGGACGTGAAGGAAGAGAATCCCTCCCACTGTAATCACTAGACCCCACTCCCCTCCGACAGCTGGAATATAACTCTCTCTCTCTCTTACTGAGTACTAGAGCCAAGTAAGGGCTATACCCCAGTAATTCCTCTTGCTGGGTCTGCCAGTCATGGCATATTGGTGGCTCCTAACATACCAGCTCTAGTCCGCTTGGGAAAGGTGCCCAGAGGGACTCCTCAAACCCTACGCAACCAACACCCCCAGCTATCTCCGAGACACTACTGACTTCCTAAGGAAACTACAAAACATCGATAACCTCCCCAATAACACCATCCTTGCCACCATGGATGTAGAAGCTCTATACACCAACATCCCACATGAAGACGGATTACAAGCAATTAGAAACACTATCCCAGAGGACACCACTGCCAACCTGATAGCAGACCTATGTAACTTTGTTCTCACCCACAATTATTTCCAGTTTGAGAACAACTTATACCTCCAGATCAGCGGCACAGCCATGGGTATACGCATGGCCCCACAGTATGCTAATATCTTTATGGCTGACCTAGAACGTTTCCTCAACTCCCGTCCCCTTTTACCCCTTCTCTACTTACGCTACATCGATGACATCTTTATGATCTGGACGCATGGCCAAGAAACACTGGAGACATTCCACAGAGATTTCAACAAGCTACACCCCACCATCAACCTCAGCCTGAACCATTCTACACGAGAGATCCATTTCCTGGACACCACAGTACAAATCAACAATAGAAAATTAGACACCACCCTCTACAGAAAACCCACTGACTCATACAGTTACCTACATGCTTCCAGCTCCCATCCAGCACACACCATACAATCCATCATCTATAGCCAAGCCCTTCGATACAACCGCATCTGCTCTAATCCCACTGACAGAGACCAGAAACTTCAGGATCTCTACCAAGCATTTATAAACCTCAACTACCCACCGGAGAAATAAAAAGCAAATTGAAAGAGCCAGACAAATACCTAGAAACCATCTACTTCAAGACAGACCCAAGAAAACCAACAATAGAACACCACTTGTCATCACCTACAGCCCCCAACTTAAACCTGTCCAACACATTATCAATAAACTACAGCCTATACTGGAACAGGATACTAAACTCCAAGAGGCTCTGGGAGACAGACCCATAGTCTCCTATAGACAACCACCTAACCTCAAGATGATTCTTACCAACAACCACAGGACATACCACACTAATACCAACCCTGGTACCTTCCCTTGCAACAAACCCTGTTGCCAGCTTTGTCCACATATCCACTCTGCTGATACCATTATTGGACCTAACCAAGTGAGTTATAAGATCAAGAATACATATTCCTGCACATCCAGAAATATAATTTATGCTATCACGTGCCGAAAGTGTCCGTCTGCTTTGTACATTGGACAAACGTCTCAGACACTTCGCCAAAGGATCAATGCCCACAAAACAGATATTAGACAGGATCACAAAAAAAAAAAACAGTTTCTTGCCATTTCAACCAGAAAGGACACTGTCTCAATGACTTAATTACCTGCATCCTGCTTCAGAAGCCTTTTAAATCTACACTTGAAAGGGAATCCTCTGAACTGTCATTCATGCTAAAATTCGACACTACGTGTCGGTCTCAACAAAGACGCTAACTATCTTACCCATTACAAAGATAGCTTCCCCAATTATCACCTCTAATACCATTAGCTCACAGACATTTACCTTTCCCCATCCCTCTTCTGTTCTGAAATGTGATTTGTCCTTTTCATATGTGTTCATTTTTTGTTAATTGTATCCTTTGGTATATATGGTTGTGACCATTTTCTTCCACTATTTGATCTGAGGAAGTGGGTCTGGCCCACGAAAGCTCATCATCTAATAAACCATCTTGTTAGTCTTTAAAGTGCTACATAGTCCTGTATTTTGTTTCTGCCAATGGGATGGGGATGAGGACTGATGGGGGAGGAAGAGCTGAGCCCAAAGGAGGCTGCCGAGATATTTTACAGCTCAAATCCTGCAGGGGAATCCCCCCTCACTCCTAGCAGTACAGGGAGTATGCAACACACCAGTGGGAGTCGGCATTCAAGCACATTAGCAACACCTGGGCTAAGAGAGGCTGTGTGGTGGCCCAGAGCTCTCCTTTTCACCTGTAGAACAAGCAGGAGTGTGGAGAGAGCATAGTTTCCTCTCATCCATCCAAGGAATCAAATTCAC
The DNA here is from genome assembly GCA_019425775.1 of Rafetus swinhoei. NCBI lineage: Eukaryota > Metazoa > Chordata > Testudines > Trionychidae > Rafetus > Rafetus swinhoei. Next base: position 17,452,486 of record CM033444.1, on the reverse strand, counting down.
CATGTGAATCCGGGGGGGGGGGGGGAGAGGGGGCACCGAGAACAAACCATTCTGTCATCCCAGCTCATCTGGCTGGTCCAGGAGCTGCCTGGGTGGTTACCCTCCGTGGTGTAGGGTCCAATTAAGTTCCTTGCCCCGGGACAGAGAGAGGTAGCTGAGGGACAGTGAAATAAGCAGGTAGGAGGAAGGAGGTGAGGCAAGAGGCGCAGGGTTTCCCGGGGCCAGACCATGCCGTGTGTAGCAGGTGATTGAGGCTGGTGCCCAGGAGGGCTGGTGGAATGCAGAGATACTGAGGTGAATTCCAGCGTGGTGAGTGGGGCGGGACCGGCCCGTGCGGTGAGCACACGCTGGCGATGAGGCAGCGAAGGATACAATGGGGCTCGCCGGGATAGGCTCATGGGCGGGTTGCGGTGGCTGATGACGGATTCCCACATGCCGGGGGCCGGGAAGGTTGAAGAATTCACGAGGAGAAGGCCCCAGGGCGTGGCGCGTGTTTACATGCCGTGTCTTGGCCTGGCCCGCCACCAAGAAACCAGCACGCGGGCTCCCAGCCCAGCGACATGTGCAGTCAAGTGCTCGCAGCGGGGGGAGGGCTGGGAGCCAGGATTCCTGGGTTCTGCACCCAGCTCTGGGAGAAGAGGGGGTGTGCCCCGTGTTGTCACGTTATTGGCTGTTAAGGGGAGCGGCCAGATCACTGCTGCACCCACGGGGAGGGGGGGGGTGTTTGCCCCAAAGTCTGTACAAAGGGGGCCATGTGAGGTGTCAAATGAAAGCTTGTGTTCTACTGATTCTATATATGCTATTCATGGACTTGTGTGATGTCTGTATGTGGAGTTATGAATATGGACTCTGTGCTGCTACTGGCCTGCACTGCCTGTTGTAAAGGAGGATTGTCCAATGAATGACAATGCTAATTAGCACAGCCCCAAGGACAATGGCTCTCAAGGTGGCCAATACACACCTGAGGAATGCGTCTGGGCACCTGCAAACCAGCCAGGGCAGACTGGCTGCTGACATATGAAACAGAGATAGGTCACTCGACCATGTGACCTGCTCCTGCTTGGAAGGTACCAGGGATGGGTATAAAGTGCCATGAGGCGGCCTCCATCTTGTCTTCAATTCTGCTACTGATCCCAGATGCAGCCTTGCAAGGGACAGAGAGCCAAGAAGGATTGCTGACCCATCCTGACATAGGATGTACACCAGAGACTTTTAAGGTAGCAGTCTGTAACATCTCTGCTAAGAGCCTGCATCAAGAACTTGGTGATTGACATATGTAATGTATTCTCCATAATAGCCTGACTCTCCAGCTTTTCTTTCTTTTATTAATAAACCTTTAGATTTTAGATTCTAAAGGATTGGCCCAGCGTGGTCTTGTGGGTAAGATCGAAAGCGTAAATTGACTGGGAATCTGTGGCTGGTTCTTTGGGACCGGGAGAACCCGTTCGGGGTAGGTGAGATTGGGTTCTATAACCCCTCACCTGTGTGTTAGGCCTGGGGCTGATTGCAGGGCCGGATTAAGGGGGGGGCTAGCTGGACAGCTGCCCGGGGCGCCAACCTATAGGGGGCGCCTGATTGAAGTGGTAAGGGGCGCCACGCGCGCCGGCGAGCCACGCATACGCTGCGCACCCGGGGGCGCGACGTATGCCCGGCCCTGCCCCCGGGCGCGTGCCGCCCCTTATCACTTCAATCAGGCGCCCCCCATAGTATGGCACCGGGTGTGTCCACGCATGTGCCGCTCGCCCGGGGGCGCGGTGCCCCTTACCATGTCAATCAGGCACCACGCGCCCAGGGGTGGGGCCACGCATGCGCCGTGCGCCCGCTGCCTGGAGCACAAGTATGGCTCGGTCCGGCACTGGCTGATTGTGGCACAGGGAGAGCTGGGGTGTCTGAGGGGTTTTGCTCGTGAGGCTTCCTGCTGGCCAGATTGGCAGCTGAAGTGCTCCGTGTGACTGGGTTGTGACCTGTTTAGGAAAGGTCTCCAGTCTGGGGCTGTAAGGAGCCCTGGTTTTCAGCAATTCGCCCTGAGCGAACGCCCTCAGAGGTGCCCAGACCCGGCCCGGTCTGTCACATGTGTGGAGCATTGAAATGAGGAGAGGTGAGAGTCTGGGCAGGGAGTGGGGTCTAGAACATAAGAACGGCCACACTGGGTCAAACCAAAGGGCCATCTAGCCCAGTGTCCTGTCTGCCGACAGTGGCTAATGCCAGATGCCCCAGAGGGAATGAACAGAACAGGAACTCTCCAACCGATTCCTCCCATCGCCCATTTCCAGCTTCTGACAAAGAGAGGCTCGGGGCACTGTCCCTGCCCATCCTGGCTAATAAGTATTGATGGACCTAACCTCCACAAATGTAGCTAGCTCTTTTTTGAACCCTGTTAAAGTCCTGGCCTTCACAACATCATGTGGCAAGGAGTTCCACAGGTTGACAGTGCGCTGCATGAAGAAGCAGAGGCACCCTCTCACGGTGCATTGGCCAGAGCTCCTCCATGGCCTTTAAAGCTACCCCCACACTACCTGACTGGAATTCGAGCCTCTTGCGCTAATCCAGTGGCAACTCAACCTTTCCAGGTGACTGGCCCGCTTTCTGGATTTGCCTTGTCTATCCTCCACATCTCACCTCCCTTAAAAACCACTCACCTACGATATCAAACCAAAAAGGGGTCACAAGCCCCTCACCCTGAAACATTGCTGCCCTCGCCTTAGCAAACACCATATAAACATTAACCTGCCATTTCAGCATGTAGTCAAGAGAGCGGGGTAAATAATACAGTGTCTGTCTGAGATCTGAGTCTGTGCTGATGGTAAAACAAGGCGAATCTCTGGGGCAGGGGTAGGGGAACCTTTTTTGGGGTTGGGGCTGCTGACCCACAGAAAAATCAGTCAGGGGGGCTGCACAAAAGTGAGAAGAACCCCTCCCCCCAAAACTAACCCATCTCACTGACGTGGCCCCCGAATGAGAAGCAAAAAGACACTCCTTACATTCCCCTTGCACATCAGGGGCCGGGGCGGCCGGGCTAGTGGATTTTGTGGGTCCCCCTAGGCTCCAGGGTGTAGCAAAAATGAGGAGTTCAGTGCGTGGGAGGTGCTGCTAGGAGGCAGGTTTGGGGTCTGGGCAGGAGGGAGGGCGCAGGAGTGTGTTGGGGGCTGGTGGGTCTGAGAGCGTGGGAGGGTGTAGGAGTGGAGTGGGGCTGCAGGAGCTGGCTGGGGGTGGGGGGTCTGGGCAGGAAATAGAGTGCTGGTGCTCCAGTCCTGAGGGAGGAGTCCTCGGGGGGACACAGGGCTTGAGCACCAGCATCGCCTCCCCAATACCGAGGGGAAGGCCTGAGCCTCGGGGGCCAGATCCAGGCAAGCCAGGGGCTGAATCTGGCCCCCGGGCCGTAGCTCCCCACCCTGCTCTATAGGAGTGGATGTGCCCCCTGGAAGACCGGTGCATCCCTCCGGAGGGGAATGGCTGCCCAGTCCGGATCTTGGAAGGGTCAGCCCTGCCCCAACCCCATCAACACTTCCATTCCTCCCCCGCCCCAGTAAAATAGGGACCGTGGCGGCTGGGCCACTATGGGAGGCAATTCAAGGGGTCCTGGGTGAAGACAGCACTGAAATAACAGACCTGTCCCCCATCCAGCCTGCCCGCTCCATAACAGGCAGGAGAATGGGCCAATCAGACCAACCAGTCTAGCCCAGGACCCTGCCTTCCTGCCATGCCAGATGGGACCCATGGGGCCCATCTAGCACCCGGTAGCACCCTGTGGCACCTGGTGCGAGGGCTGAGACCTCCTGCTGTGGGGGCCGGGGTGGGTGGAACGGGAGGATGGTTACAGGAATCAGCATGGCTTACAACCCAGCCCCACCGGCTCAGTGGGGGACGGAGTCCCCTTTGCTGATCAAGCCATGGGGCTGGAGCGTGAGGGGGATGTGACAATGTGACCAGTGTTCCCGAGATGCTGCATGCTTGGGCAGCCACTCAGGAACCATTCAAATGCCACCCAGCTGATTAGCAGAGCCCCCGCAGAATGTGTTTCTCTTGGTGGTGCACGTCTACACGTGCCTTGGTGCACCGGACAAAATTTATTCCACATGTGGATGGAAAAATTAGAGGGGAATCTTGCTTTTCACCATCCAGGCTCCTGCTTCTAGCTCCCCCGGTCCATGGTTCAAGTCTCCTATTGTCCCTGGATTAGCCTCCCCTGCGGAGGAGGGGGATTCCTTGTCTCCCTCCCCCCCCAAGAGTCTCTGGATGCCCCCCCCCCCCATTTCTTTCTCTTTCCATATCAGCAATCCTCTCTCTTTCCATCAAATGTTCCCAGTTGTACCCACCCCCATGCTGGTGCCCCTGCCCCTCCATTTCCCACCCCTATGCCAAGGGCTTTTGTTCCCCCCGTTCTTCCCCACATGGTAGGGGCTCTGTGTGTCTCTCATTTCAGGTTCCTCCCCCCCCCCCAATCAGGAGTTCGGGGCACCCCCTTCTCAATCCCCCCCATGGCAAGATTCTGCCTGGCTCCCACCCCATTCCTGGGTCTTCCAGTTCTCTCCCCATGGTGTGGGCTCTGTGTGCTCCCCAGGCCAGGTTCCTCCAGTCTCCCCCTCAGCAGCAGTTCTGTGTCTCTCCCAACCCCACTTCCCCTTCTGCTCCCCAGGATAGATTCTGTGCCAATATTCCCTCTAATGTTTTCCACCCGTGTGCAGAATACATTTTGTTCTATGCACGAGGCATGTGCAGATGTGCACCACTAGCAGAAACACGTGCTGCCAGCTGGGTGGCATTTGAATCTCTCCTGGGGCAGCCGCCCAAGCGTACAGGGAACACGGACTCTGTGGACCCCTCTTTCCTCCATCCCAGGGTCCCCCCATCTCTCCATGCCTGTATTATTCCAAAAAACAACAAAGCACCACAACCAGAACAGGACACTCCCCTGCACAAGCGTCTCCCGCCCGGCGGGGGTGGGGAGGGTGGCTTGGAGAAGGAACAGCTGGTGACAGCCGTGTTGACGCATTGCTTCACGCGTGGAGGGGAGGCATTTGGCTCCCCAGCGATGACAGCTGCGCTAGAGTCTCTATTATTATCATACTCATCCCTCTCTCTCTCTCTCTCGCTCACTCTCTCATGTGTTTCATCTTCTGAGCTCAAAGCAGTTGGCAAAGGAGGTCAGGATCATTAGCTCTGTTTTACTGCATGGGGAAACTGAGGCACAGGAGAGGGGGGCGGGAGTGTGCCATGTCCCAGGCTATTGGCAGAACCAGAAGCAAAGCCTGAACCATGGCCTTCGCTGGTGCTTTGTCTTCCAGGCCCTCCCATGCCCAGGCTAGAATCTTGCAGCAAGGCATTCCGCGGGTTAACCAGCCACCTACCTGCCCTTCCGGCGTGACCGACACTGGGATCCAGCCACCGTGCCGCCGGCGGGACTTGGGTGTCAGGGCCACCTGAGCCGTCTTGGCGTTCAGGTTCTGGGCGATCTTGACCTCCACGGCCAGCTTGACGTGGGTGCGCAGATTGCGCCGCTCGAAGACCCGCTGGCACTGGGGGCAGGACAGCAACCCCGACCTCTCCCGCTCCCACTGGCCCGTGATGCAGGCCCGGCAGTAGCTGTGGTCGCAGTCCAGCAGGACGGGGTCCTGGAAGGGAGCCCGGCACATGGGGCAGATGATGGAGCGCTGCAGCTCCGCTACGGAGCCCCGGCCTTCCATGCTTCCTTTGCCTTCAGCCCCAGCGGCTCCTTCCCCTTTATGCAGGGTGTGGGCAGAAAAGGAGGAGCTTCCCCGGGGCCAGAGCCAGGTAAACATCCTCTTACATAACTGGCTGGTTCTTCCACTCCGCCAGCGTCTCTCCCTGGCAGGAATGCGGCAAGGGCAGTGCCGGGGTTTGACTGGTTCTGGCAAAGGCGGCGTGACCTCCGTAGGGCTGGAGCCAGGACTCTTGGGTTCTGTGCCCAGCTCTGGGAGGGGCATGAGGGCTAGTGCTTAGAGCAGAATGGGCCTGGAGCCAGGACTCCTGGGTTCTGGGCCCAGCCCAGCTCTAGGAGGGGAGTGGGGTCTAGTGGTTAGAGCAACATGGGTTCCAGCCAGGATGCCTGGCTTTTAATCCCAGCTCTATGGGGGGAGTAAGGTCTAGTGGTTAGAGCAGGATGGGCCTGGAGCCAGGGTTCTGTACCCAGTGCTGGGAGGGGACTGATGTCTAGTGGTTAGAGCAGCGTGGACCTGTAGCCAGGACTCCTGGGTTCTGTGCCCAGTCTAGCTGTGGGAGGGGAGTGAGGTCTAGTGGTTAGAGCAGTATTCGCTGCCAGCCAGGACTGCTGGATTCTAACCCCATTCTAGGAGGGGAGTGAGGTCTCATGGTTAGATCAGCATTAGCTTCCAGCCAGGACTCCTGGGTTCACTTCTATCCCCAGCTCCAGAAGGGGAATGAAGCTCAATGAGTTGAAGGGTGGGGAAAAGGGCTGGAAGCCCCATCTCCCACCCAGCCCTGGAAGGGGGCAGGGTCTAGTGGTGAGAGTAGAGGGGGGGGAAGGAATTCTGGCCTTTTAAAATCTTTGGCTCTGTCACTAGTGTGACATTAGGCAAACCCGGCTGCCTCAGTTTCCCCAGTGACAAGCGGCTTACCACCATGCTGTCTTGCGCCGAGGGGGAGGGGGGAAGCGCCGCCCTGGTCTTGGGGATGGACCAGGCCTGACCCAAATGTCAGGGCAAAGAGCCAGGCGCTCACCACAGTAACACATGAAAGAGCCAAGCCCGCGGGCCAGGAAATGCTGGACGGGGCAAAGAGCCAGGGGCAATCCGGCAAGCACCAGCCGTCTGAGGCAAGGAAGAGACAGATCAAAGCACCACGTGAAGGCGGCGCCCATGAACGGCTCCTGTTGTCTGCCCTGGGCAGACGCATGTTCGTTGCATTCCCCAGGAGGGAAGGGGACAGATGTTTGCCCCACTGGACCAGTGGAAAACTGAGTCACAGATGCCTTGCGGCTTGCTAAGCTGCGAGGCCAGGAAGTAGAATCCAGGAGCCCTGACACCCAGACCAGCGCCCCAGCACATACGGGGCCCCAGCTGAGATCAGAGCCCCGTTGTGCTGGGCCCTGTCCAGACACACGGTGGGAGACTGTCCCTGCCCCAGCTGAGATCAGAGCCCCCGTTGTGCTGGGCCCTGTCCAGACACACGGTGAGAGACAGTCCCTGCCCCAGCTGAGATCAGGTCTCCGTTGTGCCAGGCGCCCTCTGAGACAGGCAATTTTCCTCCACCGACCCATGTGCAAACAGTGGATTCGAACAATATATTAAAAATTGGCACCGAGGTAAAAAACCCTCTCCTTCGAGCCGGAATTGAACCAGCGACCTAAGGATGCCTTTTTAACACTCTACAATCCTCTGCTCTGCCAGCTGAGCTATCAAAGGGACAGGCAGAGAAGGTTATGTCGTTCTTAGTGGTGTCTGTCCCTCTCTGCATGAGCCATTTCTTTTCTCTGCCTGGTTTTTCATCTGTATTTTCTTCTCCTCCCCACTGCACTGGTCTCTTTTTTTCTTCCCTCCGTACTTTGTGCCACAGAGGCAGAGGGAGAAGGCTGGCAAAAGAGACCCACATTGAAACAGAAGGCATGTTAGTGAGAGAGAGAAACCTTCCTTCCCCATCCAATCACATCTCTCTCCCCCCGCCCCCCCCCCCCAAAACTTTCCCAGGGGGCCTGCACCTCCATTCAAAATTTTTGACCAGCCTGCCCTGGAAAACGCACCTACCGAAAGGACGAACTCGATGAAGAAACAACACTGGGCACAAGCAGCACCTAATCCCCACAAGGCCACATTCTGACCAATACTGTGGGGGGTACCCAAAAACATCCAGATGACAAAGCAAGGGCGCCTGGACACTGAGCGGGCAGAGGGAGAGGGCGACGGAGAGATCGAAGCAGACAGAAGGCCGGGGGCATGCCCCCATGTCCCTCTCTCGGGAGCTTTGTCTTGTATTTGCCAGCATACTCCCCTTTCCCCCAAAAAACCCTCCCTGATTTTTCACACTTGCTCTCTGGCCACCCTGGGGGTGGCAGCATTCCCTGTAAGCTGAGCACTTGGACGGCCCCCAAGGAAAGATTCCAGAGCCGCCCAGCAGATTAGGAGCGTGCCCATAGCCTCCCACCATGTGTTCCTACCTGTGGTGCACATCCACACATGCCTAGGTGCACGGAACAAAATGTATTCCGCACATGGGTGGGGAAGAAGTAGGGGGAATATTGGAGAGAAGAGGGAATGAGACAGATCAGGCATGAGCGAGGAAAAGCCAGGGACACAGGCATGCCCCACTGCCTCTTCTGAGCCGAGGTTTGCTGAGTAGAAGGGCATAAAAACCCAGGTCTCCCCTTCATTGCCAGTCCTTTCCCCCCACTGTCATCTCCCTGCCTACTCCTGCAGCCTTGCCCGGCATGTTCTACTCAAGGGAGCCAGTGAGGGCTTGAGGCACCTCCCTTCGATAGCTCAGCTGGTAGAGCGGAGGACTGTAGTGGCAGCAGCAGAGGCATCCTTAGGTCGCTGGTTCGATTCCGGCTTGAAGGAGAGTGGGGTTCCTATTTTGGAAGGGCGATTTGCAGGCGGAAGCTCCGAAGAGGAAGGGGGGCTGTGAGCGAGGGGGAAGTGTTGCAAACATGCCCAGACTTGGCAGAGGGAGGGCAGCACACCCGGTGGCGCTGTCTCAGACACACACACAGCACCACACACTGGCCCAGAGTTGGCATGACACAGAGGTGCAGGCAGAGCAATGCACAAAATGACAAAGCAAGGCAATCTCTGGCACTCGTGGAGCAGTGCATAAAGTGACGCACACACAGAGCAATACGCATAAGGACACCCACAGAGAATGATGCAAACACAACTCCCCCCTCCAGAGCAATGCACAGGCTGACACACACACATGGAGACACACACACACACAAACAAGGCGATGCGCACACGGATGGACACACACACACCGCAATGGCATAACACAGACACACATACACACACAGCAATGCCCACACAGATACACACATGAAGAGCAGTCCGCACATGGACGGACACACACACACCAATGGCATAACACAGACAAACACAAGGCAATGCCCACATGGACACAGACACACATACACACACGGCAATGCCCACACAGATACACACACAAAGCAATACACACACAAAAGAACAGTGTGCACACAGACACGCACACACACACCAATGGCATAACACAGACACACACACATACAGGGGGGGAATGCCCACACAGAAACACACAAAGCAATACATACCCAAAGAGCAGTGCACACGCTGGCACACACACCAATAGCATAACAGACACAGACACACAGACATACACACAAAGCAATACACACACAAAGAGCAGTGCGCACATGGACACACGCAGAACAATGCACACATTGACACAATCACAGAGCAACGCACAGAGAACAATGCAAGCGCAACCACACCCCTCCAGAGCAATGTACACACTCTCACACACACAGAATAGCAGCACAGAGACAATATGCAGAGCAACACACACATCAAGAGCAATGCCTACACCGAGCAACACACACACGGACACATTCGCAAACACACAAAGAGCAATGCACACGCACGCACGCTACATAGCAACACACACTGGCAGAGAGATGGCCATGCGCAGCCCCAGATGCACACACACAGAGCAGCACACACACTGACAGCCACACTGGCGCCCTCACAAACACACGTCCCCCCCAGAGAACCCGACACATCGCCACACCCACACACATTGGCACCCATCAGGGAATACACACTCCAGCAGCATTACGCACCCACAGACTTTCTGGCACACACGATGACACACCCAGCAACAACAGCACACGCACGCAGAGACACCTGCAGCGCTTGAGTCAGTATGTGTGTGTGTGTGTGTGTGTGTGTGTGCATGAGGGTGTGAGACAGCCACTCACCCACATTCAGTGCTATAGAACCAGCGCCTCCTAGTGGGGAAAGGCCCCTATCCCATTTCCCCTCCCACCCAGAGCCCCCTGGCCAGGACCCCGAGAGGTCTTTGACCAGGCCCGGTGTCGCTTATGCGCAGCACCCAGTGCCAGGCCTCCAGCGGGGATGTCGTAACACGCCAGGCCGTGCCAGGCTCGATTTCGTCATCAGTCCCCAGGGGCGACGAAAGTCGCGGTGGCATCTGGTCCGGGACATTCCCTGCTGCACGTTCCTCGAATTCTTCCTCCTGACTGACCGGTGGGGCAGGGAAAACACACTGAGCCGCTTTCTGATGTCATCAGTCCTCATCAACAGTTCAGGGGAACCGCCGATGGGGACCAGTCCCCCAACCCTCTGTGGCCAGCGCTGGGGAGATTCCCTCTGCCTCCCCCAGGACCTGACATCCCAATGTGTGTGTGTGTGTGCATGAGGGTGTGAGATAGCCACTCACCCACATTCAGTGCTATAGAACCAGCGCCCCCTAGTGGGGAAAGGCCCCCATCCCATTTCCCCTCCCACCCAGAGCCCCCTGGCCAGGACCCCGAGAGGTCCTGGTAAGGATCTGGTAAGGATCAGCCTGATAGTAGTGGTCCCCACGGTTCAAGGCTAGCTCTGCCTACATCTGGCCTAGATCTGGCCCCGGGGTTCAGGGCTCTTCCCCCCCAGCATTGGGGAGCCGGCACTGGCACTCTAGCCCTTGCTGCCCCCTGCCCAACTGATTCAGGGGTTCCCCAACCCTGTAGTAGAGGCTCATGCACTAAGCTCCAGAGGTCCCAGGTTCCCTTACAGACACACAGCTATACTCCTCTCCCAAAAGAGTGTCCCAATGTGTCACATTTGCTATCTTTTCTGCCTGTGTTTCTATGGGTGGTGCACATCTTGGCATGCCTTGGTGCATGTGCCAAAATTTATTCTGCACATGGATCAGAAAAAAATCAAGGGAACATCGCTAGTAACCTTTCCTCCTTCCCCCCCATCAGCTGCAGCTCCACACTCAGTTTGCATTACCCCATCCCAGTAAGGTAACCGGGATAAATCTGTCCCGAGACCAAGGCCCTCTGTCTTGTCCCCTGCCCCCCAAAGAAGGGCTACACAGCCGTCCCGTGGCTCGCCCCTTTGACCTCAGGCCGGGAGTAGCGTGAGAACAGCAATGCCAGGTCATATGTGAGCGAAGGGTCATGCCTGCCGCAGAGTGGGGTGAAAACATGGGGCGAGTGGCAGTACGACACATAAGAAGAAAAGGTCTGATTTCATGGAAATGTCTAAATCTCAGATGTTTTGGCCCCGGGCCCACCCAGCTCAGCACTGACCTTTCAGCGGACCACCCACCAGCCACCCTGAAGACAAAACACACAGCAATGCCACACACAAACCCCCCAAAATAAAACCCCAAGGTCCTGACTCCCAGCTAGGGTTGCCAGGTGTCTGACATGTATTTTCTTTTCTTGTCAGACGGAAGGCTGCTTGGGATGTTCTTCTCCTGCCATGTCTGTCAGGGGGCGGAGGGAGTGGGGGGATTTAAAGGTGCAGTGACATTTTTTTTTTGGTGCTTTTTCTTTTTTTTGCTCAACAACTGTGGTCCCTTTTTTTTTGTTTTTTTTTCCTCAACCAATTTTTTTCCTGCCATGTTTGGTATTTTTTGTGAAAGTATCTGGCAACCCTACACCCAGCACACCCCTACCACTATAACACTAGCCCATCTCAGGGTGGGATCAGGGATCTGGCCAGGAGGTAGGGTGCAGGAGCTCAAATGACTTCGTGTACTCCCCCAACTCCCTGGGTCTCCACTGGCCGGGGACATGGCAGGGCGGGCTGCGGGCCAGATCAAACGGCTTGGCAAGACAGATCCAGCCTGCGAGCGATCTTGCCCACCCCTGATCAACATGATCCTCAACGAGGAGTGGTCCATACGCAGACCATCGGCCGAATCCAGACCTCCAGTTGCTTTAGAATGGACCCCGAAATCTTTGAATTGACTGTTGTTGTTGTTATTTTTCTATGACGTTCCCTGGAACCCGGCCCTTGCTTGTAACCGTGACCGAGAAATGTGGACTAAAACATGAATGGACCATCCCTGCGCTAATCACTGATGGCACATCAACGACTCCAAGCCTCATCATAACCACAACAGGCCTGAGGGCATCTGGCCTCATTCCCACTCGAACGTCAGGCGGGTTTTATCTTCCCCGGCCCTCCCCGCTTCCCCACCAGCCGCCCTCTTCCTTAAGGGCCGGGAGGACTTGGATGGAGCCCTAGAGGAACTGGAAAGATGGGTCCGACGGCCAGGACAGCCCAGTCACAGTGCGGTGTGTCCGGCGCGGGAGCCCACGTCCATCCTGGCTTCCCCGCCCAGGTTGCCGCGTGCCCCATGCCCTAGATGCGGAACAGGGGAGCAATTATGCTGATTAGTAATAAACATGACACCTTGTGCTGCTATGGGATCTTTGAATCTCGGCATCGCCCACAGCGCTGCTAAAGCTCATTAAACCAATGAACACGGCGCAGCCCTCGTGGGGAGGAAAGGACTCGTAAGAACAGCCACACTGGGTCAGACCCATGGTCCATCGAGCCCAGTGTCCTGTCTGCTGACAGTGGCCAATGCCAGATGTCCCAGAGGGAATGAACAGAACAGGGAACAGAATAGAGTGATCCCTTCCCCTGTCACTCATTCCCAGTCTCTGGCAAACAGAGGCCAGAGACACCATCCTTACCCATCATGGCTAATAGCCAGGGCTCGACAAAGTATTGAATCTACTCGCCCGTGTCGAGTAGATTTCAGCCAGGTGCCCTGTTCATTTGCGGCGCGTGCATGCGCAGTACAGGGCTGGCGAGCGGCTTTCGCCGCCGTTCGTCAAGCCCTGCTAATAGCCATTGGTGGACTTCACCTCCATGAATTTATTTCAATCTTTTTTTGAACCCTGTTAAAGTCCTGGCCTGCACCGCATCCTCTGGCAAGGAGTTCCACAAGTTGACTGTGCTTTGCGCGAAGAAAAAAAACCTTCCTTTTGTTCATTTTGAACCTGCTACCTATTCATTTCATTTGGTGACCCCTAGTTCTTGTGCTACGGGAACAAGTAAATAACTTCGCCTTACTCACTTTCGCCATACCTGTCAAGATGGAGACATTGAGATGCTGAGGGTGACAACTTTGGGAGTTCTGGATCCCAGGCCCCCCCCACTCTGCTCTAACCCACTAGACCAGTGACGGGCAACCCAGGCTAGTGGGCCACACGAGTGGCCCTCCTTTATCTCAGCGGACCGCAAGGTTGTTGTAGCCAAGACGATCTCCCGGGATAAGGTAATTTTGCTCACTGCGCTTGCGTACCTGGAATTTGCAGTGGGAGCGCACTGCTCTCTCAGTCAATGCCATGTGCATTTAGCCTGCACCTCACATCATGGGCCCTGGCTTTCCGCGTGTGTCAACTTAGTAATAACGGTAGGGGAAAAATTACACACATGGAAACCAGTGGAATCTGACCACGCTGCATGATGGCAGCAGTAAACAAAATCTCTCGCAGGCCACATGGGGCCCTGTGGACTGCACACCCCAGCATTTAACTCTACTCCCCACTCACAGCTGGGGAAAAATAAAACCCCAAGCTCCTGACTCCCAGCACCCCCCTCTAATCCCCACTCCTCTCTCAGAGCTATATGGAATCTGGGTTCCTAAAGCTGCTCTCACTAGTAGACCCCATTCCCTGGACAAATCTGGGATTAGAACCCAGGAGTCCTAGCACCCACACCTGCTCTATCCACTCAAGCCTACCACCTGGCTAGATCACAACAGGGGAGTGGGGGCAGGCTGCCCTCACTCCTAGTCTTTAAACCAGATCAGAGACCATCCCCACCCCAGCTGGTAAGGCCCTAAAGAGCAAAGGGGTCCAGGCCCCACTTCTCGATCACTCAGAGTTCACATGGTTGCCTCATCTCCTCCTTGGGCCACTGGTGGAGGGTGTCCAGGTGCCTCCCTGGCCGGCTGGAAGCTGAGCGGGGTAAAGAACTGCACATCATCCCCCTAGATCTGGAAGCCCCCCCCCACACACACACACACTGTCCCCCGCTCCCCGGAGAAGTGGCAGCCGGGGTAGGTGGTGATCCCGGATGGTGGGTGGACGTCCTACCTCCTGCTCCCAGCACCCCCGGGGGCAAGCCAGAGCCACCTGGCTAGAGCGCAGGACGCATAAAGCCAGGGCCCGGGTGGGGGACGGGGGCGAGCAGAAAGCCACGTGAGAGAAGCCCCAGGGTTAGCCGGGTGGTGCAATGAGCTGTCGTGGGACTCAGCCAGCCTGGACCCCCCCAACACCAGGGCGGGAGCGGGGCCTTGGCACGGGAGGCCAAAAGCAGGGCCTATTTGCATCAATTCATGCTAACTGGCTTAAAAACCAGCTCCCTGCACAGACTGGCTCCTGCCTGTCCCCCCGCCCCTTGCTGCCAGCTGCCTCCGTATAGTCATTTGGATTAATCGATAAGCCCTAGGCGCTAACATCGCTGCCCTGTATTGTATGTAACCCACCCACCTTCTGGGAGTGGTGGATTATCGCATCTAGAGGCACGGGGAGAGCACGTACAGAGAGAATAATAATTCAGTTCTACACCTCTAGCTGCCAGCCCACTGCCTTGTAGCTCATATGCTAGAGACTCATGGTCTAAATGTCAGAGATCCCTGGTTCAATTCTGTCCCCAGACAATGAGCATCTGTGGACATATAATGGGACTATGGCCTCAGAGCTTTGCAGAACAGCTCTGGGGATGGATTTTCATTGCTCTGAGGGTCCCAGGGATGGCCCAGAATATCTGGGTTCCTCTCCATTTTGTTGGCCATGAGTGTTATTCACGAGGACCAGATATCTCCATTACCCAAGGGAGCCACAGTTCAATAGCGAGCCAAGTGGTCTGATATACCCCGGGGGCCAGCCTGTAAGCAGAAGATGTGGGTGGGTACCCCACTCAGGATTTCCAGCGTAACACATTGTCCAAACCACACCTAGTGTGGGATAGGATAATGACCTAATACTGCTGCCACCTCACGGAGACCAGCTCCTAGCTGGCCTGGCAGAGGTCTGTGCGGCATTGCTAAAGATTGTAGGTTCAAGCAACATGGTTAACCCATGTTAGGGCCTTTCTTAAGAAAGCAATTCCTGCTCAGAGCTGACCCATACTCAGAATCCTCCATAGGGCAGTTGCAAGGTGTGGGGGGGTCCTTCCTCATTTCTCCCACCTTCCCCATTCCTTCATCTCTGTGAGACACTGGGGTGCATCTGACACTGCACCGTTATTTTCAGATAACGAGCGTTATTTCGAAATAGCAATGCGAGCGTCTACACAGCCATTCTGTTATTTCAAAATAATTTCAAAATAACGGACAGCTTGTTCCAAAATCTGTAAACCTCATTCCACGAGGAATAACGCCTCTTCCGAAATAGCTATTTCGAAATAGCGGCGCCGTTTACACGTACCCTGTAGCTGAATACATGTGAAAGCAGCGCCCTCTGCTGGCTGAAGTGCACAATGCAGCAGAAGGAGCTGGCTGGGGAATAAAAGCGGAGTGGGAACCAAATTTTCCATTACTGAGGAAAAGCCGCGATTTCAAAGTTTGTTTCTGCTCTGAAAGGAAAGCAAAACAAAACTAATTTCAACATTTCCTGCCAAATGCAATTCGGATGGGAAAAATTGCGTCAGGCCAATCAAAACATTCTGGGCATATTAATTACAATGAACTACATTATACTATGTTATCATGGATTCAGAGAAATGTGAGGCTGGACGGGACTTCAAGAAATCAGCCAGTCCAGCCCCCACTTCTGAGATAGGGCCAAGTACATAAGAACTTAAGAGTGGCGGCACTGGGTTAGACCAAAGGGCCACCTAGCCCAGTGTCCTGTCTGCCGATGCCAGGTGCCCCAAAGGGAATGAACAGAACAGGGAATCATCAAGTTGCCCATTCCTAGCTTCTGACAAATAGAGGCTAGGGATGCCCTCTCTGCCCATTCTGGCTAATAGCCATTGGTGAACCTATTCTCCATGAATGTAACTAGCCCTTTTTTGAACCTTGTTAAAGTTCTGGTCTTCACAACATCCTCTGGCAAGGAGTTCCACAGGTCAACTGTGTGTGAAAGAATATTTCCTTTTGTTTGTTTTAAACCTGCTATTTATTAATTTCATTTGGTGACCCCCTCTAGTTCTTGTGTCATGGGAATAAGTAAATAACTTTTCCTTATTCACTTTCTCCACAGCACTCATGATTTTATAGACCTCTATCATATCCCCCCTTAGTCTCCTCTTTTCTAAACTGAAGAGTCCCAGTTTTATTAATCTCTTCTCATACGGGACCCGTTCCAAACCCCTAAATCTTTTTGTTGCCCTTTTCTGAATTTTTTCAAATGCCAAGATATCTCTTTTGAGATGAGGTGACCACATCTGTACGCAGTATTCAAGATGCGGACGTACCATGGATTTATACAGAGGCAATAAGATATTCTCTGTCTTATTCTCAATCCCTTTTTTTAATGATTCCTAACATTCTGTTTGCTTTTTTGACGGCCGTTGCACATGGAGTGGATGCTTTCAAAGAACTATCCACAACTCCAAGATCTCTCTCTTAAGTAGTTATAGCTAAATTAGTCCCCAATATTTTGTACATATAAGACAGGTCTACACAACAGGGCTAAACTTGAAATAAACTACGCAAATTGAGCTACGTTAATTGCGCAGCTTATTTCAAAATAGCTTATTTCTAATTTGGCACGTCTACACAGCCCTTATTTCAAAATAGAGCACTCTTCCTCTGATTTCCCTTATTCATCGTACAATGAGGCTGACAGAAGTCGGAGTAAGACGCCCGTTATTTCGAAATAACGGGCTTGCCGTGTAGATGCGCACTACGTGATTTCGGAATAACTGCCCTTATTCTGACATAATGCTGCTGTGTAGACATACCCATAGTTGGGATGATGTTTCCCAATATGCATTGCTTTGCATTTACCCAGATTAAAATTCACCTGCCAAGTAAACCTAGACCATCCCTGACAGGGATCTGTCCCAGCTGTTTTCAAAACCTCCCAATGATGGGAAATCCACAACCATCCTTGGCAACTTGTCCCAGAACTTCACACAGCACCCTTACCTTGAAATAAGTGACGCAAATTGCGTCGCTTATTTCGAGGTCATTTCGAAATAAAGTGCTGGTCTGACAAGTCCCTTAACCCGCATGGTGTGAGGGTCACAGGGATGCTGGAATAGCGTGCCCGTTATTTCGAAATATATTTCAAAATAACGGGCACGTTTACAGAGGTGGAATTGCTATTTCGGGTTACTTCCGAGATCCCGAAATAGCCCCACTGTCTAGATGTAGCCTTAGAGTTAGGACGTTCTCCCTAATATGGAACCTAAACCTCCCTTCCTGAAGATTAATCCCATTTCTCCTTATTCCTTTCCCTTTCTGAATACAATATAACACAAGATCTTGGGCCATGGGTACTAGGTGATGGGCCAGCTGGGGCCACCCGGTTTCCCCCTGCCAGCTGTTGTCACTACCTCGGTAGCAATGGCCTGGAACCCTGGGCTCTTTTTCAATCTTTAAATCACGAGACCCGAAGCAATAACCCCCTTTGTTCCCCCTCCCCGACCACCCTAACTCCTGTCAGCAGCCCTAGTCTTGAGAAAAGATGGAGGGGGAAACAGAACATTTGTTTGCATGTGCGGAATAAATTTGTATGCATGTGCAGGCACGTGCACCACCAGTAGAAACACAAAACCTAGCTGAGGGGCGCTCTGCTGATCAGCCGGGCGGCATGTGAATCTCTCCTGGGGAGCTCTGCTTACAAGGAACACTGGCCCCAGCTTTTTTCTCTCTGAGTCCCGCCCCCAACATGCCCTACAAACTCCACAGCTCCCCTCTGCCCCACCAGCCGGGCCAGCATTAGGAGTAGCAAGCAGGGCGACCGCCCAGGGCCCCACGCCACAACAGGGCCTCTGCTTCAGCCCGAGTGTCAGGGCTGAGGGCCCTAGGTTTCAGCCCCATGTGGTAGAGCTTTCGCTTTCTATGAGTCTAATGCTGCCCCCCTCCCCCCGCCAGAGGACCCCGTCAGTGTTCCCTGTAATCAGAGCGCTTGGGCAGCCCCTCCAGGAGAGAGTCAGGTGCCGCCCAGCTGATTAGCAGAACAACCTCCGCAGGGGTTTCTATGGGTGGTGCACATGCCTTGGTGCACATAAGAAAATTTATTCTGCACAGGGATGGGGGGGAAAAATGCCACAGGCCCCTGATCCACAACCGCTGGCCCAGTGCCTCTGGGGCTGACCTCCGGCCCTGACTTTCTCTTCCGCTGACGCCCCTCTTCCCGTCGGGGTGGGCCTGGGGGCAGGTGGGAACCTCTGGCATGAAGCCCCAGAGCTGTGCCCCTAGAGTGGCTCTCTCTTTGCCTTTTGCCCCAGATTGAAGGGGACCACAGCGGGGGGAAGGGGGACGAACATGGGGAAGAGGCCAAACCTCCAGGATGGCTTTGCCTTGTGAGGAGGGGGGAGGTCTCCTGCAATCAAAGATCCTTTGCTGGGATAAAAGCTCCCAGCTGGGGTTTGGGGAGGAAGCTTGGAGATGAGCCTGGAGATGTTTTGGGGAGCCTGAGATTTTGGTGGGGGAGCCTGGAGATTTGGGGGAGCCTGGAGATTTGGGGATCCTGGAGATTTTTGGGGGGAGCCTGGAGATATTGGTGGGGAGGGAACCTGGAGATTTTTGGGGAGGGATCCTGGAGATATTGGTGGGGAGCCTGGAGATTTTTGGGAGCCTGGAGATTTTGGTGGAGCAAGCCTGAGATTTGGGGAGCCTAGAGATTTTTGGGGAGCCTGAGATTTTGGTGGAGCAAGCCTGGAGATTTG
Source organism: Rafetus swinhoei (assembly GCA_019425775.1). NCBI lineage: Eukaryota > Metazoa > Chordata > Testudines > Trionychidae > Rafetus > Rafetus swinhoei. Next base: position 17,433,662 of record CM033444.1, on the reverse strand, counting down.
GGGAGCCTAGAGATTTTTGGGGGAGCCTGGAGATTTTTGGGGGAGCCTGGAGATATTGGTGGGGAGCCTGGAGATTTTTGGGGAGCCTGGGGATTTTTTGGGGGAGCCTGAGATTTTGGTGGAGGGAGCCTGGAGATTTTTTTGGGGGAGCCTGGAGATATTGGTGGGGGGAGCCTGGAGATTTTTTTGGGGGGGAGCCTGGGGATTTTTTTGGGGGGGTTCCCCTGGGCAGTCCCCGCTAGAGGGCCCCCTGGTTCCAGCTGCTCCGTGTTTCTTCCTTCCACTCGCTGCTGCCTCCGGGGGAGGTTCCCTGGGCCAGACGGATGCAGCTGCAGTTCCGGGAGCCGGGGGCTTGAGCCGCTGCTGGCCGGGGGGAGGCAGCGCTGCCCACTGAGCGGAGCCTGCAGGTGACGGGGGCGGGGGAGGCTGGGCAGGGGCAGGGAAGGACGGTGGGGAGAGGGGCGGGAGCAAAGGCGCCCAGAAATCAGAGGCCCAAGTCTCCCAGGCAGAGGGGAGGAGACAGAAAAAAGGGGGGGCGGAGCAAGAAGTGGGGAGAGCCTCCCCCCCCAAATCCCCCTGGGCAGGCAGATTTTCTTGGGGGCAAATTGAGGAAGGACAAGCCACTTCCTGGCCAATCGTGGCGGGGGGGGGGGGGATGTACCGCTTGGGGGGGGAGGAACAGGGTCTGGGGAATCCCCCCCACCCAAAAAAAAACCCAACCCCAGTGATTTGGCTCTTTCCTCGCTTTTGCCTCGGGGATTCTTGCTCCTTGGCATGGAGACGGGGGGGGGGGATGAGGCGGTTGTGCAGGCCAGGATTTTGACAGGGGTCCCAAAAGACCTAGATCCATTCGTAGAGGTTGGGTCCATCCGCGGCCGTTCGCCAGGACGGGCAGGGGCGGTGCCCTCTGGTTGCCAGCTTTGGACAATCTTCCCTCTGGCCGGTCAGCCTGGGATGGGCAGACCCCTTTGGGAAGAGCACGTCCGTCGTGCTCCCGTGGGTTCCCAGGGTTCTGCCCATCCCAGGCTGAGACCGGCCCGGCCTCCGGTAACGGCACCTTTTTAGACTTGGCTCCTCGCCCAGTGGTTTGCAAACCGGGTGCTAGGAGAGGCAGGAAGCTGCCTTAGCCCCCCCTCCGCTGCACCGCTGCCTGGGGTAAGCGCCTCCCTCCCCCCCAAAGCCAGAGCCCCCGCCCACCCTCCAGAGCTCCCCTCCTCAGCCCCACCCCACTGCCCCCCACTCTAGTCACATCACATCGGGTCGCGGCCTCCACGATTTTCTTCAACTGGGTCCTGAGAAAAAAAGTTTTTCCCCGGTCTAGTTAACTCCCTTAGCCAAGGGTTCCTGGAAGCCCTGAAGGATTCGGGGTTCGATCCCCTCCCAACCACCGGCTCAGGCTGGCCGTCCTTCCCTTCCCCACGGTATTGACGTTGGTATGTCATACCACGAGGTTTGAAGTCTACGCCGCGGGATCTGATGGCACCAACCGCGGCTGCGGGGGCTGAAAGACCCAGCGCCCAGCGCTTGTCTTCTGTGGCAGACCCGGTGAAGCCAGTAAGCGGAGCCGGGGGGCAAAATCCCCTTTTGTTATCCAGGGATATTGTGTGGGAGGCACTGGCTGTTGTACCATGAAGCCACCAGCCCCCCCCCCCTCCATTTCCTTCTCCCCCCCTGCTGCTGTTCTCTTGGGTTTAGACATCCCCGAGTGGGAGGATGGGAAGAGGGGTGTAAATATCGGTTCAAACAGTTACCCGGTTAAACGATCTCATTTAACAGCTTCGCCATTGGCAGGCAGGCACAGAGCAGTCGGGGTGGGGGTCCCGCCGGGGGCTGTCGTTCTGCTGCCTCTATGGGGCGGAGAGCCCACCTGGCAGGAGCTATAGGGCTGCTTCTGGGATCCTGCCCTTTGTGGCTGGCCATCCACGGGGGTTTGGACCAGGCCCGGTGAACCCGGCGGTGGGCGACCGAGGCGAGTGAGCGGGGACGCACGCGTGGGCCTCCTTCGTCTCCGTAGGTCCGCAAGGCTGTCGTAACCAAGACGGCCTCCCTGCACAGGGCCGTTTTCAGAGCCGTGCGTGCATGCCCGGAATTTGCAGGCTGTGCCGATGGAACCGTCGCAACCCTTTGATTGGACGGACGCGGCTCCGACAGGCAGGGCTGTATGCAATCGGCACGCCCCTTCCTTCACGTGGCTTTATGTGCGTGTCACATGAGTGAGGTCGGTAGGCAGAAAAACGACACGGACAGAAGCCAGAGGGATCTGGCAACCCAGTGCCCGAGGAACGATAAACAAAATGTCGCGTGGGCCACAGATAGAACTCAGCGGTTCTGCATGTGGCCTTCAGGTCGCCGGTTGCCCACCACTGGTTAACCAGTTACCCAGTGATTATTCTGGTAAGCCTAATGCTTTCCAGGTAACCGGTTCACCTTTCACATCCCTCAGTGGGAACAGAGAACAGGCGGTCCTCAGCTTGCTGACATTTGATTTGCAACAAACGGCACTTATGATATTTCTGAATTGACTCCCTCTTTCAACTTACGATGTTGGTGTTGACTTTACGACGTACCGTCCCACAACGCAGTGGGTTGCAGTTCCCAGCAGTGTCCCCTGTAAGCCGGGAGCTTGTGCGGCCGCTCAGGAGAGATTCTAATGCTGCCCTGCTGATTAGCAGAGCGCTCACAGCTAGGTTTGTGTTTCTATTGGTGGTGCACATCTGCACATGCCGTGGTGCACATAACATTATTCTGCACACATGTGGAAAACATTAGAGGGTACACTGATTCCATGTTACAACGTTTTGACACAATTTTCAGGAACCAATTATGTTGTAAGTCCAAGGACTGCCTGTAGTTCAAAAAGCTTTCTGAGAGAACACTTTTTTCCATGGGAAAATGCCTTTTTTTTTACATCAAAATGTTCTGATGGAAATGCATCGATTTCTGCAAAGTTTCATGTTGGAATGCCTGTTTTTCTTTTTACTAAGTTCATCTTGTTTTCTGCTCTATGAAACAGAGCATCCCTTTTATAACCACTCAAATCAAACCGGAACAATGCAGTCTTCTTGAGATGTAGCATTTTGATTGCCCTGAAATGGGGGGATTTTTGGTTTTGGTTTCGCTTCATGGGAAATTTGGCAGCTTTCTCTGTGAGGAATGAAAGCCGATATTGAAATCCCAGGATTTCCCTTGACTAGGGTTGCCAGGTGTCCGGCTTTTATGGCTTCTGTCCGATAAAAAAAAGAGTCTGTTTTTCTTGGACGGAAGGTCGCTTGGGACATTCTTCCCCTGCCATGTCTGGGGGTTTAAAGGCACCGTGAGTCTTTTCTTGTGTGTGTGTGATTGGGGTTGGGGTTTTTTTTGGTGCGGTTGGTTTTTTTTTTTTTTTTGCTCAACCAATTTTTTTCCCACCATGTTCAGTATTTTTTATGAAACTATCTGGCAACACTACCCATGACCAGGGCCGGACTAAGGGGTGGGCGAGCCGGGCAGCTGCCTGGGGCGCCAACCGATGGGGGGTGCCTGATGGCAGCTGTAAGGGCGCGGCGCGCCTTATAGCTGCCATCAGGCGCCGCACGCCCGGCTCGGCGGGCTGCAGTGGCCGCCCGGGGCGGGGGCCGCGTTAACCCCCACAGTGCCCTTCCCCCCGCGGTTGCGGGGCCCTGCATGGCCAGGCGCGGCCCGCCCGGGCAGCCCCGGGCTGCGTGCTAGCAGCGGTGGCCGGGCAGCGCATGCGCCGTGCGCCCACCTGCGCACCCTGGGAGTGGGCTTGCGCATGCGCCGTGCACCCGGGGCCCGGGGCACCAAACTGGCTCGGGCCGGCCCTGCCCTTGACCCTGAAACTCTGAGGCCTACACCGCTTGAAATGGGACAGTGCCCTACCCTTCCCAAAACTGGAGAATTGCTGGTTTAAGGAACTGCCACCAGATTCTAGAATAGCCAGTTGATTTCCAGGGTACTGAGTATAGGGGTGCTTTTTTTCTTTCAGGGGCTGGTGGCTTTTCCATTAGGCGTCGGCGCCTTTCTCCAGGGTGCAGCGGGCTGGCAGAGAGCTCTCCACAGGGACGCCATGCAGGAGAACTATGAAACACTGATATCTCTGGGTAAGGATTCACTCTCCCTTGCTTTGCGGAACTGATAGGTCTGAAGGAACGTGAGAGTCGGGGGGTTTCTGCAGCTCAGCCCCCTAGAGATCCCAGGAGAGACAAATGCTTAAAAATGAACCTGGATCATCTCCTTCGAACTGATCAACAGATTCGTCTCAAGCCTTAGAGACGAAAAGGATCTCCGACGCGGTGGCCGAAGGGAGCCACTTCAGAGAGGTCGGAGGTCAGTGGAAAGTCATCGGTTATGGAGCGGATCCTAGATTGTTTGTTGATTGGTCTCCTTTTGATGTGCGCTGCTCGTGCCAAGGGAAGGTTAGCTGGGATAGCCGTTCTTTCAGGTTGGAAAAGAGGAGACTAAGCGGGGATAGGATAGAGGTTTATAAAATCATGAGTGGTGGGGAGAAAGTGAATAAGGAAAAGTCATTTATTTGTTCCCATAATATAAGAACCAGGGGCCACCAAATGAAATTAATGGGCAGCAGGTTTAAAACAAATAAAAGGAAGATCTTCTTCACCCAGCGCACAGTCAACCTGTGGAACTCCTTGCCTGAGGAGGTTGTGAAGGCTAGGACTATAACAGGGTTTAAAAGAGAACTAGATAAATTCATGGAGGTGACATCCATCAATGACTATTAGCCAGGATGGGTAGGGATGGTGTCCCTAGCCTCTGTTTGTCTGGAAATGGGTGACAGGGGAGGGATCATGTGAGGGTTACCTGTTGTGTTCCCTCCCTCTGAGGCACCTGGCATTGGCCACAGTTGGCAGACAAGACACTGGGCTAGATAGACCTTTGGTCTGACCCAGTGTGGCCCTTCTTATGTGCGTCTAATCGCCGTCTCTTCCGTTTCTCGTTAGCAGAAGAGATGGCCATCAGCATGCCGCGGATCACCGCCATGGCTGAGTCCCACCGCCGAGAGCTGGTGTCGGGTAAGTCCCTGCATGTTGGAGGCGAGGGGAGGTGTGCAAAAGTGGTTAGCAACTCAGGAAGATGGGGTCCCCAGTATGAGCCAACTCTCAAGGAAGCCTGAAAGCCCTGAGGGGAGCTGGGTTCATTTTTTCAGATGAACCTTTTTTTTTAGACAAAACCCACAGCTGCAGCGAAACCAAAGTGTGCTGTGAATCGGCGACTATTGCGATCAAATAAAACCTGAAGGCGATTTGGCAAATCGAAGCATTGTGACTGGTTCCCAACTTTCCACGTCAGGGGGTTCTTTTTGTTTCAAATGTTTCTGTTTTTTTAAGCAAACAAAGTGAGTCAGCAAAATACTTTCAGGACAGTCAAAATCCAAACACAACAGTTGGCCTTTGGTCAAAGCCTGACTAGCTCAGTCAATAGAGTATCAGACTTTTGAAAGGGACCTAGGGGTCATAGTGGACCACAAGCTAAATAGGAGTCAACAGTGGGACGCTGTTGCGAAAAAAGCCAACGTGATTCTGGGAGGCATGAACAGGAGTGTGGTGAGCAAGACACAAGAAGTCATTCTTCTGCTCTCCTCTGCACTGATTAGGCCTCGGTTGTAGTATTGTGTCCAGTTCTGGGCACCGCATTTCAAGAAAGATGTGGAGAAATTGGAGAAGGTCCAGAGAAGCGCAACAAGAATGATGAAAGGTCTAGAGAACATGACCTATGAAGGAAAACTGAAAGAATTGGACTTGTTTAGTTTGGAAAGGAGAAGACCGAGAGGGGACATGCTAGTGGTTTTCAGATATCTAAAAGGGTGTCATAAGGAGGAGGGAGAAAAATTGTTCTCCTTGGTCTCTGAGGATAGAACAAGAAGCAAGGGGCTTAAACTGCAGCAAGGGAGGTTTAGGTTGGACATTAGGAAAAACTTCCTGTCAGGGGGGTTAAACACTGGAATAAATTGCCTAGGGAGGTTGTGCAATCTCCATCACTGGAGATATTTAAGAGCAGGTTAGACAGACACCTGTCAGGGATGGTCTAGACCAGGGCTACTCAACTTTGGAAGCCCTGGGGGCCACAATGATACTCACAGCACATGCCGAGGGCCGCAACTTAAGTGTGGTTGCACAGACATGCAAATATATGCAAATAGCTTCTTTCACACTGACGGGCATGAATACAAAGCACTTCCCACAATGCCCCTGCACTCCCGGCACCTCCTTTCTGGGGGCTAGAAATGCCGACACCCTGTACCCGTCTGTTCCAGCCAGCCCGTCCGCTTGTGTCGTTCAATGCTCACCCCGCCTGGGAGAGGCCTCGCTGTTGTGGAGCGTGTGCCCAGTGGAGACCACGTTCAAAGGATCCCACCCACGGGCCTTGTGTTGAGCCCCGTGTAAACCCAAACCGCACCGTGGGCTGCAAACAAACGAGCTGGGAGCTGCTTGCGGCCCATGGGCCATGTGTTGAGTAGCCCTGGTCTAGATGATGCTTGGCCCTGCCGTGAGGGCAGGGGACTGGACTCGATGACCTCTCGAGGTGCCTTCCAGTTCTAGTGTTTTATGTTTCTATGGAAATAAATTGTTGCATTTGACCCCAAATGTATGGGGGTTTTTTTCACCTTTTCGATTGCTCCAAAATTAAAAAAAAAAAAAAAAAGCAGTGCATCATTTTTGGCTTGACCCAAAACAGTGGTTTTTTTCCCTTCAATTTTTTTGGAACGGCAGGTGAACCAAAACCTTTGTTATTCAGCCAGCCGACCTCTGCCCACCCAGGTCCCTTTAAAGTGTATCTGGTTGTGCTTTGCCTCTTTGGCTCTTTGCTACTGGCTGCTAATGAGATTTTGTGCTTGAACCATTTGCTGATCCACAGTGAAGGCATTTGCTCAGTTGAATCACTCAGGCTGGGATTTCCAAAATCCCAGAGGGAGTCCGGTGGCTTTAATGCCACAGTGATAATCCGGAGCCTTGAAAAAATGAGCTACAAAACAGATAATGGGTTTGTGTCATTTTCCCCTTGTATCTTTAAGTCCCATCTACCTAAGGTGTCAAATACATGTTGTGGAGATGGCCTACTCCCCTGCCAAATCATGGAGCATATACTGGAGTCAATCCATGTCTCTCGCCGTGTCTGTGCAGCGCCCGGCACAATGGGGCCCTGATCTCAGCTGGGGCAGGGCCTGTCTCTCGCTGTGTCTGTGCAGCGCCCGGCACAATGGGGACCTGATCCCAGCTGGGGCATGGACTGTCTCTCGCTGTGTCTGTGCAGCGCACGGCACAATGGGGACCTGATCCCAGCTGGGGCAGGGCCTGTCTCTCGCTGTGTCTGTGTAGCACCCAGCACAACGGGGCCCTGATCTCAGCTGGGGCAGGGCCTGTCTCTCGCTGTGCCTGTGCAGCGCCCGGCACAATGGGGCCCTGATTCCAGCTGGACCCTTTCTGTGCTACTGTAATACAATCAGCCCACCGGATAAGTATCCCATCAGAACTTAATCTTGTTCTTTTCCCCCCAACCAGCGGGCTTCCCGATTTCAAAGCCTGACTTACTGTCCTGGATGGAACGAGGGGAAGAGCCATGGGTCCCAGATCTCCAGGCCTCCGAGGAAAGGGAAATCCCAAGAAGCAGCAGCCCAGGTGAGCAGGAGGAAATCGAAGGAGAAAATCATGTAAGAACGAAATATGTCGACTGTGAGATTTTGGGGGCATGGAACCACCTCTCGCTGTGTCTGTGCAGCACCCGGCACAATGGGGCCCTGATCTCAGCTGGGGCAGGGACTGTCTCTCGCTGTGTCTGTGCAGCGCCCAGCACAACAGGGCCCTGATCTCAGTTGGGGCAGGGACTGTCTCTCACTGTGTCTGCGCAGCACCCGGCACAACGTGGCCCTGATCTCAGCTGGGGCAGGCCTGTCTCTCGCTGTGTCTGTGCAGCACCCGGCACAATGTGGCCCTGATCTCAGCTGGGACAGGGCCTGTCTCTCGCTGTGTCTGTGCAGCATCCGGCACAATGGGGCCCTGATCTCAGCTGGAGCAGGGCCTGTCTCTCGCTGTGTCTGTGCAGCACCCGGCACAACGTGGCCCTGATCTCAGCTGGGGCAGGGTCTGTCTCTCATTGTGTCTGTGCAGCACCCGGCACAACAGGGCCCTGATCTCACTGTGTTTCTCTAGGTTCCCCTGCATTGCATGATCTCCCAGCACAGGGAAGGGTGGTGATTCCTGTCGCACCCTTAGGTTTAGCATCATTTCATCCCTGTGGCGACCGGCTGCGGAAGGGAGTCCCTCCTTTCTCGTGGCTCACCTCATGGATTCTCTTTCCCAGCAGGCGAAGCCTCTACAAGCGAGGAAGAAGAGGAGGAGGAGGAGGAGGAAGACGAGGAACAGCCACAGGGATCTCCCGGGAAAACAGAGCTGCCGGGGACATCCCCGGAGGAAGAGGAGCTTGAGAGTCCCAGCCCGGGGCCGGAGGGGAAACTCCAGATCCTGGAGGGGAAAAACCCGGAGAAACCCGCTGGCCAGACCGGAAACCTGAAGCCGCCGGCGGCTCCCGCGGGGGCCGACAAAGCATTCCGCTGCGCTGAGTGCGGGAAGACCTTCAGCCAGCGGTCCAACCTGATCCGGCACCAGCGCCTGCACGCCGCCGCCAAGCCCCACCCGTGCCCCGAGTGCGAGAAGAGCTTCAGCGAGCCGGCGGCCCTGGCCCGGCACCAGAAGTCCCACGCCGCCGGGAAGCCCTTCCGGTGCGGGGACTGCGGGAAGGGCTTCTCCTGGAGCTCCCACCTGGAGCGGCACCGGCGCGTCCACACCGGCGAGCGGCCCTTCGCCTGCGAGGACTGCGGGAAGGGCTTCAGCGTCAGCTCCCACCTGGAGCGGCACCGGCGGGTCCACACGGGTGAGCGGCCCTACGCCTGCGAGGAGTGCGGGAAACGCTTCGCCGTCAGCTCCACCCTGGCCCAGCACCGCCGGGTCCACGCCGGTGACCGGCCCCACCGCTGCGGGGACTGCGGCAAGGCCTTCGGGCTGAGCGCTGCCCTGCTGGCCCACCAGCGCAAGCACCGGGGGGAGAAGCCGTTCCAGTGCCCCGAGTGCGGCAAGGCCTTCGGCTTCACCTCCCACCTGGAGCGGCACCGGCGCGTCCACACCGGGGAGCGGCCCTTCCAATGCGACGACTGCGGCAAGCGCTTCAGCCGCAGCTCCCACCTCTACCGGCACCGGCGCGTCCACACCGGGGAGAAGCCGCGGAAATGCGCCGCCTGTGGGAAGAGCTACCACCTCAGCGCCGCCGCCCTGGCCGCGCCCAGCGGCAGCGGGAGGGAACCCGCCAAATGTGCCGACTGCGGGCGCCGCCGCCCGGCCCCACCGCCGCCCCCCCGCCGCCGGACCCCACTCCGGGCTGCGTGGACAAGCCCCACAAATGCCCCGAGTGCGGGAAGGGCTTCGGGCAGAGCTCCTCGCTGGTGAAGCACCAGCGGACCCACACGGGCGAGCGGCCCTTCCAGTGCGGCGAGTGCGGCAAGCGCTTCGGCTGGTGCTCGGCCCTCATCAAGCACCGGCGCATCCACACCGGCGAGCGGCCCTACGCCTGCGGGGACTGCGGCAAGGCCTTCAGCGTCAGCTCCCACCTGGACCGGCACCAGCGGGTCCACGCCGGCGACCGGCCCCACCGCTGCGCCGAGTGCGGGAAGGGCTACGGCGAGCCGGCGGCCCTGGCCAAGCACCAGAAGTCCCACGCCGCCGGGAAGCCCTTCCAGTGCGGGGACTGCGGGAAGGGCTTCGCCTGGAGCTCCCACCTGGAGCGGCACCGGCGCGTCCACACCGGCGAGCGGCCCTTCGCCTGCGGGGACTGTGGGAAGGGCTTCAGCGTCAGCTCCCACCTGGAGCGGCACCGGCGCGTCCACACGGGCGAGCGGCCCTACAAGTGCGAGGAGTGCGGGAAGGCCTTCGCTGTCAGCTCCACCCTGGCCCAGCACCAGCGGGTGCACTCCAGCGGCCGGCCCCACCGCTGCAAGGACTGCGGGAAGCGGTTCGCGGCGGGGGCCCAGCTGCTGGCCCACCAGCGGGCCCACCGGGGCGAGAAGCCCTACCCCTGCGGGGTCTGCGGCAAGAGCTTCGGCTTCGTCTCGCACCTGGAGCGGCACCGCCGCGTCCACACCGGCGAGAAGCCGTACACGTCGCCGACTGCGGCAAGGCCTTCAGCCGCAGCTCCCACCGCAACCGTCACCAGCGAGCCCACGCCGCTGCTGCCGCCCAGCCCCGGCCCTTTAAGGGCGGGGGCCGGGCGGAGGGGGACAAAGGCTCCGCCCCCTCCAGCCCGGCCAAGCCACCTAGAGGCCCTGCTGCTGCTGCCGCTGCCGCCGAGGCTGCCCTCTCCCTCCTGCCAGCCTGGTGGGGGGAAGGGGAGAGGAGGAGCAGCCACCCCCCGGCCTGGCCGGAGGATGCCGCGACAGCAGCCGTGCCCTTCCCCCACGCGGCCGGGGGGCTGCGCGGATGGGGCATGAAAGCCTTCTCTGCCCCGGACATGGCTCCCGGCCCGTGGCGACTGGGGGATGGCGGCTCGGGCTGGGTGCCCGCCCTGCCCCAGGAGGCCTGGCCCCAGCTGCCGCCCACTTCCTAACCCGCCTCTGGAGTGGTTTGCTTCGCCCCCCTCCCCAACACGGAGGGCCTTCTCTCTAGCCTGGTGGGTTCCCTAGGGCTGGTGCGCCCTGCCGCTGTCCGGGCGCTCATCCAGCCGCCCCGCCGGGCAGGGATATGGCCCAGCCAAGGAGAGATTGTCTCCCGCCATGCACGCACCCGCCTGTCCCTGTCCCCCGGCCACCTCCCATGCAGCCCTTTAACTCGCCTGAGGGTGTGTCACCCCAGCTCACCCCCTGAGCCAATGGGAACAGGAACCAGAAGGGAGGGGGGTGAATTAAGCGCCTGGAACACAAAGAAGGAGGCGTGGCCCAGGCTCTGGGAAGGAGGTACATGGTGGGGGGGTCGGGGTTGCCACCTGTCCAGTTGTCGCTCAGACAGTCCGGGTGCCATTTGACAGGCCCTGATGTCCAGGATTTTTAATCTGGGGGAGGGGAGAGGTGGAGCGGGGGTGGGGAAGAGGTGGAGAAGGGGGCAGGGCCTCAAGGAAAGAGGTTGGACAGGGTCTTGAAGGACGAGGCAGGACCCGGGGGCAGAGGCAAAGAAGGGGCGGGGCCTTGGGGAAGAGGCGGGCCAAGGGGCGGGGCCTCAGCCTAGCAGGAAGGAAGACGCTCATCTCAGCGTTCAGTTGAGGGTCCAGGTCACGTTGCTGCCCTGCGCCTGCGTTCCCTGTAAACTGGGCATTTGTGCTGGAGAGGTTCCAGTGCCGCCCGGCAGATTAGCAGAGCTGCCCGCAGCGGGGGTTTGTGGTTTCGACTGGTGGTGCACATCCGTGCGGGCCTTGGTGCACATAACAAAATGCATTCCCCGCATGGGTGGGAAAGATCGGAGGGGAACACTGCCTTGCGTGTCACGTTTATACCGTTCCCCACCCCAATCCCGAGCGCCTCCTTTAAATGATTCCCCGACAGCCTCCCAGCCTGAGTGGCGCATTTATGCTGTTCCCCCAACAGCATCCCTTGGGGTCACATTTGTGAATGATGAATTGAGTTACGGATTCAGGGGACGTTTCCCGGGAAAGTCCAGGATTTTCGCTGGCACCAACACTGACACATGAGCATGGGAGGCAGAGCCCAGCACTGGGGAAGGAAGGGAGACCCTGAGCCCATTAGCATCATGAGTCAGGGGGGAGGGAGGCTGGAGCTGGGACACAGCACAGGTGAGAAGCTGAAAATATCTGGGGCAGCTGGTTGCTTCCCAATGCAGCTGCAGAAGGATTAAAGCGGGGGTGAGGGGGAAGGGGCGTCTTCCCCCGGGTTCCTCAAGAGGACAAACCTGACCTGATCTAACCTGAGACTAGACCAGGTCGTATCAGAATCCAGGCCAGTGGCCTCCACTGAAGCTACAGACAGAAGTGGGGACAACAGAAATCCTGTCTGTCACATCCCCACACATCCACTCGCACCAACGGGACAGAACTGGGATTGGAAACAGAGACTGTGCTGGAACCTATTTCCTGTCTGGGGGAGCGACTGCCAGCAGAGAAACAGTGAACATTAACAATATCCTGTAACTGATTCCTTAACTCCCGCTCACCCCCACATCCTGGGATGTCTTGGGGCTTGATCATTTGCTTTTAGAACTGGATTCATGTGTCTGTCTATCTCACCGGTTGCTTGCAATTTCCTTTTTAACTTATCAAGGGTCTTTGCGGTTTGGGGTGGTGGGGACCTAGGATCCATGGACTCGGATACTTTCCCTTGTAAATGCAGCCTCCTGGAACAGGATCAGTGCAGTCTGGGTATATCATTTTATTTCCTGCTTTTCATTAGTTGTAATAAAATGCCACATTTCCAACATTCCTAGAATCCCGAGTCCTCTGTTCTGGAGAAAAACCACCCGTCAAAATGGGCCTTAGGTGAGGTGTAGGGGGGGGGGGCTCCCAAAAAGTCAGATTGTGGATTCCTTGTGGCAGGGAGTGTCTGTCTTGTCTGTGTTTTGTGCAGCGCCTGGCACAGCAGGGTTGTGCTCCATGACTGAGGCTCTCAGACACTATGATAATACAAATAATTGATGGTATGAATTTGATTTCAGTTAGAGAAGGAGAAGAGTTGCATATGGAAAAATAAGTTCTTAATTCATTTGAGCTAAGCTATTTTCACTTCTCCTTTTGGAAATTCAGAGCTAGGGTTGGGTTTTTCCCCCCATTTGGAGTTACTGAGATCAGAGTTAATTTTCTCTGGCAGAGGTGAAGATTAAGGAGGTTTGCAGTTTCAGCATGCAATACACGATGCTTGACTCAAGTGATTCTCTGAGCCATGCAGATCTTTCACTATTCAGCTGCTTTTCATTATTCTGTGCAATCATTTTAAATCTGTAGGGTTTTAATTGGCTGCCCTGGCTTTTTAACATGAAGGAGCAACATAGCTTGATGTTAACTCAGATACTTGCTTCCTGCTGAGAATAGGATGCCATTGTAGGGCATCCATCTCCAACTTCAGTGTAGGCGTGAAGCATGTAAATCTGTATTTGTGTGTATATCCCTAGAAATAAGTACAGATTCATAGCTTCTGTGGCCTGATGGATCCATGGTGATAATTTAATGTATGCCACAGGGCAGAGAATTCCCACAGAATAATTTCTAAAGCAGTGTTTCTCAACTAGTGGTACAAGTACCCTTAGGGGGTACTCAAGATAAGTCTCGGGGGTACACCAACACCACTGAAATTTGGAGAAAACTGAATTTTTGTTGTAAGTTTTACAGCGCTTTATTATTTTTTTACTTTTTACACCCAAAAATTTCATTGCCTGCCCGGCTACGATTAAGTTGTTTAAACAAATGTGTTGCTATGGTAGAAAAAAAAATTGTGTGTCTGACAACTGTAGGTACTGGGGTACTTACAATTTTTCTAAAGGAGTACTTTATCAAAAAATGTTGAGAAACACTGTCCTAGAGCATAGTCGGTAGAATAATTTAGGGGATTAATTTTGGGTCCTTCACACTTGTTTCCTACTAGTGCCCTTTATAAACACGAGGCCACTCAGCCTAGGTGGCAAGGGGAAACTGAGCCTGGGAAATTTGCCTGGGTGGCAAGGGGAAACTGAACTTGCTGGTTTTATTTTTATTTATTTTTGGGGCGGGGGAGAAATTGGTGAGCAGGAGACCTGACTGAAAGGGAAATTACTGAGGTTGGGCTAAAAAACAGCAAAGCGACGGGGAAATAGGTGAATGAAACTGGACTAGAAGCTGCTGTTCACGTGGGGGAGAGAACATGGAACGTTGGTGGGCGCGGACCTACGTGAAAACTGCTCGGATGAGGTCCGGCAGAGCACAGGCTGATTCGGTGGCGTCCGGCTCTGCTTTATATAAAGTCCCGGTGGGAGGGGGGCGTAGGCTGAGTGAGGATGAGCGGGCCAAGCGAAACGAGGCGGAATCTCCTGGCCACGGTGGGGGAGCGGCTGGTGGCTATTGGCCGAAGCGCGGCGGCGGCGGGACTCGAGCTGCTAGCGGCGCTGCGGGAGGAGGAAGCGGCGGTAGCGGGGGAGCCCGGTAAGGCGCTGCAGGTGGAGCACGTGGAAACGCGCGGGTCCTCACCGCTTAGCGCGGGATAGCGCCTAGCCTGAAACTGCGGAGGAGTGGAGTGGGCCGGGGAAGGGAAGGGAAGGGGTGCAGGGCGGTGCCCAGGTAATGGACGGGGCTTAGAGGAAAACGGGAGGCTTCTTGCGCGTTGGGAGTGTGGAGGAACTTGCGTGGTCCAGATCGCTGTGGGCGATTGAAGGGGAAAGTGGTGTGGTAGGTAGTTACTGGTTTTCTATGAAACAAAAGACAGGACTATGTAGCACTTTAAAGACTAACAAGATGGTTTATTAGATTATGAGCTTTCGTGGGCCAGACCCACTTTCTTCTGCTCTTCAGTATAATTTTGACTTGCCCCCTTGGATTTGGGTTTTCTGTAGCACTTTCTCCATTGGGTTTTTGGGGCTACTTTGTGTTTGGGATCTGCTCTGAATCCTGGGGCTGGAAGAGACTTCAGGAGGTCATCGAGTCAAGCCCCCTGCCCAAAGCAGGCCCAGCCCCAACTCAGTCATCCCAGCCAGGGTGTTGTCAAGCTGAGACTTAAACTCTAGAATGGAGATTTCACCACCTCCCTAGTGATTTCACCACCACTGCCCCAGTACTTCACCACCCTCCTAGTGCAATAGTCTTTTCCTAGACCTCCCCCACTGCAACTTGACTGTTGCTCCTTGTTCTTTTTTTTTCCTTTTAGTTTACTTTTGGGTGCCTATAAAACAGGGCTGGGGAAACTTTTTTGGGTTAGGGACTGCTGACCCACAGAAAAATCAGTCTGGGGCTGCACACAAGTGAGAAGCACCTTACTGAGAAGGAGAAAGATATTCCCCTTGCACACCAGAGCCTAGGGGGGCCCAGCCTAGTAGATCTTGTGTGCTCCAGCCTGGTGGGTAGTAGGGGGCTGGAGTACTAGTGTGCGCTCCCCAATGTGGAGCCTTGGGGACTGAATCCAGGCAAGCGAGGGGCTGCATCTGACCCCTGCGCCTGAGGTTCCCCACCTCTGCTATAAAAGCTGTTTTTTCCCCCTGTTGTTTTGTAAAGAGAACCCCTAATCTTTCTGCCCCTAGGAATTTGCTGCCTTGGTGGGGTCTCATTGTAGTACATTTTGGGCCCTAAATAAAAACTTATTCAAGGTACATACTCTGGGACTTATGGTTTTGAGCTGTGGGATGGAGGTTGGGGACCAAAAGCTGTCCTAGATTAATATGGTTGGTGGTCAGGAGTTCAGTCCCTTTTTTGCTTTGTAGATGTTTGTTGGCTTGTTTGTTGGTGCTCTAAAACAGGCTTCTAATCTAAATGGGCTGTGAGTGACCCTACCTAGTATACAGAACTTTTTTTGTATGAAGAAAGTGAAGTTGTCTGGGAGAATGAGGAGGCATTAGCAGCTCAACATCTAATCCTTGCGAGTCATGAGATTTGCTCTGTAGCGGTTGCTTCCTAAAAATGGCTTTGATTGCTGTGGATTCTCTAACAAGTGTCTGTGTTTGAGTTTCCTTGCAGCCCCAGGATCTGTGAAACAGGAAGATGATAAAAGCAAGACAGAAGAGGAACCTATCCCAGTAACCACACCTGCACTCAAGCAAAGGGAGCAGGTGTTTGCCTTGGAGGCTCCTTTTACCATGCAGCAGGATAGGAATCAAGAGACGGGCATGTTAGCAGTAGGTGCGAGCAGTAAACATCCCCTCCCCCCAAACCCCTGAAGCTTGTGCTGTTTAAAGGGGCTTAGATTAATTGAAGCAGGAAGAGGGAGTGCAGCTATTACTGTATGCTAAAAACAAAGTGAGAACTCTCCATCTGTATTCCAGTAGTCCTTAGAGCATCTGATTAGGACCTTTTGCTAATTGCTGTATGAACAACAAAAAGATGGTTCCTGCTTTAAGGTGCTTTCAAATTGAGTAGACAAGGTGGGTACCTGGGTGAAAAGGGATGGGAAGAAGTGAGTATAAACTGAGGATTATTATCCACATGGGCCAGAATACCTGGCCAAACTACTTCTCCCCATGACGCACTAGTCTTCTATCATGGGAGTCCTTTGCTATGATGCACCATGGGAAAAGTAGCTTGGCTTATAGAGGAGAATGGGAACATGAGAGAACTGCAGCACAATTCCCATGAGGCACTGGCAATATTTCTAAATCAAAACAGCTTGGTTCTTTATTAGTCAAAATCTTGAGGGAAGGAGAAGTCCATTTTCCAATGAGCTCTATAAGTGTCTTTTCTTTTAGTGAACAGTAACTTATTTTTGGCATGAAGGGGAATTTGTTCTATTAGAGGTGTGTGTTCTTTCTCTTGTTTAGAAACAATTGTGAAAAACCAGGAGGTGATGAGGTCATTGATGGCGGAGCTGGTGAAAAGCATAGGTGCTGTGGAACGCAGAATCCGCAACATAGAACAAGAGATGGGGCTGATCACTAAATTCACCCAGGAGCTAAATGAATTGGGTGAAGACAGCTGGACTTGAAAGTGCTCACGACTTGCTTTGGGTCAGGCACAAAACTAACTGTCCTGTTCCACATTTTGCAACAGTCAGTCTCTGATATGATATTTCTTCATTGACTCTTCAATCCTGTTTGGGATGGGGTTTTGTGATACTTCTAGGGCAGTTAACCATCCAACTACCATTTAGATAATATGGGAGTGAAGCAGTAAAGAGATTTTTTTTTTTTTTTTTTTTTTCCAAAAGCACTTACCTTTTACAGATCTGTTGATTCCTTTCCATAAGCCATGTGCAGGTTTCAGAAACTCCAGTCTCCACAAGCATGTAGTCTTTAAGCTGTAGAGCTTTGGAGTTGGCTGCTACTACTTTTCCCTAGTTGCCAAGATGTTAGACAGGTTCCCTAACACCTCTTGTCTGCAATGCAAAGCCATTCCTAACTGGGTAGATTATTCTTCCCCTCACACTGGTATCCACTGGTCTGGTCTCTTGGAATGCTGCCTTTATCCTGATGCATAATTTATAAAAGATGGGCTGCATTAAAAGAACAAATACACTTTTCATAAAATGCTGGTTTTGGTTGCATTTATAATAAGGAAGCTTTTAGTCTCATCAGTAACAAAAACACTAGGAATTTGGGCATGTTCCATCTCCATCCAGCACTTTCATATTTGCCTAAAGATTTCTATAGAGGGATCACTGAACATAAAGCACAGACTGTTTAAATCTTTATTTGATTGAGGGCTCTGTAGGGTTTGTGTTCAGGCTTGGAAGGCTGATGCTCCTGAAAGGTTTATGGAGGTGAAATATTCAACTTTTGGATTGAAAGAATGCAACTTATTCCTCTGTTTTGACAGTAAATTAGTTTGAACAGCTTTGCATATAGCAGTGTAATATTCTTTTACTGCTACTACATGTTCTACTCTGTATTTCCCCTAAAATCTATACTTTCTGGTAACCAACTCTGCATGTATTTCCACTAATATTTACACTTCCTGATAGCCAGTCAAATGCTAGTTAAAATTCCTTGGTCAATCACTGCTTTGGGGAATTTGTGAAACATGCTAATCCACTGTTAGGTCAATGACAGAAGGAGTTGATTAATTTAAAGCAATAAAATGTATGTGAAAGACTGCTTTATCAGTAATCCATATTGAATGAGGTCTAGTGATACAGATCAGCTGGTGTAAATTTTTGTGGCTTAATATATAGCTCTTGTACTAGCTGAAGGAGCTTTACTAGTGTCTTCAGAATGCATACTTTTTTTTAAAAACTGACTTGGTTCAGACCCAAGCCCCAAGTTTCTGATTTCTATAAGAGAGTTTGGGATGTGTGATTCTGAAAGGGGCCCGAGGTGTTCTTGCCTGGCAGAAAAATCTGCAGTCTTCTATCTATCTGAATGTATTTATTCCCATTCTGATGCTTTTTGGACAGAAAGCGATCTTTGTTTCACATGTGCACAACTCAGTTGGATTAAGAGAACATTCACTGCACCATAATAAATGTTCAACTGATGGAAAAAATGGAATCATTTGTGATTTCTCTCGTGTGCTTCATATCCGCAAAATAGGTTCTGCTGCTCTGCAGTTTCTACAAACAGGTAGCAATCCCACTGCCACTGAGTGGGGAAGAGTTTGGGTAGAAATAATGACAGCAATTGGTGTATGTGACGCTTAAGATTTTTCCTGCTTGAAAGCTAAGGTGAGAGCTGTGCACGTGTGTGAATTTAAACCAATATAGTTAAATTGCGGTGAAATCCATTGTGGATATTTTTACTCCAGAATAAGTGTCTCCTCTGGCAGCTACGTTGGTATCATTAAATTGGTGTAACTTCCTTTCCAGACAAACCTTAAGGCTAAAAGTCCTGCTAATCATACCTGCTGAAAATTGCTTTTAAAAAAAAAAAAGTGGAAGGCTACACAGCGATGAAATAACCGCATGAGCCCACGTTGGCCGGCATGGGTATTCAGCTGCAGTGTAGACATACCCAGAGAAGACAAGGGATGGGAAGAGAATTAGGGCAAAATCTGATTGGGGAGGAAGGGGACTAGTGATGCAGGTGAGCCCCTGTCTCAGGAAACTGCTCTTGCTAAGGGAGGGAGCCAAAAACACCTTCAGTTTGCCTGCAGGGGAATGAAATATTAAGTATTCAATTTCAGCGGGGCAGCAGTGCTTGGAGTGGAACTGGACATAATGTAGTATCACAGGGAATGAATTGTGCGGGGGGTGCAGAGGGAGCCAAGGTTTGGGGAGAGGTGTTCTCTCCATTGCTCAGCATGCAAAGTCTGAGCAACCAGGCCAGTCACAAATCAGCTAGGGGTGGCCTGCTGCTATATTGGGTCCCACCCACTGGGGCTGAATATTCTTATTCCCAGCCATCAGGGCAAAGACCACATGGAGTCTCTGAACTGTAATGAGTCCAACCGGGTAAAAAAAAATGGTGGGGGAAGTTTTCTGTGTGAAAAATGCCACTCCACTAACCTCAAACTGTTTTGCAAATTTGTTTCAACTGACTCCTTCCAGAAAGCCAAAATATTTCATATTTCCAAATCTAAATCTTGCTTTAGGTTTTGAAATGTTCTTCCTAACTAAAAGAAATGTTTAAACCACTCAAAATCCTAATGAAATATTTTGTCATGCAAGCAAATCTCAACTTGAAACGATTTTTATTTTCAACTTCCACCTCCCCCAAACATTTGTTTTGTGGGCAACTCACCATGATATTTTTTTCCTCTTTGAATTGCCACCTAACCAAAAAAGCCCTTACTTGCCCAGGTCTAGAATTAAGTGCTATGCTCCAAGCAAAGCTTTTCCAGTAATGGGGTGGCCATTAACAAGGTTTCTCGTGCAGATGGATCTGCCGATGCTTGATGAGGGCAGAGCTGTCTCCAAAGTTTCTCCTGCAATCAGGGCAGTGAAAGGGTCTCTCTCCCGAGTGGGTTCTCCAATGCTGAGCCAGGTGTGAGTTCTGATTGAAACTTTTCCCACACTCGGGGCATTTATAGGGTCGCTCTCCTGTGTGAGTCCGGTGATGGGTGGTCAGGGACGAGCGAGCTGTGAAGCCCTTCCCGCAGTCAGCACATGTATAGGGTCTCTCCCCAGTGTGGACTCGGCAGTGCTGGACCAAATGGGACCTCACAGCAAATCCTTTCCCACATTCAGCACATTTGTAGGGGCGCTCACCTGTGTGAGTCCGGCTGTGCTGAGAGAGATGAGCACTGCGGGAAAATCCTTTGCCACACTCACGGCATTTGTAGGGTTTCTGGCCCCGGTGGGTGCCCTGATGCTCCAGGAGGTTGGAGCTGACGTTGAAGCTTTTCCCACAATCGGGGCACTTGTAGGGCCGCTCCCCTTTGTGCAGCCGCTGGTGGGCAATCAGGGCAGAGCTTTCATTGAAACTCCTCCCACACTCAGTGCATTTGTAGGGTTTCTGCCCTGTGTGGATCCTCTGATGTTTAATGAGGTTGGAGCTGACGTTAAAGTTTTTCCCACACTCGCTGCATTTATAGGGTCTCTCTCCAGAGTGGATCCGCTGATGCACTACCAGGACTGAGCTGACCCGGAAGCTCTTCCCGCAGTCGGGGCATTTGTAGGGGCGCTCGCCCGTGTGGTTCCTCTGATGGGCCACCAGCCGGGAGCTGACCCCAAAGCCTTTCCCGCAGTCGGCGCAGCGGTAGGGTTCCGCTCCCGAGTGGGTGCCCCGGTGCTGGGTCAGGTGAGCCAGCTGCGTGAAGCCTCTCCCGCAGTCAGGGCATAGGTAGGGGCGCTCCCCCGTGTGGATCCTCAGGTGGGTGCTGAGTGTCGAGCTCCGGTTGAAGCTTTTCCCGCAATCTGGGCACTGGTGGCATTTCTCTCCCTTGCGGGCACTCCACTGGGCATCAGGTTGGGCACTCTGAAGGAATCCTTCCGTGGACCCATTCCCTTCCCCCTTTCTCTGCTGCAGCCAGAGTTGCTTTACATAGCTCTGGGGGAAAGATTTTTCCTCTCTCTCCCCTGGAAGTTTTCCTCCTTCGTCTTTCTCCCATCCACCCTGACTTGCGCTGGCTTTTCTCGGGCCCATATTCCCCTTGGCTTCTGTGGACTCCCAGTTCCCTTGCAACAGATTTGTCTCCTCACTGGTTGCCATCCCTGAGATCAGGAGAGAATCCAAATAGGAGACGTTCCTCCCAGTTGGGGGAGGAAGAGGACAAAACAAACCAATTCCTGTGTGGAAATCTACCCCTTGCTATGCAGGTTAGGTTAGTGGGCAATCTGTGGCCCATTGGGGTTCCACCTGTGGGCCAGGTGTAACCACTACCAGGCGGATTTGAATGTGGCACCTCTGAAGCTTAGTATAGGAGTCTCTACCCTCTGAGCTAAAAGCCAGCTGACTCTCAGCCCATGCTGTAGAAGTCTCTTGATCTTAGCTGTTGCTGTGGTCTAGGTGCCACTGCCTGGGACTGTGAACCACGCTAGGTGTGTGGGTTACACATGCACCCCCTCTCTGCCCTGCTCCCCCATGCCTGTCACCCAGTGGGGCACTGGAGCCTCACACTTACCCCTTCCTTTCCACCCCGGCACACTCAGAGCACTGAGCTCCCCCTTCCTCCCACCAATTCACAGCACTCCCAAAAGTTCTGGGAGGGAGGAGGAGTAGATCAGTGGGGGCCCCAGTGCGAGAGGCTTGAGGGAAGGGGGCAGAAAGGGAGAGTACACACCCCAGCTGGAACCCCAGTAAGCCACAGCTTAGCCCCCACTTTCAGCCCACTGAGATGGAGGGCCACTCATGCGGCTCACTCACCAGTCTTGCTTTCCCCTTCCTGGGTTAGATGGTCCCTTCTGGCTTTAGAATTTATTACGCTAGGATCATGTCTGGGGAACCTGGACAAAATCCCCTCCAAGTCCTTCACTGACGGGAAAAGAGGAGCAGAGCCACCTTGCTGTCCCTGCCCATCTCACCGGGCAGAGCAAGAGTTGGTAGCTGCTTGCTGGCGGAAAGGGCAAAAAGCCCCAGGCCAACCTACCCTGAGACTAGGATGCGTTAAGGGCCTGACCTGGGGGAGCACAACGTGAATCCCAGCATTGTCCTTCTTTCCCTGATCGTCTCTGAGCTGGTTTCACTGGTTCTTCACCTGGGTTGGTGCCTCTTCTGGAGATCCAGCTCCTATGGTTCTTCCCCCGTGTCCAGACAGATCAGGTCAGGGAGAAGGGATCCTGCTCAGGAGAGAGAGAACAGGAGAGATCAGGCTTGGTTACAGGTTCCCTGGGGTCCCATAAAAAACTCAGGATACGAAGCACTGCCCCTATGTTTGCCAGAGGGGAAGCAGAGGGGCGACGCTCTTTAGCAAAGCTCCACTTTGAAGGCTGATGTGCAAGGAACAGGCCCACTAAGGGATTCAGGGATCTGGCAAGTCAGCCCAGCACGAGGATTAAATCTTCAGACCCACTATAGATCCACTGCTCTCCCTGAGAATGACCTCTGGAAAAAACCTGTATGTGGTCGGAAATCGGGCGAGCTAACAGGTTAAAACAGTGGTGAAAACGTAGTAACTCCGCTTTTCGCTGGTGCTTTTTTAGCAGTTCAAATTGCACCCAGGCTCACCTATTGGCTCTAGGAGCAGGATGCTCCCTGTTTCTGTTAGCTTGTTTCCTCTTCCTATGGGGGTATGTTTCATAGAATCACAGAACACTAGAACTGGAAGGGACCTCAAGAGGTCATTATGTCCAGTCCCCTGCCCTCACAGCAGGACCCAGTACTGTCTAGACCAAGCATGCAGGCCACATGCGGCCCGTGACTACATGTTTATAAAGTATCTTAAGTGCGGCCTGCCTGGTTACATTGTTTATAAAGTAGGCATAGGGCCGCGGGCCCTTCCAAGAAAAAACTCTCACGTTGCACATGTGCACAGGACGTGAGCTGCTATTAAGCACCTAAAAGGTCAAGGTTAAGTGATGTCAAGTATCAGAGGGGCAGCTGTGTTAGTCTGGATCTGCAAAAGTGACAAGGAGTCCTGTAGCACCTTATAGACTAACAGATGTATTGGAGCATAAGCTTTCGTGGGCTGAGACCCACTTCGGCAGATGTGATGTGATAAGTGATGAACATTTATCAGCTGTAATTAGAGTAGTATCGGTTCAAAATAGCAAACCAAATACTGAAAAACTGGTATCACAAAAGCGGTGTCAGCTCTCTGGAAAGAATCCTCGAGATTGAAATGCTGCAGGTTTTAATTTGAAATTTTCACACTATTATATTTTATTCTTATGCTACTGTTGTATTTGCTTCTCAATACTGAATAATAAAAAAATGTGATTTAATATTTTGCTTTTTATTTATTGATTCCCAAATAAAATCACAAAACGTATTACTTTTATATCAATAAATGTCAATTTTTTGCAGTTGCACGAATAATTATGTTTATGCAAAATCTCAAACTTACAAAGTATCTCAAATTTTCACAGAAGCCTGTTCTATTTGAATAACCACTGTCTATACTTGTTTTTATTTCAACAAAACAAGTAATGTATCATATAAAAATAATTTAAAAGTACCTTAAATTTATATTTAAATTAAAAATTATTATATATGAGCAAATAACAATTTTACACATCAAATTACTGTATTATATTCAAACAAAACCTGAAAAAAATTATAAAATATACCTAAAACATAATCTATAATAAATAGATAATGACTTTCTGATAGCTTTCAGGGCCACCAAAGAAAATGTACTTCTATCAGTTTTCGTTTGTGTGGCCCTCAGTAGGCTTCAAGTTTGACATGCCTGGTCTAGACCATCCCTGATAGATGTCTCTCTAACCTGCTCTTAAATATCTCCAGAGCTGGAGATTCCAAAACCTCCCTAGGCAACTTGTTAAACACTGGAATCACACTGACAGTTAGGAAGTTTTTCCTAATGTCCAACCTAAACCTCCCTTGCTGCAGTTTAAGCCCATTGCTGCTTGTCCTATCTTCAGAGGCCAAGAAGAACAATTTTTCTCCCTCCTCGTGACACCCTTTTAGATACCTGAAAACCACTAGCATGTCCCCCCTCAGTCTTCTCCTTTCCAAACTAAACAAACCCAATTCATTCAGTCTTCCCTCATAGGTCATGTTCTCTAGACCTTTCATCATTCTTGTTGCTCTTCTCTGGACCTTCCCCAGTTTCTCCACATCTTTCTTGAAATGTGGTGCCCAGAACTGGACACAATACTCCAATTGAGGCCTAATCAACACAGAATCATAGACTCATAGAGCTGGAAGAGACCTCAGGAGGTCATCAAGTCCAGCCCCCTGCCCAATGATTTCTTGTGTCTTGCTCACAACACTTCTGTTAATGCATCCCAGAATCAGCTTTGCTTTTTTTGTAACAGCTATTTTTAACTAGGTTTGAAAACTGACTTCCCTTTTGTGTCCTTTTAACCCACAAATATCACACAGGATACGTCTACACTGCAGCACTATTTCGAAATAACTAGCGCTATGCTGAAATAACTTAGTCCACGTCTACACAGCAGGCAGTTATTTTGAAATAGTGTCAAAATACTGTCAAGCTGGAGGACGTCTTCCTCCAACTCCTATAACCCACATTGTACGAGGAATAAGGGAAGTCGGAGGAAGAGTGCTCAATTTCGAAATAAGTGCTGTGTACACACTCCTATTTTGAAATAAGCTATTTCAAAATAAGCTACGCAATTGACGTAGCTCAATTTGCATCGCTTATTTTGAGTTAAGCCCTGCAGCGTAGAAACACCCACAGTGACAGAGAGGTTATTGGGATTTTCAGGGTCATTTGAAATTGCGAGTGACTCCAAATGAAGAACACAACTCTGTCTTGCCTTGAAGACCTACCCTCAGTTCCTCATTTTCATTCATCTGAAGAAGTGAGCTGTGCCCATGAAAGCTCATGATACCGTCGACATGTTTTGTTAGTCTCTAAGGTGCTGCAGGACTATTTGTTGTTTTTTAAGTTCTCTCAGTTCCCCGCGGTGTTAAAAGGATTTGCCCACCCAACACTGGAATACAGCACGATTTGCTTCTCCTCCGTGCGCTCTCTTCATACCAGCCAGCTTCAATGGAATCACTCCAAGGCTTGGCCTCTGCTTAAGAGTTATCTTGGCATGGCTATGAAAAAAACCCTGTGCCAGCCTAACCTCCTGTGTAGACACAGTGGAAGAATCCTTCCAAGGCCGTAGCCCAAGAGGTGATGTTCCTACACTGATGCAACCCCCCTTTTTCGTGTGGCTGTGTCTACACTACAGGGTTATGCCTGCTTAGCTCTATCAATGTAGTCTGGACATCTCCCCAATTGACAGCTGTGCCGCCAAGGTCCAGCCTGCGTATACTTCTCTATAGTAGAGGGTTTTTTTGGGGGTTCCCCCAGAATTAATTGGTAATTAGCACATCATTAACACAGTTGTAAAGTTGTTCTGGTTATTTAGCGGCACTGGTACTCAGCCCTGGTACAAATGAAGCACTGACTGACCCATTCCCATGGCTCTTTGCTCGCAGGACCGGGAGTGTCTGTCGGTGATGGCTGCAGAGACGGGGAACCCCTTCCCAGCCAGCCCTTCCTGTCTCTCCATCACCTGCAGGCTCTGGCTCGGGGGCCGGGGTTGGCCCCAGACACTGCAGAAAGTCCCCCTGGGCCGGGCCCAGAGGGAGCTTGGATGAAGGTCTCCGCTTGGCTCACACCCCACTGAATGTGCAGCTGCAACTGCTCCGGCTGGTGGATCTGCAGCTGCATCCGTCTCCTCCAGGAAACTGGAGCTGAGCGGAGGAGAAAGAGAGACAAGGAGCGAGGGAGCTGCCTCCCCTCAGCATAGCCAGAGCCCTCTGGTGGGGACAGCTTTGGAGCCAGGCAGCTCTCCGCTTTTCCGGGCCACCGGGCCCCTTTGAGGAGGCGGATTTGTCTCGTGTACCCCCCAAGTTTCCCCTTTCTCTACAACCGCTTGCGGACAAAATCAGACCTAAAACCACAAACTGTCTCAGCCACCGGGACTGACAAATGGCTGAATTTCTCATTGCTACCACAGCAGTATCCAAAAAATCAACTGGAGTACAGGCTGAACCTCTCTCGTCCCGCGCTCTCTGGGCCGGCAATATCCATGGTCCGGCATGATGTGAGTTAGCCGGATGTCCACTTATCATGGGTGTGGCCAAGTTTCCTCCTGTGGTCTAACAAATACAAACATAAGAGCGGCCACACTGGGTCAGAGTAATGGTCCATCCAGCCCAGTATCCTGTCTGCGGAGAGTGGCCAATACCAGATGCCCCAGAGGGAGGGGACACATCAGGCAATCCTCACGTGATCCCTCCCCTGTCACCCACCTCCAGAGAAACAGAGGCCAAAGACACCATTCCTACCTACCCTGGCTATAGCTGTTAATGGACCTAACCTCCATGAATCTATTTAGCTCTTTTTTTAACCCTGTTAAAATTCTAGCCTTAACCGCATCCTCTGGCAAGGAGTTGACTGTGCGCTGAGTGAAGAAAAATTTCCTTTTGTTTGTTTTAAACCTGCTGCCTAGTCATTTCATTTGGTGACCCCTAGTTCTTATACTGTGGGAATAAGTAAATAACTTCTCCTTATTCACTTTTTCCACACCAGTCATGATTTTATAGACCCCCTATCCTATCCCCCCCCCCCCCTTAGTCTCCTCTTTTCTAAGATGAAAAGTCCAAGTCTTTTTCATCTCTCTTCATATGGAACCAAATTCTGTGGTTCAGCACCGGTGAGGTCCCCGAGGATGCCGGACTAGAGAGGTTCGACCTGTATTAAAATTGTACTTCTAGTTGTGTATATAGTCTATAGAGCAGGATAAACCAGTCATTTTCTATATGAAATTTTAGTAGGGTGACTGTATTTAACTAGGCTGAATATGGTACACCTGGTAAAATTACTCATATTCCAGTGAATTCAGCGGCAGGCAGAACAATGTCGTACAAACATTCACGTGAATATCAAATTAACTGAGCCCCTGTTAAAAAGAAATCTTGCATAGCTGGAGTCTTTCTGTTTACCTTCTTACCGGTAAGGCTTGCATGGGGAGAGGTCACACATACACATACACACACACACGTGCACACACACAGGTATGCACACTCACATACGCTAACACAGACACACTCACATGCATGCACACACACGTGTGCACGCACGCTCATACAGCCACACGCACACCCATGCATGCGCACGCACACACGTAGGCACACACATCCATGCACGCACACACATAGGTGTGCACGCACACACATAGGTGTGCACACACGCACACTCAGACACACACACATGCATGCACACAGGTTTGCACACGCATGCTCAGCCACACTTGCATGAGCACACACAAATGTGCACACTCACGCACGCTCACACAGACACACAGGCACGCACGCACACAGGTGTGCACACATGCATACTCACACAGACACACATTCACACGCACATGCACACACACACAGGTGTGCACACGCATGCTCACAAAGACACACACATGCATGCGCACACACAGGTATGCACACTCATGTACGCTCACACAGGCACACTCACATGCACGCACATACAGGTGTGCATGCACGCTCACACAGCCACACGCACACTCATGCACGCGCACACACACACAGACACACACGCATGAGCACACACGTGCGCGCACACATGTACGCTCACACAGACACACACACAGATGGGAGTGGCTGACCAACCTGACCCACCCTCCCTGCCCAATGCTCTCCACAGCCCATACCTGCTGAGCCTGTCCAGCTCCCCCTCTCTCCACCCCACCCCCCACCCCCATCAGGATGGACCTGCCTCTCCTGGTACCTGGCACTGTGTCTTCTCGGGGTAATATGGGGGGCCATGTGGGGGTCACAGGCCCCCCCCCCCAGATTTCTGTCAGGGTTCACACCAGACCAAGGCCAGCAGCAGCTCTGTGGGAGAGATGGGAGAGGAGCTGCCTCTAGCCATGGGGTGGGAGGTGGTTGGGATGACTTGGCCTTTGCAAAGATCATCTCTTCCCTCCAGCCGCTGCCCTGGGACGAGAAGCAGCGTGGCCCCTCCTGCCCTTAGAATGGCAGCAAACGCCTCCACGCTGCTGCTGGCTCTCCCGACCTGACCCAGCTGCCTCCTGTCCCCTGGCTATGCCAGAGCCTGCAGGGTCGGGGCCCAGACAGGCTGGAAGGAGCGTCCTCCCCACCACTGCAGCGCTTAGCCAAGGGGCAGAGATGCTCCCCCACCCCAGCGCTGGGTGGGGCTCCGGCACATGCAGGGCTCATCTCCTCCTGGCCAGCGTCCCGGGCCAGAGGGGTCCTGAGGCCTTTCCACGTCTGCCAGCCCAGCCAGAGGCAGTGGGGGGAGGAAGGAGCCAGCCAGCCGGGCTGTGGGTGAACAGAGCGCTCCAATCAAGGGCTGTTCTCCGCACAGCGCTGGGAGTAGGAGGCTCCCTGCCTGGAGGGGGAAATGGGGCGGGGGGAGTGAAGGGGCACAGCAGGGAGAGGGGGAGCATGTAAAGGGCCGATGTGGGGAGCAGCAAAGGTGACGTGTAACCAGCCACCGCAGCAAGCAGCTGGAAAGGGGCATGGGGGGAGAAGGGGAGGGGAAGAGGGCCAGGGACTGCACTGACCAACCAGCAGGGGGAGCCACCAGCCCCACCGCCGCAGCTTTGCCCACCCACCCCCATCATCAGCCACTGGACCCTCCTCTCTCTCTCCCCCTTCCCCCCCCCCCCCCCGACACTCACCACTAGGGGGTGGGCAGCTGGTGAGCCAGGATCCAGCCAGCTGTAGGGCCCACCAGGACTGAAGGGAGGGGAGAGGCAGAAAATCCGGGGCCATTGGCCCTTGTTTAAGAAGACGCCGGGTCACCCGCAGGAGGGCTCAAATACAGGACTGTCCCTTTAAGAACAGGCTATCTGGCCCCCTGACTTTTCACTCTGTACTGACATGGCTGGTGCTTTTTGTGTCGCCTGTGGGAAAACTCGGACACCAGCCAGATGAGCGGCGGGGGCCCCCCTGGAAGACGTCGCTGGGCCTCCAGGGCAGAGCTCTCCTGTCCACAGGCTGGACTGGGGCAGCCGCCCTGCGCCCCACACTTTGCGGGATCCTGTGCTTCGGGGCCACGAGGCGTCCAAGGCAACCTGGGGTGTTAGCGGGGATGCCACATAGGGGGCACATTCCCCCAGGCAGCATGGGCAGGAAGGGGCAAGGCCCTGGCCAGTAGTAGCCGGGGCCTGGGGACTAGTGGGGAGGGGGGCCTGGCACCAGCACTCAGTGGCAGAGGCGGGGGAAGCAGAGAAACGCAGCCTCAGCTTGCTCTGCTCTCCCAGCATGTGGCTCGGGGCAGGAGCGGGACCCTCCCCCCCACCAGTCCCCCCTGGCTGTTAGTGGGGGGCATGGCAGCAGTGAGTGACCCGCCCCAGCCTACCCTGCCCCAATGGCTCCCTGCGATGCTCAGAGGAGGGGCAGAAGCTGGACAGAGCCAGGGTGGGGACAGGTCTGGAGCAGAGCAAGAGGTTGTCCCCGACCCTGTGCCCCCTAGGGACGACCCCAGGGGTACATGCACATACCCCTGGTTGAGACCCACCAGGGTAGCGCAGGGACCGTACTGACGCCATCTCTGACACGCATGAGCCAACACGGATGATGCTTTTCCTAGGAGGTGCAAAGGCATCGCCAGTTTGGATCAGCCCCGAGGCCCGTCACATTCAGTTCAGTCTCCTGTGTCTGCTAGCGGCCGGCACCAGACGAGTCTGAGGAAAATGCCAGAAACCTGGAATTGTAGATGTGGGATCCATGCTCCCGAATGGCTCTTTCCCATTGCCTCTCCTCTGGGTTTCTGTGCCCCCATCTACAAGCGGAGCATCCATGCTGCCAAGCCCGTTATTTTAAAATTTGAAAGCTGTAGGCAGTGGGCAGGGGGTCGGACTGGTCCCATATGTCTGTGTGGGGCTTAAGTTGCTCCCAGTTGGTGGGGGGAGGAGAGGGAAGGGCCTCAGGCTAGCCCTGTTGAGGTGTTTTCCCTTTGGGAAAAGGCGGTCACCTTATTTCTGAGCCAGACTCCTCAGAACCCTGGCTCCTCTTGCTCTCCCTATACGTGTCCATACCCCTGGCCAGAGGGGCCGAGACGCACACAGGCGAACTCCTGCTCCCCACGACAGGCTGTGGTCTCCCCACACCCGCAGCCTCATTGCTGGCAAGCATTTCACAGGCCCCGAGGCGCATGAGTGTCTTCAGGAGGAGTTTGCAGGAGGCTGGGGAGGGTGATACCAGGACAAAAGCAGAAACCTGGGAGAGGTTTGCAAGCAGGTGCACACCAGGGGCTGCCCCACATGGGCCCCCCGCCATCAGGCGCTTCAGTGTGAAGCGGGCTGGGTGTCTGGGGCCGTATCCAAAGTGCACTGTGTTGAAAGGAAGTTATGGGAGGGGGGGCAGAGCTATTAACACTCATAGACAGGTCCATGGGATAGGGGAGCAGATAGCAAGAGTGAAAAATATAGGAAGGGGGGATTTGCTCCCTGCATAAGACAGAGCCCTGAATAGGGTTGCCAGGTGTCTGGTTTTGAACCGGACAGTCCAGTATTTGAGCTTTCTGTTCAGGAAACAAATTGAGAAAATAGAAATGCGAAAATAGAAATGTCCGGTATTTTCCAACTAAGATGGAATGTAGATTGTGATGTCATGTCACTTGTGTCCGGTATTTTTGTTGAAACCATCTGGCAACCATAAATAGTTGGACTTTCCCTCTAAAACAGGGGCAGGAAACCTCTTTTGGGTCAGGGGCCGCTGATCCACAAAAAAAATCAGTCAGGAGGGGGAGCCGCTAGGGTTGCCAGGTGTCTGGTTTTTCACCTGGACAGTCCAGTAATTGAGTCTTCTGTCCGGTAAAAAAAACCAGAAAATACTGGACATGTAAAACGTGCGGTATTTTGTTTTTCTCAGACGGAAGGCTGGTGGGGACATTTTTTCCCTGCCGCGTTTAAAGGGGCAGCGTCCTCCTTTTTTTTTTTTTTGCTCAACCAATTTTTTTCCCTGCCATGTTTGGGATTTTTTGTGAAGGTATCCGGCAACCCTGGGGGCCACCCAAAAGTGAGAAGCAAAACCCAAAACAAAGCAAAACACCTCACTGATGTAGCCCCCGACGATGTAGCCACCTCACTGATGTAGCCCCCCGACAAGAAGCAGAAAGACACACCCCCCACATTCCCCTCACACGCCGGAGCCTGGGGGAGAGGGGTGGGCTGGTAGATTTTTGTGGGCCTCCCTAGGCCCTGGGGTGGGTCCAAAACCGAGGGGTTCGGTGTGTGGGAGAGAGCTGCCAGGAAGCAGGCTTGGGGAGGGGGGGTCTGAGTGGGAGGGGCTGCAGGAACAAAGTGGGGGGTGCGCAGTGTGGGTGGGAAGGGGTGCAGGAGCAGGCTAGGAGTGTGGGCAGGAGGGGGGGTGCAGGAGCGGGGTGCAGGAGTGGGGTCAGGATGCAGGGTCTAGATGATGCTGGCATGGGGTCCCCAATGCTGGGGGGAGCCCCGAGCTTCGGGGGGGGGGGAAATCTAGGCAAGTGGGGGGCTGGATCTGGCCCCCAGGCCTTAGGTTCCCCACCCTTGCTGTAAAATTAGGGCATCTGGCCACCCCTAGGAGGCACTAGGGAAGAGGGGATCCCTGGCATCTGTCCCCACTAGAGGGCTCTTGGGTACAGCTCAAAGCTTAAGTTCCTGCTACTCCCGGTCTCTCTGCCTGGGTCAGTAGTTTCCTGCTGCGATCATCAAATGTTTCAACTTCCTGGGTTGGACTGGCAGCGTGGAGAAATTGCAACAGCAGCTGTCTCTCTCCGGGCCCAGCTGAGCAGGGGAAACTGGGCTCCCAAGGCAGCCCCGGATCCACCAGAGCCTGCAGGTGATGGGGAGAGATGTGGGGAGTGGGGGAGGCTGGGGACGGGCAGGAAAGTGCCTCTGCACAAACCCATCTCTGCTTCCTCCCCATCCCCCACAATCCCAGAGCTGCTGCCCCTCCCTGGCCCGCTAGTGAGGGCCAACGCCCCCATGGGGCCAGGGGCCCGGAGGGGAAGGGGAGCGAAAGGGAGAGAGCCCGAACAGGGCAGCAGGAGCCAAGAGTGGGGAAGGGGGTTCCCAGCTGCCCAACCCACCCAGATCTGCTCCCTGTGGCATCCCTGGTCCCGACGGATTTTCCCAGGGATGGGGTCGCCGGGTGCCCAGTTTTCCACCTGAATGCCTGGCCGAAAAGGGACCCTTTGGCGGTGCCTCAAAGTCTGGCTGGGGGCCCGGAGCTAAAGCAGGCTCACTCCTGCCCTGGTTCCTCAGGGCTCCTGGAGAGGCCGCCGGGTCGGAGGCTCTGGGGTGGCCTGGGTGGGAGGAATCTGGGTGGCCAGGTTCCCTACGGGCTACGGGAACCTGGCAGCCACTTCCTGGGAGCCTAGGGGACCCCACACCCCCAGCCCCCTGCCCTAGCCTGGAGCCCCCTCTTGCACTTCATCCCCAGCCGGCGCCCCCACTCCCTGCACCGCAACCCCCTGTCCCAGGCCAGGAACCCTCATTTCTGGCCCCACCTGGAGCCCACACCCCAGCCCAGAGCCAATACTCCTCTGCACCCCACCCCTGCCCACCCCTCAAGCCCCTTGTACCTGGTCCCACCCCAGAGCCTGCACCCCAGCCAGAGACCTCACGCTTCCCACACCAACCACCTGCCCCAGCTTGGAACCCCTCCCACAGCCCAAGCCCCTCGAATCCTAGCTTCACCCCAGGCCTATACCCCCAGCCAGAGCCCTCACCCCTCTCTCTGAACCCTGCCTCTCTTCCCTAGCCCAGAGCCCCCTTCCACGCCTCAAACCCCCTCATCCTGGCCCCACCCCCCAGAGCCCACACCCTGCCCCAGTCTGGAACCCCCTTCCAAACCCCTCATCCCTAGCCCCACCTCAGAGCCCGCACCCCTAGCCAGAGCCTTCCTGCGCCTCAATCCAGTTCCCCAGCCTGGAACCCCCTCCCACATCCCAAGCCCCGCATCCGCAGCCCCCATCCCCCGCCAGAGCCAGCTCCAGTTCTGTCCCTCTGCTCCTCGGGGTTGGGCTGCGGGGAGGGATTGGAACCCACCACCCTGCGCCCCCAGTCAGAGCCTTCACCCCTCCACACTCCCCCCAACCCTCTTCCCCAGTATGGTGAAAGTGAGGGAGGGTGGGGGAGAGGGATGGCGAGAGCGGGGAGGGGGGCATGGCCTTGGAGAGGAGACAGGGATGTTTCGTTGGGTGCGATTAGAAACTCGGTAACGCTCGGGAAGACACAGAGAGAGGACAAACCAGTTCTGCTTCCGGTTAGTCACGACTGCCAGGAAAAGTAAACCTTTGAAAGTCACCCCCTTGGAATCTACTCAAGCAGGAGCTTGGTCTGGTGGAGAAAGGCAGGGTTAGGTTGAAACTGGTGAAGCCCATTGTTCAGCAGTTTACAACAGTGGTTCTCAACTGGGGGGGGGCCAGCGTCCCTCCGGGGGTACACACCGGTGTCTTCTGGGGGGACAGCAACTCACCTAGGTAGTTGCCTAAAGCACTAGCGAAGCCAGTGCCAACTAAGGCTATGTCTAGACCAGTGTTTCTCAACGTTTTTTTTATAAAGGACCCCTTTTTCAAAAAAAAAAAAAAATTGTGAGTACCCCCTTAAAAAAATTATAAGTACCCCCAGTACCTACAGTTTTCAGACACGCACATTTTTTTTCTACCATTGCAACACATTTGTTTAAACAACTTAATCGTAGCCGGGTGGGTGATGACATTTTTGGGTGTAAAAAGTAGAAAAATTAATAAAGCGCTGTAAAACTTACCACAAAAATTCAGTTTTCTCCACATTTCAGTTGTGTTGACGTGCCCCCCAGACTTCTCTGGAGTACCCCTAAGAGTCCTCGTACCACTGGTTGAGAAACACTGGTCTGGACTACAGAGTTTTGTCGGAAAAACGGTAGTTTTTCCGACAAAACTTGAGTTATGTCCACACTGAAAGTGCGTTCTTTCAACTGTAGATCAAAAGAACAGAGGGGTTTTTCTGGCATTGGTAATCCTCATTCTTCCAGGAAGAAGCCTTTTTGCGAAAGAGTTCCTTGGCAAAAAGGCGTGTGTGTACGGGGAAGAGGGAGTTTTTTCCGAAGAAGAGGAAAGAGGAAAAAGCACAGGTGCCGTGGTGGCCACTCCGTCCATAGCAATCACTGCTTACATCTGAGAGTGTGTCCATTCAGTGTGGACACTATCTTTCGAAAAAGCAGATAGCTTTTTCGATGCACTTTTTGTAGTGTGGACGCTCTTTTGTGCAAGAAGTTTTTTCGGAAGATTTCTTCCGAAAAACGTTTCTTGCACAAGAAGCCTACAGTCTAGACATAGCCTTAAATTGCATATGGAAGATGGTTTGTTTATGCTGCTCTGTAGACTATACATTGAATCGTCAATATTTTATATGTATGTTACACTGCTGTGTAGTCTATACATTGAAATATAAATGTTTTATAGGTACGTAATAAAAATGAGACAGCCAGCCATTTGTCAGCACTAGTAGCTGCGACACTTCTGTATTTTTAAGTCTGATTTTGTAAGCAAGTGGTTTTAAAGTGAAAGTTGGGGGTACAGGAGACAAATCAGGCCCCCGAAAATGGGACGGTGGTCTGCAAAGGGTGAGAGCTCACATCACGCCCCATGCCACTACCTGAGCCTCAGTTCTGATCCACCATGGCACCACCTAGGTTCATCTTTCAGGCAGAAAGTCTCTGCCCCGGGGGTGAATTTAGTCTGGCCAAGTTTGAGGATACAACCTCGGAGCCTTTTCCTGAGAAATGTGGTGAGTTACCTTTGAAAAACCCAGGTCGGTTTTTCCACACTTCTGACACCTTTGGACGAGAAATTTTACGCTGGGCAGGAAGAAAATTCCTAAGTCAGATCCGCCTCCCTCTGTAGGCTCATAAATACCTGTTCTGGCAGAGTAATAGAGATGTAGCCGTGTTAGTCTGGTCTTGCTGAAACAAAAGACAGGACTATGCAGCACTTTAAAGACTAACAAGATGGTTTATTAGGTGATGAGCTTTCGTGGGCCAGACCCACTTCCTCAGATCAAATTGTGGAAGAAAATTGGCATGGCCATATATACCAAAGGGATACAATCAAAAAAAAGTGAAAACACATAAAATAGACAAATCAGATTTTAGAACAGAGGGGGGGATGAGGGGGGGGGAGGTTAATGTCTATGAGATAATGATATTAGAGGTGATAATTTGGGAAGCTATCTTTGTAATGGGTGAGATAATTAGCATCTTTGTTATGGTCCATTCGTAAAGTGTCAAATTTAAGCATGAATGACAGTTCAGAAGCTTCTCTTTGAAGTCTTGTGTTAAAGTCCCTTTGAAGCAGGATACAGGTAGTCAGGTTGTTGAGACAATGCCCAGGCTGGCTGAAATAGCAAGAAACTGTTTTGTTTTGTTTTTGTGAAACTGTCTGTCTGATGTCTGTTTTGTGGTCAGAGCAGACTAAAAGATTGTTCTGCAAACACACTCATTTCCCCCCCCACGCTTTGATCAGAATTGTTTCCTCCCTTAGGACTCAGTTCCGTGAACATCCACTCAGATCGATGCTGAGTGTGTAAATTCTCCAATGCGTGTCATCATTTCATCTCCATTATTGAAAGGGATTAAAAACATTTCACTCCATTTCATGCTAGCGGCAGGGCTGGGGCTGGGCTGGAATAATATGACCACGGCTGGGATTGTTAAACACAGCTGCCTAAATTTCAGCTTCTAAATCCATATTCAGGCACCGGAGTAAA
Organism: Rafetus swinhoei; assembly: GCA_019425775.1. Taxonomy (NCBI): domain Eukaryota; kingdom Metazoa; phylum Chordata; order Testudines; family Trionychidae; genus Rafetus; species Rafetus swinhoei. The sequence goes on along the minus strand of CM033444.1, from coordinate 17,398,318 downwards.
ATGGTCTGTTACCAAAAGCTCTGGGGAACTCAGAGCTGGACCCCAGCGGTTCATGCTCAGGACTTACACAAACCAGGATTCTTATTCAGGGTACGGCTCGAGGAGGTGACCTTTGGGACAGAATTTTTTTTTTTAAATCACATCTCAAACGCTGTGTCCGAATGGTAGAGTCTAGAATTTCCGTCTACACGGAGCGTGCGAAGGGGAAATCGGTGTGAAACCAACTCAAGCCCCCATTGAAAGATCCCCATTGGCGCTTCTCACCTGGCAGGTGGCACAATAACATCCGGGTTTCGCTCCAGATCGTCCCGTCTTTGCGGAGGGCAGGAGAAGGAAATGGCTGCCACGGTGGGAGTGACCTTCGAGGAGGTGGCTGTGTATTTCAGCGCGGAAGAGTGGGCGCTGCTGGGCCCCACTCAGAGAGCCCTCTACAGGGAGGTCATGCGGGAGAACTACGAGGCGGTGACCTCGCTGGGTAAGACACCTCAGCCGTTTCCCATCAACTCGGTTTGCAGGCCCCCTCCGGCAAACATAGAACTGGGATTCACATCCCGGCATTTCTGTGTGAGGAGGAAACCGGGAATTTGCAACCAGCCCCGATCTCTCCTGTTCTCTCTCCCCTGGGCAGGACTCCCCATCTCTAAACCTGACCTGATCTCCCGCATAGAGCGAGGGGAAGAGCCGTGGGTCGCATCTCCAGAGCCATAGGAGAAGGGAGGTCCCCAGAGGCAGAAACTCAGGTGAGGAACCAGGTAAACAACCAGACGGGAGAAAAATCTGTCATGTGCCCTTATGAACTTTCCCAGCTCTGACGCCTCTCAGATAACTCCGTGTCGCAACCAGCAGTTCCCACCTCAGATTGTGCCGGCAGCCTCGCAAGATTATTCCCCTATCCACCCCCAGCCTCCGTGCCCTGGTACCGACGCTCAGACTTGTGAGTTACCAGCGCCGGGGAGGAGTTTGGGGACGGTTCAGCTAGAGACGATTCAGCTGATCCAAAAGGTTCTCTCTGCGCAACAAAGCTTTACAGATCCCTTTTCCCCGGGGCTGCTCCATCCCTAGTGCAGGACGTGACTCACATTTGGGGTCTCTCCTTCCCCCAGCAGGTGACGGGACGGCCAGCGAGAACGAGGCAAAGAATCCCCGGCAGGGAGGCCCTGAGTTGACAGGACCACAGGGAATGTTTGCGGGATGGTCCCAGGGGAGCGTTTGCCAGGTGGGAGCTGGCTGGTCGGAGGAGCGGTGGGGAAACCCACCCGGGGAGAGAGAGAGTAAATCCTCTCCTGAAAAGAAATGTTTCAAGAAACTCAAAGAACTCCTGGACTGTACAGGGATGCCCGACAGAGAGACGAGGAAGGCAGGCGCTGAACGTGGGCTGGGCTCTCACAAGATGCTCCGTCCAGGAATCCCCCCAAGGGAGACGACACCCCACCGATGTGGGGAAAGCCCCCATCTGAGCTCAGCGCCTCCCGATCATCAGAGCGCAGCCCCCGCCAGCCTCCTCTCGGGGCAGAACCCCTGCCCGTGCCCCGACGGCGGGAAAAGCTTTGCTTGGAGGTCGACCCTCAAGGCCCAGCCGAGGCGCCACAAGGGGAAGAGACCCTACAAATGTCCCGACTGCGGGAAACGCTACCACCTCAGCTTCAGGTTCTTGAAGCACCGGGCCACGCACCAGCCAAGGGCACCTTTCCAGTCTCCAGAGCATGGGAAAAACTTGGCCCAGAACTCATCCCTGACGAAATGCCACCAGCGGCCTGCTGGAGAGAGCCCCTACACCTGCCCGGACTGCGGGAAAGGATTCACCCAGCGCTTTAACCTCGCCATGCACAGGAGGGTCCACACAGGCGAGCGACCCTTCTTGTGTCCTGACTGCGGGATGGGCTTCAACCAGAGAGCCAAGCTTGCCATGCACCAGATAGCCCACAGATCTGCGGCAGCACCGGGAAAAGATCAGTCGGTGCCTTGACCTGGCGTCAGCGGAGCCAGGCAGGCGAGAAACTTTACAAATACAGCTACCCGTGTTCCAGCCTGGCCTAGCACGCTCCGGCCTACTCCGCCTGCCGCAAAGGCACAGCCCTGCCAAAACGCCGCCCGCTGCTGCGGCAGGACGTGCGGTGGCAACTCCAACAGGCTAGCCTGCAGAGGAGCAGCCCTACGAGAGCTGGGATTGCGCGGGAAGAGCTTTAGCATGTGCTTCAACCTTGTCATGCCACCTAGAGTCCATGCTAGCCTGCAACCGTACTCACGCCCTGACGGAGGGGCAAAGCGATGCGCTGGGCCGATTGCCACAAACCCCAGACTCTCGGCTCTTTGTGGAAGGCAGCTGTTTACTCTGGGTCGTAAAACGTCCAACACAACAGATTTTCACAGGCGTCTAAGCGGGAAGTTGGATACTGTCCCCATGTGCGACCGGGAAGAAAACAAGATCATCGCAGATAAAGTCTGCGGATGGCACAAACGTTGAGGCAGGAAGCAATAACCAAGAGGACAGGACATTGATTCAGAGCGATCGGCATCTCTCGGTAAACTAGGCGCAAGCAAACAGTGTGTTTTAACACGGCTAAATGCCGACGGATACCTCTTGGAAGAAAGAATGTCGGCCCTACTTGGCGCGGAATAGTGCTAGTTGCTATTTCGAAGCAACTAGCACTATTCTGAAATAACTTAGTCTGCGGCTACGCAGCCGGCAGTTATTTCAAAATAGTGTCAAAATACTGTCAAGCTGGAGGACTTCTTACTCCGACTCCTGTCACCCTCATTGTACGAGGAGTCAGGAAAGTCGGAGGAGGAGTGCGGTTTCAAAATAAGTGCTGTGCAGACGCTCCCGATTTCGAAATACGCGACGCAATTGGCCTAGCTCAATTTGCGTCGCTTATTTCGAATTAAGCCCTGCAGTGTTGACGCACCCTTAGGAATCAGGCACTCTGGAAAAAAAATTGGAGGGGTGGGAGGCTCAGCTGAACATGAACTCCCAGCCAGTGCGATCCTGGGATCCTCAGGAGCTGGGGAACCTTGAAATCGGAGCAGAGGTTACTTTATATTTAGCACTCGTGAGACCACTGCTGGGGTACCGGTGTCCTGTTCCGGAGCTTAGAATTCAAGGAGGGTGTGGATGAATTGGAGAGAGGGCAAAGGAGAGCCACGCAAACGATTAGAAAGCCCATCTTCTTGGGACAGACTTAAGGAGCTCAATCTATTTAGCCCAGGGGTGGGGACATTTGGGGGGGGCAGTTGGGGGGCCGTTGACTCACAGAAAAATCACTTGGGAGCCTCAAGAGAGAAGCAGAAAGACCCTCCCTCCACATTCCCCTCGCACACCAGAGCCGAGGGGACCAGCAGATTTTGTCGGGGAAAAGCCTTTAGACAGCACCTTGCTGCACCAGCCGAGGGGAGGGGGAGCAGTACAGAACTGCCCCCCACCAGGCAGGGACCATGGGCTGGATCCAGGTCTGGCGTGCCTGACTCCAGCCTGCAAGGCTCAGGGTTCCTCCCCCCACAGTGAGGAGTCGGCGCTGGTACTCCATCTCCATGGGGGGAGCTGCAGGGAGGGGGTGGGGTGGGGCTGGAGCAGCATAGGCTCCCCAATGCTGTGGAGGAGTGTAGGGGGGGTGAGCCCTCGGGGGTTGGATCCAGGCCAGCCTTAGGTTCTCCACCCCTGATTTATCCCAACAAAGAAGGAGTGAACTGATCCGTCTATAAATATCTCCATGGGGAACAAACACTTAATAAAGGGATCTTCTATCTAGCAGAGAAAGGCCTCCCTCTCGCCAATGGTTGGCAGCTGGATCTAGACAAATTCAGCCTGGAGACAAGGTGCAAATGTGTAACTGTGAGAGTAATTAACCACTGGATCCATTTACCAAGAGCCGGGATTAAAGCCCTACCAAATTCACAGTCTGTTTTGGTCAATTTCATAATTTTCTTCAACTGGGTCAGGAGAAAAAAAAAAAGTTGGAAAACCACTGCCCTTACTCCTGCCCTGCTGCTGGCAGGGTGCTGCCTTCCGAGCTGGGCACCTGGCCAGCAGTTGCCATATTCCGGCCACCTAGCTTTGAAGGCAGCGGCGGCAACCTCCCACCCGGGACCCCCTCTTGGGGTGGGACCCCAAGTTTGAGAAACGCTGGTCTCCACCACAAAAATCGGTGTTGTACAAGGTAAAAGCACACAAAAGACCAGATCTCATGGGGGATCAGTTTTCACGGTCTGTGACATGTTTTTCACAGCCAAAAATTTGCCAGGGCCCTAGTCATGGGGGATTCTCCATCACCGACTATTTAACACAAGAACAGCCACACTGGGTCAGACCAAAGGTCCATCTAGCCCAGTATCCTGTCTGCTGATAGTGGCCAATGCCAGATGCCCCAGAGGGAGGGAACACAACAGGGAATCCTCATGTGATCCTTCCCCTGTCACTCACCTCCAGAGAAACAGAGACTAGGGACACCATCCCTACCCACCCTGGCTAATAGTCATTCATGGACCTAACCTCCATGAATCTATCTAGCTCCTTTTTGAACCCCGTTAAAGTCCTAGCCTTCACCACATCCTCTGGCAAGGAGTTCCACAGGTTGACTGTACGGTGAGTGAAGAAAAACTTCCTTTGGTTTGTTTTAAACCTGCTGCCTATTCATTTCATTTGATGACCCCTAGTTCTTATATTGTGGGAACAATTAAATAACTTTTCCTTATTCACTTTTTCCATACCTGTCATGAAATCTAATGGGATGTGCATGATCTGTAGCTGGGGTAGGTGTGGGTGGGGGGGGAAGGGGAAAGAGGAGCAGGCCACACAGCTTCAAAGCTGCAGTCCCTAGTCTCCCAGGGATGTAAAAACACCAAACAGAAAATTATTGACCGTGTCACCGATCAAATTTCTATTGGTGACACTGTTAACCACGGCTCCCAGGGGGCGGCTGGGGTTCCCGAGCCCCATGGGGCCACCAGCAGCCCTATGAAAAGTGTAACCAGGGCCAGTCACCGAGACAGGAAACAAAGGGTAGGAATAAATGGTAAATTTTCAGAATGGAGAGGGGTAACTAGTGGTGTCCCCCAAGGGTCAGTCCTAGGACCAATCCTGTTCAACGTATTCATAAATGATCTGGAGAAAGGGGTAAGCAGTGAGGTGGTAAAGTTTGCGGATGATACCAAACTGTTTAGGATAGTCAAGACAGAAGCAGACTGTAAGGGACTCCAAGAAGATCTCACCAAACTGAGTGATTGGGCAACAAAATGGCAAATGAAATTTAATGTGGATAAGTGTAAAGTAATGCACATTGGGAAAATAACCCCAACTATACGTACAGTATGATGGGGGCTAATTTGGCTACGACAAATCAGGAAAGAGATCTTGGAGTTATCGTGGACAGTTCTCTGAAAACTTCCACACAGTGTGCAGCGGTCAAAAAGGCAAATAGGATGCTAGGTATTATTAAGAAAGGGATAGAAAATAAGACCCAGAATATCTTACTGCCCCTGTATAAAACTATGGTACGCCCACATCTTGAATACTGTGTACAGATGTGGTCTCTCACCTCAAAAAGATATTTTGGCCTTGGAAAGGGTTCAGAAAAGGGCAACTAAAATGATTAGGGGTTTGGAACGGGTCCCATATGAGGAGAGGTTAAAGCGACTGGGACTTTTCAGTTTAGAAAAGAGGCGACTGAGGGGGATATGATAGAGGTGTATAAAATCATGAGTGGTGTGGAGAGGGCCGATAAAGAAAAGTTATTTATTAGTTCCTAAATAGAAGAACTAGAGGACACCAAATGAAATTAATGGGTAGCAGGTTTAAAACTAATAAAAGAAAGTTCTTCTTCACACAGCGTGTAGTCAGCCTGTGGAACTCCTTGCCGGAGGAGGCTGTGAAGGCTAGGAATATAACAGAGTTTAAAGAGAAGCTAGATAATTTCATGGCGGTTAGGTCCATAAAAGGCTATTAGCCAGGGGATAAAATGGTGTCCTTGGCCTCTGTTTGTCAGAGGCTGGAGAGGGATGGCAGGAGACAAATCGCTTGATCATTGTCTTCGGTCCACCCCCCTCTGGGGCACCTGGTGCTGGCCACTGTCGGCAGACAGGATACTGGGCTAGATGGACCTTTGGTCTGACCCAGTACGGCCGTTCTTATGTTCTTATGTATGTTCTTACGTTCAGCGCCTGCCTTTCCCGTCTCCCTGTTAAAGTCTTTGAGTTTCTTGAAACGTCTCCCCTTCAGGAGAAAATTTGCTCTGTCTCTCCCCAGGTGGGTTTCCCCACCGCTCCTCCGACCAGCCAGCTCCCACCTGGCAAATGCTCCCCTGGGACCATCCCACAAACATTCCCTGTGGTCCTGCCGACCCAGGGCCTCCTTGCTGGGGATTCTGCGCTTCATTCTCACTGGCCGTCCCGTCACCTGCTGGGGGAAGGAGAGACCCCAAATGTGAGTCACGTCCTGCACTAGGGATGGAGCAGCCCCGGGGAAAAGGGATCTGTAAAGCTTTGTCGCGCAGAGAGAACCTTTTGGATCAGCTGAATCGTCACTAGCTGAACCGTCCCCAAACTCCTCCCCGGCGCTGGTAACTCACAAGTCTGAGCGTCAGTACCAGGGCACGGAGGCTGGGGGCGGAGAGGGGAATAACCTTGCAAGGCTGCCGGCACAATCTGAGGTGGGAACTGCCGGTTGCAACATTGAGCGATCCGAGAGGCGTCAAAGCTGGGAAAGTTCATAAGGGCGCATGACGGATTTTGCTCCCGTCTGGTTGTTTACCTGGTTCCTCACCTGAGTTTCTGCCTCTGGGGACCACCCTTCTCCTATGGCTCTGGAGATGTGCGACCCACGGCTCTTCCCCTCGCTCCATGCGGGAGATCAGGTCAGGTTTAGAGATGGGGAGTCCTGCCCAGGGGAGAGAGAACAGGAGAGATCGGGGCTGGTTGCAAATTCCCGGTTTCCTCCTTACACAGAAATGCCGGGATTTGAATCCCAGTTCTATGTCTGCCGGAGGGGGCCTGCAAACCGAGTCGATGGGAAACGGCCGAGGTGTCTTACCCAGCAAGGTCACCGCCTCGTAGTTCTCCCGCATGACCTCCCTGTAGAGGGCTCTCTGAGCGGGGCCCAGCAGCGCCCACTCTTCCGCGCTGAAATACACAGCCACCTCCTCGAAGGTCACTCCCACCGTGGCAGCCATTTCCTTCTCCTGCCCTCCACGAAGACGGGACAATCTGGAGCGAAACCCGGATGTTATTGTGCCACCAGCCAGGTGAGAAGCACCAATGGGGATCTTTTGATGGGGCCTTGAGTTGGTTTCACACCGATTTCCCCTTCGCACGCTCCGTGTAGACGGAAATTCTAGACTCTACCATTCGGACACAGCGCTTGAAATGTGATTTAAAAAAAAAAAAAAAACCTTGCCAAAGGTCACCTCCTCGAGCCGTACCCTGAATAAGAATCCTGGTTTGTGTAAGTCCTGAGCATGAACCGCTGAGGTCCAGCTCTGAGTTCCCCAGAGCTTTGGATAACAGGCCATTTTAACTCGGGTGCCTGAATATGGATTTAGAAGCTGAAATTTAAGCGGCTGTGTTTAGCGATCCCGGCTGTGGTCATGTTATTCCAGCCCAGCCCCAGCCCTGTCGCCAGCATGAAATGGAGTGAAACGTTTTTAATCCCTTTCAATAATGGAGATGAAATGATGAACATTGGAGCATTTGTAGCAAAAAAATTCCTATTTCAGTAATATTTTATGTTGTACACCTTGCCAAATTATTTTAAAATAAAAATAAATTTAATTTGTATAGCTGTTATGATTATTTTGTTTTTAGTTTTAAAATAAATAGAATAGAATAGAATAGAAATTTGGTTTTACTTAAAATTTTGATTGTAATCCTTGTTCTTGTTTTTGTTATGCATAAAAGTAAAAAATGTTAAAAAATATTGGTAAAAGCCACCATTAAACCAAAAATACTAAAAAAAAAAAATCCAACAAACTAAAAAGCATAACAACAAAAAACAAATTGGCAGCCCAAAACACTAAAAATGTGCAAGCATTTATCAATTAAAACAAAATATTTATAATCGAAACCAACTTAGCATAGCAAAACAAAAAGCAAACAAAAAAAGCAACAAAGAAAAACCACACCAAAAATGAAAAACATCCATAAAAAAAACAGAATAATGCAAAACTTACTAACCTCAATTAAAATGCAAGAGGGGCATTTAGTCTAACACGGCTACATCTCTAATACTATGCCAGAACAGGTATTTATGAGCCTACAGAGGGAGGCGGATCTGACTTGGGAATTTTCTTCCTGCCCAGCATAAAATTTTTCGTCCAAAGGTATTGGAAGTGTAGAAAAACCGACCTGGGTTTTTCAAAGGTAACTCGCCCCATTTCTCAGGAAAAGGCTCCGAGGTTGTATCCTCAAACTTGGCCAGACTAAATTCACCCCTGGGGCAGAGGCTTTCTGCCCAAAAGACGAACCAAGGCAGTGCCATGGTGGATCAGAACTGAGGCCCAGCTAGTAGGATGGTCAAGCTGGCCCTTAAAAACCTCTAAGGATGGAGATTCCACCACCTCCCTAGGCAACACAGTCCAGTGCCGTTTAAAGTGAGAACAGATCAAAACAATGGACAAAGCAGCTTGCCTGCCCATCGCAGGCAAGTCCATAAGACCAGCCATACTGGGTCAGACCAAAGGTCCATCTAGCCCAGTGTCCTGTCTGCCCACGGTGGCCAAGGCCAGGTGCCCCAGAGGGAGTGAACAGAACAGGGAATCATCAAGTGATCCCTCCCCTGTCACCCATTCCTACCCCAGGCCAGAGTCAACACCCACATCCCCTCCCAAAGCCTGCACCCCAGACCCTCACCTGCACCCAAGCACCCTCCCCTCCCAAGCGCTGCCCCCGCCCCACGTGCTGCCCCTCACATCCTGCACCCAAACTCCCTCTCAGAGCCTACCCCCTTCTCTGGCCCGGGCCAGAGCCTGCACCGAGCACCCACACCCCCTCCCAGAGCCTGCACCCTGCCCCCCAGTCTCCTGCCCCAGCCCACAGCTTTCACCCAGCACCCAAACTCCCTCTCAGAGCGGGGGGGGGGGGGAGAGTTTGATTGGCAGAGGGGTGCAGGCTCTGAGCTTTCTGGGCACCATCCAATGTTCTGCACAGCTCCAGCCCTGGCATCTTGGGAGTGTGTGTGGGGGGGTACCCTACCTCTGCAGAATTAATTCCCCTGCGAAGCCGGGCTAGCATGAACTAGGTGGCTGCTACCTGCAGCCCACATGGCCTAGAACCCCCAGAATACCAGAGAGAGAGAGTCTGTGTCTGTCTCTCCTCCCCAGATCTGGTTCCCGGGGGGTGCTCGGTTGAGGGCCAGGGTTGCCAGATGGTTTCAACAAAAATACCGGACACACTTGACACGACATCCCAATCCACAGTCCATCTTAGTTAGAAAATACCGGACATTTCTATTTTCTCAATTCTATTTTTTCAATTTGTTTCCTGAACAGAAACCTCAAATACTGGACTGTCTGGTTCAAAACCGGACACCTGGCAACCCTGTGAGGGCTGGTCCTTATTTTCCCTAGATAGCAACTTTTGGCCCAGGAGGAGTGTGTGTGGGGCTCTATAAAATGGGAGGGGGGGCTCTGAGAGGCACTGAACCAATGGCAAACCCTGTGATGGAAACAGCTGCAAGCCAGGGGGGGTGCACCCGCCCCCACAGTTCCAGCCCCTCTAAGGGGGATCTCCTGACACGACCCCAGCACTCGGGGAAAGGGGTCCAGCCAGGGCAGGAACCGGCGTCCCCTCTCCCTTGATCCTTACCTGGATCTCCGCAGAGTCAGTCTTCCCGGAGGGGCTGCAGGGATGGATCCGGGCTGGGAGCCTCCCTCCCCGCTTCTTTGCTCCGCCTGCCCCCGGTCTGGTCCCTGCAGCTCGGGGCTGGCGCGGGCAGGACTCCGGGGCTGGCTCCCGGCCCGGGCGAGGCTCCGAGAGGCGTCCACGGCAGCCGCAGCCCCGGGCAGAGCTCAGCCCTCCAGCCGCTGAGCCCAGGGAAGCCGCGGAGAAGGAGAGACCGCGAGAGAGCCCGCAGCCGCTCCCGGCCCCGCGCAGCGATAACCCAGAGCCCTCTAGTGGGGCCAGAAACCTCGCCCCCCCCCCAAGAAATGCCCCCTGGCTAGATGGGAGCAATTTCGGGGAGACACGCTGCCCAGCTTCCCCCCCCAGCTCCGCAGTCAGGTCTGGGACAGGGTCAGAGCTAAATGCAAGAGGGGCCGGTGTTTCCCATCCAAACTCTCCCCCCCCCACAAGGCTCTGAGAGAGAGTTTGGGTGGGGCTCCGGGGCTTGAGTGCGGTGGGGCCTTGGCTCTGGGTTGGAGTTGGGGGAACTGAGCTTTTCAGGAGGGGTGCAGGCTCTAGGATGGGGCAGAGGAGGAGGGGCATGAGGCAGCAGGCTCTGGGAGGGAGTTTGGGTGCAGGTGGGGCCTGGGACGGAGGGCTGGGAGCAGGATCTGGGAGGAGTTTGGGGGCTGGAGGGAGTTTGGGGCAGGATGAGAGTGGTTGGGGAGAGGGCAGGCTCTAGAAAGGAGTTTGGGGCTGGAGGAGTTTGGGGTCAGGATGGGGGTGGGTGGGGAGAGGGACAAGCTCTGGGAGGGAGTTTGGGGGCTGGGTGCAGGCTCTGGGCTGGGGCGGGGCCAGGAGGGGGCAAGGGTTGCTGGGGAAGGAGTTTGGGTGCCAGTGGGGGCCTGGGTGCAGGCTCTGGGAGGGATTTTGGGGCTGGAGGAGGGAGTTTGGGGTGGGTGGGAGGAGAGGGGGCAGGCTCTGGAGGGAGTGGGGTGCACAAAGAGGTGTGGGGGTGGGGCCAACACACAGCACAGAGACACCCCCTCTCCCATCCACAGGGATACATGTGCCAGCAGCTGCTGGAGGGATGGTGACAGTGGAAGGCCCCAGAGCCTGGAGGCAGCAGGCCAGCCGGGGGGTGCCCAGGGGGCTCACACAGGGTGGCAGGGGGCCCATAGAACTCGCCCCCTTTGTCCGCACATTGGCCTAGAGCAGAGGGGTGGGGACACAGAGAAGCAGGGTTGACCAGATGTCCCATTTTGGCCAGGCTGGTCCCTTTTTTAGACCCTGTCCCAGCTGTCCGGACGCTTCTGGCAAAACCGGGTATTTGTCCCACTTCCGCTTGCCAGGCAAACTGGACAAACACCCAGTTTTGCCCAGGAAAGGGCTGCGATCCTTAGCAGAGCATGGAGGAATGTGGGGGGGGGGGCTCCACGCAGAAGGGACAGCTGGGGAGAGCGGCGAGGGCTTGGACCCTGCCCACAGTAGGGAGAGGGACTTCAGGCCAGCCTGTTCACTGTCCCATTTTCATAGTTGGGGACATGGGGGGGCTGTAGCATCAACAGACCAATAGCCAGATCCAGCTGGTATGTAACGATTCTAGCTGCTCCGGGCGGTTTGGGCATCGCATTTCCCAAACGAGGCTTGGCCAACTTGGGTTGTTCTTGGTTTGTAATTCCGATGGATCGCACCCGTTTGTTTTGACTCAGGGACATGAAAAATCCACACACGTGGCCCAGTGATGCCGTTACCCCAAGCTAGGTCAACTGGAGAATTAGTGACTGTATCTCTGCCAGTTTCTCACATTACGCAGGCTCCGGAGCTGCCTGGGTGTTGGCGTAGAAGGAGTAGTCAGGAAAAGTCCTCAGGGATCTTTTTGCCCTGCTCACGGAAGGTGACAGCGGGGGAAATATAGGGGGAAGGGCAGAACAATATGTACAGTGGGTGTCCTTAGTGGTTGGAACATTTTTTACAACAGGGGGTGTTGAAAGCCAGTGGTCCCCAACTTTTTAACTCTCCCCCCCTTACTCCTGTCCATACCCCACCATCCGCCAATATTAGAGCAGGGCCATGGTTCTGGGTGGGGGACACAGGCAGGGGTAAGGGAACCAAGGCTGGGATCAAGGTTCCCTCTTATCTTTTCCATCCTTGTGCGGAATAATTTTATGTGCACCAAGGCCTGTGTGAATGTGCACCACTAGGAGAAACACAAACCTAGCTGTGGGTGGTCTGCTAATCAGCTGGGCAGCATTTGACTCTTTCCTGAGCGGCCGCATAAGCACCCAGCTTACAGGGAACAGTGGCCGGCACCCTGCATATGGGGCCAAGAGCAGAGCTCCCAATATGAGGCCTGTGGGGCCAGAGATATCATGTATAGGGCCTTAAACTAGGGATGTTAATGGGTAACCACTTCACTGGTTACGCAGTAAACATCACCCTGAGCGGAGCAAAGCCCCTTCTCCACCCACAGCTCCTTGCAGGCGGAGGGCTGCTGGCTCTGCGGGCCCCATGTGGAGCCAGAAGCAGCTGGGTTGGAGCAGCCCCGGCCCCGCCTGCCCCCATTTAATCACTCAATGGGTCAAATTTAATTTAGTGAATTAAATGGGATTTGACATCCCTCCTGTAGACAGGGCCCTGGGCCTGGGGCAGGTGGCTGCCAGGAGCTAAGCCCCCTGGGAATGAGGCTAGGAGGAGAGCGCCGGGCACAGTGGGGCTGACAACAGAGGTCCAGGCGTGGGTCTAGTGGCAGCCGGGGCTGTGAACAGAGCCCTGGGTGTGTGTCCTGCGGACAGGACCCCTGGTGCGGGGCTAGGAGCACCGGGCACAGGATTGGCAGCTGACTCCTGCACCCTACACCCCCCCCCTGCTCTGAGCCCCCCATGTTCCCAGCCCTGAATCCCCACACCCCAGCCCTCCGCCCTGAGCCCTTCCTCTTACCCCCAACCCTGACTCCTGTACACCCATATCCCCCTGCTCTGAGCCCAGTCCCCTGCTCTGAGTCCCTCATACCCCCATTGACTCCTGCACCCCCATATCCCCTGCTCTTATCTCCTCCACGTTCCCAGCCCCCTGCTCTGAGTCCCTCATACCTCCCACTGATTCCTGCACCCCAGATCTTCCTGCTCTGAGCCCCCCACACTCCCAGCTCCCTGCCCTGAGTCCCTCATACCCCCCCAAACCTGACTCCCGGACCCCCACGTCCCCTGGACCCCCACAAACTGCAACCCTCTTCCCTGAGCCCCTCATGCACCGCAACCCCTGCCTTGACCCCCAGTCCCTTGCCGAGTCCTTCATACCCCCACTGACTCCAGCACCCCCACATCTCCCTGCCCTGAGCTTCCCCCCGCCCACTCCCAGCTCTCTGCCCCGACTCCCCACACTCCAGCCCTTCCTCCCCGCACTCCTGACTCTTGCAACCCCCCCAGCCCCACGTCCCAGCAGGGTGCAGGAGCGGCAGGCCCCGCACAAAGCCGGGGGCTGCAGCCCCCCGAGTTCCCGGATCTATGTGGGGGGGGGGGGCGTCAAAGAACCAAACTGCCCATGCTGGGAACCGCTTGGAGCCGGGGGCGGGAGCGTGGGAAGAAGCTGGGGGGGGGGAGCGCCTGTCTCTCCGGGGCTGTCCCCACTAGAGGGCCCTGCTCGGGGCTGGCTGCCTGCAGGGCTCTGGCCCGGCCCCCCGCCTCTCCTACGAGAGCGGATCCAGGGGGCTGAACTTCCCAGGTTAGCAGCGGCGGCTTCCGCAGCGCCCGGGCCGGCTGGGGAGCGCTCGCCGCAGCCCGCAGGTACCCGGAGCCCCGCGGGGGGAGGGCTCTGGAGCAGAGCCTGGCCGGGGTGGGATCCGCTAACCCCCAGCTCCCCCTGTCTCTGCTCCCCGGGATCTGCCAGCTCCAGGGCTGCCGTGGCCCCCGATCTCCCCCCCACCCCAGGCTCCCAACAGAGCGGGGAGGAGAAGAAATTGGAAGGGGCAGTAAGTGGGGAGGGAGGCTCCCAGCCCTGCCCGGATCCATCCCTGCACCCCCCTCTCCTGCAGCTCTGGGCTCCCTGGGGTACACAGGACAAGTGACCGGAGTCCTACGCTCCGGATTCAAGCCAAGTGCCTGTGACATCAGTGGGGGATGTTGGCCTGGCCCCCAGGAGATCTGGCCCTGGCAGGACAGGATAATGGGCAACCGTGGGGCTTGGCAGAGCTTTTGGGGGGGGGGGCAACATGGGCTTTCCGGGGAGCAAGGGAGCCAGCCAGGAGAGGAAAAGCCAGAGACTGCCCCATGCCAAGGCACTGCCGGGTAGGGTTGTCAGATGGTTTCAACAAAAATACCGGACACACTTGACATTACATCACCATCTACGTTCCATCTTAGTTAGAAAATACCGGACATTTCTATTTTCTCAATTTGTTTCCCGAACAGAAAGCTCAAATACTGGACTGTCCGGTTCAAAACCGGACACCTGGCAACACTACCACCAGGCTGGGGTGGCGCTGCCCTGGGGGACAGTGTCCGGGGGAGTCCCCCAAAGCGGCCCCTTAGATCCTACGCTTGGCTGGGGTTTGGTTCAGCTACCCGGGTCCTGGGAGGAGTGAGGGCTGCTGGGTTTGCATCGTGATAAAGTGACGGGGCATTTTCCCAGCCTGGCCCAGGCCTCCTGCGGGGCGCAAGCTTGGGGGGAGGGGATCAGGGTGCGATATGCACTCCAGGCCCTTCTGCAGCCTCCTCTGTCTCCCTGCTCAATTGCGCAGGGAGACTGATCCCACTGTTTTGGGGGCAAACTTCCTGGGACTTACCTGAGGCAAAAGCCAGACGAGGGGGTGAAATTTCCCTTTCTGCAAGATGGGGAGCAGCCCCCCAAAGCACCCGGTTTTGTTAAGGACGAGGAGGCGAACCTGGGACATAAGAAGCCGGTAACGGTGTATGGGATTTGGGGGGAGGCCGGGATCAGCAGGCGCTGAGCCGGGCTCTCTCGTTCTTCCAGGTTCTTGAACGAAGCCAGCTGCCGTTTCCCCATGGAGAAGTGGGTCTTCCTAGATCCTCGGCAGAGGGCGCTGTACAGAGATGTCATGCAGGAGAGCTACGAGACCCTGATGTCCCTCAGTAAGGAACCATCTGCCTTTGGTGTAGGCTGCTGGTTCATGGGAGTTAGACCAGCCCCGAGGTTGCCCTGGGCTCCCTGCAGCAGCTCCCTGGGGCTGATGCTACACTTCAAAGGTGGAGGCGCCCTGATGGGCTAACCGAGTAGTCCATGCACATTGCATTCAATTAACCAATTGATCTAAATTTAACATCCCTAGATTGGATGGCCTTTCAGACAGCCCTACATGGTTGGAATGTGCCTTATTTCAATGACTGGTTTGGAATGGACCTTCTTTGCTAGCTTTGAATGTGCCACACGCGTTGACTTAAGAACAAGGTCTCAGACCAGTAGACTGTGATACAGATTCTTTGTCCTTCTGTAGGCTTTATGGGCAGGCCTGAAAATCTATGTCCTAACCCTGGAGTCTCAGTTGTTTGTTGGCACTGCAGTTCCTAGGCTGGGCTTTGGTTTGCAAGGAGAAGCAGGTTCCGTTACCAGCGCTTCCCGACTCCGCCAGCTTGCACAGAACCACAGCTGGAGTGCGCAGATTAGAGAAATGGGCTGAACTAGCGGGTAGGGCTTTGGTCTGGGATTGAAAAGCACCCGGTATGTTCCCAGCACGGCCGCAGCCTCCCTGTGTGGCCACGGGCAAGTCACTACATCTCTCTGGCCTCAGTTTCCCTATCTGTAAAGCAGCCATCATAAGCCTGTCTGTTCATTTTGCAAACTAAACTTGGTGTCAGAGACCGTCTCTCGCTCTGTGTTTGTGCAGCGCCCGGCACAATGGGGCCCTGATCTCAGCTGGGGCAGGGACTGTCTCTCGCTGTGTCTGAGCAGCTCCCGGCCCAACGGGGCCCTGATCCCAGCTAGGGCAGGCCCTGTCTCTCGCCATGTGTCTGTGCAGTAGCTGGCACAACAGGGCCCTGATCTCAGCTGGGGCAGGACCTGTCTCTCGCCATGTGTCTGTGCAGCACCTGGCACAACAGGGCCCTGATCTCAGCTGGGGAAGGGACTGTCTCTCGCCGTGTCTGTGCAGCGCCTGGTCCAACGGGGCCCAGTAACACACACGTGGCAGTGACAGATGCTTTATAGCAGAACCGCTGAGCGTCTGGAACTCTGCCATCTTCAAACGAGGCTACCAGCAGGTGATTGGCTCTGGGCCTCCTGAGTTCCCAGGACAAATCCCTCCTTCTCTTTAACTATGTCCTGAAAGCCTGGAGCTCAGATTGCCCCCCCCCTCCCCCCCACTGCTGGCTGACTCCAGGTGCTGCATATGGGCCTTGGAGCCAAATCAAGCCTGCTGCCCAGATGCCGGGCAAAGTCCTGAGGGGGGTCAACCCAGTAGGAGTGGTACCAGGGCCAGCCAATAGGGGGAGACAAGCGCACACACCGCCCCAGGCCCAGCTGGTGAGACAGTACCAGGAGAGACAGGCTGGGGGGAGTGTGGTGGGACGGAAGGCGGCTGATG
Organism: Rafetus swinhoei; assembly: GCA_019425775.1. Taxonomy (NCBI): domain Eukaryota; kingdom Metazoa; phylum Chordata; order Testudines; family Trionychidae; genus Rafetus; species Rafetus swinhoei. The sequence goes on along the minus strand of CM033444.1, from coordinate 17,381,976 downwards.
CAGCGTGTTACGGTGACCGCCCGGCAAACGGCTTGACAAACCCTGATCTCTCCCCTGTTGTGTCCCCCTCCCCGTGCGCAGAATATCCCATCCCGAAACCGGACGTGATCTCCCGGCTGGAGCACGGGGAAGAGCCGTGGGTCCCGGGTCTGCAGGGCTCCGGGGCAGGGGACTCCCCGAGAGGCGCCAGCCCAGGTGAGGCAAACTGTCGTCAGGAGCTGGGTTTCCCCAAAGAAGTCCCTCGGGCCCCCCCTTCCCAGTTGTGACACAGCATCTCGGGGCCCCGACACGGGTCCCAAAGTTCCAGGGCCCGGCTCCCAGCACACGTGGCCAGAACCCGAAAATCAGACCCACGGAAAAGGGGGAAGGGGTGTGACTTGGCGGGGGGGGGGAGGGGGAAGGAAGGACACATGGAGCCTCCTGAGAAACTACCAGCCCCGCTGGAGCTGTCTGTACATCGAGCTGCTGGTTTGACGGTGCCGTGGGCCCCTTCTATCATCACTGCCTGGGCTCTTCTCTGCCCATAAGAACATACGAACGGCCACACTGGGTCAGAAAGGTCCATCCAGCCCAGTGTCCTGTCTGCCAACAGTGGCCAGCGCCAGGTGCCCCAGAGGGAGGGAACCCAACAGGGATCCCTCTGCTGTCATCCATTTCCAGAGACACAGAGGCTCGGGACACCATCCCTACCCTCCTGGCTAATAGCCATTGATGGACCTCACCTCCATGAATCTCTCTCGCCCTTTTTGGAGCCCTGTTAAAGTGCTAGTCTTCACCACATCCTCTGGTAACGAGATCCGGAGGTTGACTGTGCGCTGAGTGAAGAAAAACTTCCTTTTGTTTTGTTTTAAACCTTTTGTTTTGTTCATTTCATTTGGTGACCCCCTAGCTCTTTTTATATTGTGGGAAAAAGTCAATAATTTTCCTTATTCACTTTCTCCACACCCATCATGATTTTATAGACCTCTATCCCATCCCCCCTTAGTCTCCTCTTTCCTAAGCTGAAAAGTCCAAGTCCATCTTCCCAATGGCCCCCGGGGGGCTTCTCTCCCAGACAAAGAAGAGGGGCATTTCCAGCCCCTGGAACTGGGTGCACAGGGAAAGGGGGGCACATGGAGCCCTTGGAAGGGTGGGAATGGAGGTATGGGGAGAAGAGGCCCCTGGAATGGGGAGTCTTTGCATTGGAGGTGGAGAGAGGCTGGGGGGCCCCTGGTGTGAGCAGGGGATCTCAACCAACAAAGACTGTGGCCCTCCAGTCATCTTGTGGCGGAGGGCGCTGTCCCTGCTTGGCCTCCCTGCCCACTCTCTACCTGCTGAGGCAGGAGGGGGAAGCAGGATGGGTCCCCTCTTTTCTCCTCTCTAGGGAAGGACTTGGTGGGGGGGAAGGAGCGGGGGATTTGGCTCATGATTTCATTCTTGGTGTGAGGCCAGAAGGGACCATCCTTTGTAGCTTCCACTCAAGGACCGCTTGCCTTCCCCCCCGCCCGTTTCCCCAGGCACATGGCACAGCTAACGGCTGGACTCTCTCCTTACCAGGGACAGCGAGTGGGACCGAGGACAAGGCACCCCGGCAAGGAGATCCCGAGACAGCCTCCTCGGGAAGCGGCCGGGGCCAGGGGTCCCGCCAAGGGGGCAAAGCCGGCAGGTCCAGAGGCCCGGCGGGGAAGAGACAAGGCAGAGATGCTCCCTTCAACGGAGGTCTCAAGAAGGTCCGGGAGGGGGCAGCCCCCCGGAGAGGCCGCCGGGGTGGGGGCCCGGGAGCCGGGCTCGAGGTGGAGGGTAGCATGGGAGAAGAGCCCCATCCGTGCCCGGAGTGTGGGGAGAACTTTACAGAGCGCTCCGCTCTCCTGACCCATCAGAAATCCCACACGCCGCCGTGCTCCTACCCGTGCCCGGCCTGCGAGGAGAGCTTCATCGAGAGAGCTGCCCTGCTGGCCCACCAGAGATCCCACGCCGGGCAGGAGCCTGGCCCACGGCGCCGGCCCCAGGCTCCCGGCGGGAAGCGGTACCGCTGCGCGGAGTGCGGGGAGCGTTTCCGGGTCAGCTCCCACCTGGCCACCCACCTGCGCCTCCACACCGGGATCAAGCCCTTCCAGTGCGCCGACTGCGGGAAGGGCTTCGACTGGGGCTCGCACTACGCCCGGCACCGGCGGCTGCACACGGGCGAGCGGCCCTTCCAGTGCGCCGACTGCGGGAAATGCTTTGGGCGCAGCTCCCACCTCTACCGGCACCAGCGGGCCCACGCCGGCGGGAAGCCCCTGGAGTGCCCGGACTGTGGCAAGGCCTTCAACAGCAGCACCTTCTTCCTCAAGCACCGGCGGGCCCACGCTGCCCCCCAGCAGCCCCACCGCTGCCCCGAGTGCGGGGAGAGCTTCCCCCGCAGTGCTGCCCTGGCCCGGCACCGCCGGAGCCACCGGGGAGAGAAACCCTTCCAGTGCGGGGACTGCGGGAAGGGCTTCGCCTGGAGCTCCCACCTGGAGCGGCACCGGCGCGTCCATACTGGCGAGCGGCCTCACGCCTGCGGGGAGTGCCGGGAGGCCTTCAGCCAGAGCGCCCACCTGGTGAAACACAAGCGGGTGCACACGGGCGAGAAGCCGTACGCCTGCTCGGACTGCGGGAAGAGCTTTGGGGACAGCTCAGCGCTGGCCAAACACCGGGGGTGCCACGCAGCCGGGGAGAGACGCCGCCGGGCTGGTAATCGCCCTGTGGCAGCGAGGCCCTATACGTGCGGCACGTGTGGGAAAAGCTTCGCACGGAGCCCTGCGCTGGTGAGACACCAGAAGAACCATGCAGAGAGACAGCCAGAGGGTGGGGGGAGCTCAGCCCAGGAGAACTCCCGGCACCCCTGCCCCGACTGCGGGAAAAACTTCCTTCGAGCCTCCCAGCTGGAGAGGCACCGGCACCTCCTTCACACAGCGGGTCAGCACCGCCAGGGCGACCGACCCTTCCAGTGCGGAGACTGCGGGAAGGGCTTCGCCTGGAGCTCCCACCTGGAGCGGCACCGGCGCGTCCACACCGGCGAGCGACCTGATGCCTGCGGGGAGGCCGTCAGCCAGCGCGCCCCACTGGCGAAACACAAGCAGGTGCATGCAGCCCGGCGGAAGAACTCCAGGGACCGTCCGGCACTGGCCAAGCCCCGGGAGGGCGGAGAGGAGGTGTCCCACCGCTGCAGCGACTGTGGGAAAAGTTTCAGCTGCCTCGCTGACCTTGACCAGCATCGGCCTTCCCACGCGGCGGAGAAACCCCACCGGTGTGGGGACTGCGGGAAAAGCTTCAGCCAGGCGCTAGCGCTGGCTCGGCACCGGCGGCTCCACGCTGCGGCGGGGAAACCCTTCCGCTGTACCGACTGCGGGAAGGGGTTCGCCTGGAGCTCCCACTGGGAGCGGCACCGGCGCGTGCACACCGGCGAAAAACCTTTCCAGTGCGCCTACTGTGGGAAATGCTTCGGGCGCAGCTCCCACCTCTACCGGCACCAGCGGAACCATCTCGGAGAGAACCCCTCCTTCCCAGGGGCTGAGTAAAGGGGGAACCCGGACACCAGGGCGGGACGCCCATGAGACAACAAGGAAACCAAGCCCAGAACCCTCCTGCCAAAGGCTCGGCTGAGGGCGAAGGAATCTGCCAGGGACAAGAGTTCACCTGGGAGAAGAGACTCTTTGAGTTCCACCCGTATTGGGCGTCGGAGAATCGTCCACGGCTGAGAAATCCAATCCACATGCTCACCGAGGATGATGCTCCTCTGTCACGTGGGTTCGGCTGAGGCTGATGAGTGATCTTGGAGAGTTGTCCCCAAGTGGGATGGGAAGCGACGGGGAAGGGAGGGAGATGGGAGGTGCTGCCACTTTCCATACCCCGTCAGCCCCTGACGTCCACACTCAGAAACTCCCTCCCCCACCCTTGTCTCTATTTCCCCTCCCCTCGGCAAGCATCGGGGCCCTCACCCGCTCCTCCGTGGTTCAGTGAGAGGATGAAACAGAGGCTCGAGAGGGAAACAACCCAAGGCCCAGCGGTGGTCTCAGAGGTGATGCTGGGTGAAGGTGGGGAGGCTCCAGAAGACAGAGGGACCAGGCTACAAAGGTCAAAAAAGGAGAACCCCTGCCGATGTGAGGCAGAACGGACCTGTGGGACTCACTGCTGCAGGAGAAGGGTACATTTTGAGATGGTTTCCTGCAAGTGTTCAACAGAGCAATTGGGGATGGGTGCCCCATTTACATTGTCACCCATTAGTAGGGTTACCAGTTGGCTTCAAAAAATAATATTGGAAACACTTGATCTCAGATGGGGGGACCAGCTGGGAGGGGAGCAGGGCTGGCTGGGAGGAGGTGCAGGGGGGGAACTGACCAGTGGGAAGCAAGGCTGGTGGGGGATGGGAGAGATTGGGAGGAGGGGGTGGGGAGAACCGGCCGGCAGGAAGCAGGGCTGGTCAGGGGCAGCGGGGCTGGCCAGAGGAGATGGGGGACGGACGGGGTGGGGCCCAGCCAGCAGGAAGCAGGGCTGGCTGGGAGGAGTTGGGGGAGCGGGGCTGACTGGAGGGGAGCAGTGGGAGAGACTCAGCCGGCGGGGAGCAGGACTGACCCGGGCGCACGCAGATCCCGGGGCGCTGCCCGTCCTGCGCATGGTCCCGGCGAAACACGAGCGAGTCCGGCCCCGGGGATTCCCTCCCGCCCTGGCCCCGGCCCTCACATAGTTGCGTACTGCCTGGCTGGTAGACACACTCACGCAACGTGAGCGTATCTACCAGCCAGGCAGTTCGCAACTACGTACTGATACTTCTAATAATAATAATAAACGTACCTAATTAGAAAATACCAGACGTTTTATATGTCCGGTATTTTCTCAATTTGTTTCCCAGACAGAACCCTCAAATACCGGACTGTCCGGTTCAAAACCGGACACCTGGCAACCCTACCCATTAGCCCGAGTGTCACATGCATCCCATTCCCCCATTAGCCTGGGTGTCCCATTTATACCCTTCCCCTGTAGCCCAAGTGTTGCTTTTATAAGAGTCTCCATTGGCCCAAGTGTTCCATTTATACTGTTCCCCATTGGCCCAAATGTGCAATTATATGGTTCCCCCTAACCCAAGTGACACATTTATATCTTTCCCCTTTAGCCCGAGTGTTGCCTTTATACCATTCCCCAGTAGCCAGAACACCACATTTTCCACGGTCCCCTGTGGCTGAGCCATGAGTAGAACCGCTGTGTCGGGGATCATTTCAAAGCAGACTCCAGGATTTTCACTGGAGCCGATATTGCTAGTCGAGTTTGAGAGACGGAGGCTGAAATGGGGGGAAGGAAGCTGGACCTGGCCCCTTTGGATGGTTCCTGATGTGGTCAAGAGGGAAAGGGGGAGAAGGAAGGAGGCGGGAGCTGGTTGAAACTCCTGGATTGAACCAGGGACCTTGAACCAAGCATGAGCGGCAGCCTCATTTTGATTTAAAGCTTTGATTTCGCAGCTCCCACCTTGTGGATGGGCACAGTGGGGGACCAGGAATGAGCAGTCACCCAGTGGATCAGATGGGGACACCGCCAGGTTTACTCTTGGGGACCAGGGGACTGAGAATTGGTAACTCGATGCACAGGTGAGAAGCAGGGACCTCTCAGAGGAGTGTGCTGCCGGCTGGAGCGTGGGAAGGGCCAGGAGGCCACCGCAGGAGGAGGAAAGCGGAGGTGACCCCGCAGCCCGTCGGGGATGGCTCTGAGGGGAGCAGAGAAGGAAATCAGGGGGAGAGGATGCCCCGTCCTGGGACCTGAAACCAGGCCGGGTTCCGTCAGAAACTGTCCGTGTTCCATTAACCCCCAAAAAAGCAGCCCAGGAGGATAAAAGTGGCGGTAAGGATTGGAGACCTGGAGGCGGCTGTGACTTGCCCCCTGTCAATGAGATGCTGCTGGCGGAGAAGGGGTTAACGCTGCCCTGTCCAGTCCCCCTAGAAATGTGAGCACTGAACTCTGCTTTCTTTGGGTATTTGGTTTGTTGCAATAGAGAAAGGTGGGGCCTAGTGGATCAGGGATTGGCCTGTACATTAGGAGACACGGGCAGGACACATCCCCCCCCCGCCCTCTGCCTCAGTTTCCCCTCTCTCCGTTTGTCTCTGTTAGACTGGGGCAGGGGCTGTGGGGTCGTATGAGTCGCAGCATGGATTGGTCCTACAATACTCTCATTGCTAACTTTAGAACTGAGATGCCGCCCCCCCTCCCGCCACGGCCTGTAATTCTGTCTCCACTAGGTTTCAGTCCGTCTCTTTCCACAGCCTGTGCTTCCTCCATCCACTTTGAAGAGCTGGATTCCTGTGAGGTGATCTCTGAGAATGAGTGGGCTCTGGTTACAGGGGTGGTAAAACAATGGGTGTATGGGGGGGCATCTGTCTATACATGGAGGTTTGATTTCTTTCAGTGAGTAGCAGCTGCTGGATGGGGTGTCATATGAATAAATTATAACACAATCGGCTTTAGGGTAACCAGATGTCCTGGTATTAGGGGCTTTGTCTTATACATGCAGCTGTACCCCAACCCTCAGAAAAAAAAAGTCCCGTTTTTTCACACTTGCTGTCTGGTCACCCTAATTGGACCAGCACTGTGTGTGTCCACATTGGGAGAACTTCCGTAACTCAGTTCCCTGACTTAGTGGTGTGGGCTGTGTCCTCATGTGGGGTGTGTACCACTAGGGGGCAGTCCCTCAGCTCTCCCAGTGCCAAAACCACCGCCTTCCTCTAGCACTGCTGAAAGGGGAATCACCTTTATGTGTTTAGCGCTACAGGGTCTATGACACACAGCTAAGCATGTGGGATTCCAGCGGTGCTGGAATGGGCAGGGGTCTTGGGGTCCATCAACCCCCTTCCGCTTTTTACTGGCCAAAAGGGATACCGAGGGGGAAGGGGTGGATAAGAGTGGGGGAGGGTGAGGTCTTGGGGGCCAGAGTTGAAGTAGGAGCAGAGCCTCCGGGGAAGGTACAAGAGCGGGGGAGGAGCAGGGGAAAGGAGCAGTGTGGGGGTGGAGCCTCAGGGGAAGGTGCAGCATGGGGGCAGGACCTCCTGGAGAAGGGGCGGGGCCTCAGAGAGGGCAGGGGCGGGGCCTTGGGCAGAAGGTGGGGGCGGGGCCAGTGGTTCCTTCCACTGCCCTTGCTGGGTTCTAGTCCTGGTTCTCGAAGGGGGTGTGATGTAAGGGAGGGGGAAGGGTCTTGGTTCAACTCCCAGCTTGAGAAGGGGAGTGTGGCCTGGTGGTTTAAGTCACGTTGGCGGCTGGGATCCGGGATTCCTGGCTCTGGGAGGGGAGTCGGAGCTAGTGGATTGGATCAGGGGGAACTGGAAATTGGAATGCCTGGATTTCAGCCCCTGCACAGGGAGAGGGCAAGGGTTCCTTGGTCTAACTCACCGTTTGCTCTGAGACAAGTCTCTGCCACGCTGTGTCTGCATTTCCCCCTTGGTACAGTGCTTTGAAAGGAAGGAAATAAGTAAAAATCCCTCAGATCTTCCAGGGCCAAAACTGCCAGCCCCCTCTAGCACCGGTGAAAGGGGAATCACCTTTATGTATTTAGCGCTACAGTGTCTATGACACACAGCTAAGTAATTGATTCCGCTCAGGAGAGGGTGAATGCACCAGTAAAAGGATGGGCCTGGTAATACAGAATGGCAGGGGAGGAAAGTGTTTATGGGCCCATCTTACCACATGGCTTCCCAGCATGGTCCCAGGGACCCCCCGCGACCATGGCTGGGGAAAGTTGCTCTACCCACTGAAGACTCCCTAAGGAACTAAGCGTGGCCCATTCCTCTCTGCCCCCTCGCCTCTGTGTGAACAGTGGGCGGGGCCTCAGGGGAAAAGGCTGAGCAAGGGCAGGGCCTAGGGGCGGAGCACAGGTGGATTGGGGGCGGGGCCACAGTTCGGGGGCCTAGTAAAGGTTAATTCGGCTCTGTGCTCGAGACTTAGGATCAGAGCTATGGAAGAAGAGCCAGACCATCCGTCAAATGCGTAACCCCTTTTGAGATGTACGTTTGCAAATGTTTGGCGCTCAGATCAAGTCCTTCATCTGATAACTGCCTTGTTAAGTGAGTAGGGAGGGGTTTTACATCAAATCTGGCCAGGGCATAGGTTACTACCGGCTAATAGTATAAGCCAATTGAGTATAGAACAATTGATATTAATATTTCTCAGCTCCAAACGGAACGCCCCAGCAAAAAGGAACCATTCTGGTATCTAGCCTTCGTTACAATGACATTTCTGTATTTGATACATTGGGTTTTTTTAAAAGCTCTTTCCCTGTAAGGGTGTGTCTACACAGCACCCTAAATTCAAAATAAGCTACGCAATTTGTCCTAGGCAACCTGCGTCGGTTATTTCGAGTCTATTTCGAAATAACATGCTATTTCAAGCCATCCCTTAACCCTCGTGCAAGGAGGTTTGCAGGGATGGTGAAATAGCATGCCTGTTATTTTGAGAAATATTTCAAAATAGCAGGCGTGTTTCTAAGAGGCAGGGTGGCTATTTCGGGACACTTCGGTATCCTGAAATATCTCTGCTGTGTAGACGTAGCCTAAGGGTCTTGTCAGGGTTGATTGGGCTGGGCAAATGATAATAAAAAGCTTGGGATTGTTTCCAAACCAAGGTGGTTAGTTTTTCCCCCCTTTAAGTCAAAGGGAAATTGTTAACACATGGGAAATAATGCAGTAGGCAAGTAGACCATTGCATATATAAAGGGATTGAATGGGACATTTGTTTCCTCATTTGTAGTAGCTGTGTTGGGCCCAGGATGTGAGAGAGACCAGGAGTGTGTGTGTGTGTGGCAGGGGCGGGGTTAGGTCATATCCCATTACAATCACATTTTATGATTTAAAAAATAATGTTTTTAAAGATGTGCAATTAAACTAAATGTTGATCTCATGGCCTTGTTTAGCATTTGTTTATTATTATCCTTACTTATTTGTGGTCTACTTTTTCAGCTCCATATATAAGACTGTTATTAGGGGTTCCACAAAATTCTTTCGAGTTTAAAAGGGTTTCGTGGCCAAATAAAATTGGGAAACACTGCGCTAGAGACGGTGATTTTATAAAGCCCTGGCTGCAGGCCCCATCCTCAGGGTGGAGGCAGAGGGATTCCTGCAGGTGCAATGTTGGGATGGACCAGCAGGGGGTGCTATGTGGGCAAGAGGAACTTGCCTGGCTGATACACGGTTCCCCTCCTATCAGGTGCAGACCGTAGCCTAGACAGACATCTGTGAACTTCAGCCTTGCATCTCCTGAGATCCCCTCTAGGGGGCAGAAGGGAGCTGGGGCTTTTGGGCCGGGTCTGCCCTTGGTGGGCCCTGCTGAGTCTGCCAACGTGGGGGCTGGGCCGCGCCAATGGGAGATGCAGTTACACCATTAAAAACTGGATCTACCCCACTCATGGCTCCCACAAACAGAATGTCACCCCTGCCACTAAGCCACGCTCACCCCATGGCCATTCCCAGCTGGTCTCCAGGCCCAACACAAACACCCAGTGTGGGATAAAGCGCTCCCAAAAGGAACAGAACCCAGGAGGCCTGGTTCTGCTCTAACCACTAGATCCCACTCCCTTCCCAGAGCTGGGGAGAGAACCCAGGAGTCCTGACTCCTTCTGCTCTAACCACTAGACCCCGCTCCCTTCCCAGAGCTGGGGAGAGAACCCAGGAGTCCTGACTCCCTCTGCTCTAACCACTAGACCCCGCTCCCTTCCCAGAGCTGGGGAGAGAACCCAGGAGTCCTTTCAGAGGAGGAGGTGAGTCATCCTTTTAAGGTCTGGGGGACTCCCTGTCCCTCCCTTTCTTTTCCACTGTGGCGTGTCACAGAGAGGAAATCGAAAGTTAAGTGAGTGAAAATCTGGTTTCTTTTCTCCCTGCCAAGGCTGCGCAGATCCGACCCGGTTGCAGTGGCAGAACTGGTAAGAGTGTTTGTGTGTGTGGGGGGGGGAGGGGTTGTACCTCTCCCGCGGTCTGGATTCTGCCCCCTCTGCTCCTGTCTCCTTTTTTTGTGCCCCCCCCCCTTCTCTCTTCATAGAAGATTAGGATTGGAAGAGATCTCAGGAAGTCATCTCGGGGCTACTGAAGGCCCAGCCCCTGCTTCAGCCCCAGCCATAATCACAACATCCCTCCCCCTGGCCTTGCATCCAGTTGGAGTAGCGCTCAGAGGGGGATCGGCCCCCCAGTGTGCCCCAGAGGAGGTGGCGCAAGGCCTCCCCCCTTCAGCACCATGGGGTGACAGGACTCCCTCTCCCGCTGTGTTGAGTCCAGCCTCTGGGGTGTTGCTGCAGTGAGAGAGGGCTGGGGTAGTCCCCTCTCCCTGGGCCAGCCTGCCTGCCTACTGACCCTCCTCCTCCCCGACCCCACCCCAGAGCTCTGAAGAACAACAGAAACCCATCTGATTTTGTGAAGTAGGGAGCCATCTGCTGGTAAAAGTTTGCAACTTGCCTCCTAGATATTTGAGAGAGCACAACAACAACAAAATAGTTAAAAGCAAGGAGTAGTCGCCCTGTGGCACCTAAGGGCATGTCTACACAGCAGGGCTAAAGTCGAATTAAGCGACACAACGTCATTTGCGAAGTTGAAATGACTTAACTCAGCTTTTGGCGCCGTCTACACAGCAGGAAGTAAAAGGGAGAACACTCCTCCTCCGACTTCCCTTACTCCTTGTGAAATGAGGGTTACAGGAGCCGGAGTAAGATGTCCTCCAGTTCGACACTATTTTGAATTAACGGCTTGCTGTGTAGACGCACTCTTTGTTATTTCGAAATAACATCAGTTATTCTGAAATAACGCTGCAGTGTAGACATATCCTTAGGGTGCGTCTACACAGCACCCTTAGCTCGGAATAAGCTACGCAACTTGAGCTATGCAAATTGGGTCACTTATTTCGAGTTAGTTTCAAAATAGTTTATTTCCTCATTTGGCGCTGTCCACACAGGGCCAAATTTCGAAATAACCTGCTATTCCAAAACGTCCTGTGTTCCTCGTGGAATGAGGTTTACAAGGACGTCAGAATAGCGAGCCCGTTATATTTCGAAATCAGGGGCTTGCTGTTAAGACGCAGGATAGCTATTTCGGGATACCTCCGGGATATGTATATATATATATACTATCGTGAGCTTTCGTGGGCAAAACCCACTTCTTCAGACAAGGTGATCGTGAGACTTAAAAATTATTTCAGTAAGGGTATGTCTACACATCAAAGGTATTTTGGGATACCAGAGGTATCCCGAAATAGCTACCCCGTGTCTTTCGCCATAAACCTCCTTGTACGAGGAGTAAGGAATGGCTCAAAATAGCACTTTATTTTGAAATGCGGTGCTGTGTAGAGAGCACCAAATTTTGAAATAGCCATGAGGGCAGGGGACTGGAGTTGATGACCTCTCGAGGTCCCTTCCAGTCCTAGTATTCTATGATTCTATGATTCTATGAAATAGACTCAAAATAAGTACACAATTTGCATAGCTCTAATTGCGTATCTTATTTCGAGTTTACAATGCAGTGTAGACATAGCCTAACTGAGCACTTCTGGGGAAATCTTCTAGTGAATAAATCAATCAAGTTTGTTTGGAGGCGCAAGGAGCTTCTGCAGATAGTTTAATAGGTAGCAGGTTTAAAACAAACAAAAGGACATTTTTCTTCGCAGTCAACCTGTGGAACTCCTTGCCCAAGGGTGTTGTGAAGGCCTGGACTTTAACAGGGTTCAAAAAATAGCTAGATACATTCATGGAGGTTAGGTCCTTCAATGGCTATTAACCAGGATGGGTAGGGATGGTGTCACTAGCCTCTGTCAGAAGCTGGGAATGGGCGACAGAGGAGGGATCACTTGATGATTCCCTGTTCTGTTCACACCCTCTTGGGCACCTGGCATTGGCCATTGTTGTAAGACAGGACACTGGGCTAGATGGGCCTTTGGTCTGACCCAGTGTGGCCGTTCTTATGTTCCCAAATTTCCATTATCCCCCCCAGCCCAGTCCTGCCCTTGCCTTTTTTTTAGGGTTAGGGCCACTTCTTCCGTCACATTGATGGGTTTGTTTCAGGGCTCCTGACGGGGAGAATTCCTTTGCCCGTGGTGGAGGCATCTTCAGTCTCGGCATGGAGCGCTTTGTTACAAAGGGCCTGAAATTATCCTTCCTAGAGATCCTGACGAAGAAGATGCAGCTGGAGCAGCAGGGCCTAATGAAGGAAGGTTTGGCAGCCTGTTTTAGCCAAGCCTTGGAGCTGCAGGGCCAGTCCGAAAGAATTGATGGCGAATCCTGGAAGAACGTCAAGCTCATCATCCAAGCAGATGGGGTGTTGCTGGAGTTCAGTGCCGGGGATGCCAGCCAGGTCTGGGTGGTGTGGTACGACCCGCACAAGAAGGTGGCTCAGGTTCGCAATCCAAGCTAGCCAGGAAAGTGATTGTGCTGGATGGACCCCTCCTTGTGCTCCTAGTCCCTGCTGGGCCTAAATAAATGCCCACCACACTTCCAAATTGGAATCTGCGTCTTGGTGGTATTTATCGTAGGGTTCCCTGCAGCACAGCGCCCTCTAGTGCCATGCAAGGTGTGACAGGGTGCGGTCACAGAAGCCCCTTTCCCCATGGGCCAGTAAAGCTACTGACATTCGCTTCTTTGTTCTCTGGGGCCCCTTACCACCCTGCCCTGCTGGACCAGATCTCCTGGGCTGCGTCTACACTACAAAGATAAATCAGAAAAAGAAACACAGTTTGTGGTATGCAAATGGCGTGTCTTTTTCCGATTTACTTCTAAAAGAGGCTTTTCCCAAATTTGGCCCATCTATGCGGGGCCAAATTTTGGGGAAAAAAACCCCTCTTTCAGGACATTCCTTCCTCCCCATAAAATGAAGTTTACAGGGATGCCGAATAAACGTGTCCGCTTTTCCGACCTTTTTTTTTTTTTTCAGAAAAGCAGATGAGTTCCTTGGACATGTCAGAGCTTTTCCGGCATACTTCCTGTGGTCTCGACATCATCCCGGTCTCCCCCAGTCAAGGCACAGAGCTGAGATCATCTGTCCCCCCAAAGAGCAATTCAGACACTGAGGGTGCATCTACGCAGCACCCTAAACTTGAAATAAGAGACGCAATTTACGCTACCCAAATTGTGTCTCTTATTTGGTGCTTCTGCACAGTGCCAAATTTTGAAATAATGCGCTATTTCGTGCCATCCCTTAACCCTCACACAAAGAGGGTCACAGGGATGCCGAAATAGAGCACCCGTTATTTCGAAAAATATTTTGAAATAATGGGTGTGTTTAAAAGACACAGAGTAGCTATTTCAGGAGATCTCCGGTATCCCAAAATAGCCCCACTGTCTACATATCCCCGGAGTCTCTTCAGGTCTGAGGAGAATGCCGTTCTAGGCATAGCATCCAGGAAACCCCCCCGCCAAATGGGATCAGAACCCTAGATGAATCTGTTTCTCACTGCAGGAGAGTTTCACACGTTGAAAGCCCGTCCCGGCAAGCCCCCTTTAACGATGACAGGAGGATGTACACACTGATGGCTCCCCCAGGGAACAATGATTTGCACTGGGCTTGATAGTAAATAAAAGTGAGTTTATTAAGTACAAACAGCAAGTGAAAATGGTGAAATGGGCAGAGCAAACTAAACTACAAGGCTGTGTCTACACTGGCGGGATCTCACACAAAAGCGGCCGCTCTTGCGCAAAAACTTGCTGCCTGTCTACACTGGCCGCATGTTCTTGCGCAAGTAAACTGACGTTCTAATGTATAAAATCAGGGCTTCTTGCGCGAGAACTCTGATGCTCCCACTCGAGAAGAAGCCCTCTTGTGCAAGAGCTCTTCCAGAAGAGGCCAGTGTGGACAGGCAACATGAATTTCTTGCGCAAGAAAGCCCTATGGTTAAAATGGCCATCAGAGCTTTCTTGCGCAAGACAGCATCTACACTGGAGAAGGGAGAAGCGGTGGATGTGGTATACCTAGACTTTAGTAAGGCGTTTGATACGGTCTCGCATGATATTCTTATCAATAAACTAGGTAAATACAACTTAGATGGGGCTACTATAAGGTGGGTGCATAACTGGCTGGATAACCGTACTCAGAGAGTAGTTATTAATGGTTCACAATCCTGCTGGAAAGGCATAACAAGTGGGGTTCTGCAGGGGTCTGTTTTGGGACCGGCTCTGTTCAATATCTTCATCAACGATTTAGATATTAGTATAGAAAGTACGCTTATTAAGTTTGCAGATGATACCAAGCTGGGAGGGGTTGCGACTAATCTGGAGGATAGGGTCATAATTCAAAATGACCTGGACAAATTGGAGAAATGGTCTGAGGTAAATAGGATGAAGTTTAATAACGACAAATGCAAAGTGCTCCACTTAGGAAGGAACAATCAGTTTCATACATACAGAATGGGAAGCGACGGTCTGGGAAGGAGTAGGGCAGAAAGGGTTCTAGGGGTTATAGTGGACCACAAGTTGAATATGAGTCAGCAGTGTGATGCTGTTGCAAAGAAAGCAAACATGATTCTGGGATGCATTAACAGGTGTGTTGTGAGCAAGACACGAGACATCATTCTTCCGCTCTACTCTGCGCTGGTTAGGCCTCAATTGGAGTATTGTGTCCAGTTCTGGGCACCGCATTTCAAGAAAGATGTGGAGAAATTGGAGAGGGTCCAGAGAAGAGCAACGAGAATGATTAAAGGTCTAGAGAACATGACCTATGAGGGAAGGCTGAAGGAATTGGGTTTGTTTAGTTTAGAAAAGAGAAGATTGAGGGGGGACATGATAGCAGTTTTCAGATATCTAAAAGGGTGTCATAAGGAGGAGGGAGAAAACTTGTTCATCTTGGCCTCTGAGGATAGAACAAGAAGCAGTGGGCTTAAACTGCAGCAAGGGAGGTTTAGGTTGGACATTAGGAAAAAGTTCCTAACTGTCAGGGTAGTCAAACACTGGAATAAATTGCCCAGGGAGGTTGTAGAATCTCCATCTGTGGAGATATTTAAAAGTAGGTTAGATAAATGTCTATCAGGGATGGTCTAGACAGTATTTGGTCCTGCCATAAGGGCAGGGAACTGGACTCAATGAACTCTCGAGGTCCCTTCCAGTCCTAGTATTCTATGATTCTATGAAAAGCACATCTCTTGCGCAAAAGTACATGCCATTGTAGACGCTCTCTTCTGGAAAAGTTTTTGCAGAAGAACTCTTCCGCAAAAGAGTTTTTGCGTGAGAACGCGCCAGTGTAGACGTAGCCCAAATGTAAAAGAAAAGAAAAAGAAAACACGCAGCCAGTTCTAACACACTAGAGCTGTGATCTTTTACTGCCTCTAGCTAGTCTCTTGGGTGTGTCATGGCCGCCAAAGACAGACTGCTCACTTTTCCAGTTTAAATAGACTTCCCTTTGGTTGGGAGTCTTTGTTTCTACATTCCCCCCTTCCATGACAGGTTATTCCAGCGGTTGGCAACCTATGGCTCGAGAGCCAAATATGGCTCTCTAGGGAGCCAGATATGGGATAGGGCCGACGGCTCTTCTGGAGCTCCAGCTCAGACCCACCTTGCGACCCCCACAGGAGGGAGCTGGCGCTGGGTTTCCAGCCTTTCGGCCCTTTAATGCTAGCGCAGCTTCGTGCAGGGAGAGGCAAGGAACAAGCAGAGCTACCCAGGGCTTGGTGCAAGAGCGTTTTCCTTCCCCTGCATGGGGAAACCAGGACCCAAAGATGGTTCCCTGCGCGCTGACAATTCCTTCCCTGGGGACACACTTCATGCAGCCTCCCCTGTCAGCCCTTCCCGGAGGCTTCCAGGGGATGGGAATAGTGGGAGGTGTGGTGCCTGCCACAGGGTGCAAAAACAAGCAAGTGCTTCTGCACCCCCCTCATGTCCAGACCCCTGCTCGCCCCCCCTTGCCTCCAGCCTCCTGGCCAAAATCCCCCTGGCCCCCAGCCAGACACCCTCTGCCCCTGGCCAGATACCCCTTGTTTTTGGCTCCCTGGCCAAAGTTCCCTCTGCCCCCAGGCCAGACACCCCCTGACCTTAGCCTGCTGGCCAACATCCCCTCTGCCCCCTGGCCAAAATCTCCCCAGTCCCCTGGCAAGACATCTCCCCGGTCCCCTGCCCTCTGCCGCCGGCATGACATCCCTTGCCCCTAGCCAGACACCCTGTGCCCCCAGCCTCCTAGCCAAAATCCCCCCTGCCCTCTGCCCCCAGGCCAGCCATCCCCTCCTGCCTCTAGCCCTAGACCAGACCCCCACACGCCCTGCTTCCTCCAGCCCCTGGCCAACATCCCCCTTACCCTCTTGCCAACATCCCCTTGTCCCCAGCCCTCTGGCCAACATCCCCTGCCTCCAGGCCCCTGCCCAGATACCCCCTACCCTCTGGACAAAATCCCCCCTGTTCTCTGCCCCACCTCCCTCTCCAATCCTGCACTCTCATCCCTATCCCACTCACTGGCAGCCCTGTCCCACACATTTAATGCTTCATTTTTGGACTCAACCCAGAGGCCGGGGATGGAGGGTCCCACAAAATCCACTAACCCTGGATCTCCAGAAGAGTACATCTGGCCTGAGGCCTTGAGCCTCAGATCTCCCTGCCCCTCCCCCCGCTATGGGGCTGAAGCACCAGGGGATGAGGTGTTTCAGTTGGGGGGTCACATCAGTGAGGGTTGGGTTTTGGTTTTTTTTTCTTTTATTTCTCACTTGTGTGGTCCCTGACTGATTTTTCTGTGGGTCAGGGGCCCCCGACCCAAAACAGGTTCCCCACCCCTGCCATAAATAAAGAAAACATCGAAAGCTTTTTGTGTTGGACATCATATTTTACCTTATTTAAAAATGAAGCCTGGCCAACAAGCCCCCAGTTTGGGCCCAGCCCCTATCTGGCTGCAGCATCATAACACTCCTGCAAAATCCGCCCTTCCCCCCCCCCCCCCCCCACTCCAACCCTGAGCCTATTATGTAGCTGAACCCCTGCCCTGAGCCCCTCATACCCTCACATCCCCAGTCTCCTGCACCCCCCAGCCCCAGTCCCCTGCCATAACACTCTGCACCCCCCGCACATCCCAACCTTGTGCCGAGTCCATTATACATCCCAATTGCCTGCCCTGAGCCCCTCATACACCCCAACCCAGACTCCTGCATCCCCACATCACCAGCCCCCTGCTGCTGTAAGACTGACAACAGATAGCCTGAATGCCTGCATGAAGCTGGATTTGGCCATTTATGATGTAAATGTCAAAGAACCATGTAAAAAAGTGCACCGGCAGAGGTGCCATTAAATAAAGTCTGTGAGTAGGGTTACCAGATGGGTTTCAAAAAAATACCGGACACATGTGATCTCAGAACGGGAGATGGGGGGAACAGCTGGTGGGAAGCAGGGCTGACCAGGAGGGGGTTGGGGGGAATGGGTCTGGCCGGGGGGAACAGGCCTGCGGGGAGCGGGGCTGACCCGGGCACATGCAGATCCCGGGGTGCTGCCCATCCTGTGCATGGTCCCAGTGGGGTGCATGGGCGAGTCCCGCCCCGGGGATTCCATCCCACCCCAGCCCCGTCCCCACCCCCTTTCTCTCTACTGCGTAGTTGCATATACAACTACGTACTGATACTCCTGATAATAATAAAACTTACTTAATTAGAAAATACCAGACATTTCTATGTTTGGTATTTTCTCAAATTGTTTCCCAGACAGAAAGCTCAAATACTGGACTGTCCAGTTGAAAACTGGACACTTGGCAACCCTATCAGTGAGTACAATGGTTTATTTGTGCTATCATTAATCATTATTACCGCAGGAAGGGATCTAGGGGTTATAGTGGGCCACAAACTAAATATGAATCAAGACTGGGATGCTGTTGCAAAAAAAGCAAACATGGTTTTGGGCTGCATTAACAGGAGTGTTAGGAGCAAGACTCAGGAAGTCATTCTTCCGCTCTGCTCTGCGCTGATTCAGCCTCAGTTGGAGTGTCATGTCCAGCTCTGGGCACCGCATTTCAAGAAAGATGTGGAGAAATTGGAGAAGGTTCAGAGAAGAGCCACAAGAATGATGAAAGGTCTAGAGAACATGAGCAACGAGGGAAGACTGAAAGAATTGGGCTTGTTTAGCTTGGAAAAGAGAAGACTGAGAGAGGAGGATGGGATGGCGATTTTCAGGTATCTAAAAGGGTGTCACAAGGAGGAGAGAGAAAAATTGTTCTGCTTGGCCTCTGAGGATAGGACAAGACACAAAGGGCTTAATCTGCAGCAAGGGAGGTTTAGGTTGGACACTAGGAAAAACTTCCTACCTGTTAGGGTGGTGTCACTGGAATAAATTGCCTAGGGAGGTTGTGGAATCTCCATCCCTGGAGATATTTAAAAGCAAGTTAGACAGACGTCTCTCAGGGATAATCTAGACTAGGGCTACTCAACTTCGGAAGCCCTGGGGGCCTCAATGATACTCACAGCACATGCCGAGGGCCCCAACTTAAGTGTGGTTGCATAGACCTGCAAATCTATATGCAAATATATACAAATAGTTTGTTTCACACTGATGGGCATGAATACAAAGATTAAGGCAAGACTACACAACAAGCAGGCCCTATTTAAGTCGGTTCTGCTGCTATTAATAAAATGCAATAGTTACCTGATTTCCACCCCTACGACAGCACTTTTAATGAGCAATGACAGTCCAGGAATGTAACTACTAAAACGCATCTCAACAGAAGACCATTATACTGACTGGCTGTGTCTACACTGCACCCCTTTTCCGGAAAAGGGATGCAGATGAGACAAATCGGAATTGCAAATGAAGCGAGGATTTAAATTTTCCCGCTTCATTTGTATAAACATAGCTGCCGCTTTTTCGGCTCAGCTTTGTGAAAGCGCCAGTTAAACTTGCGGAAAATCCTTATTCCTCTTAAAATCAGGAATAAGGGATCTTTCGAAAAGGCTTTATTTTCCGCAAGAGCCGCTCAGACTGGCGCTTTTTCCATCAAAGCCCCGAGCCGGAAAAAGCGGCAGCCATGTTTATACAAATGAAGTGGGGAAAATTTAAATCCCCGCTTCATTTGCAATTCCTACTTGTCTCATCTGCATCCCTTTTCCGGAAAAGGGGTGCAGTGTAGACACAGCCACTATGTTTTTGTGTTGGCTCCCACCCAAGGCTGCATGTTGAGCCCTGTGTAAACCCAAACCACACTGTGGGCTGCAAACAAACAGGCCGCGGGCCACATGGTACTTGGTCCTGCCATGTGGGCAGGGAACTGGACTCGATGACCTCACAAAGTCCCTTCCAGACCTAGTGTTCTGTGATTCTGTGACTGGTCACACCTGCTCTAGAGGTATTGCTCTCCGACTATGATTAAGTGATGTGCCCCGGGTCTTTCTCTCTAAGAGCCACGGGTGCTGCTGTTGCCCCAGACTGTCAGGGCCTGGCTGGCTCAGGGGATGGGAAAAGGACATGGTTCCAGAGTTAATCATTCCCACCAGTGTGCAATAAGTCGTGGAGGCTCAGCCCAGCCCCCAGGTGGGCAGATGCCCCCCTGTCCCTAACTTCACGGGCCCCTGAGCAGGGAGCCTGAGGTCTGCTTGGCAGCAGTCTTTTCCAACCCAAGAGCCTTGGTGGTATAGTGGTGAGCATAGCTGCCCTCCAAGCAGTTGACTTGGGTTTGGTTCCTAGCCAATGCAATATGAGAAAGGAGCCTGTGCTCTAAGGGAGTTTTTACTCTGTGTTGATTTAGGCCTCAGTTGGAGTATTGTGTCCAGTTCTGGGCACCACATTTCAAGAAAGATGTGGAGAAATTGGAGAAGGTCCAGAGAAGAGCAAAGAGAATGGTGCAAGTAGAGAATATGAGCTATGAGGGAAGACTGAAAGAATTGGGTTTGTTTAGTTTGGAAAAGAGAAGTCTGAGAGGGGACATGAGAGCGGTTTTCAGGTAGCTAAAAGGGTGTCACAAGGAGGAGGGAGAAAAATTGTTCTCCTTGGCCCCTGAGGACAGGACAAGAAGCAATGGGCTTAAACCTCAGCAAGGGAGGTTTAGGTTGGACATTAGGAAAAACTTCCTGTCGGGGTGGTGAAACACTGGAATAAATTGCCTAAGGAGGTTGTGGAATCTCCATCTCTGGAGATATTTAAGAGCAGTTTTGACAGACACCTGTCAGGGATGATCTAGACAATACTGGGTCCTGCCATGAGGGCAGGGGACTGGACTTGATGACCTCTTGAGATCCCTTCCAGTTCTAGTGTTCTATGATTCTATCTCAAAAAAAGAGATCTTGGCATTGGAAAAAGTTCAGAGAAAGGCAATAAAATGCTTAGGGGGATTGGACAACCGCCATATGAGGAGAGATGAATAAGACTGGGACTCTTCAACTTGGAAAACAGCAGACTAAGGGAGGGATAGGATAGAAGCCTATAAAATCATGACTGGTGTGTGAAAAAGTGAATAAAAGTTATTTACTTGCTCCTGTAACACCAGGACTAAAGGTCATCCAATGAAATGAATAGGCAGCAGGTTTCAGACAAAACAAAAGGAAGTTTTTCTTCACGCAGCGCACAGCCAACCTGTGGAACTCCTTGCCAGAGGATGTTGTTCAGACCAGGACTTTAACAGGGTTCAAAAAAGAGCTAGATAGCTTCACGGAGGATAGGTCCCTCACTGGCTATTAGCCAGGATGGTGTCGCTGGCCTCTGTTTGTCAAAGGCTGGGAATGGTTGACAGGAGAGGGCTCATCTGAAGATTCCCTATTCTGTTTATTAACTCTGGGGCACCTGGCCTTGGCCACTGTCGGCAGACAGGACACTGGGCTGGATGGACCTTTGGTCTGACCCAGTGTGGCCGCTCTTATGTTCTTACAGAGTCGCTGCTCCTGGCTCATGGGGTAAAGGTGCTGTGCGCAAGTAGGGAGCTTTCCCCATTTCTCCAGCCACTTGCCTCCTGCCTGCACTCTGCCAGCTGGCTAGACAAGTACCTGTCTCTGTGCCTTGTATGGCTTGTGGCTGTCATCAATAATCTCCCCATTTTCTGAAACTCCTTGCTGCGCACGAATTTTCCCCACTGTGCACTGAGCCCTGGCTAGCAGGGGCAGAGGGGTCTGGTGGGTTAGAGCAGACGCGGGCCAGGAGTTAACACTGCTAGATGTGATCCCCAGCTTGGGGATGACAGTGAGGTGTAAGGGTTAGAGCAGGGAGGTCTCCAACCTTTTTAAGCATAAGATCACTTTTTGACTTGAAGTGCCATCCAGGAGCTACGTGAAACCCGATCCACCTCAAACCCTTGCCCCGCCTCCTTCCTGCCCCTTCTCCGAGGCCCTGCCCCTGCTCACTCCATCCTCCTTCCCCATCTTCACTCGCTTTTATCAGGCTGGGGGCAGAGAGTTGGGATGCAGGGGAAGGGGATGCAGACTCTGCTCTTAGGCTAAAGGATTTGGAGCATGGGAGAGGCTCTGAGCTGAGCCTAGGGCAGTGAGTTGAGGTGCAGGAGGGGTGCAAGGTGCAGGCTCTTTGAGGGAGTTTGGTACAGGGGGACTCAGGGCCAGGGCAGGAGTTTGGGGTGCAGGAGGGGTTCAGAATGCTGGCTCCAGCTGGGCACCGCTTATGACAGGTGGCTTCTGGGTGGTGGTGCAGGGGACTAAGGCAGGCTCACCCCTACCCTGGCCCTGCACCAATCCCAAAAGCAACCAGCAAACTCCCTCCATGCCTGTCCCCTTCTGCTCTGTGGAGATGGGGTACAGGGTGGGGAGAGGCACTCTGACATCAGCACCCCCTCCTCTTCTTCCTTTGCCCTGCACAGCAAGCAAAAGGCTCCCACAGGTGGTGGGGGGGGGCAGCTCCAAGGCAGAGGGCAGGAGCAGCACCGCAGTGCTGAGGGGGGCAGATGAAGTGCTGGCATTTGACAGCCTCCCAGCCAAACCTGTCAGGATCACCTGTCAGAGGATCCAAGATCTACCAGTCGATCCCGATCGACTCGTTGGTGACCACTGGGTTAGAGCAATGTGTTCTGGAATAAAGATGCCAGGGCTCTACATCAGATCCTGGAGGCAACTGGGGTCTAGTTGGTCAGATTGGGGGGGGAAGGGGAGGAGGGACTGAGGGCTAAGAGCCAGGCCTCCTGGGTTCCAGATCTGGCTCTGGATGTACAGGGTCATCGCTGGGCTTTGTCATTTGCCTCTTCAAATCCCAGAGGACCATTTATCCCCTCCCCCCAAGTCACCTGGGTCCCTCATTATCTCAGTACTGAACTCCCACCCCCCCAACACACACACACACACTGTCCCCAATCACCCTCACACACCAGGCCTCTGTTTCTGGACAGAATATACTTTAATGCAGAAGGGGAGAGGACAGAGGAATCGCAGAGGGCGGGTCAGTCCATGGATTCCCAGCAGGTTAATTAGCGGGATCCTCATTAAGGACTCTGCCCGCGCTAACAGGAACTGGAGGCTTTTCTCGCAGGGTGGGTTCCTGCCAGCCGGGGACTGGGATTGCTCCGCTCTTCAGTCACGGGTCCTTGGGGCGGGCAAGTCCGGAGCCTGCGCCTGCGGGACACACAGCGAGTGGGGTTAACAGCGGTGGGGGTGACCTCAGACCAGGCAGGGTTTGGTCGGGTTGCCGGCAGGCGGGGAGACCTGCAGGGGAAGCCAGGTGTCGCATGGGCTCCGTATGGGGTGCTCAGCCCTTACAATCAGTGCTAGTCCCTGTGCACTAGGGGGCGCTGTGCTGCAGAAAACAGCAGGGGGCGCTCCCCGCAGGCAATGCTGTATTCTAGCAGCAGGGGGTGCTGTGCTGTTGGAGTTCCCGCGTCTCCCGGCATCTGTGAACCCTGGTGTCCAAGGTGCAAGGTTCGGTTCTAGCTCCTATAAGAGGCGCCTCCCCCCCACCCCCCCGCCCCATGGCACACAAGGATTCCCAGAGGAGATAGGATTCTCCTTCAGTCCCTGTGCTACTAAGTTACACAGCGGCCGCTCCCCTCCCCAGAGCCAGCTGCATTTCTTTTTCTCATTGCTTTCTTTTTTCTTCAGGGCCCTTACGGGCCGCCTGCCTCCACCATCACCCCTCACTCTCCTAGGATGCATGCCCCCAACCCCATCCACCCCGATGGGAATCCCTCCCTCCCCCGTGCTGTAGCCTTCTCCAGTGGAATGGGAGCACGTGTGGTTGGGCTGGTGCAGGAAACGCGGGTGTCCTTGTCCTATGCAGAGGGGCCGAGCCAGTGAAGAGGGGACAAAACCTGTGTCTGCCCCACTGCAGATGGGCTCTGGACTGGTGCTCCCAGGGGACGCGAGGTCACCCCCAGGCAGGAGAATGGGGCGTCTCTAGGAAGATTCCATAGAAATGGGAATATGATCCAGTCCTTCCCCTCTATGGGGCGCCAGTTCCAATCCAATCCCAGGGCAGGGATATTGGCTGGCTCAGAGGCGCCGGGGCCTTCTTTGCCCTCTCGGGCTGCTGCCTCACCTGGGAGGCTCGACTTCCCGGCACGCAGTGGTGCCAAGAAGCTGCAGTGTCGGGTGAGCTCCATCTCCACCACCTGGGATGACTCGAGTCGGATGCGGAAGAAGTTCTGTTTCAGGGGGTCATAGCGGGGCCATGGCTCTCCTGTGCCCCCCTCGCCTGTGGGGGTCCTAGGGAATAATTCAACAGAGTACGCGGAGGTTAGTACCTGGGCTGGGTAGGGACAGGGATGTGCTCCAGCCAGAGTCTGGAGCCAACTTGCAAAGTTTGATCCCTTTCCAAAATGGCTGCCATCCCCTATTGCTCCCAATGAGAGCGAAGCCAGAGGCTGCCCTCAGTGAAGATGGCTGCTTCCACTTGTTCTCCTTATATGGGGGGGGGAAGGGAGGGAGAAGGGAGAGCTACAGGTAGACCTTAATAAAGATGGCCACTATTTCTCATGGATCCTGATGACATTGAAGCCATTGAGTTATGATGGCCGCCATTGGCCTACAGCTCTTTCCAAAGAGACACTGCCCCTAAGAAAGATGGCCACTGTCTCCTATTGTTTGGAATGGGACTGAAGCCAGGCTTCCCTCAGGGAACATGGGCATCCTTTGTGCTCATAGACATAGGAAGGGGCAGTGTGGGGAGCTGAACAATATGGTGGGCGGGAGGAAGGGGAAGAAAGGGAGGCCACTGCATTTAAGGTTTCATAGGAAGATCTAAACTGGAAGGGAGTCTGAAACCACTATTTGCCCTCACTTAAGATGGCCTCTCATTTGTCTTTAAGTAGGACAACATCACATGCTGCCCTAACAAAAAATGGCCACTATCTTCCACTATGCTCCATGAGATTGAAGCCACAAGCTGCCCAGAGTAGACTGCCATTTTCCTACAGCCCTATAATTACCTGGTTCATCCCAATTTCCCTTTTCATAAATTAGCCCCAAATTTGCTATTATCCATTCTTCACAAATTCTCCACGTGGTCCATGATGTAATGAAAATCAATGTCGGTAGGCCAGCAAGCTCGACAGCCAGTTCTTATTAAAACACTTGGAGGTAAGTTACTTGGGCCCGCTGATTTAGAAACCTTTAACTTTAGTAGCATCCATTTAACATCCTCCAGAGATACTAGCGGAATAGAAAGAGCGTTATCATCCCCTTGCAGTGAACCAATACTATTTGAGTTTTTCTCCCCCAAACAGAAATATTTACTGAACACATCTGCCTTTTCTACATTGTTATAGATAATTCTGCCATTTCCAATTAGTAACAGGCCTGCCCCATTGTCAGATTTTTTGTTTGTTTGTTTCAGGTATATTCAAAGAACTCTTCATTGTTCTTAACTCTGCTGACCATGTGGTCTCTATGTGTCTCTTTGCGTCCCTTATCAATTTGCTACTGTTCCTTATATATGCTTTATATTCATGACTATCAACTTCCACTTTTTCCCCCTAGTATTGGATATTAATATTTTTGATTGTTACAACTGCCTCCACTTTCCAAATCTGAGAATCAGTGAGCCCAAGCTAGATGGTTCAGACCAAAATGTTCCCTCTAATCTTTCCCATCCACGTGTGGAATAATTTGTACGTGCACCAAGGCAGGTGCCCTGAGTTCAGCTCTAGGTCAGGGGGCTTCAACCTAACAGATCATCTACTTTCCAAAGTGATCTGCTTTGAAATGGGGCTTCCTGGAAGTTGTGGGCACCTATTCAAAAGGTCACAGCAGTTCTCATGGTCTGGCTGAGGGGAAACAAGAGAATGCTGGGGAATTTCCTTACCCACTCCTGGCAAACTCCGCCCAGTACCGCATCATCCTTCGACTCAACCCCACCTCGGCCTCCGTGTATATGTGTTTGCCTCCTGCCACGGACGCCTGGGTCCCAAACACATAGGGTAGCTCAGAGTTGTGTGGCACACCTGTCCACTCTGGTGTGGACAAGCCGCTGGTGCGGTGGGCGAAGTGGTAGGCGTACACGGGACTGCCGGCCTCTGCCTCCCGCCCAGCCATCTCAGCCACCGGGCACACGACAAAGTAGTCACCAAACATTTGATCCATGGCCCATCGGTACTGTGCCTCACCCTGCCCCTCCACTTCCTGGCTGTACCGCTGGGCCACAGCCCGGACAGCCTCTTCTGGGGCTCCAGGCACTGTCAGCCTCACCGCCTGCAGCAGATGCTCCCAGCCAATGGCGCTGGTGTTCTCCAAGCCGAGATTGGGGACAGCGTAGAGGAGAATGTAGGAGCCTTCGTTGGCGTTCATGCCGGTCAAGATGGGGATAGCCTGGCCGTGCTGGGCCTGCAGGAGTCTTGGTGGTGTATCAGGGAGAAAATCCCCGTCTACAGTGGGCACAAAAGGGAACTGCAGTAGATCCTGGCGGTACAAGATAGAGAGCTCGTGTTTGGGGAACTCCCCGGGTTCCTTCCCCTGCAGGCAGTCCACCAGGGCCGTGTCGTTGCTTTCGGGGCAGCCCAGCAGCTGGCCCAGCCTCCGGCTTCTCTCTTGGGCCTCCTCGAGTGAACTCCAAATCCATGGGGCCGTCGGGGCCCCGCTCTGCAGCACGGCGCGGGTGAAGAGGGCCCGGCTTCCTGGAGAGAGGAGGTGGAAGCCGACTGAGGAACCCCCAGCACATTGGCCGAAGAGCATCACCCGGGCTGGGTTCCCCCCGAAGATGGCCATGTTGTCCCGCAGCCAGCGCAGCGCCAGGCGCTGGTCCCAAAGGCCAGCATTGCCCGGGGCAGCGGGGGGCAGGGCCAGGAAGCCCAGAGCCCCCAGCCGGTAGTTCATGGAAACCACGATCACGTTCTCGGCGGCGGCGAGGAAGCGGCCGTCGTAGACATCGAGGGAGGCGGCTCCAAAGAAGAAAGCCATGCCATGGATCCAGACGAGGACGGGGCCGGCTCACGGGGCCGGGGGTGGGGCATCCAGATGTTGAGGAAGAGACAATCTTCAGACTGTGGAATATTGGAGTTCCACATGTAGGCGTCGGGGTAACTAGTAATCGGAGGCTGGGGGCAGGCGTGGCCGAAGCCGGTGGCCTCCAGGACGTCACTCCAGGGTTGGCGGGGAAGCGGCTTCTGGAAGCGCAAGGCCCCCACGGGGGCCTGGGCGTAGGGGATCCCCAGGAAGGCCGTGACTGTGCCAGAGCCGGCCGGGAGGCGCTTGCCCCGGATGGGGCCGCTGGTGGTGAGCACCACGGTGCCTTCCTCATCAGAGCCGGCGCTGGGGCCCGGCAGGGAGAGGAGGAGCAGGCAGGGGAGCACGGGAAGGAGTCCTGGCATCGTGGCGGCTGGAAGGGAAACCCCCCCACCCCACCCCAGAATAAGTTATAGGGAATGTGATTTGGGTTCTTTCTCCTCTGGGGGTGCTGGTTCCCTGCCGTCGAAACACAGAAGCAGGAGGGAGCGCCCCATAGCGGACTGAGCACCTTTAGAAAATACAGCCATCTCGTCAGTCACTTGCCCATGCTCTCAACCCCAGCCCTATGACAGCCTCCCTTGCTCTAACCACTAGACTCCACTCTCCCCCCAGAGCTGGGGATAAAACCCAGGAGGCCTACATCCCTGCTTCTTGCTCTAACCACTACACCCCACTCTCCTCCCAGAGCTGGGGATAAAGCTCAGGAATCCGGCCTTCCTGCCCCTTGCATTAACCACTAGACCGCACTCTCCTCCCAGAACTGGGGATAAAACCCAGGAAGAGTGCCTCCCTGCTCCTTGCGTTAACCACTAGACCCCACTGTCCTCCCACAGCTGGGGATAAAACCCAGGAGGAGTGCCTTCCTGCTCCTTGCGTTAACCACTAAACCCCAGTCTCCTCCCAGAGCTGAGGATAAAGCTCAGGAATCCTGCCTTCCTACGCCTTGCTCTAACCACTAGACCGGGAGTCAGGAACCTCCAGCCTGTGGGCCAATTCATCAGCGTTAGCTGCTGGCGGGCTCCCAGATGGCTTGTTTACCTGAGTGCCCACAGGCCTGGCCGCAGGCAGCTCCCATTGGCTGTGGTTCACCCGTTCCCAGCCAATGGGAGCTGCGGGAAGCGGTGCCCAGGCTGCGGCTTCCGCAGCTCCCATTGGCCGGGAACAGGAAACTGCTGCCAATGGGAGCTGCGGGGCTCCGTGCCTGCGGACGCTCAGGTAAACAAATCCTCGGGCAGCCCGCAGGGGGCCAACTCAGCCAAGCCACGCGTGGCCAGCGCCTCAGAGATTCCCCATCCCTGCACTCGACTCCACTTCCCCTGCGAGCCAGGGCTCAGTGCACTTCAGTGACGTGGCCCCCGACTAGAAGCACAAAGACGCTCCCCACGTTCCCCTCCCACACCAGAGCCCAGAGGGCCCAGGCTAGTAGATTTTTTGCCCCCCTTCCTCCAGGCTCTGGGGTGGGGCCAAAAATGAGGGGTTCTGTGTGTGGGAGGGGCTGCCAGGAAGCAGGATTGGGGTATGGGGTCTGGGCAGGAAGGAGGGTACAGGAGTGGAGTGGAGGGGAGGGTAAAGGAGCAGACAGGGGGTATGGGGAAAGGGAGGCAGGTGCAGGAGTGGGCTGGGGTTGGGGTCTGGGAGGGAGGGTGGGAAGGTGCAGGAACTGGCTGGGGGTGAGGGGCAGGAAGGAGGGTGCAGGAGTGGAGTGGAAGGGTAAAGGAGCAGGCAGGGGTATGGGGGAAGGAAGGCAGGGTGCAGGAGTGGGCTGGGGTCAGGGAGTCTGGGAGCGAGGCTGGGAAGGTGCAGGAACAGGCTGGGGTGAGGGGCAGGAGGTAGGGTGCAGGAGGAGTGGGGGTAAAGGAGAGGGCTTGGGGTGGGAGTCTGGGCAGGAAGAGGGTGTAGGAGTGAGCTGGGGTTGGAGGGTCTGGGAGGGAGGGAGGGAGGGTGCAGGAGCGGGCAGAGGTGAGGGGCAGGAGGTAGGTGCAGGAGTGCAGTGGGGATAAAGGAGAAGGCTGGGGTGGGAGGGTCTAGAAGGAAGGAAGGGTGCAACAGTGGGTTGGGGTCTGAGAGGGAGGGTGGGAGGGTGCAGGAGCAGGCTGGGGTGAGGGGTGGGAGGTAGGCTGTAGGAGTGCAGTGGGGGTAGAGGAGCAGGCTGGGGATGGGGGGGGTCTGGGTGAGAAGTAGAGCGTTGTCACTCCAGCCCTGCTAGGGGAATCACAGTGGGGCCGCAGGGCTGGCGCGCTGGCTCCCCAATGCTGGAGGGTGGGGAGCCTTGAATCTCAGGGGTCGGATCCAGGCAGGAGGAAACAACCAAAGGTGGAGAAGGCAGATCAAATGCCCCTTCCCTGCCATCCCTGGCTTTGGGACAGGACAGGGATCCAGTGGGTTAGAGCGGAGGGAGCTGGGGACCAGGACTCGTAAGTTCTACCCCCAGCTCTGGGAGGGGCCCAGTGGGTTGGAGCCGGCGGCGCTGGAAGCCCGGACTCCTGGGTTCTCTGCCCAGTCCTAAGAACAGGGTCTGTGAAGTAGTTGGGTAATTACCTGGAGTGGTCCCAGTTCCTGCTGTTCTTTCACGGCCTTCACCTCTCTGTCCCTTTCTCAGAGCCACTGGGGCCTTGGGCAGCCCAGACTCCCCGGGACACAGGAGCTGCCGGGCTGGAGTGGATGCTGAGAATGCAGCCAGGAAGCTGCCACCGGAGCATACTTATCTTCAAATCTGCCACCTCATTAGGCAAACAGGTGGGGGGAGGGAGGGGATCTGGGTGGGCCTGCTGGGGAGGAGCCCAGGGCTTTGGGAACAGACTCCCAGTTTGCCTGAGGAGAGAAGGGATGTGGCCATTGAACTGCACCCACCTCTGGGGTAGGGCAGCCAATAGCAACTGCACCTGACCGCTCCATTTGCCCAGCTCCAGCATTCCCTCGAAACCAGGGGTGGGGAACTTCAGGCCCGGGGGCTGGATCTGGCCCCCAAGTTGCCTGGATCCAGCCCCGAGGCTCAGGGCTCCCCCCTGCATTGGGAAGCCTGGACTGGTGCTCCAGTCCCCCCTTCCCCATCACCCCACCACAAGCTAAAGCACACAAAAATCTACTGGGCTGGGGAATGTGGAGAGTGTCTTTCTCCTCAGTTGGGGGCCGCATCAGTTTTTTGTGGTTTTTTTCCCTCTCTTCTCACTTGTGTATGGTCCCCTACTAATTTTTCTGTGGGTCAGTGGCACCCCCCAGCGCCCAAAAAGGTTCCCCACCCCTGCTCTAAACTTTTCCATCCAGGTGCGGATTTTTTCCATTCTTGTGTGGAATAAATTTCTGCATGCACCGAGGCATGTGCAAATGTGCACCACCAGCGGAAACAAACCACCTCACTGGGGGCGCTCTGCTAATCAGTGGGGCGGCATTGGACTCTCTCCCCCATGGCCGCCCAAGCACCTAGCTTACAGGGAAGGCTGCCCAGCTCTGAGAGGTGGTAGCCTCTGGATACCAGGATGTGAACACGGCATCCTGCCTCCAAATGTGGCACATGTGGCTTTTAGAGGAGCGGGAAGAAGAGACGAGCTAAAGGGGATATTCAGCCGGGAAACCAGGGTTCGTACCCGGGGAGAAAGAGCTAGGGGATGTTTAATGATGGAGCAGGGCCAGCGATGTCCTTATTTCTCTTATAGCTTCACCACAGCATTACGCTGGGGCATTGGGGTCAGCACGCACTGAAATGAGAGCCTCCCCACTAATCTACTTCCAGCCCATTCCCTGCAGCACAGTGCCCGCTAGCACTGCACAGGAGCATTGGTGTCAAGGAAGAGCACCCCCTAATGGGACATTGGCACCAGGGAAGCGTGCCCCCTATGAGCCTCCCATAAGAGCATAAGAACAGCTACACTGGGTCAGACCAAAGGTCCATCCAGCCCAGTGTCCTGTCTCCCAACAGTGGCCAATACCAGATGCCCCAGAGGGAGGGATCACAACAGGTAACCCTCCCTATCTCCCACTTCAAGAGAAACAGAGGCCAGGGACACCATTCCTACCCATCCTGGCTAATAGGTATTGATGGACCTAACCTCCATGAATCTATGTAGCTCTTTTTTTAACCCTGTTGAAGTTCTAGCCTTCACTGCATCCTCTGGCAAGGAGTTCCACAGGTTGACTGTGTGCTGCATGAAGAAAAACTACCCTTTGTTTGTTATAAAGCTGCTGCCTATTCATTTCATTTGGTGACCCCTAGTTCTTATATTGTGGGAATAATTAAATAACGTTTCCTTATTCACTTTTTCCACACCACTCATGATTTTATAGACCTCTATCATATCCCCCCCTTAGTGTCCTCTTTTCTAAGATGAAAAATCCAAGTCTTTTAAATCTCTCTTCATAGGGGACCCGTTCCAAACCCCTAATCAAATCTAGTACTTCTAAGCTCAATATCACAGCAAGAAATTGATCATAGATATTGTAGGTCACTGGGGTCAGCCCAGCTAGTCTGGGCTGACCCCAGTGACCTACTCAGTTACTATAACAACAAGATCTATATCTACAACCCAATATACAACAGATATCTGTGGTAGGGAAAGGGGGAATGATATAGGCTGGAGCACCAGAACACCAGGGGTTTTGTTTTTGTTGCCCTTTTCTGAATCTTTTCCAATGCCAATATAGCTGTTTTGAGATGAGGCGACCACATCTGTACACAGTATTCAAGATGTGGGCGTCCCATGGTTTTATATAGAGGCAATAAGGTATTTTCTGTCTTATTCTCTATCCCTTTTTGAATGACTCCTAAGATTTTATTTGCTTGTTTGACTGCCGCTGCCCACTGAGTGGATGTTTTCAGAGAACTATCCACAGTGACTCCAAGATCTCTCTCTTGAGTAGCTGTAGCTAAATTAGTCCCCATCATATTGTATGGATAGTTGGGATAATTTCTTCCAATGTGCATTACTTTACATTTATCCACATTAAATATCATTTGCCATTTTGTTGCCCAGTCTCTTAGTTTGGTGAGATCTTTTTGAAGCTCTTCACAGTCTGCCAAGA
This sequence comes from Rafetus swinhoei, assembly GCA_019425775.1. Classification (NCBI taxonomy): domain Eukaryota; kingdom Metazoa; phylum Chordata; order Testudines; family Trionychidae; genus Rafetus; species Rafetus swinhoei. Next base: position 17,350,704 of record CM033444.1, on the reverse strand, counting down.
TAGTCTGGTCTTAACTATCTTGAGCAGTTTGGTAACCCATCCTGCTCCCAGCATCACAGCACCCCTTCCTTCATCACTGCGGTATTAGGATCAGCACACACTGTCAAATGAGTCCTCCCCTTCCCCTGAAGTATCTGCTGACTTTCCAAAGGCCTCATGGAGACATCCTGCCCATGCCGGATCCAGCTGCGAGAGCCGCTCCGGGCAAGATCCTGGCTCCGGCAACATGTGGTTGGGTCAAGATCATTGACAGGCTCTGGGCATGTTTGTTCTCCCTCAGGGTGGGTCGGCTTGGAATGGCCCGAAGGTCTCTGGGCTGCTGCTTCTAGTCACTTAGCAAGAGGAGTTTGGTTAGCTCTAAGCTGCCACCGGGGGTGGGGGGTCACATGTTGCTCACAATGCACGGGAGCTGGCTGAGAGCAGGGAGCACACATTTGCTCGGGCTCGGTGGAGCTCAATAGTTGTTGCTTTATTATTTTGGCAGGAGGCACCAAGGTGCCTTTTGAAGCCTTGGCTCCCATGTTTGTCCACATCCATTGTCACTGTTGTGCCCCCTGAGCAGGGTCCGGCCATTATCGAATGGCAGGTGAGATCCAAAAAAGTTAACATTTGATAACCTGTTGAACCACGCATGATCAACCTCACCTCTGAAATAATACAAAGTCAATGGCATTAAACTAATCCCGAACATGTCTCCGAGCACCACCCGTCCCTCCTCTGCCTAGCTGTCTATTTCAGTAATTACCAAGAGAAATATGTTTAATCGTCCCTGGTTGTGCCTGCATGGGGAAATTGATGGAAATTGATTGTTTAGCAACATTTGAGGATATAGTCTATTACTTCCAAGCTCAATATCACAGCGAGAAATTGATCATAGATATCTGTGGTAGGGAAGGGGGGAATGATATAGGCTGGAGCACCAGAACACCAGTGTGGGGGGAAGGCTGGGAGCCCGGGGGGCTGGGGGTGAGGATAGAGGGGCATGAGCAGAGCTGTGGGGGCTGCTGAGGGTTGTGAGGGGATAGCAGGCAACTGTGAACATAAGAACATAGGAACAGCCATAATGGGTCAGACAAAAGGTCCATCTAGCCCAGAATCCTGTCTGCTGACAGTGGCCAATGCCAGGTGCCCCAGAGGGAGGGAACAGAACAGAGACTCCCCCGTCGCTCATTCCCAGCTTCTGACAAACAGAAGCTAGGGACACCATCCTTGCCCATCCTGACTAATAGTAGCCATTGATGGACCTATCCTCCATGCATTTATCTAGCTCTTTTTTAAACCCTGTTAAAGTCCTGGTCTTTACAACATCCTCTGGCAAGGAGTTCCACCGGTTGGCTGTGCGTTGTGGGAAGAAATACTTCCTTTCGTTTGTTTTAAACCTGCTGCCTATTAATTTCATTTGGTGACCTCTAGTGCTTGTGTTATGGGAACAAGTAAATAACTTTTCCTTATTTAGTTTCAGAGGGGTAGGTGTGTTAGTCTGTAACTGGAACAATTTAAAAAACAACTAATAGTCTTGCAACACCTTAGAGACTAAGGGTATGTCTACACTAGCTCGTTAGTTCGAGCTAGGTAGGCAAATGAGGGCAACCGGAGTTGCAAATGAAGCCCGGGATTTAAATATCCCGGGCTTCATTTGCATGTTCCCGGGCGCCACCATTTTTAAATCCCCTTAGTCGAACTCGCGTGCGCTACACGCGTGACACGGAGTAGGTAGTTGGAATTAAAGATCGTAATTCGAACTACCGTTACTCCTCATTCCACGAGGAGTAACGGTACATTCCACGGATACATTCCACGAGGAGTAACAGTAGTTCGAATTATGATCTTTAATTCGAACTACCTACTCCGTGCCGCGTGTAGCCGCGGGCACGGAGTTCGGACTAAGGGGGATTTAAAAATGGCGGCGCCGAACATGTGAAATGAAGCCCGGGATATTTAAATCCCGGGCTTCATTTGCAACTCTGGTTGCCCTCATTTGCCTACCTAGCTCGAACTAACGAGCTAGCGTAGACATACCCTAACAAAAATGTAGATGGTATCACAAGCTTTCATGGGCACAACCCACTTCTTATTTACTTTCGCCACACAAGTCATGATTTTATAGAAATCCATCATATCCCCCCTTAGTCTCCTCTTTTCCAAGCTGAAAAGTCCCCGTCTTATGTGAGTCTGGAATAAGTAGATATAGAATCATAGAGCACTAGAACTGGAAGGGACCTTGAGAGATCATCAGCTCCAGTTCCCTAACCTCACGGCAGGACTAAGCACCAACCACCATCTAGAAACAACTCACTATCTATCAGGTGAGTTGTATCCTGAGGCTAATTTAATTTATCCTCATCCTGTTTGTTCTCCTTTTTAGCCAAACTTGCTAGAGGCCTAAATGCAGAATGAGCCACTATGGCCAGCAATCGCCTTTTAATCCATAAAATTGTTACAAAAAACCAGCAGAGACTCTTAGAGATGCTCAAGAATAATGGTTTAATAAGGAAAAAAGAACTATTCTGATGAAAAGGAGAGAGAGGAAGAACACCAGAAGGCCAGTTTGGCTCAATCAGCAACTAATTATTGGCCTGAAAATCAAAAAGGAAACCCTACAAAAAGCGAAAACATGGACAAATTGGATGGGGAGGAGTACAAAAGAAAGCACAAGCACGTAGGGACAAAAATCTGAAAAGCTAAGGCACGAAATGGCAGTTTTTCAAAGGGACATTATTAATGGCCCAAAAGCAAACTATTCCATTGCTTAGGAAAGATAGAAAGTATGGCAACACTGCCTTGGCTTAACCAGGAGATCCTGCATGAGCTAAACATCGAAAAGGAGTCATATAAAAAGTGGAAACTAGGTCAAATTACAAAGGATGGACCGGACCAAGCCATTCCGGCACCCCGGGCAGACAGTTTAATTGCGCCTCGGGTTGGGGGAGGGCGCACGTGCGGCCCCGCCCCCGCCCGGCACGTGGGGGAGGGCGCATGGAACTGGCGGCGGCAGGACGCACTTGCCCTGGGGGGAAGGGCGCTGCTGGCCGGCGCTGAGCGGGTTAACACGGCCCCCACCCCGGGCAGCCGCTGCAGGGTGGCCACTGGGAGCTGCTGCAGCCCGCGATCCGGGAGCCAGGCGCGCAGCGCCTGATGGCAGCTTTAAGGAGCACTGCGTGTCCCTTACAGCTACCATCAGGTGCCCCCCATAGGTTGGCGCCCCGGGCAGCTGCCCAGCTAGCCCATGCCTTAATCTGGCCCTGGATGGATATAAGCAAACAACACACGTATGCAGAGGCAAGATTAGAAATGCAAAGCCACAAAACGAGTTCAATCTAGCTAGAGACATAAAGTGCAACAAGAAGACATTCTATAAAGATATTAGAAAGAAGAGGAAGACCAAGGACAGGGCAGGCCCATTGCTCAGTGAAGAGGGAGAAACAATAGAAGGAAACTTTGAAATGGCAGAGGTGCTGAATGACTTTTTTGTTTCAGTTTTCACCAAGAAGTTTGATGGTGTTGGGATGCCTAACATAGTGAATGCTGGTGTAAATGGGATAGGTTTAGAAGTTACAAAAAAAAAAGAACAAACTTAAAAATTACTTAGAAAAGTTAGATGTCTTCAAGTCACCAGGGCCTGATGAAATGCATCCTAGAATACTCAAGGAACTGAAGGTATGTCTACACTGCCACCCTAGGTGGCTAATGTAGGCATTCGAACTTGCAAATGTGGCCCAGGATTTAAATATCCCGGGCTTTATTTGCATATTCCCGGGCGCCGCCATTTTTAAATGCCTCGTAGTTCGAACTACCTGCCCATGGCTACACGCGGCACGGACTAGGTAGTTCTAATTAAAGCTCCTAATTCGAACTACCGTTACTCCTAATTGCAGGAAGAGTAGCGGTAGTTCGAATTAGAGTGAATTCGAACTACCTAGTCCGTGCTACATGTAACATGGGCAGGTAGTTCAACTACAGGCATTTAAAAATGGTGGCGCTGAACATGCAAATAAAGCCCAGGATATTTAAATCCCGGACTTCATTTGCAAGTTCGAATGCCTACATTAGCCACCCTAGTTCGAACTAGGGTGGCAGTGTAGACATACCCTGATAGAGGAGGAATCTGAGCTTTTATCTATCATCTTTGGAAGTCAGGAGAGATTCCAGAAGACTGGAAAAGGGCAAATCTAGTGCCCGTCTATAAAAAGGGAAATAAGAACAACCCAGAAAACTACAGACCAGCCAGTTTAACTTCTGTGCCAGAGAAGATAATTGAGCAAGTAATTAAGGAATTAATCTGCAAATATCTGGAAATAAAAAGGTGACAGATAACAGCCAGCATGGATTTGTAAAGAACAAATCATGTCAAACCAATCTGACATCCTTCTTTGATAGGCTAGAAAGCCTTGTGAATAAGGGAGAAGCGGTGGATGTGGTATACCTAGACTTTAGTAAGGCATTTGATACAGTCTCGCATGACCTTCTTAACAATAAACTAGGCAAATACAACTTAGATGGGGCTGCTATAAGATGGGTGCACAACTGGCTGGCTAACCATTCTCAGAGAGTAGTTATAATGGTTCACAGTCATGCTGGAAGGACATAACACGTGGGGTCCTGCAGGGGTCTGTTTTGGGACCGGTTCTGTTCAATATCTTCATCAACGATTTAGATGATAGCACAGAAAGGACGCTAATGAAGTTTGCAGATGATACCAAGCTGGGAGGGGTGGAAAGTGCTTTGGAGGAGAGGGTCATAATTCAAAATGATCTGGACAAACTGGAGAAATGGTCTGAGGTCAATAGTCGGATTCTTTTGATTGACCTTCTTATCTTTACGGCATTAGGGCTCTCTCTCTCTCTATCTCGCTCTCTCTCTCTCACATACACACACCCCCTTCCCCAGAGTGTGTGTTTAGACCCTGCCTGCCCAATGCTCTCTGCCCCCCATGCCTGGCTGGGTCTCCAGGGTGGATCCACTTCTCCTGGGACCTGGTGCCATATCTTCATCATAGAACATCTTCCTGGAGGAACAGGAACAGGAACGACCTGGCCTGCGTCTTTGCAAAGCTGGTCTCTTCTTCTCCCCTATCTCCCCCCCTCCCCCCCACGACCCATGGCTGGAAGCAGCTTGTTCCTTCCTGCCCACACAGCATCAAAAGGCAGCTAGCACCTTGAGGCTGCTGCTGGCCACCGACATAACCCAGCTGCCTCCTGTCCCCCTGGCTATAGTGCGGGCAGGAAGGGGTTAAGCCGAAATATTCCATTATGCACCCAAGGAACCAGACTAAAGGGACTTCTGGGAACTGCCCGGGATTCAGCAGGGAATAGAGCCCCCCCCGCCACACTTCCTGGGGGCAGCGCACAGGGCAAGGGAGTGGAGGCTGATGAGGGTGCTAAGCCTCTCCCTGGGGGGGCTGTTGTGGAGCTTTCAGGTTTGGGGTGTGAACAGGCTGGAAATTGTCCCCCCAAAAAAACCCCATCCACTCCAGAGCTTAGCTGAGGGGCAGAGAGGCTTCCCCCTCTGACGGAGCCCCTCAGTCGCATGATGCTGCACTGTGCGATTCCCTCCGCGGTTTCCATTCACAGTTCCACTGGCCCCCCTCAATCCTGACCCCCAGCCCTCTGCTTTACCAGCCCTGACCTCCCTCCTTCCCTCAGCTCTGCCGGCTCCCCTCAGCTCCACCCAACAGAAATTCCCTTGCCCTGTTGCTATCCCAGCCCTGGTCCATCCTAGGACTTTATTTCAAAACTAGCCAATTAGCCCATCATAAGATGGGATTTTCAGGTCTCTCCTCCACGTCGGTCTTCTCTCCTGAGCCTCCGGTCTCTCACTCCATCTCTCTCTCTCTCTCTCTCCTCCTCCTCCTGCTCCTAGTGCCTCTCCCTCTCTCTCTCTCAGCTCTCCTCCGCCTCCTGCCTCTCTCTCCGTCTCTCTCTTTCTCTTCTCCTCCCCCTCCTGCCTCTCACTTGGGGGACCACGGAGCCCCTAATTTGGACTACCGTTACTCCTCCTGCATGAGGAGTAACGGTAGTTTGAATTAGGAGATTTAATTCAAACTATCTAGCCCGTGCCGCGTGTAGCCGCGGGCAGGTAGCTCGAACTACCGGGCATTTAAAAATGGCGGCGCCCGGGAACATGCAAATAAAGCCCGGGATATTTTAATCCCAGGCTTCATTTGCAAGTTCGAATGACTACATTAGCCACCCTAGTTCGAACTAGGGTGGCTAGTGTAGACATACCCTCACAGACATTGGGCTACTATATATATCATAATACACACACAGACACACACAGAGCAGGTCGAATTTATAAGCAGAGCGTCCACACTACCAAACCCGCTATTTCAAAATCATGGGCTGCAGAATTCAAAATCTGTATTCCTGCTTTTCATTGGGAATATATAAATAGTTATTTTGAAATAGCAGTAGTGAGAATGCGCAGGTGCTGCTATTTCGAAATAACTACTCCCCAGAGGAATTGAAACTAATTACTCCCCAGTGCTTCCTGGGGCTCTAAGGGTACATCTACACAACATTATTTTGAAATAACGAGCGTTATTTTGAAGTAACTTAGTCCATGTCTACACAGCAGAAATAATGTCGAAATACTGGCCAGCTGGAGGACATCTTCGTCTGACTCCTGTAAACCTCACTGTACCAGGAGTAAGGGAAGTCGGAGGAAGAGTTCTCTATTTTGAAATAAATGTTGTGTCGACGCTCCCAATTTTGAAATAAGCTATTTTTGAAAGAAGCTACGCAATTGACATAGCTCAATGTACATAGTTTATTTTGAGTTAAGCCCTGCTGTTTAGATGCACCCTAACTCCAAGGTAGAGTGTCCACAATAACGGAACCACCCTCGGACTAATTTCGAGGCTTCCCGGTCATATAGACACACTAGTTCGGTTTGGTTAAATCGGGAGTTAGGAAGTCAAATTTCCTAATTTCAAAATAGTTTCCTAGTGTAGACATGGCCCCAGATACTTAGGCAAAATCTCTTGCAGTGATATGAGGCTTGGAAGGATTAAAACACCCAAGCGATTGTGGCTAAACCTTCATTTCACCGCATACGCAAAGCCTGACAAATGTATTTCCATAAAAAATAACTGAAATGGACAGCTGGATAAGGTAAGGAAAATGCTGCTTCAAGACATGCTCGTTTAATTTTTAACTTCTTTGCTTTGTATATGTGAAGTGGTGGCGATAGATTTCTGCTGCAAGCATTCAAAAAAGTCACCTTTCAATGGTCCTTAAATCATTGTCTGACTCTGACCCCTTCCCCACAATTTCCCAACAGTTGAAATGAATAAAAATTGGGGCGTGGGAGGGGGAAATGCTCCCAAATAAACGTGGGTGTTACCTGTCAAGTTATAAAGTGCAAACACTGAGTTCTGCCAAGGCTAAGCAGTGTGCACCCGGCGTTCTGCTCTCAGCGTCGGTGAACAGCGGCCAAGTTCTGGTGCCACCGAGAAACCGCAAAGCGCCTACTGCCAACTCGCTATGAGAAGCAGCCATGGGGCAAATGTGCCCAGGGCTGTCGATAATGTTCACGACCCAGCCACATGCTGTCAGCACACGGATCTGCCCTGGAGTGGCCCTCACGAGCTTAGAAGGTTGTGGCGTGGGCAGGATTTCAAAAGGCAACAACCAAAAGTCTGAAGAGGCTAGAAGGGGCAGGGGCCGGGCGCTATTCCCATACCGCCAGGGCTGACCCCAATGTCCCAGCTACTGTGCAGCAGGGACCGGGACCTTGAGAAGGGGGTGCTTTCCCTTGAAATCCCAGCTGAGTCCAATGTCCCAGCGTGATGCTAGGGGGCACCAGGGAGCAGGTTCAGTGGGAAGTGCTCTCCCCTCGAAGTCAGTGCTGTCCCCAAAGCCCTAGCATAGTGTTGGGGTGTGTGCCGTGCTGCAGGGAGCCAGGTGGGAGCTCAGTCATGGGCATGGTCACCGCTGACCCGCATGCCCACACAGAAATGTAGTTTTGGTTGGGGAAAAAATTCTGCGTGGCACGTGAATTCTGCGTGTGACAGTGGCGCATTGTCCCCCCAGGAGCACTCCTTGCAGAGGGGCTCTAGGAGGCAGCGAATGCTGGACTTCACATTCGCAATAACCAACTCACGGGCCTTGTCTCCCTGTGAAAATCCCCTTGCTCCTTCTCTTATCAAAGGGTATGGACCCTGGTCACCAGGCTAAACACCATCTCCGGTTATTCCACTCAGCCCCATCCTCTAAATTCCACTTCTCTTTGCTATGAACACAGGATCCCTGATTCCCCATTTGGCGCTGTCTACACAGCATTTATTTCAAAATAAACCGCTATTCCGGAACATCCCTTATTCCTCACGGAATGAGGCTTACAGGGACATCAGAATAGCGAGCCCATTATATTTCAAAATAACACTGCAGTGTAGACGTAGCCTAAGTTGCTATAGGACTGCTCATTTTTTATTGGGATTAGTAAATTTTACCCCATTATGCTGTAATTAATTGCCATTTGGTAAGTGCTTGGTTTAATTTTTTTTATATTACAGCCGTTTTGTTTTAATTGATAAGTAAGTGCTTGCCTTAGTTTTTAGAGTTGTTAATTTGCTCTTTATTTGCATTTTGAAAGGGGCATACAGCAATTTTTTGGTGCCTTTATGTTTGTCTTTGGCTCTTTTTTTAGAACATTTGATGTGGTGAGGGCCTTTGCCCTTATTTTTTATTACACGATCTTTTATTGATACACACACAAAAACAGGATTGATTTTTATTTGTGATCCAGACACAGAGTGAATCATTACGCCAGCACATTAAATGACAATGTAAAGAAAACAATCATCCTCCCCTTTCACTGATTTTACAGTGCGAATTTTGAAATGTAAAATCAAACCCATAAAGATTCCTTCAGCAGTAGACGCAAAAATTTTGGCTGGTGCACCTTGACTGATGGTACGCTTAGCCCATCCTTCCTGTTTTCAGAAAGGGGGCTCGGCAGAGCACAATGAATCATCGTTCTAAAATACATTTATACATTTAATACTTAAACTACTAAATTATTGCTTTTTTATTTTATAACCTAAAATAGGTGGTGGCGTTGCCCAGTAATTTTTCTTTTACTATACCAGGTACCCAGAGGAGGCTGCACCTCAACAATCACAGAGGTTCTGTTCCTAGAACTCGAAAGCTGTTTACACAAGTGGGTGTCTCTTTCCAAACCCCATGACTCCTCCACCACTGTCCCACCCGGACGTCCCTCCCCCTGTGTGTGCACAGCCTAATGAGCACGCAGCTTTGAGGATTAATAACCCCAGTGGTGGCTCCCAGGCTGTTGTTCTCAGCATAGGAGGTGTCGCATTTGCTCCAGCACCCCTTATTCGCCATCGTGCTGAACTGCAGATGGCGCCGAGGAGAAAAGCAGGTGAGTCTGTATTTCCCGGGGCTCTATCGCTTCCGAGATAGAGTCAGAGGGGATAAGGGAGTGACGGGAACAACAGCAGGAATTGGGACCCATCTAAATAATTACCCATGATGATTCCCTGTTCTGTTCACTCCCTCTGGGGCCCCTAGCATTGGCCACAGTCGGCAGACAAGACACTGGGCTAGATGGACCTTGGTTCTGACCCAGTGCAGCCGTTCTTATGTTCTTATGGTTGATGGCTGGAAACTCAGCATGGAGTTGGAGCATAAACTGAAAAGACCAGGGCATTATATTAGCTAATGAGGTTCTAGGTTGATTTAGAGAACTCCCTTCTGTTGTGTGTATTTAAGTGTCTGCTGGTATGTCTTCTAGACTGAAGAGTTTTTCTGGGATACCGCTGGTATCCCGGCAGAACTCTGCCGCATCCAAGCAACGTGTCTGCTCTTCCGAAATTTTTTTCGGAAGAGAAGATGCATTTTTTCTGCATCTCTGTAAACCTCATTTTATGAGGAAGAAGGGATGTTCCGAAAAAAGGCTTTTTTCCCCCACATTTGGCCCAGTGTAGACTTCGAAAAACAATGCGGAAAAAAATACGCAAATTGCAGTTTGCAATTTGCATATCTTTTTCCGGAAGAACTGTGTAGTCTAGATACAGCCTGTTTCTAGATAGGAGCCAGTGCCCCCTAGAGGACAAAATCCCCATCATCTCTTTTGAGCTACGGGTGCAGTGTAGACGCACCCTAACATGTTCTGGGCGGTTTCCCTTCCAGCTGCCGCAATGCTGGGACTCCTCCCTCTGTTCCCCTGCCTCTTCCTCCTCTCCCTGCCGGGCCCCTGCTCCAGCTCCGATGAGGAAGGCACCGTGGTGCTCACCACCAGCGGCCCCATCCGGGGCAAGCGTCTCCCAGTCGGCTCCAGCTCAGTGACGGCCTTCCTGGGGGTTCCCTATGCCCAGCCCCCCCTGGGGCCCTTGCGCTTCCAGAAGCCGCTTCCCCACCAGCCCTGGACCGATGTCCTGGAAGCCACCGGCTTCGGCCACGCCTGCCCCCAGCCTCCACTGATTACTGAGTACACCGATGGCAAATTATTCACACCCAAAATGCCACAGTCTGAAGACTGCCTCTTCCTTAATGTCTGGGTGCCCCACCCGCGGCCCCCCATGCCTGCCCCCATCCTCGTCTGGATCCACCCCGGGGTGTTCTACTTAGGCGCGGCCTCCCTCAAAATCCACGACGGGCGCTTCTTAGCCGCCTATGGGAAAATGATCGTGGTTTCCATGAACTACCGGCTGGGGGCGCTGGGCTTCCTGGCTCTGCCCCCCGCCGCCCCAGGCAACGCCGGCCTGTGGGACCAGCGCCTGGCGCTGCGCTGGGTGCGGGACAACGCGGCCGCCTTCGGGGGGGACCCGGCCCATTTGATGCTTTCCGGCCAGGGCTCTGGGGGGGCGTCGGTTGGATTCCATCTCCTGTCCCCGGGGAGCCGGTTTCTCTTCACCCGCGCCGTGCTGCAGAGCGGATCCCCCATCTCTCCAGGCAGTTGGACATCACTCCAGGAGGCCCAGGAGAGAGGCCGGAGGCTGGGCCAGCTGATGGACTGTGCCAACAGCGATGACACTGCCCTAGTGGGCTGCCTGCAGGGGAAGGAAGCTGGAGAGTTGGTCAAACAGCAGCGGGCGATCTTCAGCCTCAAGGGTATGGCTGGGTTGCCCTTTCTGCCAACACCCGACGGGGATTTCCTTCCGGATACACCCCCCCGACTCCTGCAGGGGAAACAGAGCCAGCAAATGCCCATCGTCACCGGCTTCACCCCCAACGAAGGCTCCTACATACTCCTTTTTGACTTCCCTGGTCTCAACCTGGACAACGCCAGCAACGTTGGCCCGGAGCAGCTGCTGCATGTGGTGAGGCTGGTGGCGCCCGGGGCGCCAGAAGAGGCCATCCAGGCCATGGCGCAGCGGTACAGCCAAGAGGGAGCGAGTCAGGGCGAGGCCCGGTACCGATGGGCCATGGAACAAATCCTGGGCGACTACTTCATCGTGTGCCCGGTGGCCGAGGTGGCCAGGCGGGAGGCAGAGGCCGGCAGCCCTGTGTACGTCTACTGTTTCGACCAGCGCCCCAGCTTTTTTTCTATGCCCGAGTGGACCGGGGTGCCGCACGGCGCTGAGTTGCCCTACCAGTTTGGAACACTGGGGCTCCTGGAAGGCGCCAACCGCACGCACACGGACGCGGAGGAAGTGCTGGTCCGCAAGGTGATCAAGTACAATGCGGAGTTTGCCAGGAGCGGGTAAGGAAATCCCCCGGAATCCTCTTGTCCCCAGAGCCAGACCAGGAGAGCCGCTGGCACTATTTAGTCAGGCAATCACGACTTGCAGGAAGAGTTGCCCCAATGCTGTGGCAAAGGACGGGTGTGTTTGGAAAATAGCTCATCTTTTCGGTTGAAGCCCCTCTCCCAGAGCCAAATTGCCATCAGAGATGTCAAGTTCAAACCCTGCGGGTTGTAGGTTAAAGATAATTCCCTTCTTCTTTCATCAGGCTGGTCCCCCAAACACACCCACTTTTCTTCATGGAAACTCTGCCCAGCTTTTCCCAGCCCTGCCACACAAAGTCAGGGGGTGTCCAGCCTAGAAAGACTATATGGCTATGTCTACACTGGCGGGTTCTTCTGCAAAAACAGCCGTTCTTCTGCAGAGCATCCACACTGCCCGCCTCCTCTTGGGCAAGAAGATGTACAGTAAAGCGTGGGAAGAGAGGGCTTCTTGCGCAAGAGCTATGCTCTTTTCTAACAAGTGTAAGCCCTCCTGCGCAAGAGGGCAGTGTGGACGTGCGGCAGGGGTTACTTGTGCAAGAAAGCCCTATGGCTAAAATGGCTATCAGAGTTTTCTTGCGCAAGAGAGTGTCCACACTGCCATGGACACTCTTGCACAAAAGCACATGGCAGTGTGGACATGTTCTTGTGCAAGAGTTCTTGCACAAGAACCCGCCAGTGTAGACATAGCCCCCTGAGTATGGCTACACACCTGTCGATGCAGCCGGCAGCACGAAGAGAGTTGCTCCAGCATTGACAGAACATCAGTTTTCCCCCAAAATGGAGCTACATTAATAAATGTATCTTCATCTACATAACACCTACCCTCGGGGCTAGGACAGCACAGCATCAGATATCTGGGGAGGTTTTTCTTTCACGTCTCTGATAACCAAGGAAATTTAACATTTAAGCTCCCCCCGGCCATAAATACAAACAAAGACTGCCCTCCACCCAAACTAAGCAAGCAGGACTCCAAAACAAATCTTTAAAATTAAACATTCGCTGATTTCATCTTAACAACCCAGTTTGGATCCATTCATTCCCAGATTAGAGAAGTGAAGGAGACAGCAGTGAAAAAGAAAAAGCTAATATAATATCCAAACCACAGAAGAAAGAGGAAGGTGGTACTAATGAATATAAACCAGACATCAGGAATTGTAGCATATTGATAAGGGCAGCAAAAAGACACATGGAAAAATCAAACCCTGAGAAGTCGATCTCTGGCATGTCGACCTAGGGGTAAGTGGAGACAAACCCTATGTCTATGAGCACAAAGGATATCCATGTTCCTCTAGAGAAGCCTGGCTTCAGTCCCATTCCAAACAACAGGAGACAGTGGCCATCTTTCCTAGGGGCAGCCTCTCTTTGGAAAGAGCTATAGGCCAGTGGCAGCCATCATGACTCATGGCAGCCTGTGGCTTCAATGTCAAGATTGATGGGAAATAGCTGCCATCTTTCTTAAGGGCACCCTGTAGCATCAACCCATATGAGGAGAACAAGTCGAAGCAGCCATCTTCACTGAGGGCAGCCTCTGGCTTCACTTTCATTGGGAACAACAGGGGATGGCAGCCATTTTGGAAAACTTTGTAAGTGGGTTCCTCGGGGCCTCCTGAAGCTAGAATGCAGGAGCAGGTTCTCATCCTTTCCAAGCCCAGCTATTAACCTCTGTGTGTTGAATGTAATTCCTCACCAGGGCGTTCCCAGAGGAAGAGAGCAGAGGAGAGAAGTGGCCCCGCTACGACCCCATAAAGCAAAACATTTTCCACATCAGACTTCTGTCCTCCCAGATTGAGGAGATGCCCCTCACCCAGCGCTGCAGCGCCTTGGCATCGCTGCTTGCAAGAAGCCAAGCCTCACAGGTGAGCGTCAGTAGGGTGAGAGGCTAGCAGCCCTAGAAAGGAAAGGCCTGGTGTTCTCCAGCCCTGTGAGCCTGCTCCTCAGCCCCCTCCTAGTGTTGGTGCCCCATTGAGGGGAAGGACCCCAGGTCACTTTCCCGTCTCCACAGAGTCTTCTAGGCTACGTCTACACGGCAGTGTTCTATTCTGCGTCTTCTGAGCGCGCCCGTGATTTTGGAATAGAACGGGCTGGCTCTTCGGACGTCCCTGTAAACCTCGTTCCATGAGGCGTAAGGGACGTTTTGGAATAGCGATTTATTTCGAAATTTGGCACTGTGTAGATGTAGCCCACACACCTAGTGTGGTTTGGGGATGTAATAGTGTAGTCCAGAGCTACTCAACACGTGGCTCGCGGGCCACATACAGCCCGCAGCCCACTGTGTAGTTTGGGTTTACATAGGGCTCAACACGTGGCCGGGAGCCGAAACGAAAAAGTAGTCATTATAATGGTCTTCTCTTGAGATGCGTTTTAGTAGTTAAATTCCTGGACTGTCAGTGCTCATTAACAGTGCTGTCATATGGGTGGAAATCGGGTCAATATTGCATGTGATTCATATCAGCAGAACTGACTTAAATGGGGCCTGCGTGTTGTGTAGTCTTGCCTTAATCTTTCTATTCATGCCCGTCAGTGTGAAAGAAGCTATTTGCATATACTTGCATGTCTATGCAACCACACTTAAGCAGCACAGCGCCCCCTGCTGTTAGAATACAGCATTGCCGGGAGGGGGCAGAGAATTGACTGGGGGAACAGCACCTTGCTGAACCCCTCCCCCATGCTGCTTTCTGCAGTACAGTGCCCCCTAGTGTGCAGGGATGAGCACTGCCTGTAAGGGCTGAGCACCCCATACTGAGTCCTGTAGCCCTGGGTTTTCCTGCAGGTCTCCCCATCAATTTGCAAACAGACCAAACCCTGCCTAGTCTGAGCTCTCCCCCGCTGCTGTTAACCCCACTTGCTGTTTGTCCCACAGGAGTAAACTCCGGAGCTGCCCAGCACAGGGGGCCGGGCCTGAAGAGTGGAGCAATCCCAGTCCCCGGCTGGGGGACCCGCCCTGCAGACAAGAGCCTCCAGTTGCTGTTAGCATTAACGAGAATCCTGCCCACGAAGGGGTTGGACACCCACGGATTGACCCTCCCTCTGCATCTCCTCCAGGCCCAGCACATTAAAGCATGTTCCAGCTGCAGACAGAGCCCTGGTGTGTGAGGCTGATTGACTTGACCGGACTAAAAAAGCAGCAAGGGGAGGTATATTGGCAGTGGATCAGGCTCCAGTGGCTGACCTCAGTCCCCCAACCCTGATCACACCTCCCCAGATTCCGGGGGCCTACCTCGGCCCCCTGATCCCGATCTCACCCTCCTGGGCTCTGGTGGCCGACCTTGGGTTCCCAACCCCGAGCACACCTCCCGCTGTGCTCCAGCATCCAACCTCGGCTTCCCAAGCATGATCCCACCCCCCTGGCTCCAGCAGCCGTCCTCCTAGCCCCAGTCAAGTTCACCTGGGCTGTGGCGGCTGACCTCGGTGTCCCAAACCCGATCACGCCCCGCCCCTGGCTCCTGCTGCCGACCTTGGTCTCCTGACCCCTGGACTTCCGTAGCCAACCATGGCCTCCCAAGCCTGATCACAGCCCCGCCTGGGCTCTGGCAGCTGACCTCAGCCACCCAACCTCGATCACAACTCCCCAGATTCTGGAAGCTGACCTCCGCCCCCTGACACGTTCCCGAACCCGACCATATCCCCAGACTCCGGCAGCCAACCTCGGCCTCCTGACCCCTATCACACACACCCCCACCCCACCTCCAGGCTCCAGTGTCAAATTTTGGCCTCCCAAGCATGATCATTCCTCCCCAGGGGCGGCCCAGGCGTATCGGCCGACTCAGCCTTCGCCTAGGGTGCCGCGTTAAACGGGGCACCCAATGATGACGTCACGCCATTGAGGGCTGTGGAGGTGGGGGCGCCGATCGCGCATTCCGCCTGGAGCACCAGCTGCCGGCAGCCCACCTTGGGCCGCCCCTGTTCCTCCCCGAGCTCCAGCGGCCGACCTTGGACTCCCAACCCCTATCACGCCACTAGGCTCCAGCGGCCAAACTCTGCCTCCTGAATTGACCACACCCTCCTGGGCTTCAGTGTCCGATCTCTCCCGCCTGACCCCAATCGTGTTTCCCCCGGCTCCCGCGGTCGACCTCAGCTCGGGGTATGGCGGTCAATCTCGGGGCCTCCTGACCCCTATCACACCCCTCGTTCTCCCACAGCCAACCACAGCCTCTTCTTAACCCGAATCACACCCTCCTCCCCTCCCAGGTTCCTGCAGTGGAACTCGGTCTCCCAAACCTGATCACATCTGCCTTGGATTCCAGGGGCCCACCTCGGCCCCCTGACCCCAATCACCCCCGGCCCCGTGTTTCAGCATCTGACCTCAGCCTCCTGACCCCAATAATGCCCCTCCAGCCTCTGGCGGCTGACCTCAGATTCCAGACCCTGATCATGCCCCCCTTCCCGCTCTGACCTCGGCCTCCTGACCCTGATCATGGCCCCCCTGGACTGCAGTGGCTGACTTCAGCCTCCCGACCCCAATCATGTTCCCTTGGGCTCCTGGGCTGACCACGGCCTCCTGACCCCAATCAGCCATGCCAGGCTCCGGTGGCCAACCTCAGCCTCCTGACCCCGATCAGCCATGCCAGGCTCCAGTGGCTGACTTTGGCCTCCTGACTCCAATCATGCCCCTCTGGCTCCCATGGCCGACCTCGGGCTCCCGACCCCAATCACACCTCCCTCCCCCCCCCCCAGCTCCATTGTCCAACCTCAGCTTCCTGAGCATGATCGTTCCCCCCTGAGCTCCGGTGACCGACCTTGGACTCCCAACTCCTATCACCCTCATTTGGAACCATACAGGATGGCAGCCATTTTGGAAAGGGGCCAAACTTTTCAAGCTGGCTCACAGTCACCCCTGCCTCTGCAATGTGAGACATTCCCGTCTCTACCAGCCCTCCTCGGTGGCAGTGGGGTCTGTTCATTTTCCATGCAGGAAACCCATCACGGGGGAAGGCGGCGCAAAGCAGTGGCCCAGCTACAACTCTACAAAGCAGAACTTTGAGCGCATCGGCCTCCAGCCACCCCAAACAGAGATGGCGCCGCACGCCTCGCGCTGTGTGTTCTTGGCCGCGCTGCTCTCAGAGAAACCAAGCACTGCAGGTGAGCCGTAGCGGGGTGAAAGGGCAGCAGCCCTATGGGCCCCATGTCTCTCCAACCCCTCTGAGCCAACCTATCCCCCAACCCTGGGGCTGGATTGTAGATGGCACCCCTCCAGCAGCGAAAACTCCTGGCTTGCATTCCCATTTCCATGGGGCCTTCTGGTTTCCTACACATGCCATGGGGAGATCCCACATCCCCTAGGAACTCCAGCACCTGCCTGCTGTAGGACAGCCCCATGTTCTGCCCCATCTTCACTCGCTTGAGCCCTCTGCATAGGAGGATGTCAACTATGGTACCTCGCCACAGGCGTCCCATCTAGCCCCCCTTTCTGGGGAGGAGGCGTGAGCTCAGAAAGGGTGTGTGGGGATGGAGGGATGGATCTAAGGACACTGGTGGCTGAGGGTGTGCAGCCTGTCATGTCACAGAAGAGAAAGGAGCAGAGGAAGGGATGACATGCAGCTGGCTCTGGGGTGAGATATGGCTGCCCAGTAGTTACTGGGATCCTGTGTGCCGGGGGGCTCTTATGGGAAGTAGAACAGAACCTTGCTCGTTGGGCCCTGGGGTTTATAGATGTCAGGAAACACGGGAACTTCAGCAGCACAGCGCCCCCTACTGCTAGAATACAACCCTGGGGGGAGCCCTGACTACTGGGGACCACCCTCTCCTAAGCCTCCTCGCCACACTCTTCAGTACAGCGCCCTCTAGTGCACGGGGATTAGCTCTATCTGCAAGGACTGAGCTCTGCAGGTCTCCCCTCTGTTTGCAAGCAGACCAAACCCTGCCTAGTCTGAGCTCACTCCCCCCAACCCCCAGCTGTTAACCCCACTCTCTGTGTGTCCTGCAGGAGCAGACTCCGGACTTGCCCAGCCCGGGGTGCAGTAAATGAAGAGTTCAGCCATTACGCTTTCTGTATTACCTACCAGCCCTGTGCTCTTGGGGAGCCAGGAAGTGACATTCATGGAAAACCATCCCCCCCTTCCCCTAAGCCTCTGCTAGAATCAGACAAAGCAAGGAAAAGGCCAGGGAAGACACACCTAAACTAATTAAGAAAACACCCCAGCCTCATCTGCATTGAAGATAGAACAGAGGGACATCTCATTAGCAGACAGAATGGAGACCAGCTCTTCCAAAGCTGGAACCGCACTGAACTATGGGATACTGAAAGCAGAGAAGCACTGCCTGATGGGAAATCTCTGCGCCGGATGCTAATGAACCCAGGCCTGCTCACCCTCAAATTAGTCATTATAGGGAATAATTCCGGACACTCTGGATGCGGTGAAAACAAGCTGAGGATTTATTGTACACCAGCGCTGGTGGAGTACCACCCAGGGTTAACCTGGAGAGCACTAGTCAAATCAAAACATACATTAGATTATACAGGCAATAGATGGGCGGAGTGGAAGTGATTTGATAGGTCTAGCAGCAGAGACGTAATGAGCACATAAGCCAATAAACTACGAAGGTTACACAGTATCTCCGCCCATTGCCAATTAAACATCTTATCATTAATACAGGTAATTATTCCTAGCAAGCTAACTAAGCCAACATAAACAAAAGACATGCTGATGGCAACTTTGTTGGCCGGAAATATGATGCGTCTACTGCAGAGTGATTACTGACTTGCATTGGCGCAGTCCTTGAGATTCAGGCTTATTTTCTAGGAATAAAGAAGATAATGAGAGAAAAACTTCCACGGGGTTTGTTTTGGTACCAGCCACTTTGATAAGGCCCTTTTCGAATGTGGTTGCCAGGGCAACCAGGGTTAAGTTAACTGCCTGTTCTGTTTGTTCTCAGGCCTGGCCTCATAATTTAGGATTTAGATGAGAGTTCTTAGCAGAATACCATGGACTGCCTCAGTTTACCCCTACAGTCATTATCAGACCAATTCTAGTAATAATCCTATTGACATCCAAAATACTGAAACTGCCTAGTTGCATTATGAGCTCGTTCAAGGAACATCACCCATAACCAGGGGTGATCATAGATATCACAGATATCATATAATAGAATACTAGGACTGGAAGGGACATCGAGAGGTCATCGAGTCCAGTCCCTTGCCCTCATGGCATGACCCAGCACTGTCTAGACCATCCCTGATAGACATTTATCTAACCTACTCTTAAATATCTCCAGAGATGGAGATTCTACAACCACCCTAGGAAATTTATTCCAGTGGTTAACCACCATGACAGTTAGGAACTTTTTCCTAATGTCCAACCTAAACCTCCCTTGCTGCAGTTTAAGCCCCTTGCTTCTTGTTCTATCCTCAGAGGCCAGGAAGAACCATTTTTCTCCCTCTTCCTTGTGACACCGGTTTAGATACCTGAAAACCGCTATCATGTCCCCTCTCAGTCTTCTCTTTTCCAAACTAAACAAGCCCAATTCTTTCAGTCTTCCTTCATAAGTCATGTTCTCTAGACCTTTCATCATTCTTGTTGCTCTTCTCTGGACCTTCTCCAATTTCTCCACATCTTTCTTGAAATGTGGCACCCAGAACTGGACACAATATTCCAACTGAGGCCTAATCAGCGCAGAGTAGAGCGGAAGAATGACTTCTTGTGTCTTGCTCACAACACTCCTGTTAATGCATCCTAGAATCATGTTTGCTTTTTTTGCAACAGTGTCATACTGTTGACTCCTATTTAGCTTGTGGTCCACTATGACCCCAGACCCTTTTCTGCCGTACTCCTTCCTAGACAGTCGCTTCCCATTCTGTATGTATGACATGTATTGTTCCTCCCTAAGTGGAACACTTTGCATTTGTCCTTCTTAAACATCATCCTGTTTACCTCAGACCATTTCTCCAATTTGTCCAGATCATTTTGAATTATGACCCTATCCTCCAAAGTAGTTGCAACCCCTCCCAGCTTGGTATCATCTGCAAACTTAATAAGCGTACTTTGTATGCCGATATCTAAATCGTTGATGAAGATATTGAACAGAACCGGTCCCAAAACAGACCCCTGCAGAACCCCACTTGTTACTCCTTTCCAGCAGGATTGTGAACCGTTAATAACTACTCTCTGGGAACAGTTATCCAGCCAGTTATGCACCCACCTTATAGCAGCCCCATCTACGTTGTATTTGCCTAGTTTATTGATAAGAATATCATGCGAGACCATATCAAATGCCTTACTAGAGTCTAGGTATACCACGTCCACCGCTTCTCCCTTATCTATAAGACTTGTTATCCTATCAAAGAAAGCTATAAGATTGGTTTGACATGATTTGTTCTTTAGAAATCCATGTTGGCTGTTCCCTATCACCTTATTATCTCCCAAGTGTTTGCAGATGATTTCCTTAATTACTTGCTCCATTATCTTTCCTGGCACAGAAGTTAAACTGACTGGTCTGTAATTTCCTGGGTTGTTTTTATTTCCCTTTTTATAAATAGGCATTATATTTCCCCTTTTCCAATCTTCTGGAATCTCTCCTGTGTTCCATGATTTTCCAAAGATGATAGCTAAAGGCTCAGATACCTCCTCTATCAGCTCCTTAAGTATTCTAGGATGCATTTCATCCTGGTGACTTGCAGACATCTAACTTTTCTAAGTGATTTTTAACTTGTTCTTTTTTTATTTTATCTTCTAAACCTACCCCCTTCCCACTAGCATAGTGATCAGTCTCTAGTGTCTCGCCTCTGTTTACGCATAAACAAATCCAGTGTTCTCTTCAAACTATTGTCCTGTCCCTATAAAAACTCCTACCCTTGCCCAAGAAAAGCTGTTCTGAAACCTGGAGTTAAACTGCATCAGTTCCATTGAGACTTCTTTATCTCCTGTCTGATTGTGCTGGGGGCTCTGCTCTGCTTGTCTCCTGCCTTCTGGACCCCCAGGTCCCATCAACATCGGGGAACCCCGATCAGTGCAAGCTCCACGGAGTGGTGAGGTCTCTCTCTCTCTCTCTCTCTCTCTTCCTGTCCCTCTCCCCCACCTCTCTCTAAGCATAGCCTCCTGACTCTTCCCTATGTAAACTGTTATATGGTTAGCTAGCCCTAACATTTGTAATCAGTTTCAATTTAGATTTAATATTGTAACTGTTAGATTTAATATTGTAACTGTTTTGTGTGTCTGGCTCCCTATATATATATATTCACTACCCAGAAATAAATAACTTTCATTGTTAAGCTAGTTGCTTCTCTCTCTTTCTTTCTCTTTCACTCACTCTTCCTCAAGAGGTGTTGTTTTGGCTTCCCCATTTGCTCTGCAACAACGCTTTTTGTACCCAAGCTAAAGATCCCTATAGTGCCCAAAATACTGTGGGGTTTGCTCATTGTGTGGTTTACCAGTGAATGATTGTGGTGGGGATAGGGAAGTGCTGAACCTGGGGGCATATGAGGATGGCTGCTTAAAGTGCTGTTTAATCCAGCCCATTGAGTCCAAAGGCACATGAGGGTGCAGTGTGGCATTGCTGTTAAACCCAGCCTGCTGAGTCCAGGGACATATGAGGGGTCAGCTTGTGAGTGCTGATTACCCAGTCCTCTCAGGCATGCTCTGTTAGTGGGTGTGAGTGTCTGTGTGTTGCTAAGGTGGGAAGAACCCCATCCTGAGGAACCTAGTTCCTGCAGGACAGCTCCAGTGGGAGGGGGAATTGGCAGCAGGGAGAATTCAGCTCCATATGAGAGCACAAGTAAGCACAAGCAGCACACTGATAGAATTGTTAACCTCCCCCCAGCCCCATAAGAGTAACCCTAATAAATGAGCATATCCCAGAGTATTGGGCAAATCTGGTGACATCTGGCTGGGGGGAAGCCTCCCTGCAGGCAAAAAGATCCAATTCCTGTTAGTGCCTGCCGAGTCCTCCATGGGGATCCTGCTATTCAACCTGCTGGGAATCCATGGACTGGCCCTACATCATCAATTCCTCCACCCCCAGTGCACTAAAGCATATTGAGTCTGGCGTCAGAGCCCTGGTTTTGGTGAGGCTGGTGAGCTGCCCCTGAGAAGAGGAAAAGGGGGTGAGATGTAGGTGTGTGTGTGTGTTGGGGGCTGGGTGTCAAGTGTTGAGATACTGGTGAATAAAAATGATGTAGGGAATAAATGCGGCTCCAGAGGTTGAAGAAGAAGATGAGGAAGCCCAGATATCATGCTGCATCCAGATCCAGACCTGGAACCCCGGAGTTCCGGCTCCCAGCCCCCACACCCTCCTCTGGTTTAACTTAATACAACCCACTCCCCTCCCAATACTGAGAAAGACTCTCAGAGTCCTGGCTTCAAGCCCCCGGCTCTAACCCACTAAAGCGCCTCCTCTCCCAAGAACACTTGGTGGACAGGGAGGAAGAGCCGTCCTCACTACGGAGTCTCAGAAAATTGGGTGTTTTATTGATGGCACTTGCAGGCTACATCCCCTCTATGGTGCATGGCCATGCAGCCACACAGCTGCGTATTAAGCACCACAGAGGCACTCACCACTGTGGGTGAGGAGGGAAAAGATGCCTCTCCCAAAGCCCCGGACCTGCCGCAACACCCCTGCCCTGGCCCCAACCCAGCCCTGCCACGTGTGATGTTTTAAACACCCCTTCCATATAACAAAAGTCATTCATCACATGGAAATCAAAAAATAGAGAGAACTCTGCTTCCAGGCAATGGTAAAATAGAAGCCACGGAGGCAGGATTTTTGCCCAGCCAGCTGCCAGTGCAAACAACAATTCGCCACCCTTTCATGGGAAGGAAAAAGGCTAAATGGTACAGGACCATGGAGAGCTCCCATTATGCACACAGCATCCCCACAAACCAGTCCTGCAAATTTGAAATGGCCCCTCTGGGGACTGTGAACTCTGTGATCCAATCAGCTCTCAGCCTACATGCTCCAGGACTGGTGGAGTTTGGGGTAGGGGGACCTCCCTACTTGCGGGGGGGCTAGGCTTGTTACCCGGGGTTTCTCGGAACCCAAAGGCATGGGAACGGAACTGTTTTTCTCCAGGCAGAGTCGGGAATAAATCAGGGAGAACACGGCTCATTCGTCTGATAGATTCCTGGCACAAGCAGGCTTGCTTTCATCTAAAACCACTCATCTTAGTAGCTCTTAAGCAAATGCACCTTCATATGGTGTCACAATAGGTGTAGGGCATTTATAGAATCCTAGGGCTGGAAGAGACCTCAGGAGGTCATCAAGTCCAGCCCCTGCCCAAGGCAGGACCAACTAAATCAGGCATGTCAAACTCAAAGCCTACTGAGGGCTGCACAAATGAAAACTGATAGTTTTCAGGGCCACCTAGGGTTCCCAAATGGTTTGTCGAGCAAAAAAAAAAAGGGGGGGGGCAGAAGGCAGGAGCCACCAAAGAAAATGTACTTTGTAGGAAAGTCATAGTTATTTATTATTATAGATTATGTTTTAGATATATTTTATAATATTACAATAATTTGATGTGTAAAATTGTTATTTGCTCATATTAAATAATTTTAAAAAAATATTTTACATAATTTTTAATTTAAATATAAGTGTAAGGTACCTTTAAATTTTGTATATGATACATAACTTGTTTTGTTGAAATAAAAACAAGTATAGCCCACGGTAAATCAAATAGAATAGGGTTCTGTGAAAATTTCAGATACTTTGTAAGTTTGAGATGTTGCATCAAGATATAATTATTCATGCAATTGCAAAAAATTGACATTTATTGATATAAAATGAATATACATTTTGTGATTTTATTTGGGAATAAATAAATACAAAACAAAATATTAAGAAAATAACCCCCTCCTCTCCCCCAGAGCCAGGCACTCCCATAACCCTGTTCTAACCCCAAGCCCCTTCACTCCCCAGAGCCAGGCCCCCAACCTAATGCCTCCTCCTCCCCAGAGCCAGGCACTCTCAGCCCCCACAACCTAATGCCTCCCTCCTCCCGCAGAGCCAAGCCCCCCCAACCTAATGCCTCCCCACCGCCAGAGCCAGGCTCTCCCAGTCCCCCGCAACCTAATACCTGGGTCCTGGAGTTGACACTGCCGCCTGAGGTGCTGGGGCGGCATGAGCACAGTGGCCAGCTGTGAGCACCTGCTGAAGAGTCCAGCGCAGAGCTCCCAGCTGGCTGCAAGCAGGCACTCGGCCACGTGCTCCAAGCAGCCAGTTGGCCGCACTTCATTCTTTTATAAAAATGTTCTGGGGGCCGCAAAAAATTTCGATTGGGCAGCATGCAGCCTTCCAAACGCCAGTTTGACAGGCCTGCACTAAATCAACCCAGCCAGGGCTTTGTCAAGCCAAGACTTTCTGGTTATCTAAAGTTAAGAAATGGTAACGAGAAATCAGCAGCAAAACTTCAGGGGACCCTCCCTTCCTAGAGAATGTAGATGCTCCAGAGCACATTCTTTTGCCTAATCTTTTCTAGCCCACTAAACAAAGCGTGTGACTTCTAGTGAGTCAGCCCAGCAACCTCTCCTGGGTCACCAATTCTCACGGAATATTCACTATCTCCAAACCCTGCCAGTATTTCTAGTCACAACAGCAGTATATTGGGGCACTTAAAACCAATGGGCGATTCACTCTCTTCCATACTTTATGTGATGGGTTCCCCCCCAAGGTGCTACTGGGAACTGGGGTACCACGGGGGTACCACCAGCCTGGGCTCCCTCTCACACAGTATCACTGTAACAGTCTGTCAAACTCCATTTTCACCAACGCTCATACTGGTAGCAGCGCACCAAGCTACAGTTGTATAAAGGCTTTCTAGTCAGCCCTTGCATAGGAAGGCTCCAGTGTGGGCAACTTCTAATTCCCCAGCAAGCACCCTCTCTGGAGGGTAAACTCCAAATTATACCGTCTTGCACTGCACAGAACCCTGTTGAGTGTAAGCTCACAAAATTCTCTCCCTCCTTCAATGGGGAGAAGGACATGCAACAGCCTTTGGCCCCTGGGTTATGTTTCCCACCCACTGGTTTAGGCAAAAGAAAAGCAAGGTTATTAACTCACCACAGAAGGTCGATTTTAAGTGATTATAGGAGATAGCAAACAGATCAAAGCAGGTTACCTAGTAAATAAACAAAAAACACCACAAACTAAGCACCAAGCCAGCACATTGACCCGGCACTGCTCGGCACTGAATCCACCCTGAGAGTGACCAGACAGCCAACACAGGATGAGGGACACTCTGAAGGTAGGGATGGGGTATGGGTTCTTGAGTGGACTAGGGGGATATGGCATTTGCTGAGAGAGCTCAGGGTGATGGGTTTGAGCCCCACCAACCCTGGGAGTGGCTGGACAGCCAACACAGGCTGCCCCAGGCATGGAGCTGGCTCCCCTATTAGGAAGTCAGGATAAGGGACCAGCGGAAGGTGGGGTAGGATCTCCAGTGAACTTGGGGATAGGGCATCAACCTATGAAGCAGCGGGTGGTGGACTCAATTCCACCCCACTCCGGCAGGGGCTGGGCAGCCAACACCGGCTTCCTCAAGGATGGACCTGGCTCCCCCATTTGGAAGGCTGAGGTCAGCACATCTCAGCATCACACACAGAGAGCTGGGCCTTCCTCCGAGCCAGGTTCACTGGGGGTGGGGCAAGAAGAGAGGCTCAGACACTTTCTAAAGATACAGGAGGCCTGTAAATGTGGGCAATTGCACTGAAAGGACAGATAAAGATCAGATCCCCCCCCCAACAGGGAACTCCCTCAATTAGAACTTGCAACACCCCCCATGGCTCCATTGTGTCATATCTACTCAGATCTCATCGGAAGGAGGATCCAACCACCACTTCTCTCACCATTAACTGGTGCCTTTGCTGTTATTTCTCCAACATAATAAGGTGAACGGGGCTCAGCAGGTGGGGTGGGGTGTGATGAATTGACAGTCTGGACAGGCAAGGATGGACAGGATGGGCACACAGTGGTAGGAGTCGGTTTTAAGTGTTTAAAAGTTAGGATCGTGTAGTCAACTTGGGGGGATCAAGTTTATAGTCAGGGTCTTAGGATTGGGAATTGGAGCTGAGATGTTCCAGTTCTGGAGAGGTTTTAGGGTTAAGTGGCAGGGTGGCTGGAACTGGTAAGTTCAGGGTTAGGGTGAAATAAGAACATAAGAACGGCCAGACTGGGTCAGACCAAAGGTCCATCTAGCCCAGTGTCCTGTCTGCCAACAGTGGCCAATGCCAGGTGCCCCAGAGGGAATGAACAGAACAGGGAATCATCAAGTAATCCCCCCTCCGCCCCCGTCACCCATTCCCATCTTTTGACAAACAGAGGCTAGGGACACCATCCACACCCATCCTGGCTAATAGCCACTAATGGGCCGACCCTCCGTGGATTTATCTAGCTCTTTTTTGGGATGGTTAAGGACTGTAGGAAAGGAAATTGGCTTCTAAGGTAGGGCTGATCATGGGGTTTAATGGGGGGGTTCTCAGTTAACATTCATGGTGATGTGGCAGAGGAGAGAGGTGGGAGAGAGGGGGAGAGGGCGGGGAGGTGGGGTGAGATAGCAGGGTGATAGGAGGAGCATAACAGGATTAAAAAAGGCTAGGAGGAGCATAACAGGGTTAAAACAGGGTTTAGGTATAAGGGTTAGGGGGCAGAGTAAAGGGATAGAATTAGAACACTAGCAGTGTGTGTTGGGTAGGGATAGGTTCAGGGTCTAAGAGGTATAGATGTAGTGTCAGGGTTTTGGCTCTGGGGACAGACATATGGTTTCAATGTCAGGGCTATGGGCATAGGGTTAAGGGTGTCAGTGTTAGACAAAGGATTGTCTGTTGGCAAAGGATTAAAGCGTCAGAAGTTGGTTTCAAGATATAGCACATGATTACAATGTCAGTGTTAGGGATAGGCCTAGAGCCATACAGTTAACATATCAGTGTTGGTGTATTGGCTGCGGAGTTAGTTGTGTTTTGCTTTTATTTTCTTGTAACCAGTTTTGATTTTTGTGCGTCACGACTTGAAGTCCCTTAAAATCTAGCTTTCTGCAGTGAATAAAAAGTGTTTCACTGTTTTGCCTGAAGCCCTGTGTTTGTATGAACGTGTCCGCCATAACAAGATTTGTGCATATTTTCTATGACTAACATGACAAACGTTACATGAGCTTGTGTGGTCCGGGACGGGGCAGGGCAGCACAGGATGTCCATTTCTGAGGAAATGTCTGGGGTTAGGAATCCGTGCGA
This sequence comes from Rafetus swinhoei, assembly GCA_019425775.1. NCBI lineage: Eukaryota > Metazoa > Chordata > Testudines > Trionychidae > Rafetus > Rafetus swinhoei. The sequence goes on along the minus strand of CM033444.1, from coordinate 17,323,864 downwards.
GGTGGTGCTATGCAGTGTAATTCACGAGTGGGTGGCTATAGCACCCATATACTAAAATGGGAGAGAGGGGCGAGTAATTTACATTCGGGAGGCTGTGTGTGAGCAGACTAGGAGTGGAAGTTTACACAGTGAAACAGTGCAAAAGGCATCTTAGGGCAGAGAATGGAGGGGACACAGCTATTCACCAGTCCAGAGTATACCCTGGCTAATGTCACATTAGGGACAGAGACAGACTCATAAGAACATAAGAACGACCACACTGGATCAGACCAAAAGTCCATCTAGCCCAGGATCCTATCTGCCAACAGTGGCCAATAATAGATGCCCCAGAGGAAGGGATCACAACAGGTAATCATCACGTGATCCCTCCTCTGTCATCCATTTCCAAACAGAAGCTAGGGACACCATTCCTACCCATCCTGGCCAATAGGCATTGATGGCCCTAACCTCCATGAATCTATCTAGCTCTTTTTTGAACCTTGTTAAAGTCCTGGTCTTCACCACATCCTCTGGCAAGGAGTTCCACAGGTTGTGCGCTGAGTGAAGAAAAACTTCCTTTTGTTTGTTTTAAACCTGATGCCTATTCATTTCATTTGGTGATCCCTAGTTCTCAGATTGTGAGAGTAAGTAAATAACTTTTTCTGAATCATTTTTTCCACACCAGTCATGATTTTATAGACTCCTCCTCCTACTCAAGCCCTGTGAGGTAGTGCAGCGATGGGGGAGGAGGTGGGGAAAGCTGCATGGGGTCAGTGTAATTCCCAGTTAGCAAGTGGAATGGGCAATGCACACCCACACATGCACCCACACATGCACAGAGTCCTCTAGCAGCTGCCCCACCCCCTCAGATAACAGCCCTACTATTGCAGCCAGCTAACAGAGCTCTCTCTGCAGTCAGAGACATGGTGGCAGGAGGTAGAGTTAGGCCAGGAGGGAGAAAGGTGGGTCCCTATCTTTACACAGCCCCCTCCAGCACCTCCCTTGCAACCAGCAGAGCCCTGAAGGCTACACACCACGGAAGAATCCACTGGCTGGTCCTGGGCCCAGCCAGCCAAAGCTATCAGTGAGTCGAGGCATGGGACAGACCTTGCCACCTCTCCACAATACTTCACTCCCCAGCACAAGGCACAGCAGGGCAGCGGCGGTGGGAAGCAGAGCCCGGGCCATGCTGGGCTTCTTCATGTCACTAGCCGATGCTGGGCTGGGGAGAGAAAATTCCCTCATGCAGCAAAATGACACCTTCACAGCTGAAATAGTCCTCCGGAGTCAGCAGATCTGGCTCTGAGGCCTAGGAACGCCCCCGGGCTGCTAGTTCCCAGAGGGGGATCGTACAGGAAAAAGGCCCGGTCGCTTGTCCGGATCAACAAGAGAACAAGCAGGATGGGAATGAATTAAATTAACCACCGGGGGGGGGGGGAAAAATCACCTGACACATCATCACTCCTAAGACACAGCCCCCAGCTATCTCCTCACCACCCTGGGCTTCCGGCGGGCCTTGATCCTGACCCACAGAGCCTGCAATACCAGCGCTGGGCTCCAAGGAACAACACGAAAGAGCTGGCCCTGCGCTTTGCTCTTAATGGGAACTCTCCCAAGGACTGAGCAGGGAGCTCCCCATTTGCTCAGGAAGGTCAGTTACACATTCGTAGGGTGCCCCTGCAGGATCCCACCTTATTAGCCCTTGTTGTCCCAAGGACAATTACCTCCTTCATAAATGCCGAGGCAGCGGGGCCTTGCAGATTCACCGGCCACCCAAGGCCACTCTGCCCATAAGAATGGCCATACTGGGTCAGACCAAAGGTCCATCCAGCACAGTATCCTGTCTGCCAACAGTGACCAATGCCAGGTGCCCCAGAGGGAGTGAATTGTACAGGTAATGATCAAGCGATCTCTCTCCTGCCATCCATCTCCACCCTCTGACAAACAGAGGCTAGGGACACCATTCCTTACCCATCCTGGCTAATAGCCATTAATGGACTTAACCTCCATGAATTTATCTAGTTTTCTTTTAAACCCCATTATAGTCCTAGCCTTCACACCCTCCTCCGGCAAGGAGTTCCACAGGTTGACTGTGCTCTGTGTGAAGAACTATTCACTCTTGCCCTTATCATCTTGCTCAGCTATAGAGCGACCAGCTCCCCTGAAGCCCATGATTGAGTGGCACAGAGAAAACATTGCAATTAGGTGTGATCCCTGCACTGCACTTTCCCCTCATCCTCGGTATCTCATGGCTGGCCCTCCATGAATGAGCTCACTTCAGGGCAGGTGCAAGAAGTCTGTTTTCCTTCAGAAATGCGTGGACAGCACAACTGGGAATCCGGTGATCCTGTCCCAGGATGAGAATCTCAAAAAGGCTCAGTTGGCAGCGGCTACGTAGTCAGAACTTCCATGAAGCTGCATCTAAACTCCACTGCAAAAAAGAAGAATGCAGCCAATCTAGCTTCTCATGGGCACCGTGACTGTCCAATAGAACTGCAGCTGAGCAGAAAAAACACCCTTGGGAAGAATGGATGACATGTCAGAACCCTCACTCGCAACTCTCCGGAAGTATCTGCCAGGGTATGTCTACACTGCCACCCTAGTTCAAACTAGGGTGGCTAATGTAGGCATTCAAACTTGCAAATGAAGCCCGGGATTTAAATATCCCGGGCTTTATTTGCATGCTCCCGGGCGCCGCCATTTTTCAATGCCCCATAGTTCGAACTACTTGCCCGCAGCTACACGCGGCACGGACTAGGTAGTTCGAATTAAAGCTCCTAATTCGAACTACCGTTATTCCTGGACCAGTGTTTCTCAAACTTTTTTATAAAGTACCCCTTTAAAAATATATATAAGTACCCCGAGTACCTACAGTTTTCAGACACACATTTTTTTTCCGCCATTGTAACACATTTGTTTAAACAACTTAATCGTTGCCAGGTGGGCAATGACATTTTGAGGTGTAAAAAGTACGAACATAATAAAGAGCTGTAAAACTTAAAACAAACATTCAGTTTTCTCCAAATTTCAGTTGTGTTGACGTACCCCTCCCCCCAGACTTCTCTCGAGTACCCCAAAGGGTACTTGTACTACTGGTTGAGAAACACTGACCTAGACCACCAGACAATCTTACTGCCGGGCACCAGGATACTTTTTATCAAAACGATAGACGACAGTCTTCGGCTCTGTATTCATTACCGTGCACTGAGTCTAAGAAATGATACCTTCTACTCTTGATTCCTGAGTGGCTGGATGGCATGACAGGCTGCTTTTGGGGGGCATAAAGTTTTGTGCAAATCAGGGAAGGATACAAATGGCAGATTGCCTACCAAATCCACGGTGGCCAATAGGAATATTTTGTCATGCCCTTTTGGTTGACCCATGCCACAGCCGCTTTCTAACATTTCATAGCTGGTGTGTACTCCCATATTGGACCAGTATGTAGTAGGCTACCTAGGCAGACAATGAGTTTCTCCAGCGACCCTGCTCCTGTCTGAATGCTCCTGGAATAGTTACAGCAGTGTGGCTTTTCCAACAAGCTACAGACGTGTGCATTTGATCAGACCTCCACAGAGTTCTTGTGCCTCATCTTAGCCTCAGAAGGGGTTCAGATGGACCCAAACAACAGTCCAAACCCTCCAAAATTCCTTGACCACCACAGAGAGACTGAGAGGCTACATCCACACTGCCGGCTTTGCAGGCAGAGCCTATGCAAATGAAGCGCGGATTAGCATTTTGCCGCACTTCATTTGCATGATTTATTCAAGCTGTTTTTGCGCAAGGAGTTTTTGCGCAAAAACAAGCAGTGTGGACTTTTTTTTTTGCGCAAAAACCCCATTTTGCACAAGATCCTTATGCCTGTCCCAGAGAGGCATAAGGATCTTGCGCAAAACAAGGGTTTTGCGCACAAAAACCCGCATCCACACTGCTTCTTTTTGCGCAAAAACCCCTTGCGCAAAAAGAAATGGCAGAAAATAGGCTAATGATGTTGCAACTTATGCTAATGAGTCCGTCATTAGCATATTTTCTGCTGGAAGAACTCGCAGTGAAGACAAAGCCAGAGAGGAAAGAGAGAGAGAGAGAGAGAGAGAGAGAGATAGAGGGTACAGCTAGACTGCGGGGGGGTTTCGGGATACCAGAAAAAACTCTGCTCCGTCCAGGCAACACGTTTGCTCTTCTGCTTTTTTTTTTTTTTTGCAGAAGAGCAAATGCGCTCTTTCGGAAGCCCCTGTATTCCTCATGCTACGAGGAAGGGGGCTTCCAAAATAAGGGTTTTTTCTGACATTTGTCCCAGTCTAGACGGGCCAAATGTTGGAAAAGCCTCTTCCGACAAAAATATCGGAAAAAGGTACGCAAAATGCGGAGTGCATTTTGCGTACCTTTTCCCGACAAAAACTTGTAGTCTAGCCGTGCCCAGAGAGAGAATTACACCTGCAATGCTCCTTGGGTTTTGCCAATTCTTATCAATTATTTATCCTGAACTTTTCAAAACAAATTGAACCCCTCATCACACACCTCCAGAGGAGTGTTCACTTCCATTGGTCTGTTATGCCTGCAATCAGCTGAAACTTGCTTTTCCTACTGTACCCATCCCGGTTCATTCCTCTGTCTCACCACCTTTCCGTGTAGAAGCTGATGCCTCCAGTACAGAGGTCGGGAATATCCTCTCCCGGCAACTTGATACTAAGCAAGTGGATTACAGTGGATGAGAAGCTGGATACGAGTGAACAGTGTGCCCTTGTAGCCAAGAAGGTGAATGGCATATTAGGTTGCATTAGGAGGAGCATTGCCTGCAGATCTAGAGAAGTGATTATTCCCCTTTATTCAGCACTGGTGAGGCCACATCTGGAGTATTGTGTCCAGTTCTGGGCCTCCCACTACAGAAAGGATGTGGACGCATTGGAGAGGGTCTGGCATAGAGCAACCAAAATGATTAGGGAACTGGAGCACATGTCCTACAAGGAGATGCTGAGGGATTTGGGCTTATTTAGTCTTCAGAAGAAAAGCATGAGGGGAGATTTGAGAGCAGCCTTTAACTACTTGAAGGGAGGTTCCAAAGAGGATGGAGAGAGGCTGTTCTCAGTGGTGGTGGATGGCAGAACAAGGAGCAATGGTCTCAAGTTACAGTGGGGGAGGTCTAGGTTGGATATTAGGAAAAACTATTTCACTAGGAGGGTGGGGAAGCACTGGGATGGGTTCCCTAGGGAGGGGGTGGAATCTCCATCCCTAGAGGTTTTTAAGTCTCGGCTTGACCAAGCCCTGGCTGGGATGATTGAGTTGGGGTTGGTCCTGCTTTGGGCAGGGGGCTGGACTCGATGACTCCTGAGATCTCTGCCAGCCCTTGGATTCGATGATTCTTTGATTCAAACAACTGTTACGTCCATGTTCTCACTTCTCAAGGAAGCTCCCCCCTGCAGACCTAAACTATAAAACATTGTATGAAGAAGTCCTGGCAATAAAAGCAACCCTTTCCAGTTGGTTTTACCCACGGAAGCGCATGATCTAATATATGTTGGTCTCTACGGTGCCACAGGACTACTTGCTGTTTTTAAAGACACAGAATAACATGGCTACCCCCTCCGAACCTTTTCAGAATGGCAGCTCTACCAGGAAGGAGTTTGCTCCCCAGTCCAGATATTCTGTGATCATAAAAACCTGGATTATCTAGGTAGGACAGGCCTGGGCAAAATACGGCCCGCAGGCTGGATCCGGCCTGCCAAGCCACTGGATCCAGCCCACGGACACAGACTCCACTGCTTGCCCCGCAGCTCAGCACACTGCTCAGAAAAGCGGCTGTGGGGCCATTTCTCTTTAAAAACTGTGAGCTGGGGGGAGGGGAGGAAGCTTCAGGCATAACTCCTGCCCCCAGCACAATCCCATTGGCCTGCTTCTGGCCAGAAACTGGCCAATGGGAGCCGCTTGTTTGAATAACAGGCAGCACACAAAACACCACACACACCCCCTCCCCTCCGGTCCAGTTTTTCACTGCAAGCATATGGCCATGCCGCCTCTGCAGGCGGGGGAAGGCAGGCAGGCTGGCTGAGAAATGTTTTCAGCTCTGCAAGCATTTAGCTCTGCAGGCAGGCACGCTGGTTGGGCTGCTAGCTGGTAAGTCTCCTGGACAGAGCCTGCCTCTAGCACCCCAGCCTCTCTCTTCCCCCTTCCTGTACCCATATCCCCTCCCAGATCTGGCACCCCAATCTCCTGCCCCAGACCACAATCCCTTCCTACCCTAGGTTACAACCCAAACTCCAGCACCCCAGTCTCCTCCACTAGGTCACAAACCAAACCCCTACACCCAAGTCCCCAGCCCTAAGTCACATTCCAAAACCCTGCACCTCAGTCCCCTGGCCTAGGTCACAACAGCTTCCTTTACCCAAACTCCCTCCCAGACCCCACTCTCCCTCCTGACCTCAGTCTCTTACCCCAAGCTCTCTTCTGCACCCAAACTCCATCTCCTCCTTTAATATCATGGAGGAGTGCAACCCTCAACCACTTCCCAAAATCTTGGTATGGCCCCCCATCAAAAATGATTGCCCACCCCAATGTAGGATGAACACTTTAAACCAGGGCTACTCAACTTTGGAAGCCCCACGGGCCACAGTGATACTCACAGCACATGCTGAGAGCTGCAACTTAAGTGTGGTTGCATATACATGCAAATATATATGCAAATATATGCAAATCGCTTCTTTCACACTGACGGGCATGAATACAAAGCACTTCCCACAATGCCCCGGTTCTCCCGGTACCTCCTTCCCTGGGGGCTAGGAACACCCACATCCTGCACCTGTCTGTTCCAGCCAGCCCGTACGCTTGCGTCTTTCTCCACCTGGGAGATGCCTCGCTGTTGTGGAGCATGTTCCCAGTGGAGGACATGTTCAAAGGATCCTACCCATGGGCCACGTGCTGAGCCCCGCGTAAACCCAAATCACACCGCGGGCCACAAACAAACCGCGTGTTGAGTAGCCCTGCTTTAAACCAATGGCAGCTTTGGTTGGCCTTGTTTTTCCCTCAATTAAATTTATTTATCCCCTATTGCCCTGGATCCAAATGAATGGAGAATCCAGTGTCCAAATAAAAAGCACAAATGGATTTTAGAAGAGGAGGGAGGGGAAATAGAATATCTAACGTGGGCATTTAGCAAGGAAAACTGGGTCCAGCCCTCATTGGCTATGTCTACACTGGCGGGTTCTTGCGCAAGAACTCTTGCGCAAGAACACGTCCACACTGCCATGTGCTTTTGTGCAAGAGCATCCATGGCAGTGTGGACACTCTCTTGCACAAGAAAGCTCTGATGGCCATTTTAGCCATAGGGCTTTTTTGCACAAGAAACCCCTGCCGCGCATCCACACCGCCCTCTTGCGCAAGAGCTCTTGCACAAGAGGGCTTAGACTTGTTAGAAAAGAGTGTAGCTCTTGCGCAAGAAGCCCTCTCTTCCGACACCGTATTGTAAATCTTCTTGCGCAAGAGCAGGCGGACAGTGTGGACGCTCTACGGGTTCTTGCTCAAGAACCCGCCAGTGTAGACATAGCCTTCATGGAGAGAATAACAGATGGGGATGTACGATGATAGAGCAAGACCCTGGGACCGCAGTGAGTGAAACAGGAGTACCTCTTAGTGAGCTACAGGACGTCCCTGCTATAAGTCACCCCGGTGCACATCTGTTCCACACTGAAGTTGTTGACGCTTGTAGGAACTGATGCATTATAAGTCCTCCCATTCCCCGCTCTTAAGTTGTGCAAACCACACACACATACACACACACACACACAATTTGTGCAAATGGAAGTCAACCGTGGGGAAAAAATTCCCTGCTTTAAGTTGTTTCGCTGTAAGTCCAAGTTTTTTTGAAGGTATCTTGGACTCATAGCAAGGACGGCCTGTACCACTCTGCTCCACCTCAGCATAGGGGTCCTTAGCACCACACTGGGGCATAGGAAGACCGTCCTCCACCGACCCTCCCTGTATCACAGCATCCCCCTCCCCTCCATTCAGCATGGGGATACCGGGATTAACAGTGACTGTTGAGTGAAACCTCCCTACCCAGCTCCTGGTAGCATCTGCTGACTTTCTGAGGCCTCAATCAGACATCCTGCCTATGCCGGAAGCAGCTGGGCTGGTGAGAGCCACTCCAGGCAAGATCCTGGCTCGGAGAACATGTGGTTGGGTCAAGATATCTCTGGGAATGTTCATTGCTCTTGGGGGATGGATTTGAGATTGCTCTAAGGCCCCTGGAGCAAAGATTTTGTTATTTCTAGTTGCCAGCCTTAGGTCAAGTGGGTGGTATTTGGCCTAAGTTGTGAGAGTTACAGCAGAACACCAAGTTAATAGTAATTTCAGACTCAACCCACAAGAGGAACAAACTTCCCCGGAGCTGTCAGTAAGGATCAGAACCCAACCACATGTTTGTCAGAAGTAGGATCTCGCCCGGAGTGGGTCTCATGGGATAGAAGAGCAGCAGCAAAAGAAAACCTCCAAAAGTCTGCAGGTGCTATGGGAGGGGGGGTGCTGTCCCATGATAGTTGGTGCTGATCCCTCCCTCCCCCCCGCCCCAGTGGGGCTGTAAGAAATGCTGTGCAAAAGGCATGGGGGTGTTCAGTTAAGGTCTTTACTCTTCGAAGTCTCCGTGGACCTATGTTCCCTGTAAGCTGGGCACTTGTGCAGCCGCCCAGGAGAGTCAGGTGCTGCCCAGCAGAGCACCCACAGATGATTCCCAGCTGGCAGCATGTGTTTCTATTGGTGGTGCACATCTGCACGTACCTTGGTGCAGGTAACAGAAGGTATTCCGCACATAGATGGAAAAACGTAGAGCGAACATTACCATGGACCCAAAAGTCCCAGCCTCATGCTAGGAGGCACTAAGTTCAGGGGTCTGGGGAGGTGCTCTCCCCTCTAAGTCAGTGCTCATCCGAAGGCTCATCCGAAGGCCCAGTGCTTATCCGAAGGCCCTCGGGGACACTGTACTGCAGGGAGTGGAGTGGTGTGCTCTGTCCTTTACTCCTGGGCGATTCTGCACCCAAACATTTAGGTATTCTGCCCTTAAAAGCCTAAAAATTCAGTGCACAATGTTTTAAAATTCTGCCTATTTTATGTGTCAAAATAACACCACATAACCACACCCCTTTCAATTATTAGGTTAATTCATTTCAAAATACTTGTCGGCAAGTATGTCTGTAGCAACAGAGACACCAAAAAAGATTTAGGACAAACTGATTCCCCATAAGGGCTTACGAATACAGAACTTGGAGTGATCGTTCATTTCAACGACACTAGAGAAACACGTTTCCTGCGCCCCTTGGAAGCAGGGCACAGGCTTGGAGGAGTCAGGGTTCATGGAGGTCAGAGGGAGCGGGAAGGGTCCTGGGTATGGACCTGGAGGGTGGTTGGGAGAAGTAAGGAACAGCTTTGTGGGAGACGGGCACAGAGGGATTGTTAGGGAGCCCGCCCCAAACAGATCCTGGCTGCCCCCTAGCCTCTCCCATTCATTCAGGCACATCTGTGCCTGTCCCCAAGTGGCCCTAAACCCCCTCCCATCTCAATGAGTCCTTCTCCCCTTCCCCATGTATCCCTGCACCCCCCACTCCACCACCCCTTCCTCCATGTGTCCTTTCTCCCCCATCCTTATGTATCCTTGCACCCCGACTCTGCCACCCCTTCCCATGTGTTCCTTCTCCCCTTCCCCTGTATCCCTGCACCCCCACTCCACCATCCCTTCCTCCATGTGTCCTTTCTCCCCATCCTTATGTATCCTTGCACCCCGACTCTGCCACCCCTTCCCCATGTGTTCCTTCTCCCCTTCCCCATGTATCCCTGCACCCCCCACTCCACCACCCCTTCCTCCATGTGTCCTTTCTCCCCATCCCTATGTATCCTTGCACCCGACTCTGCCACCCCTTCCCACGTGTTCCTTCTCCTTCCCCATGTATCCTGCACCCCACTCCACCATCCCTTCCTCCATGTGTCCTTTCTCCCCCATCCCTATGTATCCTTGCACCCCGACTCTGCCACCCCTTCCCCACGTGTTCCTTCTCCCCTTCCCCATGTATCCCTGCACCCCCACTCCACCACCCCTTCCTCCATGTGTCCTTTCTCCCCCATCCCTATGTATCCTTGCACCCCGACTCTGCCACCCCTTCCCATGTGTTCCTTCTCCCTTCCCCATGTATCCCTGCACCCCACTCCACCACCCCTTCCCCCTGTATCCCTGCACCCCCACTCAGACAACCCCTTCTCGTCCGTCCACATGTGTCCCTGCAGCCCCTACAATTCAGCCCCCACCTCAATATGTCTCCTACATTAGCCCTTCTGAATCCCAGTCTGTGACCACCTGAGTAGCCCCAGGTGCCACTGTGATGGCGCAGGCGGGGGTTCCCCCAATCCTGCAGCCCCGTAGCAGTACGAACAGTCTCCACCAGCCAGTAGAATAGAGAGGGGGTTATTGATTTTCCAGAATACAGCACAGCCCATACGTGATGTGGCTACAGGGGCCAGGGCCTGAATGCCTCAGACCCGAGGGTTAGGGGTCCGTCACCCCCATGCCCCAACTTAGCCTCTTCTCTCCATGCTTCCCAGACCGCAACCGGACAGATTGGGGGGTCTTTTGCCTACATGACTCAGCAGCTGTGCTGCTGGGCCATGCTACAGATAACCGCCAGTGGGGGGTCACCCACAGCCCACCGCCCAAGCATAGCAACCAGCAAGGTACTAACACTACACCACAGCCACACACTGTTCATCCCCTCCCCCGCCCCATATCCTGAGCCTCCTAATCTGTCCCACCAGCCCAGCGCTGTGAGCAAGGCAGCCTCTTCTTTTCCCTATCCCCAGCTCTGGCTGCTCTCTGGTCTGGCACCGCAGCAAACCCGCTTAACTGCTGCTTAATGATAATTTTCTGCAGGAATTTTTTTTTTTTTTTTTTTTTTTTTTTTTGAGCATGGCACATGAATTCTGCACAGAATTTTGCCAGGAGTGCCCCTCACCGCTGTGGCTGAACAGAACACCCCCCTGTGGGGCTGGCTTCCAGCACATGATGGTTTTCACGTCCAAAATCACCCAGACATGGGCTTTGCTTCTAGCACTTTCCCTCACTGGAGAGCTATAAATCCCGGTCACGTCACTAAACACCCCCTTCAGTTACTCCAGTCTGCCTCCTCTCCTAAAAACCCACTTCTCTCTCCTTTACAGGTGGGATTCACCATTCACTTCCTGGTACCCCACTGCCCCGTCCCAGAGGTGGCTGCAGTTCAGGCATAGTGGCCCTTCATCTCTAGAGCTTCCCCGCTGTTTACCCAACTGAGACTCTGTTTCCACACTTCTTGGCGCCAAGCCCATCTGGCCGCTGCAGATCCGCCTGCCTCTGTGTGTGCACAGTGCGATGACAACACCGATTTGAGACTAAATAAGCCCTTGGTGGCTACTCTCAGCTGCTACTCTTCGCCATCAAGGCCTCCCATCTGCTCCGGCGTCCCCCTTCATGCTGAGACACAGCAAGAGCCACAAAGCCGCAACCGCACCGAGGAGAGTCTGTGCCACGGGCGGCAAGGTAGGGACAGAGAGGACCAGGGACTGAGCAAAGTGGAAGAACCACGGGAATTGGGATCATTCTAGAGCATGGGTTCCCAAACTGGGGGGGCATGCCCCCCTTGGGGGATATGAACAAATTCCGGGGGGGGGGGGGGCGCGAGGTGACCAAGCCCCCTCCCCCCCCAAGTTTTGCTGCTATTTTTGTTTTTTGGACCCGGTCAGTTCCTTTTTTTTTTTTTTGTGCAACAAGTTTTGCTGCTATTGCGGGGAGGGGGCATGAGGGTTTCTCAAAAATCAAAAAGGGGGCATGATGCCAAAAAGTTTGAGAACCACTGCTCTAGAGAATTTCCCCTCTAATACCCTGTCCACAGGCCCCTTTCTCGGAGCGGGGCCTAGAACCCTGCAATCCTGGTGCCCAGCCTCTCCACCGCTCTAGCCCAGCAGACCCCACTACCCTCCCCTGAGCATAGGTCTTGGTGGAGGCCAATTTGGAAGCTCAGCAGGGAGCCAGCGTGAGTGGCACAGACCGAGGGGCTGTGTTTCCTAACAAGGCTGATGTAAGGAGCTCTCACCCGCAGTCTGAATTCAGGTGGCTAGATCCGGGTGGGAACCAGCACCCCCTTGATGGGAAAGGCCCCAGATCCCATCCCCTGCAACTCACTCTGGGGTTTTCTCTTCCAGCTCCCGTGATGCTGGGTCTCCTCCCCGCGCTCCCCTGCCTGCTCCTTCTCTCCCTGCCAGGCCCCAGCGCCAGCTCCGATGACAACGGCACCGTGGTGCTCACCACCAGTGGCCCCATCCGGGGCAAGCGTCTTCCGGCCGGCTCTGGCACAGTCACGGCCTTCCTAGGGGTCCCCTATGCCCAGCCCCCACTGGGGTCCTTGCGCTTCCAGAAGCCACTTCCCCACCAGCCCTGGAGTGACGTCTTGGAGGCCACCAGCTTCGGCCACGCCTGCCCCCAGCCTCCGCTCACTGCTATCCCTCAGGCTGAGATATACACACCCAAAACGCCGCAGTCCAAGGACTGTCTCTTCCTCAACCTCTGGGTACCCCACCCCCGGCCCAACGGGACGGCCCCCGTCCTCGTCTGGATACATGGTGGGGGGTTCTACTTGGGCGCAGCCTCCCTCGATCTCTACGACAGGCGCTTCTTCGCTGCCACCGAGAATGTGATTATAGCTTCCATGAACTACCGGCTGGGGGCGCTGGGCTTCCTGGCCCTGCCCCCAGCCGCCCCGGGGAACGCCGGCCTGTGGGACCAGCGCCTGGCACTGCGCTGGCTACGGGACAACGCGGCCGCCTTTGGAGGAGACCCAGAACATGTGATGATTGATGGCCAGGATGCTGGGGCTGCATCGGTCGGTTTCCACCTCCTCTCCCCAAGGAGCCAGTCCCTCTTCGCCCGCGCCGTGCTGCTGAGCGGAGCGCCAAACGCGCCAGGGGCATGGGTTTCCCTCGAGGAGTCCCAGGAGAGAGGACAGAGGCTGGCCCAGTGGATGGGCTGCTCCGGTGGAGACAGCACTGCCCTGGTGGACTGCCTGCAGGGGAAGGACGCGGGAGAGTTCCTCAAACACCAGTTCTCCGTCTTCAGCCACAAACAGGTGCCAAAGCTGCCCTTTGTGCCAACACCGGATGGGGATTTCCTCCCTGATACACCCCCCCGGCTCCTGTGGGCCCAGCACGGCCCAGCTAAAAGTATCGGAATTGGTTTCAATGCCAACGACGGCTCCTATTCCTTATACCAAATCGATCACACTTTCGGCCCAGACAATGCCAGCTCCATCAGCTGGGACAAGCTGCTGCAGGTGGTGCAGCTGTTAGTGCCACGGGCACCTGAAGGTACCGTCCAGGCCATAGCACAGCGGTACAGCCAGGAGGGGGAAGAGGAGGGCGCGGCACGGTACCGCTGGGCCATGGATCAAATTATCGGTGACTATGTAGTGGTGTGCCCGGTGCTGGAGATGGCCAGGCTGGAGGCGAAGGCTGGAAATCCCATGTTCACCTACTACTTCGCCCACCGCACCAGCGGCTTGTCCACACCTGAATGGACCGGGGTGTCACACGGCTCAGAGGTGCCCTACTTGTTTGGGACCCTGGCGTCCGTGGTAGGAGCCAACTACACAGCAGCCGAGGCGATGTTGAGCCTGCAGGCGATGCGGTACTGTGCGGCGTTTGCCCAGAGCGGGTAAGAGAGTCCCTCTCCAGTCTTCTCCTCCCCCTGAGCCAGACCGCGAGAGCTGCTGTAACCTTTTGGACAAGTGTCCACCAACATCCAGGAAGAGGCCCCGGCTCCCTGCCCTGTCGAAGCAGGGGCCTCTTTGAAAAGTCGATGAGCTGTTAGGTTGAAGCCCCTGGCCTAGAGCTGAACTCATGGGCACCGACTGGGATGCTCCTCCACAGACCACCACAAGCATCTTTGCTACAGGCAAGGTCCTTCCTATGTGAAAGCCTTCAGGCTCAGGGCAGCCATCTTAACCTCAGGGCAGCCATTGGACTCTGGCTTTAGAATCCATGGGACATGGCAGCCATCTTCCTTGAGGGCAGGCTGTGGCTTCTGGGGAACAGTGACAGGTGGCGGCCATCTTTCCTTGGGACATCGTAGCATAGCGTGTGACTTCAGTCTCATTGAGCACTGTGGGCGATGGCGGCCATTTTTGGTGAGGGCAGCAGCTGACCTCATCCTAGTTGAAAGGACAAGTGAGAGAGTCCATCTTAAGTGAGGGCAAAAGGTGGCTTGAGACTTGCTTCCAGTTCAGATCCTCCTGTTTGGGCTCCCAAGTTCCTTGGCATCCCCATGTCATTTCTTGTCCCCCAACCCCCACCCCACCCCACGCACACACATATGGTGCTGCTCCCCATGCTGCCCCGTTCCTATGTCTGTGAGCACGATGGATGCCCATTTTGCCTGGGTGAAGTCTGGCTTCAGTCCCATTGGAAACAATGGAAAATAGTGGCCATCTTCTGTATGGGAAGATTCTCTTCCCAGAGGGCCATAGGCCAATGGCAGCCATCATAACTCAGGGCTGCCTATGGCTTCAGTCTCAGGGAGATCAGTGGAACATAAGAACATAAGAATGGCCATACTGGGTCAGACCAAAGGTCCATCTAGTCCAGTAGCCTGTCTGCCAACAGTGGCTAGCACCAAGTGCCCCGGAAGGGGTGGACCGAAGACAAAGATCAAGCTATTTGTCTCGTACCATCCGTCTCCAGCCTCTGACAAACAGAGGCCAGGGACACCATTCCTACCCCCTGGCTAATAGCCTTTTATGGACCTAACCTCCATGAATGTATCTAGCTTCTCTTTAAACTGTTATAGTTCTAGCCTTCACAGCCTCCTCTGGCAAGGAGTTCCACAGGTTGACTATGCACTGTGTGAAGAAGAACTTTCACTTATTAGTTTTAAACACTAAAAACAGTGGCCATGTTTATAAAGGGCAACCTGTAGCCTTCAGCCCATAGGAAAAGACCTGGTAGTAGCAGCCATCTTAACTGAGGGCAGTCTGTGGCTTCACCCTCAATTGGAACAGAACGGGGTGGCAGCCATTTTGGAAAAGGGCCAGACTTTTCCAGCTGGCTCACATGTTCTCGTCCCTACCAACTTTTGGTGCCAACCACAGTGGGATGTGTTCATTTTCCATGCAGGAAACCCATCACGGGGGAAGGCGGCACAAAGCAGTGGCCCAGCTATGACCCTACAAAGCAGAACTTTGAGCGCATCGGCCTCCAGCTGCCCCGAGCTGAGATGGCGCCGCACGCCTCGCGCTGTGTGTTCTGGGCCACACTGCTCTCAGAGAAACCAAGCGCTGCAGGTGAGCCATAGCGGGGTGAAAGGGCGGCAGCCCTACGGGCCCCATGTCTCTCCAACCCCTCTGAGCCAACCTATCCCCCAACCCTGGTGCTGGATTGTAGATGGCTCCCCTCCAGCAGCGAAAACTCCTGGCTCACATTTCCATTTCCATGGGGCCTTCTGGCATCCTAAACATGCCCCGTTCTCCTACCATGGGGAGATCCCACATCCCCTAGGAACTCCAGAACCCGCCTGCTGTGGGGCAGCCCCACGTTCCCCACCCCATCTTCACTTGCTCAGCTCCTTTGGATGACAGTGGTGTTACCTCTCCAGGGTCATCCCACCTTAGCCTCCCTTTCTGGGGAGGAGGCATGAGCTCAGGGACAGGGATTCCCAGTGGGGCACGTGGGGATCGAGGGATGGATCCAAGGCCACTGGTGGCTGAGGGGGCCGGGCTCCACATGTTGCAGAAGAGAAAGGAGGCGAGGGACGAGTGAAATGCAGCTGGCTCTGGGGAGAGGCGTGGCTGCTGGGACCAAAGGAGAATCCAGTAGCTGCTGGGATTCCTGTGTGCCAGGAGGGGAGAGCACTGACTGGGGGGAAGAGCCCTCTCCTGAAACCCCCTTGCTGTGCACAGGGCTGAGCACCCCATGTGGAATCCTGCAACCCCAGGTTCCCTCTGTGGGTCTCCCTGCCCATCGGCAAGCAGGGCCAAACCCTGCCTAGTCCGACCTCACTCCCCACTGCCGTTAACCCCACTCACTGTGTGTCCCGCAGGTGCGGGCTCCAGACTTGCCCAGCCCGGGGAGTCGGGAATAAAGAGCTGAGCAATCCCAGTCCCTGCAGAGAAGAGCCTCCAGTTCCTGTTAGCGCCTGCTGAATCATTAACGAAGATCCTGCTAATTAACCTGCTGGGGGTCCGTGGCCTGAGCCCCCCTCTGCGATTCCTCCATCCCCGGTGCATTAAAGCATGTTCAGTCTGGAGACAGAGCCCTGGTGTGTGCAGTTCATTAAAGTGGCCCCTGAGCAGGGGGGACAGTGTGTGTTTGCGTGTGTGGGTGTGTGAGCACACCTCCCTGCATGTGTGTGTGAGCACACTTCTGTGCATGTGCATGTGTGAGCACACCTCCGTGTGTGTGTGTACGTGTGTGAGCACACCTCTGTATGTCTGTGTGAGAACACCTCCGTGCATGTGTGTGTGTGTGTGTATACATGTGTGAGCACACATCTGTGCATGTGTGTGTGTGCGTGTGAGAACACCTCCGTGCGTGTGTGTGTACATGTGTGAGCACACCTCTCTGTGTGTGTGTGTGTGTGTGTGTGTGTGTGTGTGTGTGTGTGTGAGAACACTTCTATGCATGTGGGTATGTGTGTGAGCACACCTCCGTGCGTGTATGTGGATGTCTATAAAATCATGACTGGGGTGGAAAAAGTGAATAAGGAAAGTTACTTAATTATTCCCACAATATAAGAACTAGGGGTCACCAAATGAAATTAATGGGCAGCAGGTCTAAAACAAACAAAAGGAAGTTTTTCATCACTCAGCGCACAGTCAACCTGTGGAACTCCTTGCCAGAGGATGTTGTGAAGAGCAGGATTTTCACAAGGTTCAACAAAGAGCTAGATACATTCATGGAGGTTAGGTCCAGCAATACTTATTGGCCAGGATGAGCAGGGATGGTGTCCCGAGCCTCTGTTTGTCAGAAACTGGGAATGGGCGACAGGAGAGGGATCACTTGGTGATTCCCTGTTCTGTCCACTCACTCTGGGGCCGCTGTTGGAAGCCAGGACATTGGGCTAGATCAGGGTTTCCCAGCCTATGGGTCGGGACCCAAATATGGGTCGCCATTACATTTCAAAAGGGTCACCAGGTGTCTCCCCAGGTGGCTCTTAAGGAGCCATTCACACATTTTTTGAATTGCCCTGGGTCACCAAGTCTTCCAGAATTGTCAAAATAGGTCCCCATCTGGAAAAGGTTGGGAACTGCTGGGCTACATGGACCTTTGGTCTGACCTAGTCTGACCATTCTTATGTTTCAATATCCCCTAGCATTTCTCTCATTGGTGAGGGATGAACCAGCCGGTTGGCTAAATACCCCCTCTGTAAATTCCATTCTGCCTGATCCCCGAAAATCCACTTCTGCTTTATTTGAAGCCAGTCACTTCCTGGCACCCAGCTGCCCCACCCCAGAGGTGGCTGCCTTTAGTGCTGGGCAAAGGAATTGGAACAGTCTCTTGTGCAGCTGTTGTCCATGGCCCCACCCCAGAGATGGCTGCAATTCATGGCTCACGGCCCTTTAGGTTAAGATTCTGGCAAGAGGATTTTTATTATTAACATTCACAGGCCAAGCGTTCAGAAGCCGAAGTCCCAAGTCATGGGGACTAACAGCCAAAGTCCTGCCTGCCCTTTGGTGAAGACTAGGACTTTCACAGGGTTCAAAAAAGAGCTAGATAAGTTCATGGAGGTTAGGTCCATCAATAGCTATTAGCCAGGATGGGTAGGAATAGTGTCCCTAACCTCTGTTTGTCTGGAAATGGGTGACTGGGGAGGGATTACATGAGGATTCCCTGTTGTGTTCCCTCCCTCTGAGGCATCTGGCATTGGCCATTATTGGCAGACAGGATATTGGGCTAGACCAGGGGTGGGCAAAAGGGCATCCATGAGCTGGATCCGGCCCACCAAGTGAGTTGATCCAGCCCACGGAGGCCCTGCCGCTCCCCCAACCCCAAGCCAATTAGGGTCTGGGGGCGGGAGAGTGCACAAAGCTTCCTCCCGCCCTGTGAGCAGTACGCAGGGCTGATCACAGGGCAGAAGAAGACGTCACGCGCTCCCCCGCCTCCAAGTACTGATTGGCCTGGGGGCGGGGGAGCTGTGCAAAGTTTCCTCTGCCCAACCCCCCCCCCACGCACTCTGCAAGGAGCGCACAGCACTTCAAGGTGCCATACACTTGTGGAGGGCGGGAGCAGGGCAAGGGAAGCTTTGCACAGCTCCCCTGCCCCCAGGCCAATCAGGGCTTGGGAGGCGGGGGAGCACCTGACGTCTCCTCCCACCCTGTGAGCAGGGCGTGGCACTTTGAAGTGCCGCATGCTCCTCGCAGGGAGGGGTAGGGTGGGAGAAGGCCAATCAGGGCCTGGGTGCGGGGGAGTGTGTGAAGCCTCTACCTGCACTGCCAGGGGTATGGGTGCCTAGTGGGAAGGGGGGGCAAAGGAGGTTTACAGGATCTGTCGAAAAAGGCTTTCTTTCTCAACAGATCCCCCTCTAGACTGCTGCTTTTTGCCAACAAAGTGCTGAATCGGCAAAAATGGTGGCCATTTTTATGCAAATTAAGCACGGGATATTTAAATCCCCGCTTCATTTGCAATGTCAACCTGCCTAATCTGCATCCCTCTGCTGACAGAGGGATGCAGTCTAGACATACCCGAAGATGGAAACATCTAAGAGTGAATGTGCGGTTGAGGGGCAGGATTAAGCACAAGCTAGGAGGCTGCTTATGAAAAAGATGTTTAGGACAACTGTGTAGGGTAAGAATTTGCATGTAACAAATTTCTTAGTGGATTAGAATTAGCTGGAGTTTTTTCTTTATTTTAATTTAGTAACTTACTTTGATCTGTCTGTTTTCAATTGCAACCACTTAAATCTGACTTTTTATACTTAATAAAAACACTTTTGTTTATTGTGAAGCCCAGTGTGAATAATTGTTATCTGGGGGGAGCAACCACTGTGCATCTCTCTCTTTCACTGACAAAGAAGGCGGACTTTATGAACTTTGTGCAAAACTTTTACACGGGGGGCATGTTTACACTGCAGTTTTTCCGGAAAAACTACACTTACGTCCACACTGCAATTGTTTTCTTTTCACAGAAAGTCGAAAGAATGCAGAGGTTTTTCCGACAGTGGTAAACCTCTTTCTATGAGGAAGAAGCCTTTTTCCAAAAGAATTCTTTTGGAAAATGGCATGTGTGGACGGGGAAGAGGGTTTGGTTTTTTTAAAGAAGAGGCCTCCAGGAAAAAGCACAGGTGCCCTAGTGGCCACTCTGTCCACAGCAATCAGAACTTAAATGCCTGCAGTCTAGACATAGCTGGGGTAAGACCAATGTATTAGGGGTTTTGGTCCTTTTTGGGGGCTGGCTTCCTGTGTACTGAGCCTTTATAGCTGGGCCCTCCCAGAGTTGAACGGGTTCAGCGTCTCTGTTGCTCTGCAGGGGGGCAGTAACCCCAACTCTCTGCCTTGGCTGGGGGGAAGACAGAGTTTCTGGCCCAATAGGACAGAGTGGTGAGTAGCCCCAGAGGGCAGGAGTCAGTGGCATGATTGGCATACCAGGTGGCAACCCCAATGGGATTTCTCTGATCTAACCCGTCACAGCACACCAGGGGCGGCCCATGACTATAGGCGGATTCGGCCACCGCCTAGGGCGCCACCTTCAATGGGGCGCCTGGCCGATGATGATGTCAGTCCATTGACGGCCCCGCAGGCAGGGGCGCCGATCGCGCGTTCCCCCTGGTGCGCCAGCTGCCGCAGCCCGCCTCGGGCCACTCCTGCAGCACACACACAACCATGCACAGTTCTCTACTGGATGGAATGGACGTCAGACACACACACATTAGTCCTCTAGTAGCTGACTGCCATCGGATAACAGCCCTACTCCTGCTGCCAGCTAACAGAGCTCTCTCTTCAGTCCAAGTGACAGCGATGCTGAAGATCCTGAATTCTCCCCCTCTGGTGACCGGGGGCTAAGTGGGTTGTGTGAAAATGAAGGCACATAAGGGTGAAAGGATGGGGGTGTCTCCGACTCACTGGATGACCGGAAAGACGCTGGAGAATGGGCCCAGCTCGGTGGGGCATGCGTCCCCCGGCACCAAATCAGGCTGGTGAATTCCCAGCACTGCCGGGTGCTAACAGATGCAGAGAGGGAATCAGAGAGTTGAACGGGGTGGGGGAAGATAGAGAGATGTGGGGAGGGAGAGAGGTGGGAGCCCAACTCTGCACAGTCTTCTCCCCTGTGCCTCCTGCAGCCTTGTGGGGTACACGCTGCGGCAGAAGCCCCCCTTGCCCTCAAAGCTGTCCCCGAATGTCTGCAGGGCTAAGCTGGGCCAAACCTTCCCCCCAGATCCAAGCAGGGGCAGCAAGGAATTCTCTGCGTCACTGGCAGATGCTGGGCCAGGCAGACGCCAAGAGACGACAGCTAGCCGGTGTAAATAGCACCCGGGAGGCAGCAGATCCCAGTCCCGAGCCTTGGGATCCCCGCAGAGCATGAATTTCACCCAGGGAAAGGCTCCCTGGCTTGTTTGAATCAACAGGAAAACAAACAGGATGGGGGGGGATACATTAAATGAGGCCCAGGGAAAAAACTCACCTGACACCTCCTCACTCCTGACACACAGCACCCGGCTATCCCCCCCCAGCCCTGCCCCCCCCCCCAGCTCTGCTAGTCTCAGTCCTGACCCCCTAGCTATCCCAGCTCTGTGGCGCCCTTCAATCCCAGGCTGCCCCCCGCAGCACCCCCACTTCCCCTTGCTCCCACTCTACAGCACTGCCCCTTCTCTGCTACCTCTCCACAGATCCAAGTCATGGGTGGCGGGTGACCCCATGGCTTGGGGAGGCAGCCCCACCCCTGCCCCTCCCGTCCGAGTCCAGGCTTCCCCCCCCACCACCACCACACTGGGACCTGCTAGCCCCTGCCCAACCTCCTTCCCCCCCACACAATGTGGCTGCTGGCTCTTGCCCCCTCCCTGCTCCAGGGTAGTGCCCCCAACCTCCCCCTGGCCCCGGAGCTCCAGAGAGCCAGCCAGCAGCCCTGACCACAGCCCCCCACAGCCCTGACCAGCAAGGCCCTCCCCACAGCCGAACCCCCAGCCAGAGGGCCCAAGCGCCCGGAAGAAGGTGGCGCAGCCCCCAGCTTGCCTGCCCCAGTCTCCGGGCTCACCCAGCAGGCTGGGGGAGTGGGGCTGGGGGACTGCAGTGGCATATAGGTGGGGCCAGGTGTGGCAGTTTGGGAAGGCAACGCCTTCTCCTGCCTGGGATACCCGACGCCAACCAAGGTCCAGGTCACATTTATTGTCCCACTAGGGCTGGTTCATCCCTGGGCCTCGGTGACCAGCCTGTGACCGCGGCGGGTGACTAGAAAGAATGAACCCTCCCTGTGAGAAGCAGCCTGGGGAACTTGAATTCCCAGGAGGAAATTCAGGAGTATCAAAGATCCAGGAGGAACAAACATTCCCCCGGCTGTCACTTCTAGCCGAACGTTGTCAGAACCAGGATCTCGCCTGCAGCGGGTCTCACTGCAGCCAGAGTCCTGCTCGTCCTGACCCCCCTGCAGCTATGGGATAGTCAAGCCTGACCCCTGCTGGCCGTGGTGGGCTGGCCGTGGGACCCCCTCCCAGCTGGGGCTGAAACAGCAGCGAAAGCCACAGGGCTCTGTTCAAAGTATAGAATCCATCACCTCGGTGGCCCCTCCCATGTGCTGTTTACAATCTCCTACATCTGTTTCCAAACCCCTTGGCCCCAGCCCAACGGTGCCATCCGGCTGGCCCACGTCCCCCTTCCCCTGTGCATGCAGAGCCGGCCTGAGCATAAATATGCCCTGGGTGCCTGTTCCCAGCATCTCAGGCAACCCGCCCGCTCCAGCGCCAGCTGATCTCCCCGAAACCCTGCAAGAGCAGCGACTGCAGCCAGAGAAGCCGGTGAGTCTGTGTTGCCTGGCTCTCCGCCTCCCCTCCCCTCCCCTCTCCCCATGCCCAGCTTCAGCACGGTGGGGCAGGGGCAGAGGGAGCGAGTGGGTGACTGATGGGGCCACACAAATGGACTTGGGAATCTCTGACAACTGCCCCTTTGTAACGCCTTCGGCAGACACCACTCCCAGAGCTAGGGACAGAACCCAGCAGTCCTTGCTACAAGCCCCCTGTGCTCTAACCACTACACCCCACTGCCAGGGAGAAAAACAAGGAGCCTTGGTTCCGCTCTAACACACTAGACTCCCCTCCCCTTCCTGAGTTAGAAAAGAGCCCAGGAGTCCTGACTCCTAGCTCCATTGCTCAAACCCATTAGACCCCGCTCCCCTCCCAGAGCCAGGGACAGAACCCAGGAGTCCTGACTCCCGTCCCTCCTTGCTCTATCCACTAGCCCCCACTGCCCTCCCCAGAGATGGGGACAGAAACCAGGACTTCTGGCTCCCAGTCCCCACTGCTCAAACCCACTAGACCCCGCTTCCCTCCCAGAGCTGGGGAGGAGGAATTCATCGGCCCCACCCTCTCGGAGTGCTTCCCTGTGGCTATGCGGTGGAATCCCATTAAACACACCCTTGTGCCTAATTTCTGCCTCCTCCGGGCACCCAACAGTGATCCCAGCCCCGCCTGTGAGCCAGATCTCACGCCTGGAGCGACGATTTTCTCCAGGCACTTTTGAATGGATTTCATGGCAGAGGTGCAGGGGGAATAAAAAACAAACAAACAAAATGCCCTGAACAGACACTAACAGAGGGAGCGGTCAGGTAGACATGGGGAAGGAATGTGAGATCACCCTCCACCCTCCGGTGCTCCCGCTCACCCCATAGCAGCTGCTTGGCCCAGCTGCCCCACCCCCGGCGTTGCAACCTGGCAGGCGTGGCCACCGTAGGTGGAGACAGAAGGGGCGGGTGGGCTGAAGCTGAGTGGCCGGGCCACAGTGCCACTTGGTTTGGGGCCTTCTGTGGACGTTCGTCAAATTCATCATTTCCGTCACCTCCCTGGTACAACCGTAGACCTGAGTGACTATGTAAAGCCACAGCCCTGGTCCAGCAACTCCCACCCCAGCAGTGTTTCAGCAACACAACAGCTACAGCCTGGCTCCTACCAGCCTGGGTTGTTACTTACAGGGTGACCCCAGCACACGCCCGGTCTTGGATTTTGTCCAGCCTTCTCCAACACAGTCCAGATCTATTTGATCCATGGCTCCTCTAGGCGGATCAACACACAACAATCTGCTCCCTTAAATGGAGTTACCCGAATAATCCACCGCATTGGAGGCGTTTCAGTTTTAAAGAACATAACAAGTCTGTTTACACAGAGATAGTTTTGAAGTGAGTCCAAGTAATGAGGCACAAAGTCAGGAATGGTAACAGGAAAAAGAAAGCTTCAGGGGGTAGCCGAGTTCATCTGTGAGGGTACGTCTACATTTGCTCCCTAGTTCGAGCTAGGGATGCAAATGTAGAGGACCGAAATTGCTAATGAAATATCCCACGCTTCATTAGCATAATCTCACCTGCGCGTTATTTTTTGAGGAATAACGTTAGTTCGAACCAAGCGGTTTGATTCGAACTAACGCATCCAGGAGTGCACTTCCTGGTTCGAATCAGCTGTTGAGTGGATTAACACCAGGGCGAGATTATGCTAATGAAGCACAGGATATTTAAATCCCCACTTCATTAGCAATTTCAGTCCACTACATTTGCATCCCTAGCTCGAACTAGGGATCATATGTTGACATACCCTAACTGGAAAAACTTAAAAAACAACAAATAGTCTAGTAGCACCGTAAAGACTAACAAAACATGTTGATGGTATCATGAGCTTTCGTGGGCAAAACCCACTTCTTCAGATGACTGGAGTATTAAAAGTCCAGATCCAAGAATAAATAAAGGAAAGGGGGAAAGGAATAAGAAAGATAAGAGATGTTCTAAACTTAACCAACTAGATTTGTTTCAAGACGACGTCCCTTACCGCCTGGGCTCCGTACTTTGCTGATCAGACTCTTAGATTAGGATCTGAAATCCTGATGACTGTTTTGCCTTCATAGAATCATAGAACACTAGAACTGGAAAGGTCCTCAAGAGGTTATCGAGTCCAGTCCCCTGCCCTCATGGCAGGACCAAGTACTGTCTAGACCATCCCTGATAGACATTTATCTAACCTACTAACTTTTCTTAGGTGAAAAGAGAGAGATGGTTAGAGAGAGGTAACCTCGGGTGATTTTGCCCCTAACTTTTATACTTCAGTCACCCTTTCAAATGCATTTACCCGAGCGTGACCCCTAGATAAAGTTCTTTGCGACTGAGAACCACGATACATGGAGCTGGGATGCGGGGGGGGACGTGGAGATTTCATGCAATTACTTGCTAAGATCAGGTCCGTTTGCTCCAGCCCTTCGTCCTTGCCAAAGACGGGCCAGGTGGCAGCTGATAGCCCGTCGGCCTTGATGACACCTGGCTGGGGTATCACCTTGTCCTGGGTCTGTCAGAAACAGGTTTGCCCCCTCCCCAGACTTGTCTGGAACGCACTGGATTTCCGCTCACGTTCATCACATTACACAGAACAGAGGCAGCAGCGTGGGTACCAGGCGGGAGCTGGTCCACAAGGGAAACCAATTTAAAAACCAGCTCCCCTCATGGAGCACCTGCCTGCAGATACAGAGGCAGCAGCATGGAGTGACAGCAGCCCCTGTCCAGGGGAGGGGTTGAGCTTGGTGTGAGCTGGAATGGAGCCGGGCTGCCTGACCACCTGACTCCTCACACAATTTAAATGCAGAGCCGCAGCAGGGTAGTCTGTGGACCCGTTGCAAGACAGGACTGAGCCAGGTTGCTGGCCAGCCCGCTAAAAAATGTACTGGCGGGAGGGGGAGGATATGTGTAGTCTATAGCATTAACCAATAAGCTTTTACTTATCAGTTAATTGACTGCACTATTCCATCCCTAGGTCAGACCAAAGGTCCATCTACCCCAGGGTCCTGTCTGCCGACAGTGGCCAGTGCCAAGTGCCAGAGGGAAGGAACAAAACAGGGAATCATCAAGTGACCCCTCCCCTGTGGCCCATTTCCAGACACACAGAGGCTCAGGACACTATCCCTGCCTTTCCTGGCCAATAAGTATTGATGGAGCGACCCTCCATGAATTTATGTAGCAGGAGCAACAGCTCCCTGATGTTTTTGGATACTGCCATATTTACAATATTCATTCCTCTTGCATTAGTTAGCCTGCGTGTGACTAACGCAATTCACTACACAGTTCTGTAATGTTTCCCTTCCAGCCGCCGCGATGCCGGGACTCCTCCCCGCGCTCCCCTGCCTGCTCCTCCTCTCCCTTCCGGGCCCCAGCGCCGGCTCTGATGACGACGGCACCGTGGTGCTCACCACCAGCGGCCCCATCCGGGGCAAGCGCCTTCCCGTTGGCTCCAGCTCAGTGACCGCCTTCCTGGGGATCCCCTACGCCCAGCCCCCCATGGGGGCCTTGCGCTTCCAGAAGCCGCTTCCCCACCAGCCCTGGAGCGATGTCCTGGAGGCCACCAGCTTCGGCCATGCCTGCCCCCAGGTTCCACTTACCAGTTACCCTGATGCTGAACTGTTCTTCGTGGAAACGCCGCAGTCCGAGGATTGTCTCTTCCTCAACGTGTGGGTGCCCCACCCCCGGCCCCCTGAGCCGGTCCCCATCCTTGTCTGGATCCACGGCGGGGGGTTTTATATGGGTGCAACCTCCGTGGAGCTTCACAGCGGCCGCTTCCTAGCCGCCACCGAGAAAGTGATCGTGGCCTCCATGAACTACCGGCTGGGGGCGCTGGGCTTCCTGTATCTGCCCCCCGCCGCCCCAGGGAATGCCGGCCTGTGGGACCAGCGCCTGGCGCTGCGCTGGCTGCGGGACAACGTGGCCACCTTTGGCGGGGACCCAGCCCACGTGATGCTCTTTGGCCAGAGCGCCGGGGCCGCGTCCGTCGGCCTCCACCTCCTCTCCCCAAGGAGCCGGCCCCTCTTCACCCGCGCGGCGCTGCAGAGCGGTGCCGCCACCGGCCCCTGGGCTTGGGTTTCACCCGTGAAGGCCAAGGAGCGAGGCCGGAGGCTGGCCCAGCTGCTGGGCTGCCCTGAGGGCAATGACACGGCCCTGGTGGGCTGCCTGCAGGGCAAGGAACCCAGGGAGTTCCCCAAACACGAGTTCTCTGTCTTGCAATATGACAATCTGACAGGGATGCCCTTCGTGCCCACGCCAGATGGGGATTTCCTCCCCGACACCCCACCCCACCTCCTGAAGGCCAGGCACCACCAGCTTATGCCCATCCTGACTGGCGTCACCGCCAACGAAGGCTCCTACTTGCTCAGCTCCAGCCTTCCCAGCCTCCACCTGGAGAACGCCAGCACCATCGGCCCAGAGCAGCTGCTGCAGCTGGTGAGGTTGGTGGCGCCAGGGGCCCCGGAAGAGGCCATCCGGGCCATGGCGCAGCAGTACAGCGAGCAGGGGGCAAATCAGGGTGAGGCCCGGTACCGATGGGCCATGGAACAAATCCTTGGTGACTACTTCGTCGTGTGCCCAGTGGCTGAGGTGGCCAGGCAAGCGGCAGAGGCCGGCAGCCCCGTGTACGCCTACTACTTCACCCACCGCAGCAGCAGCTTGGCTTCCGCTGCCTGGACGGGGGTGCCCCACAGCTCCGAGCTGCTCTTCACACTGGGGACCCTGGCATCTGGGGGAGGAGCCAACCGCACGCACACGGAGGCCGAGGCGGGGCTGAGCCGCAGGATGATGCGGTACTGGGCGACCTTCGCCAGGAGCGGGTAAGAGAATCCCCCAGCATCCTCTTGTGCCCACAGAGCCAGACCACAAAAGCTGCTGTCACTCTTTGGCCAGGAGACCACAAGATCTAGGAACATCTGGTTCAATGCCCGGGCAAGGAATTGGGTCTCTTTGAAAAGCAGATAATCTGTTAGGTTGAAGGCCCTGATCGAGAGCTAAAATTCCCTCCCCAGGCTGTTGACCCCACAAACACACCTGTTCTCATTCAAGGAAAAATGGTGTTTAGTGGGTAGCCAGAGATCTCAAAGCTCAGCCAGCCCTTTCCCCACCCTTCCACTCACACATTCAGGGGATGTCCATGCTACAGAGACTACCTGGGCCTGGGTACAGCACAATGTTCCCTCTAATTTTTTCCATCCTTGTGGGGAATAAATTTTGTTATGTGCACTGAGATATGTGCAGATGTGCACCACCAATAGGCACACATGCTGCCAGCACTGTGGGTGCTCTGCCAATCAGCTGGGGCACCTGAATCTCCCCTCAGTGGCCTCCCATGCGCCCAGCTTACAGGGAACATTGCTACTGCACCCTTGCTAGACCAGGTCCATCCCATAGTACAGATGTGACCTACCTCGAGGGAAAGAGGTTTTCCATTGGTGTCGTAGGGTGGTCGGCAACCTGTGGCCAGGTCCATCGAGGTTCTATGTGTGGCCCGTGAGACATTTTATGTGTGACCCATGGGGGTGGGGGGTCTGGGCAGGAGGAGGGGTGCAGGAGTGGGCTGGGGGTCATGGGTCTGGCTGTGATTCTGGCCAATGGGAGCAGCGGGGAAAGCCTCCAGGCAAGCGGTTTCCTGCACTGCCATTTCCCCAGCTGGCTTCCCCTACAACGGGAAGCCAGCCTCGCAGGGGGGGCATGGGTGGCTGGTGCACCAGTATGGTCTCCTCACTGCAGGGAAGGGGTAAACCCCGTGTCTATGGGCCACTTACAAAACATCTATAGGGAAGCCTGCGGCTTCAGTCTCCAGAACAACAAGAGACACCAGCCATCTTTATAAAGGGCAACCTGCGGCATCACCCCGTGTGAGATGGAGCGGCAACAGTAGCCATCTTAACTGAGGGCAGCCTGTGAGGGGAACAGGAGGCAGTGGCCATCTTAACTGAGGGCAACCTGGGGCTTCAATTTCCAGGACTAAACATAGTGTAACCCACACACCTAGTGTGGTTACTGAGTACTGCAAGTGGCACCTAGACCACTGCAATAGTTAAGATCAAGATACCTCTACAGCATGGGCTGGGAGCCAGCTGGCTTTTAGCTCAGAGGGTAGAGGCTCCTATAGTCAGCTCTTGAGGTCCCAGGTTCAAATCCGCCTTGGTGGTGGTTAAAATAGCAGCCATCTTTATAAAGGGAAACTTGTAGCATCACCCCTAGGGTGTGTCTAGACTACGTGGCTCCGTCGACAGAAACAAGGCTTACAGGATCTGCTGACAAAGGGTTCTGGGGTTGGCAGATCCCCGTCTAGACTGCCGCGCTGTGCCGCCAAACAGCTGATTGGCGCAGCACGGCGGCCATCTTGATGTAAATGAAGTGACGATTATTTAAATCGCCGCTTCATTTCCCTTTGCCGAGTAAACTCATCTACATGGCTCTGTCGACGGAGCCATGTAGTCTAGACACACCCCTAGTGAACAGCCTGGGTGGCAGCAGCCATCTTAACTGAGGGCAGCCTGCAACTTCACTCTCCCTGGGACCAACAAAAGATGGTAGTCATTTTGGAAAACGGCTAAACTGTGCCACGACTGACCCCTGGGTCTGGGAGGTCAGACTCCAATGGGAGTACATTCCTATCTCTGCTCAGGCATGGTATGAATCTCTGTGGGGCATGTTGAATGTCTCCCCCCCAGGCACCCCACAGAGGCAGGGAACAGCGAGGAGCAGTGGCCCCGCTATGTCCCCAAGAAGGAGAACTTCTTCCACATCGGCATGAAGACTCCCCAGGTCGAGGTGCCATCGCCTGCCCGGCACTGCCGTTTGTTGGCGTCGCTGCTGCAGAAATCCACAAGTGAGCATCAGTGGGGTGAGAGGAAGGTGGCTCTGATGGGGAAAGACCCTCTGTTTTGCCCCACACCTCTGAGCCAGCCAGTGTCTGCCCCCTGCCCTCCCGTGGCTGGATTGGAGCTGGTGCCCCCTAGGGGAGAAAAGTCCCCTGTCCTCCTACCTCCTCTGAGCCAACCAGTTCCCCCTCTGGATCAGAGCCAGCACCCCGAAAAGGGGAAGGGCCTCATATCCGACTCCCCTCTTCCCCTGGGGACATGAGATGCCGCTGTAACTTTAGCGCCCGCCTGGCAAAGCTGGCGTCTTCTCTGATGGCCAAGAGAAGGAGCACATGGGACTGCAGTGGGAAATTTCGGGGGGCTCAGTGCAGACTTGTAACACAGGCCCCTTCCCACACATATACCATGATTTGCAACCAGGGCCAGTCCCTGGTAAACTGTACCCTCCTCTCCCCATGTGGGGGGCCCTGCCTTATACCCCAGGGGCATCTGTTCCAACCCCTCCCCCCGCCCTGAGCGAATGCACACACCAGAAAAGCACAATGAATATAAGAAAGAGGGAAATATTTAGTTACTGCAGGACGATACCAAGCTGGGAGGGGTTGCAAGTGCTTTGGAGGAGAGGGGCATACATCAAAATGATCTGGACAAACTGGAGAAATGGGCTGAGGTAAACAGATGAAATTTAATAAGGACAAATACAAAGTGTTCCACTTAGGAAGGAACAATCTGTTTCACACACACAGAATGGGAAGCGATTGTCTAGGAAGGCGTCCTGCAGAAAGGGATCTAGGGGTCAGCGTGGACCACAAGCTAAATATTAGTCAACAGTGTGACACTGCTGCAAAAAAAGCAAACATGATTCTGGGATGCATTATCAGGAGTGTTGTGAGCAAGACACGAGAAGTCATTCTTCTGCTCTCTGCTGATTAGGTCTCATTAGGAGTATTGTTTCCAGTTCTGGGTACCACGTTTCAAGAAAGATGTGGAGAAATTGGAGAAGGTCCAGAGAAGAGCAACAAAAATGATGAAAGGTCTAGAAAGCATGAGCTATGAGGGAAGACTGAAAGAATTGGGCTTGTTTAGTTTAGGAAAGAGCAGACTGAGAGGAGAGCAGTTTTCTAGTATCTAAAAGGGTTTTACATGGAGGAGGGAGAAAAATTGTTCTCCTTGGCCTCTGAGGATAGGACAAGAAGCAAGGGGCTTAAACTGCAGCAAGGGAAGTTTAGGTTGGACATTAGGAAAATCTTCCTAACTGTCAGGATGGTGAAACACTGGAATAAGTTGCCTAGGGAGGTTGTGGAATCTCCATCTCTGGAGATATTTAAGAGCAAGTTAGATAGACATCTGTCAGGGATGGTTGACTCTAGATGGTACTTGGTCCTGCCATGAGGGCAGGGGACTGGACTCGATGACCTCTCGAGGTCCCTTCCAGTTCTAGTGTTCTGTGATTCTATGAGAAGAGAAAAACAATAGCGGGGAGGAGAACATAAGAAGAGCGGTAAGACAGGGTTGCCTTCAAAACAAGGCCCAGGGTAGCGCAGTCTGAAAGGGCCTACACACAGCGATGCGTCTCCAGGGCAAAGTTCCATGTCAGTGGTGAATTTTGGGTGCTCCCAGTCATCTTCTTCGATGCCAGTGAATTTTCCCCCAACAAAGTCCTCCAGCGCCCTCTTCTGCCACTCTGCAAAGTCACAGAAAACAATAACCTCCCGATAGTAACAGCCTCGTTCCTGATCCCCAGGGTATGTCTACCCTGCAGAGCTTTTCCAGAAAAACGGCCGTTTTATCGGAAAAACAATACTGACATCCACACTGGGATTGCATTCTTTCGGCAGAAAGTTGAAAGAACAGAGGGCTTTTCCGATGGCAGTAAACCTCATTCTATGAGGAAGAAGCCTTTTTCCGAAAAAGCTTTTTCGGAAAAAGGGGTGTGTGGATGCGGAAAAGAGTGTTTTTTCGAAAGAAGAGGCCTCCAGGAAAAAGCACAGGTGCCCTGGTGGCCACTCCACCCACAGTAATCACAACTGAACTGCAAGAGAGCATCCAATCAATGTGGACGCTGTCTTTTGAAAAAGCAGATCGCTTTTTCATTGCACTTTTCCTGTGTAGATGCTCTCTTTTGAAAGAAGTTTTTCCATAAAATCTCATCCAGAAAAGCTTCTTCCGAAAGAAGCCTGCAGTCTAGATGTAGCCCCAGTAAGCACAGCTCGGGATAGCTGGGATACATGGACCAGCCCTGGTTTGTCCTTTCTCGGATGATTCCTTCCTGGCACCATGCTCCGCCTCCTCCTGACTCCTATCCCAGGGCTTCCCCAGTCAGCTGCTCGGTCCCTGCCAGGCTCCAGTCGGGGTCCCTCTCCCTGGAGTTCCAGACACACCCATGCTGTCGCTCTCCCGTCTCTGCTCCCCCACAACCTCCAATAGCACTTCCTCCTCCTGGAGCAAACGGCCCTTTCCCCCCACAGGAAAACGATTTTCTCAACACCCTGCAGTTGGAACTGCTAGTGAGGGGCCAACCCACCTAATGTACCTCCTGCGCTGCTCCCTGCCCCACAGCACCCCCTAGGGCCTCACCTGGGTCAGCACTGCCTATAAAGAGACAGCTCCCCCTACTGAAACATCAGTCTACTCCCCTGCCCCACAGCACCCCTAGTGCCACAACTGGGTCAGCATTGCCTATAAAGGAACAGGCAACCTTCTGAACCATCAGTTTATTCCCTACCCCACAACGCCCCCTAGTGACTCCACCTGGGTCAGCATTGCCTATAAATGGACAGCGCCCCCTACTGAACCATCAGTCTACTCCCCGCTGCACAGCATCCCCTGGTGCTGCACTAGGGTTAGCACTGACTTCCAAGGGACAGCACCCCCTGCTGAGCAACCACTGCCCAGCACGTACGTTTTGGCTCCACATTTCGGTTCCTGCTTTCAACCAGACCAAACCCCGCTCGGGCTGAGCTCCCCACCACTGCTGTTAACCCCACTCACTGTGTGTCTCGCAGGTGCAGGCCCAGGTCATGTGAGGCCCAAGAGACGACGTATGAAGAGCTGAGCAATTCCAGCAGCCCGCTTGGGGGGGTGTCCCCTGCAGACAAGAGCTTCCAGGCCCTGGGAGTTCCAGCGGCAGCTGCTGATGTGCTCGTCCTGCCCATAAACCCCTGGGGAATCCTGGGACTAAACTGCCTCTCCGCAGCCTCTCAGCTCATTAAAGCACATTCGGTCTGCAGACACAACCTGCGTGTGATTGGTGCATTTACTGCTCCTGAACAACGGGGCTTGAGCGTGAATATGTGTGTGCGCTGGGGGCTGGGCGGTCGGTGTTGGGATCGCAGGACACAGAGGGAGGCGAGTGGTGCTCTGGGGTTTCAGCAGACAGTTGACAAAGTCCAGAGAACACATTCCCTCTCCTCCCCCTCCCCGCCCCCTGAGTCAGAAATAGAACCCAGGAGTCCTGACTCCTAGCCTGCCCTGCTCCAACCCCTAGACCCCACTTCCCTCCCCAAACTGGGGACAGAACCCCAGAGTCCTGAGTCCCCACCCCCTCCCCCCACTCTAACCCCTGGACCTCACTCCCCATCTTTGTTGGTGCTCAGTGGCCAGTGAGCAGAGCCGTGCACACCCAGAGGGTCGAGAAAACTGGTTTATTGATGACGCTTGCAGGCTGTTATATGACACAAGCCGCAGGGACAGGTTTCTGCCCAGCCAGCTGTCCCCCCACACGCTGGGGCTGGATAGCATGACCAGATGTCCCGGTTTTACAGGGACAGCTCCAACGTTCCCCCTAATCATCTTCAACCTTGTGTGGATTTTTTTTCTCCATCCATGTGCAGAATATAATTGTCCTGTGCACCAAGGCACATGAGAATGTGCACCACCAATAGAAAAGCAAAACCTAGCTGTGGGTGTGTGGCTAATCAGCTGGGCAGTATTTGAATTTCTCCTGGGCGGCCGCACAAACACCCAGCTTACAGGAAACACTGGAAAGTCCCAATAATTGGGACTTTGTCTTACAGAGGCACCTAGTACCCCCTTTACTCCCCTGTTCTGATGTTTCCCATTTGCTGTCTGGTCACCCAAGGGCCAGGGTGGAGTGTGACAGACCGGGCCGGATCTGGGCACCGCTGAGGGTGTCCACTCAGGGCAAATTGCTCAAAACAAGGGCTCTTTACAGCCCCATACTGGAGACCTTCCCAAACAGGTCACAAACCGGTCACACCGAGCAAAACCCCTCAGACACCCCAGCTCTCCCTGTGCCACAATCAGCCCTGGGCCTAACACACAGGTGAGGGGTTATAGAAACCAATCCCACCAACCCCGAACGGATCTTTCCGGTCCCAAAGAACCAGCCACAAATCAGTTTACACTTTGGATCTTACCCACAAGATCACACTAGGGTAATCCTTTAGAATCTAAAATCTAAAGATTTATTACTAAAAGAAAGAAAAGCATGAGAGTGAGGTTGTTAAGGAGAATACATTACATGCATCGAATCACCCAGATCTCGATTCAGGCTCTTAGCAGAGATGTTATAAACTGCTAGCTTAAAAGTCCCTGGTGTACATCCTATGTCAGGATGGGCCCATGATTCTTCCCGGCTCGCTGTTCCTCGCAAGGCTGCATCTGGAATCAGTAGCAGAATTGAAGGCAAGATGGAATCTGCCTCATGGCAGTTTATATCCACCCCTGGTATCTTCCAAGCTGGAGCAGGTCACATGGCCCAGTGACCTATCCTTGTGTCCCAAGTCAGCAGTCACAATATTGGCTGGTTTCCAGGTCCTAGACACATTGCTCAGGTGTGTATTGGCCTCTCTGAGAGCCTTGTTCCTGGAGCCTTGCTAATTATCACTAACTGAACATTCCTGGCCCATCGCTCTGTCTCAGACAGAGAATTTTCCAGCATCAACACAGAGTACATAATTATAACTCCACATACAGATATTATACAAGTACATGAATAACACACATAAAATCAGTAGAACACAAGCTTTCATTCGACATCTCACATGGCCCCCTTTGTACAGACTTTGGGGCAACCCCCCCCATTGGGTGCAGCAGTGACCCGTCTGATCCCCTTACAATCCAGTAACGTGACAGGGAGGCTTCAATATATGGAGACAGGTGCAAGGGGACATGGGATTGGATCAGAGCCCAGGAGCACTCCTTGAAACAGAAAGGCCCTGACCCATTTCCCACCCCCATATGTCCCTGCCGACAGAGGCATGTAAATTAGACTATCCGACATAGTCAGTGAAGCGGGGGATTTAAATATCCCCCGCTTCATTAAAATAAAAATGGCCACCGCGCTGTGCCGGCTCAGCTGATTGTCAGTACAACGCGTTAGTCAAGGCGCAGATTGGTTGACAGGGAAAGCCGTTGTCGACCGATCCCTTATGCCTCGTGAAAGGAGGTTTACAGGATCAGTTGACAACAGCGTTCCCTGTGGTCCAGCTGTGGGGCCTCACCCCAGAAGTGGCTGCATTTCAGCCAGTGGAGCTTTTCCACAGCATCGGGAAGCCTTTGGCCCCGACCCTGGACTGCCTCCAGCCCTGCCCCCGCAGCCCTCCCCTACGTGTCCAACTCTCAGCAAGGTCACTGCTCAAAGGATCAGTACACCGGGGGCTGTTCGTCTCTGCATCGGAGCCATTGGTTGGCTCCAGAGTTCCCTGTGTGCTGAACCACAAAAGCCACAGAGCCGCAACGGGACTGGAGAGAGGGACAGGTGAGTTGGTGCTGCCGAGGGGTTTCCCTGCTGTGAAACGGTGAGAGAGGGAACGATGCAGCATAGAGGGCTGGAAATGGGTTCTCCCTTGGGAATCACCCATCTACTAGAGCATTTCTCAGATCCCACATCAAGAGCTGGGGCTGGAACCCAGGAGTCCAGGTGCCTAGCCCCCCTGCTCTAACCATTAGACCCCACTCCGCTCCCCAAACTGGGATTAGAACCCAGAAGTCTTGGCTCCCCACCGCCCCTGCTCTATCCACTAGACCTCGCTCCCTTCCCAATGCTGGGGTTAGAACCCAGGAGTCCTGGCTCCCCCCCCCAACCACTAGACCCCACTTCCCTCTTTGCTGGCGCTCAGTGGCCAGCAAGGGAGAGCCGTATGCTCCAGGGCACCCAAGAAAATCGTCGGTTTATTGACCACAGGCCAAAGTAGGATACAATCTGCAGGGACAGGTTCCTGGCAGGCCAGACCTCCCTGCACATGACAATCCCCCCCCACACATTCCGGAAAGGAGGTTGGAGGAGGCTTCTTTGCACCCCACTATACAGCAATAGGGGCTGAATCAGAGCCCGTGCTCCCCGGAAGGGAAAGACCCCATGTGCCAATTCCTGCCCCACCCCATTGACCCATCCAGCCCCCCACCTTGAGCCTGGATTCTGCATTTGCCGCTGCTCTCGGGAGAGGCTTTTCCAAGGAGAGTTTGATGCTCTGAACCTGCCACTCTAATTCTGACTCCCAGCCCCCCCACCCTGCTCTAACCCACTAGATCCCACTCCCCTCCCAGAACTAAGGCCATATCCCAGGAGATCTGGCTCCCAACCCTTTCCGCCCCGCCACACACACACACACACTCAAAACCAATAGATTCCACTCCCTTCCAGGGCTAAGGGGAGATCCCAGGACCCCCTCCCCCCATGACTTCTCTAGATCCTCTGCCCATCATCACAGACCTTACAGCTTCCTCCCCAGGTCTGGACCAGCTGTTTGGTGCTTCCCCCCACCCCATCCCATTCCCTCTGCTTCGCCCGCTGTCTCTGGTCTCTGCTGGGTTCCGGTTTGTATAGCCACTGTCTGAGGTGAGCATCAGCCAGACTCCAAGCCTCTACCCCCAACTCCAGGAGGGGAGTGGGGTCTAGTGGTTAGAGCAGGGGGGAGCTAGGAGCCAGAACTCCTCGTTTTAATCCCTAGCTCGGGGAGGGGAGGGGAGTCTAGTGGTTAGAGCAGGGGGGAGCTAGGAGCCAGAACTCCTCGTTTTAATCCCTAGCTCAGGGAGGGGAGAGGAGTCTAGTGGTCAGCGCAGCGTGGGGAGCTGGGTCCCAGAGCGGGGAGCTGTAGCAGGAAAAGCACTCTCACCCACAGAGGGGTGAAGGACATTCCCTGCTGAGCTCAGCAAATGACTCATCTCACCAGGGTAACTGACCTGTGGGGCTGTATTTGCTCAAGGGGAGCAAGGACAGCACAAGAAACTACCTGCCCCCATCTATCGGTGGAGGGCTTGGATCAGATCGGGTCTGGGAAAAGCTACAGAAGACAGGCCCCATATCCCGCTCCTTGTAACTCCCTCGGGGGGTTTCCCTTCCAGCCACCGCCATGCTGGGACTCCTCCCCGTACTCCCCTGCCTGCTCCTCCTCTCCCTGCCGGGCCCCAGCACCGGCTCTGATGACGACGGCACCGTGGTGCTCACAACCAGCGGCCCCATCCGGGGCACGCGCCTCCCGGCCGGCTCTGGCACAGTCACGGCCTTCCTGGGGGTGCCTTACGCCCAGCCCCCCGTGGGGGCCTTGCGCTTCCAGAAGCCGCTTCCCCACCAGCCCTGGAGCGATGTCCTGGAGGCCACCAGCTTCGGCCACGCCTGCCCCCAGATTTCATTTTCAGGTAGCCCTGAAGCTTCCATCTGGACGCCCAAAACGCCGCAGTCCGAGGACTGTCTCTTCCTCAACGTGTGGGTGCCCCACCCCCGGCCCCCAGAGCCGGTCCCCCTCCTCGTCTGGATCCACGGCGGGGGGTTCATAACAGGTGCTGCCTGCCTCAACATCTATAATGGCCGCTTCCTCGCCGCCACGGAGAAAGTGATCGTGGCCTCCATGAACTACCGGCTGGGGGCGCTGGGCTTCCTGCATCTGCCCCCTGCCGCACCGGGCAACGCTGGCCTGTGGGACCAGCGCCTGGCGCTGCGCTGGCTGCGGGACAACGCGGCCGCCTTCGGCGGGGACCCGGCCCGCGTGACGCTTTTCGGCCACAGCGCCGGGGCCTCCTCCGTCGGCTTCCACCTCCTCTCCCCGGGGAGCCGGCCCCTGTTCACGCACGCTGTACTTCAGAGTGGAGCCGCGACCGCCCCCTGGGCGTGGATCTCTCTCCAAAAGGCCCAGGAGAAAGGCCGGAGGCTGGGCCGGCTGCTGGGCTGCCCCGAAAGCAACTACACCGCCCTGGTGGGCTGCCTGCAGGGGAAGGAACCCGGAGAGTTCTTCGAACACGACCCCTTCGTCATACGCAAGGAACTGTTCTCTAAGGCCTTTGTGCCGACACCAGATGGGGATTTCCTCCCTGACGTACCTGCCAGGCTGCTGAGGGCTGACCACGGCCAGCCTCTGCCCATCCTGACCGGCGTCACTGCCAACGAAGGCACCTTCCTGTTAAAATTCAGCCCTCTTAACTTCAGCCTGGCAAACACCAGCGCCATCGGCTGGGAACACCTGCTGCAGATGGTGAGGCTGTTGGCACCAGGGGCCCCGGAAGAGGCCATCCGGGCTGTGGCACAGCGGTACAGTCAGGAGCGGCAGGATGACACCCGGTACTTATGGGCCATGGGTCACACCACTGGGGACCACAGCTTTGTGTGCCCGGCAGCTGAGGTGGCCGGGCGAGAGGCGGATGCCGGCTGGCCTGTGTACGTCTACTACTTCACCCACCGCAATCACGTCTTGCCTATGCCGGAGTGGATGGGGGTGCCCCATGGCGCTGAGGTGCCGTACCTCTTTGGGACCCTGGCATCCATGCGAGGAGCCAACTACACGCTCCCGGAGGCCGAGGCGGTGCTGAGCCGGAGGCTGATGCGGTACTGGGCAGAGTTTGCCAGGAGTGGGTAAGGGAATCCCCCAGAATCCAATAGCCCTGGTGCTCAAACTATGAGGGTACATTTACACTGCAGCACTATTTTGAACTAACTAGTGCTATTCTGACATAACTTAGGGTATGTCTACATTAGCCTCCTAGTTCGGACTAGGGAGGCTAATGTAGGCATTCGAACTTGCAAATCAAGCCCGGGATTTAAATATCCCGGGCTTCATTTGCATGTTCCCGGGTGCCGCCATTTTTAAATGCCCCGTAGTCCGGCTACACGCGGCAGGGACCAGGTAGTTCGAATTAAAGCTTCTAATTTGAACTACCGGTATTCCTCCTGCAAGGATGGTAATGGCTATCCTTCCTACGGGCAGCCTGTCCTGCAAGTGCAACAGGCAAATGGCAGCAGTCTGTGGCTTCAATTCCTTTTAGACCATTAGAAAGAAGTGGCCATCTTTAGTTAAGGAAGCATGTGGCTTTCTCCGTTTGGAAGAACAAGAGACAGTGGACATCTTAACTGAGGCTTCAGCCTCCTACCCACCCCAGACTCTCTATCTGGGCCCCCATGTTTCCCCTCCCCCCACACCCACCACAGTGTCCTTCCCTCTCCCTCCCCCTTGCCCCCCAACCCCTCGTCTATATTGCTCTCCTGCCCACACAGCCCGTTCCCATGTCTGAGCCAAATGACAAGCCATCTTCCCCGAGGGAAGCATGTGGCGTCAGTCGCAGAGAGAAAAAGGGCACCCTGAGTATTAGTCCGTTTGAGAAGAAGGGCAGGGGGCTGCCAGCTGACGCCAGGGCGGCCATTTTGGAAGAGGGCAGCGCTTTGCAGGTTGGCTCCCGATGACCCCTGCACCTGGGCCAGTGCTCTCTTCCAGGGGTCGTGTTTGCTTTCCCCTCAGGAGCCCCACAGGGCCAGGGAGCGCCGAGGAGCAATGGCCCCGCTACAAATCCACGGAGCAGAACTTCCTGCGCATCAGCACAGAGCCGCCCCAGGTGGAGGGGACGTCTCCCGCCCGGCTCTGCAGCTTCTTGAAGTCGCTTCTCAAAGAGAAGCCCAGCCCAACAGGTGAGCATCAGTCGGGGAAGCAGATTACGGCACTAAAGGGGAAAGGACTCATGACACATTCCCCGTCCTCCCTGGGCCAGCCAGTCCACCCATCCTGGGGCCAGGTTAGAGTTGGTGCCCCCTAGAGGGTATATTTGCCACATGCTATTCCCTGCACACCTCAGCCAGGTAGTCTCCTAGATCCGTGGATGGATTACAGCCTTGTGTCCCATTTCCCCCTTTTCAAGTGAACATGGGATCCTCTGGCCTCGTACAGGGGTAGACAATTGTGGGGAGCGCTCCCATTCCTTGAGGTCTCCAGAATCCATGTGCTGTGGGTCGGTACTAGATTCAAGCCCAGTTTGTGGCTGTTTGGGACTTTTCTGTGGGACAATGACATCTGCATTTCCTTCCCCAGCTGAGACCCATGGAACTGCAGAACCCTCAAAAGAGAAGGAGCATGAGGAGGAGAAGGAGAACTGAGCCCAGTGGAGGAAGCCAGGTCCTGCAGCATCAAATTCCAGATGTCTTCTATCAGCTGAGCAAGGAGAATAATTCCCCCAGCTGGGAGTCAGTAACTGGCTGCTGTAGTAACTCCATCTGGCCTCTAGATGGAGACATCATCCTAGTCACTTAGCAGTGACTGCCTCGCCAGACATGTTTCCTTGCAGTATGTCCTTCAACCATTAGATGTCACTGGGGTAGCAAATGGTTTCAACCAAGGTGGTGTCCCTGGTAAACAAGGGAGACCATGCTGGAATGGGAGCTGTGTAGAGGCCTGTTTGGGTCAGTCGCTGCTTTCTTTAATAAACACCTTCTATTGTTATTATTATTTATTATGTGCATTACAACGTGAGATCAGGACCCCACCGTGGTAGGCTCTGTAGGTACATACTAACAGATATTCCCTGGCTCTACAGGCTACCAAAGGAAATAGACAAAGAAAGGATCATTATCCCCATTGCACAGATAGGGAAACCGAGGCACAGAGGGATGACATGACTTGCCCAAAGTCACACAGTGAACCTGTCACCAAACTGCCAGCCGATATTTTGCCCAGTGGGAGGAGAGTCAGCAAGGGAGCAGGAGGCTGTTTTGGAAAGGGATTTCAAACACTGACCAGCTAGACACAGAAAAGGCAACAACAGAGCAAACCAAACACTACCACTGTGGGGAAACCTGAGAGATGGCCTCTCAGGGAAGGAAAGAGGATTCAAACACAGGAGTCCTTACTCCCAGCCCCTTCTGCTCTCACCCATTAGGCCCCCACTCTTCTTCCAGAGCTGGGGATACAACCCAGGAGTTCTGGCTCCTGCTCCCCTCTTCCCCATCTAGAATTCACACCCCTGCCAGAACTGGGGACAGAACCCAGCTCCCAGCCCTCCTGCTGCTGCAGCTGACAGCACTGCTCCCCAAGGGCCACAGTGGGGGCAGGCTCCCCAACTGCACATGGGTTTGTCAATTACAGGAAATTATGGAATTTTTCCTGCAAAATTTGCAAAATTGTAACTTCAGTGGAGGAAGAGGAGACAGGGGAAGTTTGGGAGGAAGAAGAGGAAAACAGGGGGGGTTGGGGAAAAGGAGGAGGAAGGGAAAACGAAGAAGGAGGAGAGGAAGGGTGGGTGAAGAAAAGCAGAGCTGGAGGCGGGGAAGGAGAGAGAAGGAACAGGAATGCTGGAAGAGAGGAGCTGAAGGACGCAAGAAAGACCAGGAGGAAGGGGGAAAGAGCTTGAGGATGAGGAAAAGGAGGGTTGAAGAGAGACGGGAAGGAGGTGGAAGGAGCATTAAAAATGGGGAGAGAGGGATGGGTGAAGGGAAGAAAGGAGAGCTAGAGAGCCACGGGAGGGGGGAGGGACAGAGACCGAGACACAGGTGGGAGGGTGAGGAGAGCCAGTGGGACCCAATCATTGCAGAAAGTGTTGTGGGGGCAGCAGTATGTGACACTGATCAGGGACCAGCCCTCACCAGCTGGGACTCACAAGGCAGCCAGAGGCATCCGTGGGCTCCAACGCACACCCCTGAGGGACTACAGGGGGGTTGGGGACTGACTGGCATTACCCTGACCAGCTATGCAGGGAGCCTGGCTGGAGGGATAGAGCAGAGCCATTTCAACGTAGCTCCCCACACAGAGACCAGTCACTTCCCAGCAGGATCAGTCCCCAGGGCTGCATTCAGAGGGGGACTGGAAGCCGGGACTCCTGGGTTCTCTCCCTGCCTCTGGAAGGGGAGAGGGGGTCTAATGAACAGAGCCAGGGATGGGTTTGATGTAGTCAGGGTCTATATTTTACATATTCTCTCCAGCACTGTGGCCCCTACACTGACCTAGGGCATCTGGGGCAGCACTGTCAGCGATGCCTCTGATCATCCCCATCTCAGTGTCACACTGCAGCTGGGCCTGACCTGCGGGGGGGGGGGGGAACACCCTACTGAGCCCCCTCCCCCGTCCCTGTGGCACAGCGCCCCCTAGAGCCACACTGGGGCAAGCCGTGACTGCCAGGGGAGAGCGCCCCCTACTGAGTCCCCACCCCAGTTGCTGCAGCACGGTGCCCTGTAGCATTGCCCCGGGGGGTTGGCACTGTCTCAATAGCCGGTAAACAGGAGGGAGGCAATCTCCAATCTCCCTCCTGCACTGATCAAGCCGAACTCATTCCTTGGGAGAACAAAGTGTTTCTCCTTGTGGAGGCCGGTTCACTGGGATCCGTCCCGCCTCCGCATAGGGTATTTATAGCTTCTTGACTTCCAAGAGCCCAAGGCCAGAAGGAGTCATGGGGATCATAGGCTGATCTCTGGTGGTCCCAAAACGTCATTCTCCGTGCCAGTCTCAGAGGGTGAAGTTATGGGTCAGAAACGTATTTCCTGACGGATGAAATTTGGTTTACCAACAAGGGGCAAGCCCTTGATTCCTAGGGCTCCCTGCTCTAACCATTACACTCCCTTCTCCTCCCATTGCTGGGGACAGACCCTAGGGCTATGTCTACATTGGCGGGTTCTTGCGCAAGAACCCGCCCACACAGCCATGTGCTTTTGCTCAAGAACATCCATGGCAGTGTGGACACTCTCTTGCACAAGAAAGCTCTAATGGCCATTTTAGCCATAGGGCATTCTTGCCCAAGAAACCCCTGCCGTGCGTCCACACTGCCCCCTTGCACAAGAGCTCTTGCGCAACAGGCTTACACTTGTTAGAAACGAGCATAGCTCTTGCACAAGAATCCCTCTCTTACCACACTTTACTGTAAATCTTCTTGCGCAAGAGCAGGTGGGCAGTGTGGACAAACAGCCGTTCTTGCACAAGAACCCGCTAGTGTAGACATAGCCTAGGAGTCCTAGCTCCCAGCTCCACCACCGTTAATCACTAGACTCCGCTCCCCTCCCAGGCCTGGGGATAGAACCCAGGAATCCTAGTTCCCAACCTGGAACCTTGCTAGACTCCACTCCACTCTCAAACTTGGGAAGAAAGCCCAGGAGTTCTGACTCCCAGCCCCCCAGCTGACGGCATCGCTGGAGCAGAGGTTGGCTCAGGGCAGTGGCTGTTCTCTGTGTGGGTGCCAGCCACAGTCCAGTGAGTGCCTTGCTGTCCTCCACCCACCCCAGGGTGTGATCCGCAGGAGCTGGCTCTCAGGGCATTGTGACAGGATAAAGCCAGCCCCAAACCACCCTGCCATCAGCCAGGAGCCTCTGAAGTACCTGCTGCTAGACACTGTCAGAAGACCGGACTCTGGAGGAGATGGACCACTGGTCTGACACAACATGGCCACACTCATAGTCATGCTCCAGTGATGCTAAGCCTCTGTTTGCCAGAAGCTGGAAATGGGTGACAGGAATGGGATGGCTTAATGATGCCCTGTTCTGTTCGTTCTCTCTGGGACACCTGGCACTGGCCCCTGTCGGCCGACAGGACACTGGGCTAGATGGAGCTTATGTGATTACTCAATGCTTAATCAAGCGCTCTGCTTTCTTCAGGGCCCCAGAGGGCTGCTCAACCCACTACCCTGTGTGTGTCCCGCTGGGCCTCTCTGTCCGGGAAGCCCAGCCCTCAGCAACACAGCCCCCCCCCCCGATCTGGGCCAATCCGTGTCACCCCTTTCCATGCCTGCTGCAGGCGGGGCAGTGTCCCTTTCACCCCACCTGGGGCGGGGCGGGGCGGGAGCTCAACTCCGGCTCACGGCTACTGTCTCCGCGCCTCCCCCTTGCAGGCAGCCAGATCGCGCCGCTGACGCCGGGCTGCCTCCAGAAGTGCGGCCCGGCTGCGGCAGTCGAGTCCGGCGCCCACTTCTGCAACGAATGGGGGGCTGGCTCCGGCCCACGGCGCCCCCCCGGGGAAGGGATGGGGACACGACCTAGCAAACCAGGCGCTCCCGCCCCCCTGCTGCAACTTCCAGCTCCCTTCTTCCCCCGGCAGGGCCAGCGCAGCCCAGCCCAGAGTCCTGGGGGGGGGGGGGGGATTCATTTCTATCCCTCCTGAGCCAGGAAACCCCCAGGGCCCAGCCACGTGGCAGGGGACACACACAGGGTGGTGGGTGGGAGAATGCTTTCTCAGCTGGGTATGCCCCACGTGGCGGGGGGGGGTTGGATTTGGTACCTTCCACAACGGGGGGGGTATGAAAGTGGTATCTTCCAGTGGGGGAGAGCATGAAATTGGTAGGCTCCAAAAAAGGGCGATACCAATTTGGTACGTGCCACAAAGGGGTGGGAATAAAGGTGGTACATTCCGCAAAGGGGGAGGCATGAGATTGGCACGGTCCACAAAGGGGAGGGGGCGCGATGTGGGCATGTGCCGCGAAGCGGTGCGTATGGATTGGGTACGTCCCACAAGGGAGGGCATGAAATTGGTACATTCCACAAAGGGGGGGGAGAGATAAATGTGGTACGTGCCACAAAGGGGTGCATATGAATTTGGTACATTCCACACACGCGCGGGGGGCGGGGCGGGGTGGGGGTATGAAATTAGAACGGTCCACACAGCGGTG
The DNA here is from genome assembly GCA_019425775.1 of Rafetus swinhoei. NCBI lineage: Eukaryota > Metazoa > Chordata > Testudines > Trionychidae > Rafetus > Rafetus swinhoei. Next base: position 17,280,251 of record CM033444.1, on the reverse strand, counting down.
GGTGAAGTCGGCATATTGGTATGATCCACGAAGGGGGTTGAAGTTTGGTACCGTGCACAAACGAGAACGTGGTACATTCCACAAGCGGATGGATTTGGTACAGTCCACAAAAGGGGGGAAGGGGATGGATTTCATACGTTCCAACAGCGAATGAACTTGGTACATTCCACAGCGGGGATTTGGAACGCTCCACTAGCAAGCGAGAGGCTAATTTCCGGTCCGGACAGATCCTTTTCCTGCCTCACGTCATCCTCTGGAAGCTGGTGGTGGCGTCACTTCCGGTGAGGGACAAACCTGTGAAATCTCAGCGCAGGTACTTCCGCCTTTGGACGGAAGCCCGCCGCCACTTCCCCACCATTTCCGGCTCGTTTCCGGGGCGGCCGCAGCCTCTAGTGTCGTCACTTCCGGGCGGAGGCGCGTCTGAGTCGAGGACTTTCTGTGTGACCCACCGTAATTATCCCCACCCCTCCCCCACGGCGAGGGGAGAGACCCCCCCCACTGCCCCTCCCCCACAGTCCCTCCCAGGTCCCAGGAGAAACCCCCCCCGCACACAGAGGAGCTAGAGATCCTTGCCCCCCAGCCAGACCCTTCCCCGCCTCACATTAATGGGAGCTCCCTCCCCAAAGCAATCCCAGCAGAGACTCACCTGCCCCCAGTGGGCATCACGGATTCGTTGCTGCCAAGGCAAAGTCACCCCTCCCCGCCCCAGCTCCTCCTTTCACTTTTCACACAGCCCCAGAAACAGCTGTAAGGATTCACTCCCCCCAACCACCTCCCCCTTCCCGCGCCCTTCCCCAATTGCAGTGTCTGAGCGATAACATCCCCCTAGAGCAGGGGTGGGCAATAATTTTTGGTGTGGGGGGGGCACTGCAAGATTTTGGAAAGTGGTCGAGGGCTGCACTCTTCCAGGATATTAATGGAGGTTGGGTGCAGAGGGGAGCTTGGAGTAAGGGATTAGGGTGCAGGAGGGAGACTGGAGTTTGGGAGGGAGTTGGGATGAAGCAGGCGGTTGTGACCTAGGGCAAGGGACTGGAGTGCAGGGGTTTGGGACCTATGGTAGGAGGGGATTGTGATTTGGGGCAGGAGATTGGGGTGCCAGATCTGGGAGGGGGTGTGGGTGCAAGAGGGGGACAGAGGGTTTGAGTATGTTGAGTGGGGGGCAGAGAGTTAGGGCTGGGGTGCCAGAAGCAGGCTGTGGCCTAGAGACTAACTTGTCAGCTGCCAAACTAGCCTGCCTGCCTGGCCATGTGCTTCCTGAATAAAAAACAGGACTATGTAGCACTTTAAAGACTAACAAGATGGTTTATTAGGTGATGAGCTTTCGTGGGCCAGACCCACTTCCTCAGATCAAATATTGGAAGAAAATTGTCACAACCATATATACCAAAGGATACAATTAAAAAAAATGAACAGCCCAGAAGAGGGGGCATGGTTCTTCTTGGCTGCCTGTTATTCCAACAAGCAGCTCCCATTGGCCAGTTTCAGCCACAAACCAGCCAATGGGAATGTGATGGGGGCGGCTCCTAAAACTCCTCCCCCTCCCTCCCCCACCTTCCAGTTTCAAAACAAAAACAGAGTGTGCTAGCCGCATTTCTGCCCGGGCTGCTGGGCAAGCAGGGGAGCCTGCCTGAGGTTCCCTGCTGCCTCTGCAGGCTGGATCCGCTGGCTTCGTGGGCCATATTTTGCCCAGACCTGCTCTAGGGGGCACCAACTCTAACCTGGCCGCAGGATGAGGGGACTGGCTGGCCCAGGGAGGACGGGGAATGTGTTACAACTCCTTTCCCCTTTAGTGCCGTAATCCGCTTCCCCTACTGATGCTCACCTGTTGGGCTGGGATTCTCTCTGAAAAGCGACACCAAGAAGCCGCAGTGCCGGGCAGGCGACGTCCCCTTCACCTGGGGCGGCTCCGTGCTGATGGGCATGAAGTTCTGCTCCATGGATTTGTAGAGGGGCCACTGCTCCTCGTTGCTCCCTGGCCCTGTGGGGCTCCTGAGCGGAAAGTAAACACATCCCCTGGAAGCGAGCACTGGACCCAGGCAGGGATGGGAATGTGCACGGCCCAGACACAGGGGTCATTGGGAGCCAACCTGCAAAGCGTTGCCCCCCTCCAAAATGCCTGCCCTGGTGTCAGCTGGCTGCCCTCTGCCGTTCTTCTCAAACAGACTAATACTCAGTGTGCCCATGTTCTCTAGGCGACTGACGCCATATGCTGCCCTCAGGGAAGTCGGTTTGTCATTTGGCTCTCAGACATGGGACCGGGCCTTGTTGGCAGGAAAGCAATATGGGGGGGAAGGCAGGGAGAGGGAAGGACACTGGTGGTGGGGGAAACATGGGGCCCCCAAGAGAGAATCAGAGAGGCAGGTTCAGAGCATCAAACCCTCCTTGGAAAAGCCTCTCCCAAGAGCAGCAGCAAATACAGAATCCAGGCAAAGGTGGGGGGCTGGCTAGGTCAGTAGGGTGGGGTAGGATATGAGACATGGGGTCTTTCCCTTCTGTGGAACACGGGCTCTGATTCAGCCCCAATTGCTGTATAGTGGGGTGCAAAGAAGCCTCCTCCAACCTCCTTTCCGGAATGTGTGGGGGGATTGTCATGTGCAGGGAGGTCTGGCCCGCCAGGAACCTGTCCCTGCAGCTTGTATCCTACTTTGGCCTGTGGTCAATAAACCAACAATTTTCTTGGGTGCCCTGGAGCATACGGCTCTCCCTTGATGGCCACTGAGCAAAGAGGAGAGTGGGGTCTAGTGGTGGGAAGGGGGGGCTGGGAGCCAGGACTCCTGGGTAATAACCCCAGCTCTGGGAGGAGAGGGGGGTCTAGTGGATAGAGCAGGGGGCATTGGGAGCCTGGACTCCTGGGTTCCAGCCCCAGCTCTTGATGTGGGATCTGAGAAATGCTCTAGTCTAGTAGATGGGTGATTCCCAGGGGAGACCCCATTTCCAGCCCTCAATGCTGAATCATCCCCTCTCCCCTCGTTTCACCAGCAGGGGGACCGCTTGGCTGCACAAGCTCACCTGTCCCTCTCCCCAGTTCAGCTGCGGCTCTGTGGCTTTCATGGTTCAGGGGATGCCGGAGCCAACCAATGGCTCTGATGCAGAGACGAACAGCCCCCGGTGTATTGATCCTTTGAGCAGCTTGCTGAGAGCTGGACACGTAGGGGAGAGGTGCGGGGGCAAGCTGGAGGGAGTCCAGGGCCAGGGCCAAAGGCTTCCCGATGCCACGGAAAGGCTCCGCTGGCTGAAATGCAGCCACTTCTGGGGTGAGGCAGCAGACAACATCCACCCAGCAAGGCTGCAACGCCCATTGCTCCCTGTATGTCAAGATGCAGCTGACTCTGGGGTGGGGCCCCACAGCCGCTGAACACAGAGAACAACCCCGTCATGACTTCTGAGTCAGGGGAGTGCCTGGGAGCGACGACAACTAGATTTGCCTCACTGGGGTTGGGCAGGAGGGGCGGGTGGCAGGCTTCATTGGGAAGACCATGGTGGAAAAAGTTTGGCAGAACGGCTGCCCCACCGGCAGCTGGAGTGAAGGATCAACTCCCTGCGCCCAAAGCTGGGGGACGGGAGGATGGGACAGAGTGTGCTTGAAAGGCTTCAGCCAAGGTCTGTGTCACTAGTGCACATGTGAGCTGATGGCCCAGTAAACCCTGCTTGGAAATGTCCCTCATGTGAGCAACGGCAAATACAGAATCCAGGACCCTGGGGGTGGGGAATGGGTCAGGGCCTTTCTGTTCCAGTGGGTGCTCCTGGGCTCTGATCCAATCCCATGTCCCCTTGCGCCTGTCTCCATATATTGAAGTCTCCCCTGCCCCCAGCCCTTGGGTGACCAGACAACAAATGCAAAACATCAGAACAGGGGGGTGAAGGGGTTACTAGGTGCCTCTGTAAAACAAAGTCCCAATTATTGGGACTTTCCAGTGTTCCCTGTAAGCTGGGTGTTTGTGCGGCCGCCCAGGAGAAATTCAAATACTGCCCAGCTGATTAGCAGCATGCCCATGGACAGGTTTTGTTTTTCTATCGATGGAGCACATTATCACGTGCCTTTGTGCACATGACAAATTTATTCTGCACATGGATGGACAAAAAAATCCACACAAGCGTGAAAAAGGAACCTGTCCCTGCGGCTTGTGTCATATAACGGCCTGCGAGCATCATCAATAAACCCGTTTTCTGGACTCTCTGGATGTGCACGGCTCTGCTCACTGGCCACTGAGCACCAACAAAGATGAGGAGTGAGGTCCAGGGGTTAAAGTGGGGGGAAGGGTGGGGACTCAGGACTCTGGGGTTCTGTGCCCAGCTTGGGAAGGGGAGTGGGGTCTAGGGGTTGGAGCAGGGCAGGCTGGGAGTCAGGACTCCACGGTTCTATTTCCGACTCAGGGGGCGGGGAGGGGGAGGAGAGGGAATGTGTGTCTCTGGACTTCATCAACTGTCTGCTGAAACCCCAGAGCACCACTCACCTCCCCCTGTGATCTCTGTGTCCTGCGATCCCAACACCGACGCCCAGCCCCCAGCACGCACACATGTTCACACTCAAGCCCCGTTGTTCGGGGGCAGTAAATGCACAAACCACACGCAGGTCGTGTCTAGAGACCGAATGTGCTTTAATGTGCCAGGAGACTGCGGAGAGGCAGTTTAGTCTTGGGATTCCGGAGGGGTTTATGGGCAGGACACATCAGTATGGGCTGCTGGCACTCACAGGGCCTCGATGCTCTTGTTTGTAGGGCTCCGCCCCCCAAGCGAGCATCTGGACTTGCTCAGCTCTTCGTATGTCATCTCCTGTGCCTCAGATGTCCTGGGCCTGCACCTGCGAGACGCACAGCGAGTGGGGTTAACAGCAGTGGTGGGGAGCTCAACCCGAGCGGGGTTTGGTCTGGTTGAAAGCAGGAACCGAAATGTGGAGCCAAAACGTACGTGCTGGGCAGTGGGAGCTCAGCAGGGGGCGCTGTCCCTTGGAAGTCAGTGCTAACCCTAGTGCAGCACCAGGGGATGCTGTGCAGCGGGGAGTAGACTGATGGTTCAGTAGGGGGCGCTGTCCATTTATAGGCAATGCTGACCCAGGTGGAGTCACTAGGGGGCGTTGTGGGGCAGGGAGCAGGCCAGGAGGTCTACTAGGGGGTCCTGGCCCTTCACAAGCAGTTCCAACTGCAATGCTGCCTAGTAGGAGTAGGTCAGCGGTTCTCAGGACAAAGTTTTTGGGGGCAGGGGCCTCAGAGTGTGGCCATCAGCTCTTGCTGGTGGCTGCTGTCAAGTGGAAAGCATATAAATGTGCACACCCACACCCACACAAACACACATCCAGATCGTTATCATTTATTTATGGCTAGCTAGCAAGCCTGTTGGGAAAAGTGGTTGTCACAAAATGTACCAAACACACTTTCCGGCAGACTTATTCAGCCCTGGCAAGCTTGGGGACAAATTCAGCCCTGAATGGACACGGGAGTGGGAGTGGGAGCAGGAAAAGGGGATAAGGGATTTGTGTGCAGCCATCTTAGGTTTGTCAGTAGCAGAGCAAGAGTCAGGCTAAGTCTGTGGGCTGACAGCGCGAAAACTGTAAGAAGCGCTACCTTCGCCTCTCACCTCCATACGAAGATAAGGATGGAATGCTGACTCCAGTGAGAACCTTGAGATAAGGTAGCATCTGGGAGGAACTGAGAGATAATTGTTAGCCATTGTTGTATGTAACGGGAAAGCATCTATACTGCTGCTTTTACTGTTTGTATTTAAACAATAAATATCCTGAGGTGGATGATTTACAGTGGCGTAGTGAGGAGGGGCAGGGGGTGGGGCCCCAGGCGCCACGCTGGGGGGGGCAATTTAGTCCCCCTCCGCTCCCCTTGTCATCCCTCAGCTTGCCTGCTCTTTCTCCGCCCGCCGCCGCCAGCTGGAGCCATCTCCTCCCTGCCTCTCCATCCCCAACCCGACCCTCATCTATCTCCGCTGGTGGGTCAGTGCGTTCGGGACCCGGCCCCAAACTGGAGGGGGTTGGGGAAGATGCGGCACAAGGCATGGCGGATGAGGGAGGGGCGCAAATTTTTCCTGTGTCCCCAGGCACATCACACCCTTGCTACGCCTCTGTCAATAGCTCTCCTTTCTTCTCTTCACCCATCCCTCTCTCGCCATCTTTCATGCTCCTTCCACTCCTTTCCCTCCCTCCGGTCTCTCTCCAATCCTTCTTCTCAAGCTCTTTTCCCCCTTCCTCCTGTTCATTCTTGCGTCCTTCAGTTCCTCTACTCTAGCATTCCTATTCCTCCTTCCCCTCCTCCAGCTCTGCTTTTCTTCACCCACCCTTCCTCTCCTCCTTCTCTGTTTCCCTTCCTCCTTTTTCTCAGCCCCCTCTTTTTTCCTCTTCCTCCTCCCAAACTTCCCCCATCTACTGAAGCTACAACTTGCAATGTGCCCGCATTCCATAATTTCCTGTAATTGGCAAACCCATGCACAGTTGGCTAGCTCATCCACACTGTGACTCCTATGTTTCAATCTTCTCTCCTTCCCTGAGAGGCCATCTCTCAGTTTCCCCCAAAGTGGCAGTGTTTGGTTTGCTTTGTATTTGCCTTTTCTGTGTCTAGCTCAAGGGTGGGCAATAATTTGTGGCTGGGGTCCACTTCAAAAATTTGTCTCAGAAGGGGCAGGGCCACGCCTCCACGGCTGCGGGACCCACTTGTGCCCGTTTTTCACAATTAAAGCAATACCGTCCCAGCAACATTGGGTGCTGCCTTTCTACATTGCAATGGCTGCGAATCAAAACAATATAAAATACTTGGAAGGCAGCTATGCTCACCACTGTACCACCAATCCACTTGTAGTCCACATGCTGCAGAATTCGTGGGGGATGGCCCATGTCTGCTCTAAGGCCCAATGGAGGCAAGAGGGTGCCCGTGTATTTTGGGGTAACAGCATAGCTTCTCGGCCATTTGGCTAAGATCAGCAGTAGCGAGGTGGGGGTAGCGGCTGTCCTGCACACTCTGTGACATGAAGAGCCGGGCAGGAGAGGTGTCCTGGTGCCTTTTGAGTGGGAGAGCATAGCTTCTCAGCCATTTGGCTAAGCTCAAGAGCAGCGCAGGGGGAGTCAGGGAAGTGGCCACCACACGCTGTGCGTGGCCCAGGGACCCAGCCCAAGAGCGGTGCTCGTGCCTCTTTGCCGTAAAGCATTGCTTCTCGGATGTTCACCTAAGATCAAGTGTTTTGTGCCTCTCTGTGAGGATGAAAAGCGGTGAGAGGCAGCCTGCAGCTGCAGGACCCACCTGTGCCAGTTTTTCAGAGTTAAAGGAGGACCTCATGGGCAAGATCACACCCTGCCTTCCCACATTGCATTGGCTGGGAATCAAACCCAGCTCAACTGCTTGAAAGGCAACTATGCTCACCACTATATCTGATTTTACACTCTGGTAGAATTGGTGGGGGATGGCCCACATCTGTGCTGAGGCCTGCTGGAGGTGAGATGTATGTTTTGGGGTAAAAGCATAGATTCTCGGCCATTTGGCTAAGATCAGCAGCAGTGAGGTGGGGGTAGCAGCTGCCCTGCGCTCTCCATGACATGAAGAGCCAGGTGGGAAAGGAGTCCTGGTGCCTTTTGAGTGAGAGAGCATAGCTTCTCAGCCGTTTGGCTAAGCTCGAAAATGGCTCGGGCAGAGGGAGGGAAGTGGCCGCCACACGCTGTGTGTGGCCTGGGGACCCAGTCCAAGAGCGGTGCTCGTGCTTCTTTGCCATAAAGCGTTGCTTCTTGTCCATTCACCTAAGATCGAGAGTTTTGTCCCTCTTGGCCAGTGGTTCCCAAACTTTTCAGCATCACGCCCCCCTTTCTGATTTTTGAAAAACCCTCACGCCCCCCCTTCCCCCCAAAAAAACTTGTTGAGCAAAAAAAAAGGAAATGGGCAGGGCAGCAAAGCTTGATGGGGGGAGCTGGGTGACCTCACGCCCCCCCTGGTATTTCTTCACACACACCCCGGGGGGCACGCCCCCCCAGTTTGGGAACCCATGCTCTTGGCAAAGATGAAAAGCATCTGTGGGACCCACCGGCGCCCGTTTTTCAGAGTTAAAGCAAAACCTCCCTGGCAACATCAGATCCTGTCACCCCACATTGCATTGGCTAGGAATCAAACCCAGGTCAACTGCTTGGAAGGCAGCTATGCTCACCACTATACCACCAATGCACTTGTCTGTTACTGGTAGCAGAATTGGTGGGGGATGGCCCACGTCTGCTCTGAGGCCCACTGGAGGTGAGATGTGTGTTTTGGGGTAAAAGTATAGCTTCTCAGCCCTTTGGCTAAGATCAGCAGCAGCAAGGTGGCAGTAGCAGCTGCCCTGCGCTCTCTGTGACATGAAGACCTGGGTAGGAGAGAAAAATTGGCTGCCCCACCTTTTGTCCCAGTAGCAACCAGGCATCCAACCGCAGCCTCTTCAGGGCTGGCACTGGTGTCACTTGAGAGCAGGGAGGCGAGGTGGGCTCCATTCGTTCAGTGAGTCCTGGGTTGTCTTGCTTGGGAGAGGGGTCTAATGGACCGGGCCGGCAATGTCTTGTATTTATTCCCAGTCTATATTGTACATGTTCTTTCCAGTGCTGTGGCCCCTACTGTCCTAGAAGGGAGAATGCCTTTTACTGAGCCCCATCCCAGCCCCTGCAGCACTGCGCCCCCTAGTGCCACACTGAGGCCTGTGCTGACTGCCAGGGGAGAGCGCCCCCTACTGAGTCCCCACCCTAGTCACTCCAGCACCGTGCCCTGTAGCATCGCCCAGGGGCTGGCACTGTCCCACTAGCTGGTAAATAGGAGAGACACAATCTCCAATCTCCCTCCTGCACAGATCAAGCTGAGCTCATTCCTTGGGAGAACAAAGTGTTTGTCCTTCTGGAGGCTGGTTCACTGAGATCCATCCTGCCTCCTCACAGGATATTTATAGCTTCTTGGCCTCCTAAAGCCCAAGGCCAGAAGTCATCATGGGGTTTGGCTGGGAAGCTCTCAAGCGCTGGTTCTTCAGTTGCCCCTCCACTGTCATGCTGCTTCTGCCCTCTGCCTTGGAGTTGCCTCCCTGGGAGCCTCCTACTTGCTGTGCAGGCTGTGGGAGGAAGAAGAGGGGGGGTGTTGATGTCAGGGTGTCCCTCCTCCCCCAACTCCTGTACCCGATATCCACTCAGCGAGAAGGGGATGGAGGGAGCTTGGCAATGCAAATCTCTGTCACTCTCACACACTGTGTGCGTCTCTGACATTCTCACAAACACACACTGTCCTTCTCTCTCCTCTCCTGACCCAAGACGTACATGGGGGGTTTGTCAGTACTTTTACTGCTTGCAAAGTGGGTTATTTTTAGTTTTTGATTGGTCTGTGCACTTCATCATTTTCATTTCTCTCTTACGCTTATATATAATTCTTTGAGGAGTGAGTTCTAAAATGCCAAACCTGTCATATCGTGTCTGGAGTAATTATCCCTATGGCATTTGTGCTCCTGAAGGTGGCTGGCATGTCCCTGCAGCCCCTGAGAAAGGCAGAGCGGCCGGGGGGGGGGGGGGGGGGGAAGTCTCCTATGCTGTTCTTGCCTGTGGACAGCACTCCTGCAATTCCCTCTGATCAATAATGGAGAACAGTGGCCAGTAGGGGTATGTCTACATTGCATTCCTCCTTCGAGAGAGGAATGCAAATGCAGACAAACGAAATTGCAAATTAAGTGCAGATTCGAATTTCCTGTCCTTCATTTACATAATCACAGCCAGCCGCTTTTCTGAAATACCGTATTTTGAGAAAAAAAATGGGGTTATTTCAAAAAGAAACCCTTCCTTCAAAATAACCCTTACTCCTTAAAAAAATTAGGTTTAAGGGTTATTTTGAAGGAAGGGTTTATTTTCAAAATAACCCCCATGTGGACTGTGGGGTTTTTCCCTGAAATATGGTATTTTGGAAAAGCAGCTGGCCCCAATTATGTGAATGAAGCACAAGAAATTCAAGTCCATGCTTCATTTGCAATTTCATTCTTCTCTCAAAGGAGAATGCAATGTAGACATGCTCAGCCAGGGCCCCAGAAAGCCTGCCTTGCTGCAGGTGATCCATCCCTAAAGGATGCAGTGGGAGGGACTTGAACTTGAACCCACAGCTTTACCCCTTCCCCAGGCAAATGCCCACTTCTCTAGGCTACTCCACATGCTCCCCTGTCTAGCTTGCTCCCTAGGGCAGTGGGTGTTGGTTGCCCAGCTGCTGCCTGGGTGGGTGGGTGGTCTGACCCCCAGGTCACTCTAGGGCCCACCCCACTGCCATGCCTTCAGAGGGTCCCTTAATGCTGCCATCCTAATGTGGAAGCCAGGTCCATCCCTGGTGTGGTCCATGTTGGCTGTCCAACTGCTTCCAGGGTGGGTAGAGCTTGAACCTGTCATCCTATGCTTCTTGACCAAGTGTTAGATCCCCTAAGCCACTCAAGATCCCACCCCACTCCTTTTCCCTGGCATCCCTTATCCTGCCTTCCTAATGTGAGCGCCAGTTCCATCCCTGGGGCAGCCTGTGTTGGATGTTCAAATGCTCCCAGAGTAGGCAGGACTTGAACCACCACCCTACTGCTGCCCAGGTGAAGGCCTTGTCCCCCTCAAGAACCCACCTCACCACCCTAGCTTCAGAGGGCCCTTATCCTGTGTTGGCTGTCTGGTCAATCCCAGGGTGGGGGCAGCTCCTTGTAACACCCTTTTAGGTACTTTAAAGCTGCTATCCTGTCCCCTCTCAGTCTTCTCTTTTCCAAACCAAACAGGCCCAATTCTTTCAGTCTTCCCTCATAGCTCATGTTCTCTAGACCTTTCATCATTCTTGTTGCTCTTCTCTGGACCCTCTCCAATTTCTCCACATCTTCCTTAAAGAGGGGTGCCCAGAACTGGACACAACACTCCAGCTGAGGCCTAATCCGTGCGGAGTAGAGCGGAAGAATGACTTCTCGGGTCTTGCTCACCACACTCCTGTGAATAGAATCATGTTTGTTTGCTGGTTTTTTTTTTGTTTGTTTTTCTGGCAACAGCATCACACTGTTGACCCATATTTAGCTTGTGGTCCACTACGACCCCTAGATCCCTTTCCACGGTACTCCCTCCTGGACAGTCGCTTCCCCTTCTGTATGTGTATGTCGGGGAGAAAGCCCAGGAGTTCTGACTCCCAGCCCTCCAGCTGAAGGCATCGCTGGAGGAGACGCGGGGGGAGGTTGCCTCAGGGCAGCGGTTGTTCTTTGTGTGGGCGCCTGCCTGGTCAACAGCCAAAGTCCAGTGAGTACCTTGCTGTCCTTCACCCACCCTGGGGTGTGATCTGTGGGGGTTGGCCCTCAGGGCATTGTGGCAGGATAAAGCCAGCCCCAAGCCACCCTGCCGTGAGCCAGGAGAGTGCATCTGAGAAGTCTCCACTCCCCTGACCCAGCATCTGCCTTGACACAGAGGAGCCCAGCATGGCCCAGGCTCTGTTCCTCCCAGCCTCTGTGCTGCTCTGCCTCATGCTAGGGGGTAAGTTCCATCTCGGGCTGCAGGGGGTGGGGGGAGGCAGAGCTGGAGCCACACCTGCTGTGGGGGACACCTCTTTCCTCCTATAACCAGAGGTAGAACCAGAGATGAGTCCTGGCTCCCAGCTCACCCTGCTCTGCAGAGTCTGCACTCAGTGAAGTGACCCAGCTAGTTCAGTGGATAGAGCATGAGACTCTGCAGGCTTCTTCCGGAAGAAGCTTTTCCGGAAGAGATCTTCCAAAAAAAACTTCTTCCGAAAGAGAGCGTCCACACTGCAAAAGCACGTTGAAAAAGCGGTCTGCTTTTTCGAAAGAAAGCGTCCACACTGATTGGACGCTATCTCGCATGTAAGTTGTGATTACTCTGGACGGAGTGGCTACCAGGGCACCTGTGTTTTTTCCTGGAGGCCTCTTCTTTCGAAAGAACTCCCTCTTCTGCGTCCACACGCCTTTTTCCGAAAAAGCTTTTTTGCCAAAAGGCTTCTTCCTCGTAGAAAGAGGTTTACCACTGTCGGAAAAAAACCCTCCGTTCTTTCGACTTTCTGTCAAAATAGCAATAGCAGTGGGGACGTAAATGTAGTTTTTCCAGAAAAATGCTGCAATGTAGACATACCCTTAATCTCTGGCATGTGGGGTTGAGCACCATATGGTGGGGGAGGAGGGAGCTTGATGGCTACAGCACTGCCATGTGGGCAGTCCAAATTGAGATCCTTACTCTGCCTGATTCAGAAAAGAGGTTTTCAAGTACCTGAAAAGGTGTTACAAGCCAGGGTATGTCTACACTGCATAGTTTTTTCGGAAAAACTGCCATCTTCTGGAAAAAAACTTCAGTTACATCCACACTGCAATCGTGTTCTTTCGGGAAAAAATTGAAAGAACAGATGGGTTTTTCCGACAGTGGTAAACCTTTTTCTACGAGGAAGAAGCCTTCTTCCGAAAAAGCTTTTTCAGAGCTCTTTCGGAAAAAAGGCGTGTGTGGACAGGGAAGAGGTTTTTTTTTTTTCAAAAGAAGAGTCCTCCAGGAAAAAGCACAGGTGCCCTAGTGGCCACCCTGTCCATGGTAATCACAACTTACATGCGAGAGAGCGTCCAATCAGCGTGGATGCCATCTTTCGAAAAAGCAGATCGCTTTTTGAATGCGCTTTGGCAATGAGGACGCTCTCTTTCAGAAGAAGTTTTTCTGGAAGATCTCTCCCAGAAAAGCTTCTTCCAAAAGAAGCCTGCAGTCTAGACAGAGCCTGCCACGGGAGAAAAATTGTTCTCCTCGGCTCTGAGGACAGGACAAGAAGCAATGGGCTTAAACTGCGGCAAGGGAGGTTTAAGTTGGACATTAGGAAAAACTTCCTAACTGTCAGGGTGGTGAAACACTGGAATAAATTGCCCAGGGAGGTTGTGGAATCTCCATCCCTGGAGACATTGAAAAGCAGGATAGACAAAAAACTGGTCAGGGATGGTCTAGATCAGGGGTGGGGAACCTCAGGCCAGGGGGCTGAATGTGGCCCCCTGCATCTGGGGCTCCCCACAGCATAGGGGAGGCCTGTGCTAGGGCTCCAGCTGCACAGGGGAATGGTGGGGGAGCTGGAGCCCACAGAATCTACTAACCCAGGCCCCCCTGCGCTCTGGGTTGAGGGGAATCTTTCTGCTTCTCAGTCCGACCATGCCAGTGCAGGTTCCTTGCTTGTTTGTTTCTCACTTGTATGCGGCCCCTAATGGATTTTTCTCTGGGCCAGCAGCCCCCGACCCTTAAGAGATTCCCCAGCCCGGTCTAGACGGTGCTTGGTCCTGCTGTGAGGGCAGGGGACTGGACTTGACGACCTTTCGAGGCCCCCTTCCGGTTCTAGGATTCTATGAACCCCACTCCCCTCCCAGAACCAGAACAGAACCCAGGAGTCCTGCCTCCCTGCTGTGACCAGTAGACCCCACTCCCTCCCCAAGAGGCCGAGGTTGCAGGCCGGTGATGGACGCACTCCCTTGGGAAGGGGGGTGGGTTGGGTGGCCCCAGCCTGACGGGGATTCTCTCGTGTCCCTCCGCAGCCGACGCCCTGAACTGCCGGGTCTGCAGCACCATTCACCCAAAGATGCCCTGCATGCCCGAGAAACTGAGTTGCAATGCCCTCTTTCCCAAGGAAGTCTGCCTGGCCATCATCGTCTCCTACGGTAAGGACTGGGGTGGGTCTGGCTGCCCTTGTCTCCGTTCTCCCTCAGTGGCTCTGCTCCACAGGCAAGGTTCCCCCCCTCCCTACACACACACACTTCCATCTAAAACTCTTACTCCCGCCACACACACACACACACACACACACACACTTCACATCCCACACCTTGTCTCCCATCGGAGCTGAGGTAGTTAGCCCTGCCCCCTGTGTTGGCCACACTCACTCCCAGACGGTAACCACACCCCTTTCCTCGTTAGGGTATTCTTGGGCCTCTTATTTCCCACTGCTGGCCCATCTCTGAGTTGGCCCCGTCCCCCCTCTGCTGGCCACACCCACCTAGAGGCAGTGGACCACATACCAGCGTCCTTGCAAGACATGGCTTGCACCGTAGCCCAGGACATCGTTTTAAACTACGCCCCACCTCCACACCCTCCCCTGGCTTTTCTTTATAAGACCCTCTTAGCGCCACTTCCTTTGCCCCCAGCCAATCAGCACCTCTGTTTTTCCATGCCCCCTATGGGGCGCCACGATGTTTTGCTCCCTGTCCTCCCAACAACCTCTCCTCCCCCACACACACCCTACCACACCCTGATCCTGCCCCACTCTCCACAAATGAGGGGGGAGCCAACCCCTGAAGCCCACATGCTGTTCATCCTCCTAAGGCTGGGGAGTGACTTGTCATGGGTCCCCAATCTGGTTCTCTTGGGGCACGTCTACACTACAGCGTTATTTTGAAATAGTGCATGCTATTTCAAAATCATCAGGTGAGCATCCACACAGCAAGACCGTTATTTCAAAATTATTCTGATTTCAAAATAATAAACCCTTATTGCATGAGGAATAATGCTTCTTTCAAAATAGCACTAGTGTGGACACTCCACTACTGCTCTTTCGAAATAACTACTCCCCAGCACCATTCAGAGTAATTACTCCCCAGTGCTTCCTAGGGCTCTAAATTGAGGTAGCGCATTGACATTAGGGGAATCTGCCTCCAACTAATTTCGAGGCTTCCCTGTAGTGTGGATGCTCTATTTCAAAATAGTTATTTCGGGAGTTAGTATTGCAAAAATAACTTATTTTGAAATACCTATGTAGTGTAGACATACCCTTAGGTTATGTCTACACTGGCGGCTTCTTGCGCAAGGGTTCTTGTGCAAGAAGTCTTGCACAAGAAAACGTCCACACTGCCATGTGCGAGCTGTGCGTTTGTGCAAGAGCATCCATGGCCGTGTGGACGCTCTTTTGCGCAAGAAAGTTCTAATGGCCATTTTAGCCATAGGGCTTTCTTGCACAAGAAATTCCTGCCGAGCGTCCACGCTGCCCTCTTGAGCAAGACTCCTGCGCAAGAGGGCTTACACCTGTTAAAAAAGAGTGTAGCTCTTCCGCAAGAAGCCCTCTCTTGCCACACCGTACTGTAAATTTCCTTGTGCAAGAGCGAGCGGGCGGGCAGTGTGGACGCTCTGCAGATTCTTGCACAAGAACGGCCATACTTGCGCAAGAAGCCGGGAGTGTAGACATAGCCTTAGGGTATGTCTACACTGCAGAGTTTTTCCGGAAAAACATCCATTTTTCTAGAAAAACTACACTTACGTCCACACTGCAATTGTGTTCTTTCAACAGTAAGTCAAAAGAACAGAGGGATTTTTCTGACAGTGGTAAACCTCTTTCTACGAGGAAGAAGCCTTTTTCCAAAAGGGAAAAAGGTGTGTGTGGACGGGGAAGAAAGTTTTTTTTTTCCAAAGAAGAGGCCTCCAGGAAAAAGCACAGGTGCCCTGGTGGTCACTCTGTCCATAGTAATCACAACTTAAATGTGAGATAGCGTCTAATCAATGTGGACCAGGGGCGGCCCGTGAGCCTAGGCAAACTAGGCAGTTGCCTAGGGTGCCACCGGCCCAGGTGCCCAATGATGATGTCACTGGGCGCCGGGGCGCCCCGTGATTACGTCACGGCCATTGACGGCCATGCAGGCGGGGGCGCCGATCGCACCTTCCACCTGGAGTGCCAGCTGCCGCAGCCGGCCTCGGGCCGCTCCTGATGTGGACGCTATCTTTTGAAAAACCAGATCGTTTTTTCATTGCGCTTTGGCTGCGTAGATGCTCTCTTTCAAAAGTTTTTCCAGAAGATCTGTTCCAGAAAAGCTGCTTCCAAAAGAAGCCTGCAGTCTAGACATAGCCTCAGACATGCTCCTGGGGTACTCCATCTCCTACATTCATGCTGGCAGAGGGGACCGTGCGGGCCCTGCGCCTAAGCCCAGAAACTGGTGTTTCTGACCTACCGAGGCCCTTGGACACACAGACACATTCCCCCATAGTACACTCCTGGACGGGACAGCTACGGTTTCTCTCTCTCTCTCTCTCTCTCTCTCTCTCTCTCACACACACACACACACACACACACACACACACATATACATACAAACACACATACACACACATTTTAAGCTCAGAAGGGGACATGTTTTCATCTAGGGCTGCCAGATGCTTTAACCATAAATACTGACTGCCTCCCCCCCCAAAAAAAAGCACCGGGGAAAAAGTTCTGTTGAGAAAAAAAGGGGGAGACCAACATTGTTGAGGGAAAAAAAAAGGACCCCGAGAGTTATTAAGCAAAAAGACATAAAAAAAACCCAGCATGGCCCCTTTAAGAAATGTCTTTGAGGCTTTTTGACCCTAACAGTCTGCCAGCGGTCGTGCACCATCTTGTCGGCCTGCTCCAGGCCAGACAGCTCCCCTGCGAAACCAGGTAAGTACCCAGGATTTTTGCCTCCAGGCAGGGAAAAAATCAGAAAATACCAGACATTTTAGGTTTTCGGTATTTTCTGAATTTTTTTACCGGACAGGAGGCAAAAACACCGGACTGCCCAGGTCAATGCCAGACACCTGGCAACCCTAATTTCATCTAAGCTGGCACCTATATAAGGTTGGCAGACGTCCTTTCTTAAAGCATTTTGAGAGATCATACCAATCTTCATTTTGAAGCTTTTTTTTTTTTTTGTATCTTTTTAAATGTTCGCCGCAGTACAAAATTCCAGGGTTTCAACATTTTTTTTCAATGTTGTATCAGTTTCGATTTTTAGATTTGCAGGAAATGGTGCGGACGGGTGTCAGGCAATCAGGGAGAGGGGGGTAGACAATAATGATTTCCTGACAGCAGATGTTGAGATTTGAAAAGCTAAACCCATTAAACACAAATTATCCATATCACATATCGAACAATTCAGTGGCAATAGCCTTGAAACAGGCTCTGATAAGTTCACAAGCAGCATTTTTCTGACGTGGCATTGTCGGCAGATTTCAGTGATGGAAATGTATTTTGCTGCCTTATTTGCGTGTGGTGAAATGGACATTTACCCACAAAATTGGAGGCTTTCCAGACCTATCCATAACCCAACTGCGCCTCTCCGCTGCAGGTGGCGAGGTGGAGAAGAAGATGCTGGGCTGCATCCAGGCGAATCACAAGAAGTGCGGCCTGACATGGGAGGACCCAAGGACAAAGCGCAAAATCGAGTACAAGTGCTGCTCCAGCACTGACTACTGCAACGAATAGGGGGCTGGCTCCAGCCGCGGCACCCCCTGGATGAGGTGCAGGGCACGACTGTGCGAACCAGGTGCTCACGCCCCCTCCTGTAACTTCCAGCTCCCTCCTCCTGTGGCAGGGTCAATACAGCCTAGTCCAGAGCCCTGGTGTCTTGGGAGATTCATTTCTATCCGTCCTGAGCTCAGAAACCCACACGGCAGGGGACACACAGGGTGGTGGGTGGGAGAATGCTTGCTCTGCTTCAGGGGTCCCCAACCTGGCGTATGCGTACCCCCAAGGGGTACGAGAAGCTTGTCAAGGGGGTACAGGGAATATTTGGTAAATAATTAGATTATCCTAATTGAAATATTCCCAAAGTAGTAGTGTGAGTGAAAAAAGTTGTGGATTCTAGAGTCTAGAATGTATTGCCTTTCATATTGAATAGGGGGGACGGGAAGGTTTACTAAAAGCCAAAGAGGTACGGGGACCGAAAAAGGTTGGGAACCCCTGCTCTACTTGGTACGCCCCCCATGGAGGGGGGATATGCATTTGGTACCTTCCACAATGGGGTGGGTATGAATGTGGTACCTTTTGTAATATAACAGGTGGTCTGGGCACTGCTGAAAGGGGCAAATCAGGGCAAATTGCTTAGAACCAGGGCTACTTACAGCCCAAGACTGGGATCCTCCACTATAAGGCACCAACCAGTCATACAGAGCCCTTCAGCTACCACTCTGGCCAGCTAGGAGTTGCAGAAGCAAATCCCTCTGTTCTTCCCATTTTTTGATCTGGAGTTCAAGGCTGGCAGCGCTCTCCTTCGCTGCTTGTGTAACCTCGGGGGGGCTAGACGTCACTGCCCGTCTCCAGTGTCTACAAAAAAACCAGCTCCCATAGAAAGTAGCTGGAGACCCAGAGTTCAGTCTGTCAGGAATTTCAGCAAGGGATGGCCCCGTGTCAAGCCTCCCCACATTCTAGTCCCAAAAGAAACTAAAGAAATTAATTTAATTAAACAACTTTATAAAATCTCACGATGAAGGAACAAATAATAATCTAAGTTTTACAACAGAACCCACAGACATCGGCTTCACTGTTACAACCAACATCAAGAGAAAACCAAAAGTAAAATGTCCTGATCCAAAGCTCAGTTGACCTGGTTCTGCGGATCCAAGCATGACTACACCACTGTAATATAAACAGGTGGTCTGGGGGCACCACTGAGAGGGTCAAATCAGGGTGAGTTGTTTCGAACCAGGGCTATTACAGCCCAAGACTGGGGTCCTCTTCTATAAGGCACCAAACCAGTAGCTGGCATTCTGGCCAGCAAGAAGTTCCACAAGCAAACCCCTTCGACACTCCAGCTTTACCTGTGCCACAACCAGCACCGCACCTTACACAGATGAGCGGTTATAGAAACCAGACTCACCAACTCCAAACCGGTTCTCCCAGTCCTCGGGCATAGCGAAGGGGGGGGGCAGTTGCTCCTGGGTGCCACATTAAGGGGGCACAAATTTAGTCCCCCTCCACTCCCCCTGTCATCCCTCGGCTCGCCTGCTCCTCCTCCACCCACTGCCATCGGCTGGAGCCTCCTCCCCGCCTCTCTGCCCCCAGCCCCACCCTCCTCCATCTCCGTCCACGGGTTAGTACATGCGGGGGCACGGCCCCAAACTGGAGAGGGTTGGGGAAGACGTGGTATAAGCTCCCGCCACTTCTCCCAGGGTCGGGCTCAGCCATGCGCCAGGTTTGGGGCCCCGCCACCCAGCGGCGACGGGGAGCAGGGAGGGTGCAAATTTTGCTTTTGCCCCCTGGGCACATAACACCCTCGCTACGCCTCCGCCTGTCCCAAAGAACCAGCCACAGTCCCAGGTCAATTTATACCTCAGACCTTACCCAAAAGAGCATGCTGTGCCAATCCTTTAAAACCTAAAATCTAAAGGTTTATTAATAAAAGGAAAAGGTTGGAAGTAGAATTGTTAAAGCCCATTACATACATTAAGCAGCAAATGCTTGCTGCAGGATCTTAGCAGAGATGTAACAAAGTGTCAGATAAATCGCTGGAGTACATCCTATGTTAGGATGCATCAACGCTCCTTCCTGGCTCTCTGTCCATAGCAAAGTTGCTTCTGTAGTCAAGAGCAGGAGTGAAGACAAAGATGGAGGCACCCCCTGGGTACTTGTATAATCTTGTCCATGCGGAGGGGGAAATCCATCGTGCTCCTGAGTACCTCTGAAAACGGAGCTGATCACATGATCACCATGTCCTTTTTAGGCAAGGAGCCATGGGGTATCTTAGGCGAGGGGCCATTGTGTGCTCCTCGGGTGTCAGTTGGCCACCCTTAAGAGCCATTGTCCATGCAACATTCACTGGGTCACTACCCCTCACAATAGGTGGGCAGTGCCGCCTGTTGTCTCCCAGACAGAAAACATGCACAATATAAGCAGGGTGACCATCCATCCCATTTTTACCCTGTCAGTCCCTTATTTAAGACCTCCTCCTCCCGGCCTCCCAACTTTTTAAAAAAAACGGGCACATTGTCCCGTATTTCCCCTGTGGGCGGGGAGGGAGGCAGGGAGCCCACTAGCACTCAGGGCTTCAGCCGCTGAAGCCCCAAGCACTGGCGCCTCCCCTCCCGACTCAGCATGCTGTGGGGGTGAACTTCATCCCTGCAGTGGGGCAGGATGGGTGGGGAGCCGCCAGCACTGCGTCAAGTGCCAGTGGCTGCCCCCCTGCCCTCTGCAGGGCTAAAGCCCGGAGGACTAGCAGCTCCCCCCGCCAGCAGGCCTAAAGCCTCAAGAGCCAGCAAGCCCCCCACCGTGGTGTCCCATATTCCGCATAGGGAAATATGGTCACCCTGAATATAAGCACCGAGCCCATATTCATAACCTCGCACACAGAGATGGTACACGAGCAGCACCGACAAAATCAGCTGAGCACCAGCTTTCATAAGACACCCCACTCGGCCCACCCAGCACAGAGTGAGGGGCAAACACACCAGTGGGCGCAACAATGAACTGCATGTGCCTATTAAAATCCAACAACATGACACATTCCAAGGGGGCGGGGCATGAGATTGGTACATTCCACAAGAGGGGTTATGAATTTGGTACATTCCACAAAGGAGAGGTATGAAATTGGCACGGTCCACAAAGGGGGGGTTGGTGAATTTGGTACATTCCACAAAGGGGGGGGGTATGAAATTGGCAGGGTTCACAAAGGGGTTGGTGAATTTGTTACATTCCACAAAAGGGGGGGTATGAATTTGAAACATTCCACAAAAGGGGGGGTATGAAATTGTCATGGTCCACAAAGGGGGTTGGTGAATTTGGTACATTCCACAAAGGGGGATTGGTGGGGTATGAAATTGGCACCATCCATAAAGGGGTTGGTGAATTTGGCATATGTAGATGGCAAAATCGGTATGCTCCACGAAGGGGGTCAGAGTCGAGTGTCTTTCACAAACAAAACAAAAAACAGGACTATGTAGCACTTTAAAGACTAACAAGATGGTTTATTAGATGATGAGCTTTCCTGGGCCAGACCCACTTCCTCAGATCAAATTGTGGAAGAAAATAGGCACAACCATATATACCAAAGGGATACAATAAAAAAAAAAAGTGAACACATATAAAAGGGACAAATCAAATTTCAGAACAGAGAGGGGATGGGGGGGGAAGGTAAATGTCTGTGAGCTAATGATATTAGAGGTGATAATTGGGGAAGCTATCTTTGTAATGGGTAAGATAATTAGCGTCTTTGTTAAGACCCTGGCGTAAAGTGTCAAATTTAAGCATGAATGACAGTTCAGAGGTTTCTCTTTCAAGTCTGGTGTGAAAATGCCTTTGAAGCAGGATGCAGGTAATCAAGTCGTTGAGACAATGCCCTTTCTTTTTGAAATGGCAAGAAACTGTTTTTTCTTTGTGATACTGTCTGATATCCGTTTTGTGGGCATTGATCCTTTGGCGAAGCGTCTGAGACGTTTGTCCAATTTCTTGCCATTGCAACCAGCCTGGGCATTGTCTCGACGACTTGATTACCTGCATCCTGCTTCAAAGGCATTTTCACACCAGACTTGAAAGAGAAACCTCTGAACTGTCATTCATGCTTAAATTTGAAAGACACTCGACTCTGACGCCCTTCGCGGAGCATACCGATTTTGCCATCTACATATGCCAAATTCACCAGCCCCTTTATGGATGGTGCCAATTTCATACCCCCCCCCCCACCAATCCCCCTTTGTGGAATGTACCAAATTCACCAACCCCCTTTGTGGACCGTGCCAATTTCATACCCCCCCCTTTTGTGGAATGTTCCAAATTCATACCCCCCCTTTTGTGGAATGTACCAAATTCACCAACCCCCTTTGTGGAATGTTCCAAATTCATACCTCCCCCTCCCTTTGTGGAATGTACCAAATTCACCAACCCCCTTTGTGAACCCTGCCAATTTCATACCCCCCCCCCTTCCTTTGTGGAATGTACCAAATTCACCAACCCCCCGCAACCAAAGGAGGGGGGGGGAGCAGAATTTGGTACGCTCCACGACGATCCGAGCCCGGCGTCGTCCTCATTTCCGGTCGGGGCAGACCCGTCTCTTGCCTCCCAACATCAACTTCCGGAGGCGGGTGCCCAACGTCACGTCCGGTGGGGTCAGAACCCTGCGACATGCCAATACAGGCACTTCCGCCCTGGGGCCGGAAGCCCGGCGCCCCTCCTCCCCCGTTTCCGGCGAGTTTCCGGGGGGGCGGCCCGAGTGTCTAGTGTCGTCACTTCCGCTCTGGGCCCGGACCGGGGCAGCCCTGGGCTCCTTTCTCCCCGCCGGGAGGAGGCGGGCGGAGGTGAGTCCGGGGCGGGGAATTTCTGTGTGACCCACCGTAATTATCCCCGCCCCTCCCCCACGCCGGGGGGGAGAGACACCCCCTGTCACGGGAGAGACCCCCCCCGTCCCACTGCCCCTCCCCCCACCGGCGCGCACACAGCCCCGCCCCTCCCTGTGTCCCAGGAGATCCTGCCCCCGCCTCCCATTAATGGGAGCTCCCCTCCCCAGCAATCCCAGCAGAGACTCTCCTGCCCCCACCCCAGCGGGCATCACGGATTTGTTGCTGCCAAAGCAAAGTCACCCCCCTGCCCCCAGCTCCCCTTTCACTTTTCACACAGCCCCACAGACCGGCTGTAAGGATTCACACACACACACCCCGCACCTCCCTCCCCCCGGCCTTGCGCCCTCCCCCCAACAGCAGTGTCGAGCTATAACATCCCCCTAGGGCCAGCGGGGCTCAGCCTGTCCAGAGGATGGTACGCCTTTCGGGAGTCAGATTTGCCCGGCATACCTCCAGGTGTCACCTCACTGAAACGTGCCTGATTTATGGAATCAAACATAAAAATAGAAAAATGTCACAGCCACTTGAACCACAAAACTGCTTCCTGTTTTGTTTTTGCTGTAGAATAAGCTGCAACTGAGATAGTGCTGGTTATTCTCATTCTTATCATACAATTGTAATGTCAATCAAAGGGAACATAAATATTAGGTTTGCATTTCAGTTATAGTCTATAGCGCTGTGTAAACAAGTCCTATGACATTTTAGTTTGTGCTGACTTAGCTAGTGCTTTTTATGGAGCCTGTTGTAAAAATTAGACAAATGTCTAGATGACTTGTACTTCCTGGAAGATCTTTGCATAGTCCTAAGGGTAGCGTATACATGAATGAGAACGACTGGTCTAGGTGTTCTTGTTTCTTTCTGCCAGTATAGTGATTTCACTTAGCTTGCTCGTTCCTCTCCCAGATTCTGCTTATAGCTGCCCTTCAATCACTTGAATGGAAATCAGATTCTTAAAAATAAATAAAAAATCTGTTTTGGTAACACCCGCTTAATTCAAATGCCCAATTAACAGGTAGGAGAGAAGTTCTGTGTTACAAGTTGGTCACTCAGTGTAAATCAGCCATTAATAGACATTCGGGGGGAAATTGGGGTAAAAAAGATCAGGATTTCTAAATAAAGTTACTGTCTTTTACCCTGCTTAACTCTCTTTTGGGGCTGCCTTCATCATAAAGAAGCTGTTTTAAGTAGTGATATAAAAGGTTAACCAGTTACCCGGTAAGCATTTCTTACCAGAATGCTTACCAGGTAGCAATTGGACGGCCAACCGTGCCAGGCTGGAGCAGCCTTGGCTGAAGCCAGTTGGCCATGTGGAGGTGATAAACAGGGCCCCAGCGGCTCCAATTCAACCCAGGTGATCTGGCAGGATCCCGGCCCCCACTGCAACAGGATAGGCAGGTGGGACTCTGTCTGTGGCTGTCCTGGGCTGGCAGATGGTGCCCGCTCTGGGGCAGACCAGGTAGACCGGCAGGACTCTGCCTCAGTGGTGGGGTGGGCAGGCAGGGTCCCAGCCATTCCCACTTGGCCTGGGCGCATGCATGGGAACCTGGCTCCAGCTTCCTGACAGTGCTTAACCATTAACCGTTATAATTTTAGTTGTTTAAATTATTTACAACCCTCGTTTTAACAATGGACAGAAACCTGGTTCATTTTGTCCTTCCCTGGTAGCTTCAGAATCTTTTGCTATATAATGAATTACCTCAGGAGAGGAAGCATAGTCCAGTGGGTAGAGTACTGGACTGAGAATCCGAACTCAGGTAGCCTGCTCCTAGCTTTGCTGTTGACTTTGGACAAGTCACGTTCCCTGGCTGTGCCTCCGTTTCGCCTCCTGTCCTGTCTAGTTAAACTGTAAACTCTTCCAGTCAAGAACTGACTCTTAACGATCTGTTTGTGGGGGGGGCTGATCTCTTGGTGTTACAAGATGAATAAATAAATGCCCTCAGCGGCCTTAATGTAAGCAGGAAATTGTGAGCAGCCTCAGGCAGTGGCCTCTTGTGTGGTTTTTCTCTGTACAATGCTTAAGGCCTTTATTCTTAATAGGCCACCTGACAGGGAAATAATAAGCCTAGCAGGATTTAGACAAAGGGACCTCAAAAAGTCATCCAGTCTGGCTCCCTGTGCTGAGGCAGGACTGAGTAAACCAAGACCATCCTTGCGCAGGGTTTGTCCCGGCAGATCATAAAAGCTTCCAACCATTGAGACTCCACAATCTTTGCTAGAAGCCATTCCAGAACTGAACTGCCCTCCTGCTTAGGTTTTCCTAATATCTAATCCAAATCTCCCTTGAAGCAGAACCCAATGAACTCTTGTCCTTTCTTCAGAGGACAGAGAGAGCAGCTGATCACGTTTATCTTTATAGCAACCCTCAACATATTTGAAAACTATTAGCACATCTCCCTTCTATTTTCTCTCCTCAAGGCTAAACAGACTGAGTATTTTTTTAACCTTTTCTCTCAGGTCAGGTTGTCAGAACCCTTCATCCTTTTAATTGTCCTCTTCTGAACCCTCTTTCAACTAGTGCATGTCCTTCCCAAAATGTGGTGCCCAGAATTATTCCCAGTCCTCCACCTCAGGCCTCAGGAGAGCGGGACAGTCACCTACCACGTCTTACATATGACACTCATGTTAACACAAGTTGAACCTCTCTAAACCGGGGCTCTCTAGACCACAGATGTTCCAGGATGAGAAGGTTAGCAGCTAGGAGCCCTGCAGGCCAGCAGGGCAGTGGGCTGCTGACAGCAAAGCTGCCCGGCATGGGGCAGTGGGGGCAGCAGGGCCAGTGGGGAGGAGGGGGTCATTTCTGGTCCTACTGCCCTTCCTTCATCTAGTAAAATCCCTCAACAGGGACCAAACAGGTCCTGAGGGTGCCGGACCAGGGAGGTTAACCTGTATAATCCAAGAAGCAATGTCTTGGTCTACTCTATAGGCATTGTGGAATAGCGCTTCCAGCATTTCCATGCTGTGCTAGTCAACATAGGGTTGCCAGAGAGGATGGTTTCTCTTCAGTGCCTTTGACAGGCAATTGAGATCCAGCTTTTGTTGTCAGTTGTTGGGTATGTCTGTGTTTTCACTCTGGGCAGGCACACAGCACAGCAGACCTCAATGGAGCTGCCTAAAAAGACCAAAAACTTAGTTTAGTGGCAAAGGCACTCAGCCAGGTTTATTGCCAACAGAGCACGGTGGTAGTGCTCCAGACTACTTCTTCACACAGCACACAGTCAACCTGTGGAACTCCTTGCCTGAGGAGGTTGTGAAGGCTAGGACTATAACAGGGTTTAAAAGAGAACTAGATAAATTCATGGAGGTTAAGCCCATTAATGGCTATTAGCCAGGATGGGTAAGGAATAATATAATATAATAATAATCAGGGCTCGACAATTAGTGTAATCTACTTGCCCGTGGCGAGTAGATTATAAGCTGGCACAGCCGCGCAGTGTGGTCTGCGCATGCACAGCGTGCCGAACCGCGTGGCTGGTGAGCAGGGCTCACCGCCGCTTGGTGAGCCCTGATAATAATATAATAATATATGGAGATATACCATCTCATAGAACTGGAAGGAACCTTGAGAGGTCATCGAGTCCAGTCCCCTGCCCTCACAGCAGGACCAAGTACCATCCCTGAATGGTGTCCCTAGCCTCTGTTTGTCAGAGGGTGGAGATGGATGGCAGGAGAGAGATCACTTGATCATTACCTGTTTTGTTCATTCCCTCTGGGGCACCTGGCATTGGCCACTGTTGGCAGACAGGATACTGGGGTAGATGGACCTTTGGTCTGACCCACTATGGCCGTTCTTATGTTCTGCAGGAACGTTGCTGTATGTCTGTGCTTGTATTACGATCGGTCTTTGTGCTTTATTCCTGATGTTCCCGACAAGGCATCCCATGCATCGCTTTGGTCAAACTATCTTGTGCTAGGCTGGGGCGTCCCTGCGCTAGCCTGCTGGAAGGTGTTTACACATCCAGTGCGTTTTAGCCACGCCGGCAACTCTTGTGCCAAGTTTCTGTCTGGACCGTGAACTTGCCAGCACACATTTGTGTTTTGATTGTGTCTGTCTGTAATCAGAGGATAGCTTTGGCTGACTTTGATACATGCCCCAGGTCTTTCATCAGGCCCGTGCTTCAGGCTCTTTCTTCCCACTCCATTCCCCCACTTTGGGGCTTTTTCTTAGGAGGATATTTACCCATCATCCCGGAAAAGCATAATGCATGAACTGCAAATAACCCAAGAGGCTAAACACTGTTATGGCCACGCCACCTTACATTACCATCCACACATTCATGCCCCATCCGTCCCTTGATCTCAACCAATCCCCTCATACAACTGATAGATTTTCATTTTCAATGGTCTTAGTCCCAAAGGGTGGGCCTGGGAATGGTGAGTCCCATACTTTGATGAACGGGGATAGTTTGAGTTGTTCTGAAATACTGTCGGCATTATTACACTGCGTCCCATCAAGCTATGTCATAGGGCGAATAAAATGGAAATCTGATCTATAGGTTGAACCTCTTTAATCCGGTACTCCATGGTCTGGCTTGATTTGAGTTAGCCGGGTGTCCACTTCTCATGGGTGTGGCCAAGTTTCCCGCAGTCCAATAAAGTTGGTTTACAACCACCAGTCCTGGCTCTCGGTGTTCTGTGCTGTTCTTTAGCTCTGATTTACTCCTAATGTCTTCTAACATCTCAGTAACCAGTGGAAGGGTTGGTAAGGCTGCTAGAAAATATTGACCTCCTATGGCCTGGCAAATTCTCTGGTTTGGCACCGGTCAGGTCCCAAGGGTGCTGGACTAGAGAGATTCAACCTGTAGTGCCATCACAAATGAGGTCTTTGGTAGATAATTTTTTTATAATCAGTTGCTGTACGACACTGCCCATCCATGGGATCATCCTTACCAAATGGCGACAACCAGAAATAAGTTGTGCTGGGCAGGAAACAGGAGCCCGCTAGTTTTTCTGTGCTATTTGTTTGGCCTGAATTATTGTGACCTCACCCTAGAGCTATGATGTCAACAGCGTTCTTGGCGTAACAAGCCATGGTGTGATGCTCTTTAGGTTTGCCTGGCTACATGGCACAGGAGTTGATATGGATCCACCCAGGTGTTTATTGTAAATGCCGTCTTCCAGTCAACCTACTTAATGGACAGCAACTAATTTCTCAAGTATTAGTGTGTCAGGGATGTAATAACGGATCAAGATTGTATTAAATCAGTGGTGGGCAATACATTTTTGCCAGGGGCCACTTTAGAAATTTTTGAAGTGGTCCCGGGCTGCACCGAAGGGGGCCTTAGGCGGAAGGGCAGGGCCAGGATACTTCCCTGCTTCACCATGATTGGTGAGGGGGTTGGGGAGCATGTAAAGTCTCCTCCCCGCCGCAGAGGTTCCCCCTAGGCGCCCATGCCCCTGGCAGTGGGAGGAGACTTCGCATGCTCCCCCTTTTGCCCCCAGACCAATTAGGGCTTGGGGGTTGGGGAGCATGTGAAGTTTCCTCCCACCCTGCCAGGAGGCTGTGGCGCTTCTAAGCACCGCGTGCTCCCTGTAAGGAGGGGGCAGGTGGAGGAAACTGAGTGCTTCCCCCACCTGTAATTGGCCTGGGGGCAGGGGAGCGGCAGGGCCTCTGCAGGCCGGATCAACCCGCTTGGCAGGCCAGATCCAGCCCGTGGAGGCCCTTTTGCCCGCCCCTGTATTAAATCATATGAACCTCACTTAGGATGTAGTGTTATTGACCCCAGATGATGACTGGTACTCATGGGGGACTTGTGTACATAACATGATGTACTGCTGTTTTTGTTATAAAGTGGGGGCAGGGTTAGGTAGGTGGTGTTAGTAAGAAAGTTAAGCAATATCCTGGGGAGGAGGGGGTATGTTCTCTAATGAGTTGGTTATGGTGGTTACTATGAAACCCCCATAAGCAGTATAAATAATATCTGTATTTGTTTGTTTGTTTTCTTTCTTGTCTTCATATTTGTGTGATGCTGTTAGTTAATTTTTACTTGCTGGCTTATCTGTTCAGCCACGTCATGCCTGTTATAAATGCTGTATATTTTTTTCAGTAGGTAGGCCCTTAATATTCTGAATTACAGATGCAGAGACAATTTCCTCTGTCTGGGGGTCAAAATACTTACTGATTTGTTGGCTTCGTATAGCGATATATCCCTGTATAGATATATTGCCCTTCTTCCAGATTGGTCTCCAGATTCAGATAATCTAAAGTGCAACCCCTATCTCTATCTAGATTTTGGAGTCTGGAGTGTGAAAGTGTTTTGCCCAGCTCTTAAGTGTTGTGCACATTCCTGATAAGATGGGGGAGGGATAGCTCAGTGGCTTGAGCATTGGCTTGCTAAACTCAGGGTTGTGAGTTCAGTCCTTGAGGGGGCTATTTAGGGATCTGGGGCAAATCTGTCAGGGATGGTACTTGGTCCTGCAGGGGGCTGGACTCCATGACCTTTCAAGGTCCCGTCCAGTTCTATGAAATAGGTATATCTCCATGCTGATATATCAATTAACAAAGAGTGATACAGCAATAATACAGTTGCTTTGACTCAGTAAAACCATAGGCACATGAACTCACGTGGCTCAGTAAGATTCAGTGTAAAAGGCCCAGCTAGTGATTGCTGGCTGATAGTCTACTATATTTGGGCAATTAAATAGGCAAAGCTGTGCTTGAAAAGTCTGTTATTAATCAAGCACTTCATTTTTCTTTCTTGATGCCTGGGGGTTCCTTCCCAGTGCACTGATATCTTCTAGTGTTTTAGTTCTCTGAGAGGCACCCTTAAACAACTTTAAGTTTTTTCTTGTAGGTTCCTCTTGTTTTCAATAACCCAAATTGTTTGTATTAACTTGTTGTATGAATTTAGGCTCTTGGGCATTTCTCATTACAGGCAGTCCCCGGGTTACGTACAAGATAGGGACTGTAGGTTTGTTCTTAAGTTGAATTTGTATGTAAGTCGGAACTGGTACATATTGTAGGGGAAACTCTAGCCAAACATTTCTCCAGAGCTCAGTTTTATTCTCCCACACCTCAGTTCCGTCAGTCCTTTATTCTCAAGCTGAGGTGTCTGCTGAGAAAAGCCGCTCCACGTCTCCCTGGTCTGCTGGGGGGGGGTGCTAGCTTCGCGTCTCCCTGGTCTGCTGGGGGGAAGCAGCTAGTGCGGGGTTGCCTCACCCCGTTTGTAAGTAGGGATCCGATGTAAGTCGGATCCATGTAACCTGGGGACTGCCTGTACTTTACATTCTGTTTTAAAAACTCTACCACATGGAAACACGTTTCACGTCAGGATTACATGCACAGTCAGCATTTCTGTTTCTTGGCAACCATATCTTTAAGAAAGTTAGTCTATTTCCAGCTATTGCATTCCTGAATAATGATTTTGCTGGGCGTATTTAAAGTTTTTCCTTGGGTTTCTCTTTTTGTTTCATTTTCAGTGGCTTCCTCTCAGTTGGGGATAGAGGTGTCTGTAATCACTAGAACTTTTAAAACAAAGAGGGGGCCGAAGTGGAAAGCAGAGGAGGGGAAGGATCACCTAGGACAGGAGGGAGACCAGAAACCAAGAGAGATCAATTAACTCTGTGAGGTCATTTTAAAGTACAGACAGCAGCAGCAAGCTTAGCGAACAGAGAGGATATAAAGGAAAAACTTAACTGGTATGTACAAATATTTGAGAGAGGGAGATTATATTACTAGCTGTGAGTGAGTAATAAGGCTCAGGGGGGTCAAAGTATTTGGGGGACCCTTACCCCCAATGTTTATCTTGACTCTGAAAGGAGAATGAGGGTTTTTGCCCACACTTACAAAACCTAAATTTCATAGAATCCTAGGGCTGGAAGAGCCCTCAGGAGGTCATCCAGTCCAGCCCCCTGCCCAAAGCAGGGCCAACCCCAACTCAGTCATCCCAGCCAGGGCTTTATCAAGCTGGGACCAGCCCTAAAACCGATCCTTGGGGCACCCAACCGCCAGCCAGACACTGAGCCATTGATCACTACCTGTCGGGCCCAACAATCTAGCCAGCTTTCCAGCCACCTTACAGTCCATTTATCCAATCCATACTTCCTTAACTTGCTGGCAAGAATACTGTGGGAGCCCATATCAAAAGCTTTACTAAAGTCAAGGTATATCACATCCACCGACTTCAGCAGAGTCCACAGAGCCAGTTACCTCATCATAGAAGGTAATCAGGTTGGTTCCCCCCTCTCCCGGCCTTTGTGTCTGTCTGCTTGCCATATGGAATACAGGATTGCCTTTCTCGGCTTCAGTTAACCATTTCCAGGCAGTCCCCCATGCATTCGTGTCTCGATTCCCTCTCCACTTTTCACTCTGAAATTCTCCTCTGCAATCTCATCTCTTAAAGTGTTCTCTCTGCCCTACTGTTTTCTCCTTCACCTGATTTACCAATGCAGTGAAGGACCGTTCGCTACTTTTTCCTCCTGTCATTCCCAAAGTCTTCATTGCCAGTCTTTTCCTTTCACTTGGGCCACCTTGTTCCCTCTCTGCCCCTATTCTTCAAACACCAGGTAAGCACCTGAAATCTCTTGTTGCTTAGCCCAACTTTGTGGACTGTTTCTACAGCTGTTTCCAGTGTTCTGTTGATCCCCAATGCTTTCCCAGGCTCTGTTGCTTTTGTAGTGTCTCTTAGCTTTGTTTGTTTGTTTCTGGTACTTGCCCCGCCAGTTCCAGGGCCGTGTTGTCTTAACTCTTTAACAACTGTGTCCGGAGCTGTAATATTTTATATTTCTTACTCTCACCATGATTTTTTTAAAGCTGCCATTGTACATGTTCCAGTCCATGCGTCTCCACTATCGGTTTTTTTTTTTTTTTTTTTTTTAAAGTCTTGTGGCTCTCTTTTGCTGGCTACCAGCAGGTCCATATCTCATCAGACTCTGTGGGGACTGGAAGGGAGGATAAGGGAGATTCCCTAGCTCTGAGCTTTTTGCCATGTTAGATCACAATTGGAAAAAAATGTGGTTTGTTTCATTTGGAAAAGAGAAGACTGAGAAGAGGGCAGGAAAGCAATTTTCAAGAGTGTTACCTACAAGGCTGTTACAAGGAGGAGGGAGATAAATTGTTCTCCTTGGCCTCTGAGGATAGGACAAGAAGTAATGGGCTTAAATTGCAGCCAGGGAGGCTTAGATTGGACAGTAGGAAAAACTTCCTGTCAGGATGGTTAAGCACTGGAATAAATTGCCTAGGGGGGTTGTGGAATCTCCACCATAGTCTAATCTGCTCTTAAAAATCTCCAAATGCCTGTCAGGGATGGTTTAGATCAGTGTGTCTCAACCAGTGGTACGAGTATCCTTAGGGGTACTTGAGAGAAGTCTGGGGGATACGTCATCACAATTGAAATTTGGAGAAAACTGAATTTTGTGTTAAGTTTTACAGCGCTTGATTATTTTTGTACTTTTTACACCCAAAAATTTCATCGCCCGCCCTGCTACGATTAAGTTGTTTTAAACAAATGTGTTGCGATGGTAGAAAAAAAAATTGTGTGTCTGAAAACTGTAGGTACTTGGGGTACTTTTATTTTTTTTTAAAGGGGTACCTTATAAAAAAAAAAGGTTGAGAAACACTGGTTTAGATCAGCGACGGGCAACCAAGACGAGAGAGTGGGCCGCGCGAGCAGCCCTTCTTCCACTCCATGGGCCGCATGACCAGTGGTGGGCAACCCATGGCCTGCTGGGGTGAGGTTGATTTGTGGTGCTCAGGCTGTTGGAGGGAGGAGAAGAGCAGGGACAGAGCACAAATCAGTGGATTCATCGCACTCCGAAAAGGCTGGGAGGGCGGGGGCGAGCAGGACATGCGGGCCTCCAGAGCAAGAGAGGTGCATGGGAGAGTGGGGCAGAGAGGGGATGCACGGGCTGCAGGTGGAACCCCGATGGCCTGCATGCGGCCCGCAGGTTGTCCACTAGTGTTCCAGATGGTGCTTGGTCCTGTCATGAGTGCAGGGGACTAGAGAGATGTGAGAGAGAACCTCCGGTTCTGTGATTCTGTTGAGTCAGCTGTCCGGTTCCATAAAAGGGCATCATTGTTTCTTACGTTTATCCAGAACGGAAGGAGACTGGTTTGTCCATTAGCCTCAGTGAGGTTTAACCCAACCCACAATTCTGATGCTGCGTGCGCACATACACGTGGGCTTATTTATTTTAAACTTGTTTTGACTGTGCTAGGTCTCATCTATACTTACCGGATGATCAACACTCCGGAGTTTGATTTAGCGGGTCTAGGAAAGACCCGCTAAATCAAACATTGAGAGCACCTACATTGACCCTAGTAACTCCTTGGAGTCACAAGGAATAAGGCAAGTCGACAGGAGAGTTTCTCCCATCAACCTCACGCTGCAGGACTGCCCCAGAAAATCAGTTTAAGGTACATGGACTCCAGCTGTGTAAGTCTCATAGCTGGAGTTGTGTATCGTAAATCGATTTTCTGCCCCAGTGTGGTCCTGGTCCTAGAAATCCTCCTGGGGCATAAACCAACTTTTGACCACTGGGAGCCGAAGCAGATTTTCTAGGAGCATGTTATCTGATCATTGGTGGTACCTCTTGCATCTTCCTCTGCAGCATCTCCCACTCGGGCCGGTTGGAGATGGGCTATTGAGGTAAATGGCCCCTTGAGCTTTATTTTTATGACCATAGGTAGGTGTCAACAAAACCCCCAAGATGTTGCTAAAGCAGTCTCGGTATAAACTAGGGATGTGAAAGGTTAATCGGTGAGGGCTTAAGCAGCTCCCCACCCGCCATGGGTAGGGGGCTGTTCCAACCCCACGAGGCCCGCCGCAGACAGGGGTGCTCCAGCCTGACTATTTCCTGTCCTGCCGGTTAACCAGTTAAACATTACGTTGACCCAGTTAACCAATTAAACAGGATTTTACATCCCTAGTATAAACCTCTTTTTAGTGGCTCAGGTTTGACTTGCTCAGTATCTATCATAAAATCTTACCAGTTCTCCAGTCTTCCATGGAGACTTCCAGGCTAGACAGGACTTGAATTTCTAATTACGCAGGTGGGGGGAGCCTTTGCTCAAACTGTGGGTCAGGACCCCAGAGTGGGTCGCAAAGCCGCCTGAATGGGGTCGCTGGGGCTGGCTTGTGACTTGCTGGTGCCTAGGGCTAAAGACCAAGCCCTTCTGTCCAGGGTCAGCTTCAGCTCTGGGTGGCAGGGTGCAGGTGACACGCCCCACTCCCCCCTGCCTGGGGTTGACACCCTTGAGCCTCAGTCCCTCTCCCCCCCGGTGGTGGGGTTCAGGGTTGGGCCTCCTTGCCTCAGGCTCTCTCCTCCTGGGGTCATAAAGTAACTTTTGTTGTCCAAAGGGGGTCGCGGTGCAAAGAAGTTTGGGAACCCCTGGTTTAACCCCTTCAGCTGCTATTCAGGGAGAATTGGGGACAACTGCAGCCGCTTCTGGGGAGGGGCCTCAGAACCGCTCACGTGTATAACGCAGGCGAGCTCCGTCCCCCTTGACGACCATGGGACTTTGGGCTCTGTGCAGTGGAGTTGCTTCCCGTAGGTCATCCATGTTCCCTGGCTCTGTGGCCCCAGCGCGCCGCTGCCCGGGCCGGGGAAGAGGGCTCAAGGCCACAGAGCGGTCCATGGAGCGGGTGGGGGATCGGCGGCTGGGCCTGATTACGGCGTGAGAGCAAAAGGTGAGTGGGCTCGCCTCAGGACTGTTGTCCCATGTCCCGCCACCCCTGTGGGCTGGTCAGTCCCTCCTCGCATGGGCCACATCACAACAGGCTCCTCCTAGGGGTAGCGGGGCTTGAGACCTTTCCCCTCTAATTGCCAGTCAGTCCCTCCTTGTGTGGGCCGGATCACAGCTGGCTTCTCCTAGAGGGGGGAAAGGCCCCATGCCCCACCACTCATGTGCGCCAGCCAGTCCCTCCTCCTGTGGGCCAGATCAGAGCTGGCTCTCCCTAGAGGGAAAGACCCCGCACCCCCGCCACCCCTCAGAGCCAGTCCCTCCTTGCGTGAGCCGGATCACAGCAGCCTCCTCCTAGGGGTGGTGGGGCCTGGGACCTTTCCCCTCTAAGCCAGTCAGTCCCTCCTCGCATGGGCTGGCTCAGAGCTGGCTGCCCCTGGAGGAGAAAGGTCCCCGTCCCAAGCAATCCTCCCTTGCTTCGCAGATATCATGGCTACCACCAACCCCCTAGAGAACCTGCAGGTGGAGGCCAGCTGCTCCGTCTGCCTGGAGTACCTGAAGGACCCGGTCATCATTGACTGCGGCCACAACTTCTGCCGGGTCTGCATCACCCGCTGGTGGGAGGAGCTGAACCGGGACTTCCCCTGCCCCGTCTGCCGCAAGACCTTCCGCCACCGCACCCTCAAGCCCAACCGGCAGCTGGGCAACATGGTGGAGATCGCCAAGCAGCTGCAGGTCACCATGCGCAAGGTGCGGGACGAGAGCCTATGCGGGAAGCACAACGAGGCGCTCAACCTCTTCTGCAAGGAGGACCAGCAGGCCGTCTGCCTGGTGTGCGAGATCTCCCACGACCACCGCTCCCACACCGTGGTGCCCCTGGACGACGCCTCCCTGGAGTACAAGGTGGGAGGCCGCCCAACAGGTGACACCCGGCCCTTTCCCCCGGGGCTGGCGCTCCGCCAGCCGGACCAGGTCTCCCGGGGGTCCCCTGTAGCATCTGTCCTCGGAGCTTGCCCAGGTTCCGACCGCCCCCGTCTCCCTACGTAGCTCCCAGGTGCTGTCTGGTGAGGATGCCGGCTCTCCAAAACCGGGCGTCCTCCGCTGCCTTCCCACAGTGCCCATCTGTGTGCCCAGAAGGGCAGACGAGTTCTCCCACTGCTGACTGGGAAGGAGTCAGTTCAGGTCACCGCACTGCTGAGATCCCCTGATAGCCTAGCGAAGCAAATGGAGTAGTGTAGGTCTAGCACAGGGGTGGAGAACCTCAGGTCCGGGGGCCACATGCGGCCCCCAGCGTGCTTGGATCTAGCCCCCCGAGGCTCAAGATCCCTCCCCCCCACAGCATTGGGGAGGCTGCGCTGGTGCTCCAGCCCCTCCGCTGCCCCACTGCAGAGCTGGAGCACCCAAAATCTACTAAGTTGGGCCCCCCCGGACATGAGGGGAATGTGGGGAGCATCTTTCTCCTCCTCAGTGGGCAGCCACTTCAGTGAGGGTTTGATTTTCTCACTTGCATGCGGCCCCCCGACTGATTTTTCTGAGGGTCAGTGGCCCCTGACCCAGAAAAGGTTCCCCGCCCCTGGGCAAGGGGGTGAGAGGAGCTAGGGGGGAGCCAGGACTCCTGGGTTCTGTCCCCAGCTCTGTGAGGAGAAAAGACTCCCTGAGATGAGGGAGGGCTGAGACTGGACTGTCTATAGGGGACTGGGTTCGCCTCTGATCCGTAACCGTGCCCCCTCCCTCCCCCTCCTTCCCCTGGTGGCCTATCTAAATGTCAAAGAACTGTCCATCTGGTTACTGTTGCCATGAGCCTGAATCTGGCGGCCGGATCCCGCGGGTTAAATGTCCTTCCTCCTCCCAGGAGAAGCTGCAGCAGTGTCTGGAGCCGCTGGAGCGGAAGCTGCAGGACATCGCTCACTGCAAGTCCCAGGAGGAGAAGAAACCTGGAGAGCTGAAGGCAGGTGGCAGGGGTTTGCTCTGTCCCCTGCAGCGGGGGGAGCTGCCGGATGGGCTGGTCCATCCGTGAGCTGGGTTGGGCGGGGTCCCAGGTAGGGATGGAATAGTGTAGTCGATGAACTGAGAAGCAAAAGCTTATAGGTTAATGCTGTAGATGACACGCATTTCCCCCCGGCCCCCAGCCAGTAAATTTTTTAGCAGGCTGGTTCAGTCCTGGCTTGCTCTGGGTCCGAGACCTACTCCCGCTATGGCTCTGCATTTAAAGGCATTAGGAGCCAGGCAGGCAGGCAGCCCAGCTTAGTTCCTGCTCACATCGGGTCCAGGAGCTCAGAACCTCCCCAAAGACCGACTGCTGCCATCCCATGCTGCTGCCTCTTTATCAGCCAGTTGGCGTGGGGAACTGTGTTTTAAACTGGCTTCCCTCACAGACCAGCTCCCGCCTGGCACCCTGCGCAGCTGCCTCTGATACAGAGGCAGCCTTGCGGAGTGGCAGGGGGCTCCTCGGGAGTGGGGCCGGAGTGCGCTGTCTGCCGACCCCACCCCCGGGGACTATAGAATAGTCGAGTAACCAATAAGAATTCATGAAGTTTCTCGACTATTCCATGAACCGATAGCTAACATCCCTAGTCCCAGCTCGGTTGGGAGAGCTGCGGGAGGCGCCAGTAGGGGGCACTGTCTGCTCGCAGCCAGTGCTGGCCCTCAGTGCGCCAGCACAAAGCTAGGGGGCGCTGTGCTGCTGGAATCGCCATGTCAGAGACCCGGACTGGGTGAGACGAGTGGAAAATTTCCCACTGCCGACTCCTGAGTGTCAAATGCCTACTTGGGTGGCTCTGTTCTGACTCCCTGAGCCCCCTGCAGTCTGGTCTCAGGGGGATTCAGGGCTCCCCATTGAATCTTCCCCCTGCAGCTTTGCCTTGTGGGGTCACAGCCGCCCTAGAGGTGGCTGCATTTTGGCAGCCGGTGGGGCAGTCTCCGTATCCACATTGCAAAGAGACTAATCGCCTCTCCCCAGCTATAGACAGATCCCACCTGGGCTTCCTACTGCACCCAGCCCCCTTCCGTCCAGTTCTAAAATCCCCTGCTCCCTTCCTCTGGCTAGATCTGGGGCGTAGCCCCTCCCTTCCCCCTTCCCCCCCGCCTCTCTGTGGCCAGATCCAGGGGGAGACCTCCCCCTCTTCTGTCTCTGTGTGGCCAGATCTGGAGGGAGACCTCCCACGCCCCGCCTCTCTGTGCCCAGATCTGGGGGAAGACACCCCGCCCCTCCTCTTTGTGGCCAGATCTGGGGGGATACCCCCCCTCCTCTGCCTCTCTCTGGCCAGATCTGGGGTGGGAGGGAGTCCCGTGCCCATGCTGGCTTTCCCCATGCCTGACTCCAGCCCGGTCCTCCGCTGCAGAGGAAGGTGGAGAGCCGTCGTCAGCTGATCATGAGCGAGTTCGAGGAGCTGCACCAGTTCCTGGAGGAGGAGCAGCAGGTGCTGCTCCAGCGGCTGGAGGAGGAGGAGAAGGAGATCCTGCAGCGGCTGAAGGACAACGTGGCCCAGCTGTCGGACCAGCGCCTCTCCCTCAACCAGCTCATCACCGAGATCGAGGAGAAGTGCCTGCAGTCAGGCATCGAGATGCTCCAGGTGAGGAGCCCTCTTTCCCCAACCCGTCGGTGGGTGCCCAGCTGGGACTTGGCTGAATCTGTGGGCAAGCCCCCGGATTCCCATCCTGCCCCCAGAGCTTCCTCAAGGGAGGCTCCGAATGGGCACTTCTGGCTGGAGCGTCCATCATGGGGGAGTTGACAGTCCCCTCAACATCCCCTGGGCATCCTGTCCCTTGGCTTTGCCTTGTGGATTCACAGCTCCTCCTCCCTATGGCTGGAAGAGGCAGGCAGAATTCCCGGCCAATCTCTGGCGCTCCCCAGGACCCTCCTGGGCTCAGAGGGGGGCACAGTTAGACGCATGCATGTGGATATGGATGACGCGTCCAAAGAGGCACCCCAGAGTTTCCATCCTGTCCCAAGAGTTTCTTCCAAGGCCTTTTCTGAGCTTGCTCCTCAGAGACCCGTTGGGCTTTGGAGGAGCACTGCCTGGGGCGTCCAGAACAAGGAAGTTTAGCTGCCTTGGAGCTCCCTGCTGAGGAACCGGCCACTTCCTTCGGCCTTGTCTGCCCTCGCCAAGGTGCGGACGGCCCTGCCACGGAGACCGTTCTGCTGGCCTGCAGGGTAGCTTGTTCCACTTGGGCAAAAGGAGATGAGTCAGACTGGTCCCGGGCTCCTCCTGGCATCACCAGGGCCCTGCCAAATTCACAGCCGCGAAAAACGTGTCACGGCCGTGAAATAAACCCTTCCCCGTGAAATCTGATCCAGCCCCTTGTGGCTGGGGGTGCCCCAGCCAGAGGGCTTCTACCTGCAAGTCCCCACCAGGCTGGGTAGACACAGGACTTGTCCTTCCCTTGCATGGCAGCTCTCGGAGGGAGGTCCGGCCAACCTCCAAGTGCCTCCCGCCGCTGGGCAGCAACCCCAGAGATTCCAGCAGCTGGAGGAGGCTTCTGGAGGTAGGTCCGATCTCCCTCTGCCTCAGGGAGCACCCCAACTAGGGTGAGGAGTCAAACGACTTATCCTTCGGGGGGAGGGGCGATCAATTCCTCCCGGCCCCGGGTACCCTCTGGGTCGGGAACCCCATGGTGACGAAATTTCACATCAGCACCCAAAAAAGTGAAACTGGCCAATGTTTAGAGCCCTCTGACTGTGAAATTGATCAAAAATGGGCCGTGAACTTGGTAGGGCCTGAGACATAACTCAATTATAAAACTTTTGAGCCTCAGGAGGTCCCACGTGGGTGGGTCAGCAGGACTGCACTGGGAGGAGGGAGGGTTTGGGGCCCCTCTCAAAAGCTACTTCCTGATGCCTTGGTCCACTCTGCTCCTTGGAGGGCCCCTTAGCAGGGCTCTGACTGGAGCTGTGGCCAGTTCCAGAGGAGGCCCCTGTCTCTCCGCCTGTTGGGCCGGGAGCTGGCCTTTGAGCTGCCGTCACGGGCAGAAGGGCGAAGAGCCCGGACCTCGCACCGCTGAGCCATGAGCACTGTGGTTTGACCAATCCAGGGGGCGGTCGTGCCGGGGGAAGGTCTGGGGGACCCATGGCTGGAGACGTCTCAAGCCAGAATGTTGGGGAACCGGCTGTCGGAGGCCCAACCCTGGCCGCCCTTTGGGACTAGGTGAGAGGGGTGCAGATTGGGGGCATCTGCAGCCATCGTGAATAGAACAATCCAGGCACTGGTGGCGGATGGGCCCTGAGAGGGCCTCAGTCTGGGGAGCGGGGGGGGGCGGAGACCAGCTCGACAACTTCCTGACCGATTTGTGGAGCTGCTCTTGATTGGCTTCTTTTCTCTCCCTGTAGGACATAAAGAGCACTCTGGAAAGGTAAGTCTGCCCTTCCCCAGCTCTCACCCCTGGGAGCTGAAAACAGCAACACCCGCCCACCCAAAGCCCCCGGCCCCACCAGTCCCAAAGGGGAAAGGCTCTGAACAGGACAGGGGGCGGGGGCCTAGTGGGTGGGTCAGAGCTACAGGAAAAGACCAGCAACTGAGCTAGCCTTTGCCTTGGACCAGAATGTTAGAGTAGGGTCTAGTGGTTAGAGCTGGGGGGCCTGGTGGTCAGGACTCGTGGGTTCTGGAAGCGGGAGTGGAGTCTAGTGGATTAGAGCTGGGATCTAGGAGTCAGGACTCCTGGGTTCCCTCCTTGGTTCTGGGAGGGGAGTGGGGTTTAGTGGTTAGCGCGGAGAGGGGAGACTGGGAGTCAGGTTTCCTGCATTCTGCTGCTGGCTCGGCCCATTGTCTGCCTGCCCCATGCCTCGGTTTCCCCCCTCCTCGCCCCACGTCTGGAGTGCAGGCAGGACTTGTGAGGCAGAATGCGTGTCTGAAATGCCCCCTGACAACAGCCCTGCCCTTTCAGAGCACCGGGAGGGTATCGACGTTAATGGTCGTAGGGTGCTTGGGGCCGGGGTGACTGGGCCAGAAGGAGTATCTGGGGGTCGCGTAGGCTGGGGCTCCAACTCCTTGGACTCCTGTCCTGGGAGCGCAGAGCCAGCTGCTGCGATGCTACCTGTGTGCCACCCCCTTCAGGTGCGAGACGATGCAGACCATGAAACTGGCCTCGGTCCCCATTGAGCTGGAGAAGAATTTCTGCAGCTTCCCCCGGCAGTACTTTGTCCTGCGCAAGATCATCAAGAGACTGATCGGTGAGCGGGGCTGCTGAGGGCTGCCCCTTCCTTCCCTGCCCCTGGGGGCCAACACTCCCCCCTTGGGAATAGTCTCTCCCCCAACCCCTACGCCAGGACATGGAAGCCCTGCAGACTTGTTATGCTTATAAGAAGCCCCTGGGATCTTTTTCAGGGGAAAAGACAATACACTGTGTTTGTTGAGAATATAGTAGAGAAGCAGTTAGCATCTGCTTTATAAAGAGAAAGAGAGATGCGCACACACATGCGCGCGCGTGCTCAAGTCCGTCTTACTGGCCAGGCTGACGGAGCGAGGAGTCAGGCTTCCTCTGAGGCTCGGCTTGCAGGACTGAACCCAGAATCTCATGGCAAGAGCTTCTCTTCTTATCCATGTCAGTTCTCATTGGAGCCTGTGGGTTTTCCAGTGACATGCTGCCCTTATCCACCCTTAGGTGGGATTAATTTGTGTTCCTTTGATGGTGATTGTCAGGGTTCCCATGGTTGTCTCTCACTCTTGGGTGGGTCTTTGCCTGTCTCCAGGGTTTGTCAATGCTGCTAATTCAATTCAGCCTCAAGACACACTGCATGTGTCTTTGTTGTCTTCAAAGTGTCCACTTCTTCTTGATCACCTGGGCATCTGTGCTGGCTTTCCCTCACACACACCCTCCACTCACACCAAACAATTGTACAGAGTTTCAGACAAGATCAATAGTTACTAGGGGTACAACTTAATTTGCAATACTTAACAGGGAGCAAGGCCTTGTAGTAACAGTATCTAATCATGAGAGACACAGAAATAGAAGCTACAGAACGTATAAGCAAGTCATTATACATCACACTTATAGTCTTATAACCAATACTAACTACAATATACATTTTTGCTACAGGCTCTGGAGGTAGATGCCTTGGTCAGTGAGAACCGGGAGGGGTGGGATGTTGCTGGGGACTGGAGAGGGTGCTATGGGGGTCGGGAGGCATGAGGCTGGAAGAACAGGGGCTGGTTTGTTGGGGACAGGAGGGTGAGTGGGGTTGGTTTGGGGCTGGGGTTGGCATAGAAGGAATGTAGAAAGGGGTAGCAATGGGGTGGGGGTGGGTGAGGGCAGGGGTTAAGTGGGAAGATGGAGGGACAGATTGAAGTGGTGGGTGGGTGAGGACAGGAGCGGGTTGGAGGGGCAGGTGGGTGAGGATGGGGTTGGGTGGAGTGGGTGGGGCTGGCATGGGAGGGATTTGGGAAGGGGTGGCAGTGGGGTGGGTAGCAGGTGAGCATGGGGTCAGTTTGGACTCATGGGTGAGCAGGGGGTTAGAAGGGTGGGGCTGGCATGGAAGGGTTTGGGAAGGGGAGTAGCAGTGGTTGGGTGGTGGGTGAGGGCAGGGGCGGCGCTTGAAGGGGTGAGAGGGTGAGGACAGGAGGTTGGGAGGATGGGGCTGGCATGGGAGGGATTTAGGAAGGGGTGGCAGTGGGGTGGGTGGTAGGGGAGCATGGGGTCGGTTTGGACACACAGGCGAGCGGGGGGTTTGGAGGGGTGGGTCTGGCATGGGAGGGATTTAGGGAGTAGCAGTGGGGTGGAGGTTGGGTGCGGGGCGAGCTCAAGGGCCGTGTGGGGTGGGGTAAAGGTCTGATCGCCTGGCCTCTCTCCCCCGCCAGGGGACGTGACCCTGGACCCCGACACGGCCCACCCCAACCTGGTGCTGTCCGAGGACTGCAAGAGCGTGAAGTTCGTGGACACGCGGCTGCGGGACCTGCCCGACACCCCCCGGCGCTTCACCGTCTACCCCTGCGTCCTGGCGACCGAGGGCTTCACCTCGGGCCGCCACTACTGGGAGGTGGAGGTGGGCGACAAGACGCACTGGGCCCTGGGCGTCTGCAAGGACTCGGTGAGCCGCAAGGGCGAGCTGATGGCCCTGCCCGAGACGGGCTATTGGCGGGTGCGGCTGTGGAACGGCGACAAGTACGCGGCCACCACCACCCCCTTCACCCCGCTGCACCTCCCGCTGCCTGCCAAGGTGGGGCGCCTTCCTGACTGGCCAGGCCGGGCGGGTGTCCTTCTACAACGTGACCGACCGCTCCCACATCTACACCTTCGCGGACACGTTCACTGAGAAGATCTGGCCCCTCTTCTACCCGGGCATCCGCGCCGGGCGCAAAAACGCCGCCCCGCTCGTCATCCGCACCCCCACGGACTGGGAGTGAAGGGGCCGGAGGCCGCTCGCGCCAGCCTCCTGGAGCCAGGCCGGAGGCTGGGATCTGGTGTCTGCTGCCCGCCCGCATGCTTGATGGGCGAGGTGGCGCTTCCTGCCCTCCTGCGTATTGGCCTGGGCGGGGGCAGAAATGGATTGCAGGAGGCCCCTCCCTGCAGACTGGGGGGGGAGGGACCTTGCTGGTCGTGCTTTGATCTGGTCCAGCCCCCTGCCCCACACGCTGCAACCAGCTGTGAAGGAACGCCCTTCCGTTTGCCCCACCGCTGTCCAGCCAGTTCTCCTGGCTAGGGAGTGACGGAGGCACTGCTTCTGCCCCCCCGCGGGGACCTCACAGCTCCCTGACACCACTGCCTTTCCAGACTGGGAGGACTTCCCCACCACCACCCCCATAGCGCACCCCTAATGGGGGCCAGCTCAGCACAGACTCCAGTGCAGTCCCGAAGGACATCGCATGGACCCCTAGGTTCCTTCCAAGGGCAGAGGCTACCCGCTTCCGGGGGTGGGGGGACCCGGCTACTATCGTGGCCTAGTAAATTTCTTCCCCCTCGGTCAAACCCATGGGGATCTCTTTTGAGTGTGTTGATGCTAATATGTAACCACGGACTGCGACAGGAGAGGAGGAGGGGAGGGTCCAGTTAGAATTGGGGGAGACAGGCCGTGAAGGACTATGGGGGTGTTGGCCGCCAGTTCTGACGGGCTTTGGTCTCGGCTTCCTCCATGAAATGGCCCTGTCTCCCCCCCACCCAGAATGGGTTCACTTGGTTGGCCGGGTTTTTAGTCCCTGAGTTATTTTGATTCTGAGCTCTGCTTGCGCTTCCCCCCGGTTTATTTGGGGCAGCCGGGGCTGTGTTGTATCCATCCCGCTACCAGGAAAACGCGTCACGTTTGGGCTGTCCAAGGCGCGTCCTTGAAAGAGGCAGCAGGCTTGAGCGAGTGACGGGGAGAGAATCTTTGGCGAGTTGTACGACCCAAATTTACTTCCCTTCTGGAGGCACAGAACTCCTGGGTTCTGTGCCCGGCTCTGGGGCGGGAATGATGTGTCTAGCCGAACGGAGGGGGCTGGGGGCCAGGACTCCTGTGTTCTGCGCCCAGCTCTGGTGGGGCATCCTTTCGCCATCTGTGGACCATCAGCCTGAGGCAGTGCTGGCCGAGGGAACCGAGGGATTAGCCGGTACCCAGGAAATGAGCATGTTGAGTCTTGTTTCTGAGAGCAGGGCCGCGTTACGGACACAGGTCGATCTCTGCAATTAGTAGCGTAATTCATATCGCCGTCGCTTAGAGCTACTTACCGCGAGATCCACCGCACGCTGGGTCGGCAGAAGAAACTCTCCCGTCGGCTCCCCTTACTCTTCTCCTTCTCGTTCAGTGCCAGACCGGATGTAACAAACCGACTCCCCCGGTGGATGGCTCACTGCCCCGTCCATCCGGCCTGTAGTGAAAACACGCCCTCGGTGTCCCAGATGGTTTGAGGGGTCGCGAGTCTTCAGCCTCGTGATAGTGATGTATCATCTTGGGAAATAACCGGCCCCCCAGGTCAGTGGTGCTCAACCTTTTTTTCATTCGCAACTCCTGGAGCCGGGAAAATTTTTGTGGAGCCAAAAAAAAAGGGGGGGGGGGGGAGGCATTTTGTTGCGGCCCATTTAATTTAAAGCACCAGTCTGCTCCCCTGCCACTCTCCCCGCCCCCGCCGCGTGTACGTCAGCCGAGCCGGGAAAAGAAAACGCCGGCCGGCCCGGATCAAAGCGCTGTGACCCCCCCCGGGAAGACAGCCACGACCCCCTTGGGTTGTGCGCCGCTGCGCCAGGTCACCTTCGTGTAGGCCAGAGGAAATGCATCGAATGGACTTAATTCCAGTCCCTTGGGGCTGAGTTGTCGTCCTCATTCCTGATTGACCTGGGAGTGGGGGAGCGCGCAAAGCCTCCTCCGCCCCTTTCCCCCCCCAGCTCTGCAAGCATCGTTTGGCACTTCAAAGCACCACGTGCTCCTGGTTGGGCGGGAGGAGGCGTT
This sequence comes from Rafetus swinhoei, assembly GCA_019425775.1. Taxonomy (NCBI): domain Eukaryota; kingdom Metazoa; phylum Chordata; order Testudines; family Trionychidae; genus Rafetus; species Rafetus swinhoei. The sequence continues at coordinate 17,236,289 of CM033444.1, read as the reverse complement.
TCCCAATTAAGGCCTGGGGGTTGGGGAGCAGCAGGGCCTCCACGGACCAGATCCATCCGCTTGGTGAGCCGAATCCACCCTGCAGAGGCCCTTTCGCCCACCCCTGGCTTAGAGACAACCCCCAAAGGGCCGGCTGTTGAGCAAGAAGCATGTTACTTAGGGGCAGGATTTGACAGGAGCCGGAGGAATGGCTCAGCTCCTGACTCTCACAAGGGGTGGGGTAGTATCCCATGTTCGTGAATGGCCAGGAGGCATCAGGGTCTCATTGGAAAGACCACAGGGAAATGCCTGTGTGCCCCAGGCAAAGCGGGGCAGCACGGCCCCCTCGACAGGCTCCCTCTTCCAGCCGCTGTGCGAAGGAGGGGTGAGCGGAGCATGGCTTGTAACGCATTAGCTAGCTATGTGTGTAACTAGTGGCCATGGGCAAGGGACTGCCTGACTCGGGGGAGGATTGGACACGGCTTTTCCCCTATAGGGGGTGCTGGCTCTGAGCCGGGGTGGCTGGCTGGCTCGGAGTGGAGAGAACGGGACTCGGGGGGGGGGGCCTTGACCTTGGGGGCACCCATTTTCATCTGGCCCCATCTCAGCGCAGGGCGTAAGCGTGTCCTGCGTGGTGTGTCCATGTGTGTAACGAGCTGATAGGTCTCCAAGAAGGTCCCCTGATCCCCACCTGCCCTGACAGACTCCTGGTGCCAGCCCCTGGGCCCCACAGCTCCAGCTCTGCCCTGTACCCCAGAGCAGCATCCATGCAGGGACAGGGCTGTGATTCATCAGCCAGTGGGGGGGGGGGGGTTTCTCTTCTCCCCTCCCCAATGGGAGGGGCTGCCTGGGCAGCCATCAGTTCCCCAGCCGGGCAAGAACCTGTGTCTGTGGCTTGTATCGTATAACGGCCTGCAACTTGTCATCAATAAACCATCAATTTTCTTACGACTTCCTGGTGTGTGCGGCTCTTCCTCTCTGAGTAGCGGCAAGGCGGGCAGCAGGGGCCGGTGGGGGGAGATGAGGGACGCCTGGGAGTCAACGCTCCCTGGGTTGCATCCTGGGCGCTGGGAGAGCCGCGGGGTCCAGTGGTTAGAGGCAGGGCGTATGAGGCTGCTTGCTCTTGATGCCCATTTGCGAGGGGCAGAGTGGGTGGCCCAGAACAACTGGAGAACCCCAAATGTCCCAGAACTCCATAGTGGAGTGTGCCCTCTGCTGCCACCTGCTGGTGAGCAGCCCGGAACAGCTAGTATGGGGCAAGCCTCATTTGCATGTCAGTTAGGTGCCACTTTGGGGTCATTTGTGTTCAAATACAGGTCCGTTTTGAGCCTGAGGGAAATGAGACACCTTGGCCCCGATGGGAGACAGATGGAGCAGAGAAGGATGGGGGTTGTGAGGCATTCAGGGGTCACCCTGATGAATAGTGCTGTCAGGCACAGCTTGGCAAGAGCTGGAGAAAGCAACATGATTAGAATTTCTGTGGTGATGCTGTTGCTGAAGGAATCGTGTATTAAAAGTGTGTCCCTATTGGCCTGCAAGCCCGATCTGACACCATGCTGCTGTGAGGGGAGGAAGAAGGCTTCATGAGCTGACCCTGCCCCAGCACAATCCCATTGGTCGGTTTCATAAGGTAGCATAAGAAGCACCACTCCCACTACTTCCCCTTCCCTTCAGGCTCATACTTATTCACACATGGAGGCTACATCTGCACTGCAGCCTTCTTGCGCAAGAGGGCTATGTCTACACTCGCGGCTTCTTGCGCAAGTAATATGCAAATGAGGCTAAGCGTGGACTATTGCCAAGCTTCATTTGCATACCTAATGAGCCACCATTTTTTTCCAAAGAGGCTCTTGCGCAAGGGGCGTCTACACTGCCCCTTCTTGCGCAAGAAAAACCCTCTTGCGCAATGCTGTTATACCTATTACTTGAGAGGAAGAACGGCATTGCGCAAGAGGTTTTCTTTGCAGAAGAAGGGCAGTGTAGACGCTCCTTCTCGCAAGAGCCTCTTTGAAAAAATGGTGGCTCATTAGGTATGCAAATGAAGCTTCGGCGATATTCCACGCAGCCTCATTTGCATATTACTTGAGCAAGAAGCCGCGAGTGTAGACATAGCCGAACTGTTTTGCGCAAGAGCGCGTCTACACTGCCATGTGCTTTTGCACAAGAGCGACCATGGCAGTGTGGATGCTCCCTTGCGCAAGAAAGCTCTGATGGCCATTTTAGCCATAGGGGTTTCATGCACAAGAAAGCCCTGTTACCCGTCCACACTGCCCTCTTGCGCAAGAGCTCTTGTGCAAGAGAGCTTATTCCTCATGGGGAGAGGAATAACTCCTGCACAAGAAGCCCACTTTTCCAACGCTTTACTGTAAATTTACTGCGCAAGAACGTGCGTGCAGTGTAGACACTCCGCAAGTTTTTGTGCAAGAACAGCCGTTCTTGCGCAAGAAGTCTGCAGTGTAGACGTAGCCGGAGAGTCCCCCAGGTAAGTGTCCTGGCCAGAGCCTGCCTCTGGCACTCCAGCCCTTCCCTCCCCCAACCCTCTGCCCCCCACTCTTGCTCCCTACCCCACATAACCCAAACCATCTGCCCCCCTCCTGCACCTATACCCCCTCTCAGAACCTGCACCCCAATCCTCTGCCTCAGGTCACAACCTCCTCCTGCCCTAGGTCATGACCCAAACCCCTGCACCCCAGTCCAGTGCCCCAGGTCACAACCGCCTCCCTCACCCAAACTCCCTCCCAGACCCCACATCCCCTCCTGCACCCCAGTCCCTTACCCTAAGCTCCCTTCTGCATCCAACCTCCATCCCAGACCCCACACCTCCTCCATTAATATCCATGGCAGAGTGCAGCCCTCGACCACTTTCCAAAATCTTGGAGTGCTGCCTCCCCGACAAAAATTATTGCCCACCCCTGCCCTGGATGGTTTGTGTTACCTCACTTGGGTTGATGCGGCTTAATTATACCTGCAGTTTCTTGGGCACCTGTTATAAGATGATAGCCTCACCGGCAAAAAAACCCCAAAACCCAGCCCTCTGACCTCACCCCCATGAGCATCAGCTGACTGAGAGCTTTAACTCCAGGTTAGAACTCCCAGGTATGCAGGAGGCTTGGAGATCAAAGACAGTATGGACGTGAGGTGGGTTGGGGGGAAGGATTCTGGGTGCCTTTGCTGGGCACCAGTGGTACCTACAGGTTCCCAGCTCTTTGGGTGCAGGGATGAACTAGGGTTATGAAAGTCCTCAGATTCCCCAACCCCTGTTCTGGTGCCACGTGCTCTAGCGAACGTGCCCAAGAACGGAGGCCCACCTCAAACCTCTGCCCGTTCTTCTCCATGGGCCAGGCCTAGTCCTTTGGCTACGCTTCCTCTAGGAAACCCCCAGCAGTAGGTCGATATTAAGTCGTGACGGAGACAAAATGCTCCCAGAACACTTAGGCTATGTCTACACTCGCAGCTTCTTGCGCGAGAAATATGCAAATGAAGCTAAGCGTGGAATATTGCCGAGCCCCATTTGCATACCTAATGAGCCGCCATTTTTGCAGAAGAGGCTCTTGCACCAGAAGGAGCTGTCCACACTGCCCCTTCTTGCACAAGAAAACCCCTCTTGCACAATGCCGTTATTCCTGAAAATAATCGGCGTAGCGGCATTGCGCAAGAGGGGTTTTCTTGCACAAGTGTGGATGGGAACAATATAAAAACCTATTCAGACACAATAGGTGGCTGAGTCTTTAAACAAACACTCCATTTCTCAAAACCCGGGGCGGTTTCGACACTCGTTTCCCGTCCACCTCACAGCAAAGCCAGATGAAATGGGAGCAAAAGGTGCGTTTCCACCAGCCTGTTGGGAAGACGGTATTTCCGATTCGCCACAGGATTCCAAAAGAGCGAGCCAGCCCCATGCCAGGAGAGCCAAGTGAATCGTGTCTCAATAGGTTTTTATATTGTCCCCATCCACACAGTACCTGTGCATTGCCCAAGGGCGTACCAAACCAGGTCTCAGTGCATCCATCATGTGCGGGCTGATCTTTCCTCGTCTCTCCAGAAAAATAAGTCTATGTCTACACTTGCGGCTTCTTGCACAAGTACGGCCGTGTTTTGCGCGAGAGTTACTGTGCAAAAGGTCTTGTGCAAGAGCGCGTCTACACTGCCATGTGCTTTTGCGCAAGAGATGTGCTTTTGCACAAGAGCGTCCATGGCAGTGTGGACGCTCCCTTGCGCAAGAAAGCTCTGATGGCCATTTTAGCCATAGGGGTTTCATGCACAAGAAAGCCCTGTTACCCGTCCACACTGCCCTCTTGCGCAAGAGCTCTTGTGCAAGAGAGCTTATTCCTCATGGGGAGAGGAATAACTCCTGCACAAGAAGCCCTCTTTTCCAACGCTTTACTGTAAAGAAAGCTCTGATGGCAATTTTAGACATAGGGCTTTCTTGCGCAAGAAATCCCTGCCAAGCGTCCACACTGCCCGCCTGCTCTTGCGCAAGTAAATTTACAGTACGGCGTGGTAAGAGAGGGCTCCTTGCGCAAGAGCTACGCTCTTTTTTAACAGGTGTAAGCTCTCTTGCGCAGGGCTCTTGCGCAAGAGGGCAGTGTGGACGCTCGGCAGGAGTTCTTGCGCAGAAAGCCCTATGGCTAAAATTGCCATCAGAGCTTTCTTGCGCAAGAGAGCGTCCACACTGCCATGGGCGCTCTTGCGCAAAAGCACAGCTCGCACATGGCAGTGTAGACGTTTTCTTGCGCAAGACTTCTTGCACAAGAACCCTTGCGCGAGATGTTCTTGCGCAAGAAGCCGCGAGTGTAGACATAGCCTAAGCGTTTTGGGAGCATTTTGTCTCAGTTGCGACTTCATATCGACCTGCTGCTGGGGGTTTCCTAGAGGAAGCTGTGATGCCGCTTCGGGGTTCCCCCAAATCCTGCAGCCCCATGGCAGCAAGAACAGTCTCCACCAGCCAGAGAATAGAGAGGGTTTATTGCTCCTCCAGGATACAGCACAGACATGATATTGCTACAGGAGTCTGGGCCAGGATGCCTCAGATCCCTTGGATTAGGGGGGTCCATCATCCCTCTAGACCTCCAGCCCTCACTTTAGGCTCTCTCCTTCCTGTTTCCCAGCCAGCAACTGACCCTTCCCTCGAAGCCTCCTGTTGGTCTCCACCTCTCTCCCTTTCTCTCCCCCTCTGGGAATCCCCTGTTATCTCCTCAGGCTGAGCCCAGGTGTCTGGGTTAATACACATTTGGGTGAGTCAGTGGGAATCACACATCACAGCGCGGGGGGAGCCCGGGTTACAGAGCAGACAGCACCCCCACTACGCCACAGAAGCCTAGCCAAAGGACTAGGCCTGGCCCATGGAGAGGAACGGGCGGAGGTCTGAGGTGGGCCTCCGTTCTTGGGCACGTTCGGTAGGGCACATGGCTGCCATATGGTTGACCTACGTTCAAATCTTGGCTCTCGACCAGAATGTGGGGCTCTCACTCTCTGTTGACCAAACCCCCACTGCTGACGGAAGCGCTTATTCCTTCTTCAACCTGTGGAACTCCTTGCCAGAGGATGTTGTGAAGACCAGGGCTTCAAAAAAGAGCTAGATACATTCATGGAAGTTAGACCCACCAATGGCTACTAGCCAGGATGGATAGGGACGGTGTCCCTCGCCTCTGTTTGCCAGAAGCTGGGAATGGGCAACAGGGAAGGGATCACTTGATGATTCCCCCTTCTGTTCATTCCCTCTGGAGCACCTGGCATTGGCCACTGTAAGAAGACAAGACGCTGGGTTCAATGGACCTTTGGTCTGCCCCAGTCTGACAGCTCTTACATAACGAAACAGGGAAGTTCCTGGGGAGCGTTTCTCTTTCATAGAGGCACCACATTCTGATGGGGATTTTGTTGTAACATTCCACTTTGCTCGGCTTAGGACTCCTGGGTTGTATGCCCTGCTTTGAGAAGCGAGTGGGGTGCAGTAGGTGAAAGCAGGGGGTGCTGGGAGCCAGGACTCCTGGGTTCTAGGCCCAGGCCTGTCACTGACTGTGTGGGAGTCTCTTACCCCCTCCTTTGTCAGCTGCATCAACCGTGAGACGTGTTTGCGGTACGCAACCTCCCCTTGTGATCTATAACTAGCCCGTGCGGAGGTGGGACGGATCCTCGTGAACCGGTGTGAATAAGGCCACACCCTTTGTTCTCCCAGTTAATGGGTTCGGCTTGCTCTGTGCAGGAGTCGGTTGGGAAACACGGGGGACGCTGTTGAACCAGACCTGACCCTCACGCAGTAGGGGGCAGGGAGGAGCGCAGTGCCACAAGGTGGGGTCAGCAGGGGGCACCATCTCCTCACCGTGCTGACCCCGGCATGGCCCCAGGGGGCGCTGTGCCACAGGGTGAGGTCAGCAGGGGGCGCCATCTCCTCACTGTGCTGACCCCAGCGTGGCCCCAGAGGGTGCTGTGCCGCAGGGTGGGGTCAGCAGGGGGCGCTGTCCCCTTGCCATGCTGACCCCGGCGTGGCCCCAGGGGGCGCTGTGCTGCAGGGAGCAGGGTAGGCTCCCAGTCGCAGGGAGCTCTCCCCAGGCAGTCTGAGCTGATAGGGGCCCCTGAAATAAACCTGCAAAACACAGGCCCTGAAGCCATCTGGCCCAGCCAAAGCTCTGACCCCCTGCTGGACCTCACCCCTCCCGGAGCCATGGGTGGGACCCAGGAGTCCGGGCACCCAGCTCCCTCCTCGCCCCCGCCCGGTGGCATCTATTTCTGGAGACCTGGCGCCTTCCCGCAGGGGCTGTTCTCTGCGTGGGCGGCTGCTTTGAAGTGGCCCTGCCCTGCCCCTCTAGCGGCCTGGGGCCAGGCTCCCTCCGCAGCCGCGCACCGGCCCAGAAGGGTAAAACCAGCCCTGAGCCCGCCTCGTCCCCTCCTGAACGGAGAGCCCTGCGCTCCCCCGGCCCAGCACCTGGCCCGCCCCAAGGAGCCCAGCATGGCCCAGGCTCTGCTCCTCGCAGCCTGTGCCCTGATCTGCCTGGTACTGAGGGGTAAGTGCAGCAGGGAGATGGGCCGGGGGGGGGGGAAGGAAGGAAGGGCTTTGCTTCAAAGTAACTAGGCAGCTGCGGAGGTAATGGAAGTGTCTCCACTGGGTGCCCAGAAGAGAGACAGCGAGTCGTCCCAGTCCCACCTGCTCTAACCACTAGGCCTCCCCCACCTCTCCGAGCTGGGGAGAGAGCCCAGGAGGCCAGACGCCCAGCTCTCACCCACTCGCCCCCTGCGCCCCGCTGCTCAAACCACGAGGCCCAACTCCTCTCCCAGAGCTGGGGAGGGAGCCCTGGGCTATGTCTACACTCCCGGTTTCTTGCGCAAGAACCCGCAGCGCGTCCACGCAGCCCGCCCGCTCTTGCGCAAGGAAATTTACCGTACAGCGTGGGAAGAGAGGGCTTCTTGCGCAAGAGCTACGCTCTTTTTTAACAGGTGTAAGCCCTCTTGTGCAGGAGGGCAGTGTGGACGCTCGGCAGGGATTTCTTGCGCAAGAAACCCCTATGTCTAAAATGGCCATCAGAGCTTTCTTGCGCAAGAGAGCGTCCACACTGCCAGGGATGCTCTTGCGCAAAAGCACAGCTCGCACATGGCAGTGTGGACGTGTTCTTTCACAAGAGTTCTTGCACCAGAACCCTTGCGCAAGATGGTCTTGCGCAATAACCTGCCAGTGCAGACATAGCCCAGGAGTCCTGGCTCCCAGCTCCTCTCTCCCCCCCTCACCCCCCAGCCCACTTCTTCTGAACCAATGAGTGTTGGGGATGCTGAAATCCGTGTGCCTCTGAGGGTGCCGCTGACAGTCTCGGGGCCGCAGCCCACCAGCTCTCTGCTCAGCCACGGAGACTTCTGGGGTCCCCCGGCCAAACTGAAGGCTGCCGCCGTGTCTACTGATTAGCGGGCAGGGAGCTGGGCACCAGGACGCCTCGGCTCCGTCCCCAGTGCTGGGTGGGCAGTGGGGTGGAGGGGTTAGAGCAGGAGGGGCTGGGAGCTGGGACTGCTGCTTTCTACTCCTGGTGGTGGGGGAGGGGAGCGACCTCTAGGGGTTAGCGTGGAGGGGGGAGTCAGCGGGGTGGGGGGGGGGTTGCTTGTGCCCGTCTCTCATTGAGTTTCCTTTGCTCCTTCCCCCACCCACCCCCAGCCAGCCAGCTGCGCTGCAGGCAATGCCTCTTTCACTTGCCTCGTGGACGTTGCCCCACCGGATTTTCCGAGTGCACCCCGAGTCCGGGGCAGCCCTGCGTGATTATCAACAGGACCTTCCGTGAGTGGGGGCCGGGCGGAGGGGGGGTTGCACTGGCCTCTCTTTCTGACCCAAATGCCCCCACCCAGCCTGATCCTAGTCTAACCACTAGACCCCCCCCACCCTTCTCAGGGCCGGGCTAGGTGCTGCTTGGCTCTGGTCTGGCCCGTTGTGTTCAGGCTCAGCTCTGCAATGTGGGCTCCTAACATCCCCGCACCCGCTGCCATCCCCGGCCCCCTCTCTCCTCCTCGGCCTGGGGAAACAGCTCAGGCGTCCCGGCTGCCGGAGCCCAGGGAGCGTTCAGCCGGTGGCGGCCCGGCCTGGCGGCTTTGGGTCGGGGGGTCGGGTCTCCGACCTCGAGGCCGTGGGGTGACGGGTTTGAGGAGTGCGGCTCAGAGCCCTGAAGCTGTGTCCCCCCTCCCCGTCCCCCCCCGGCAGGAGGGGCGGCGCGAATCTTCACCCAGGGCTGCAAGTTGGAAAACTACTACTGCGGGCAAGTGTACGAGTCCGGCCTTGGGCACCGCATCACCATCAGCTGCTGCTCCCGCACCGACTTCTGCAACGACTGGCCCCCGCCTGCGGAGGGCGCCGAGTCCGGCCTGCTGCCGGCCTTCAATGTCACGCCACCGGCCAGCCCCCCCGGCACCCCCTCGCCAACGCCTCCCCTGACGCCTCCTCTCTCCCGCCTCTAACGCCCCCGCGCCTCCTCTACCCCTGCCTCTAATGCCCCCGACGCCTCCTCTCTCCCACCTCTAACGCCTCCCGACGCCTCCCTCTACCCCTGCCTCTAACGCCCCCGACGCCTCCCTCTACCCCTGCCTCTAACGCCCCACGCCTCCTCTCTCCCGCCTCTACGCCCCCGACGCCTCCTCTACCCCTGCCTCTAACGCCCCTCAATGTCCCCTGCCTCTAACGCCCCAACGCCTCCCTTTCTCCCCCTCTAACGCCCCCCAACGCCTCCTTCTACCCCTGCCTCTAACACCCCCAACACCTCCCTCTACCCCTGCCTCTAACGTCCCCCGACGCCTCCCTCTCCCTGTCTCTAACACCCCTGATGCCTCCTCTATCCCTGCCTCTAATGCCCTCGATGCCTCCCTCTCTCCCTGCTTTTCACACACCCCCACGCCTCCCTGTATCCAATGTCCCCCCCGATGCCTCCCTCTATCCCTGCCTCCAATGTCCCTCCACTTGCGCCCAGTCCATGTCCTTCCCCCCGCCCTGCAGTTCTCCAGTTCTCTTCTCTTCCTCTCGCTCTCCCTTCTTCTCTTCCTCTTCCTCCTCTCATCTCCCACGCTCCTTCCGTTCCTACCCTCCCCCACCCTCTCTCTGCATCTCTCCTGCCCTCTCCCCCTGCTCCCTTCCCTGTTTCCCCTCCTCTCCCCCCCCCCTCCAAACACACACTCTTCCTTCCCTGCTGCCGGGTGGGAAACCTGCCCCCTCCCGGAGCTGCTGTGATGAATAAACCCGCCAGGGATGGCACAGCCTTAGCCCCGTGACAGATCTGCCAATGGGGCCCAGGCCACGGACCCTGGCCAATGGAGGGGGACCCAGAAACGTGAGAGTCTCTGTTCCCTGACTCCTGCCAGAACCACCGGCCATAGGGGCAGCCCCGGTCCCCTCACCCCAGCTGTGTCCCCAAGAGTGGAGGACTCAGGCTCCCTGCCTTGGCCTCAGGGCTGGGGGAGCCCCTCACTGCCTGCAGATGCCATGGGGAGGCGTCTCTGGCCTTGAGGCTGGGGGGGAGGGCAGGGCATCTCTGGCCTTGAGGCCATGGGGGGGGAGGGCATCTCTGGCCTTCAGACCATGGGGGGGAGGAAAGGAACACGCAGGCTGCAGGACCACAGTAGAGGGGGTGCAGCAGAGTGGGGCTGGGGTGGGGCTGAACAGAGGCAGAAGGGGCGGGGAGGGCTCCCTGCCCCTTTCTCTGCTCCAGGGCCCCACAGCACCTTTATCCCTGAGGGATGTGGAGGATCGTTCAGAGGGGGCATGATGGGGACCCAGAGGGGGGCAGGAAGTGAGCCCCCCCCCAGCCCTGCTCTTCCTCCCCCTCTAGCCCCAGTGCTGCCTCCAGCCCTCACTGCCACCCCCATCTCAGCTCCCGGCTCCAGATCCTGACTACGCCTCCCCAGAGGGGAGAAAGTTTGGGCACCCGTTGTCTCATGCGTGCGAGCCAAGGGGGTTTGACAGCCAGGACTCCTGGCCGCTCTCCCTGGCTTTGGGAAAGCAATGGGAACTAGGCCAGATGGGCCGGGAGCCAAGACTCCCGGGTTTTAATCCCCTCTCCACCCCTGCCTCAGTTTCCCTCCTGCGGACTAGAAGGAGACTGGCCCCACAACGTCTGTGCTGTACACCTGCCTCTCCCCCATTAATCCTCTTTGTTCCTCCACGTCTCAAGGGTTCCCTACCTCTGCCCAAACCCTCGCAGAGTGTGGGTCACAGGGGCAATCCCTTGGGTGCTCTTGACTAGTGGGGCGAGGCTGCGGCTCCCCATTTGCTTTGCCTCCCCCCCCTCCCCCCCGCACCCACCACAGCTGGCACCTTTCTCTCTGGAGCGGGTCCCCTGCTGGGCGAAACACTGGGGCCGCCGGCCAAACCCATCCTGCCGCAGTGGGACCCTGTCCAGATCTCATGGATGGAGGCGCATCCGCCGGCTGACCCTCAGCTGCTCCCTCTCCACCCCCACCGCAATCAGCCATTCAGCGGGAGGCAGTTGGGGGGAAGGAGTAGGGCAGGAAGACGTGGGGGCGCGGGGTGGAGCAGGGCAGGGCCTGCAGCCGAGCACCCCTAGGGAAATCAGGGCCTGCGGCCGTGAGGGTTTGACACAGGGGTTGTGAGCGGGGTCCCAACGCAGATACGACAGAAGCAGAGCGCTGCCCTGGTGTCAGCGAATCAGACCATTTGATCACCTCATCAGACCTTCTGCACAGCAGAGACTGCTACAATTTCACTAGTCCCCCACCCTCCCTCATGCTGAATTTGGATCTGACACCTGGGCTGGGAGGCAAGAGACTGGGGGTTCAGTTCCCAGTTCTGCCGCAACCTCCAGGCAAATCACGTCACCCTTCCGTGCCTCAGTTTACCCCGTCCGTACAAGGCAGATGATAATCCTTCCTCTGCCTAGTTTCATTGGAAGTGTGTGGGGGCAGGGCCTGTCTTTCACTGCATTTGCACACAGCCTCGCACAGCGGGCAATGCATCTCGTTTGGTGATGCACACAGTAAATAACGCCAGTCAGAACTCTACACAACTCACGTTCCAGCATGGTCTCCATTGTTTACCAGGGACAGCACCCTGGCTGGAGCAATAAGGTGCACCCTGTGACATCTAAAGGCTGAATGACATACTGCTAGGCTAAGTCTACACTGGCACGATCTTGCGCCAGAAGTATGCAAATGAGGCTAAGCGTGGAATATCGCCGATATTCCATTTGCATATCTAATGAGCCACCATTTTTGCGGAAGAGGCTCTTGCACCAGAAGGAGCTGTCTACACTGCCCCCTTCTTGCACAAGAAAAACCCTCTTGCGCAATGCCGCTACGCTGATTATTTTCAGGAAGAACGGCGTTGCGCAAGAGGGTTTTTCATGCGCAAGAAGGGGCAGTGTAGACGCTCCTTCTGGCGCAAGAGCCTCTTCCGCAAAATGGCGGCTCATTAGATATGCAAATGAGGCTCGGTGATATTCCACGCTTAGCCTCATTTGCATATCTCTGGCGCAAGATCGTGCCAGTGTAGACATAGCCCAGGGGTGGCCAACTCGTGGCTTATGAGTCACATGCGACTCTTCACCCCTGAAAGTGCAGCTCGCAAAGCCTCCCCTGCAGCTCGCAAAGCCGCCCCATGCACCCCTACAAATGGCTCCCTGTGCTCACCGGGTGCAGAGGAGTCATCCGGCGCGGCAAAATGGTGGCAGCAAGAGGCCGGCGGGAAGCCTGATGTGGCCAAAAAGTCTAACCCTCTTTAAAGGGGCAGGTGTTTGTGGTTTTGGTTTTTTTGCTCAACAATTCTGGTGCGGCTCTTCACATTTTTTCCGCCGCTGTTTCAGCTCTCTTCATTTAATGGGTTGGCCACCCCAACATACTGCAAGGAAACATGCCTGGAGAGGTAGACAATGCTTAGTAAATAAAATTGTGATTCCATCTAGTGGCCAAAATAACTGCAGTAGCATCCTCCTGACTCCCAGCTGGAGGAACTATTCCCTTTGCTCAGAAGGCATAGGGCCTTTAGGAGTTGATGCTGCAGGGCCTGGCTTCCTCCTCAGTTGTCCTTTTCCTCCTCATGTTCCTTCCCCCTTGAGGGTTCGGCGGTTCCGTGGGTCTTGGCTGGGGGAGGAAACGCGGATGTCGCTATCCCACGGAAAAGGCCCAAACAACCAGAAACTGGGCATGCGTCTGAGGTTGCCCCAGAGTCTGGGGACGTCAGGGGAGGAGATGCTTCCCCACAGGTGTCTGCCCCCGAGGCGACCAGAGGATCCCATGTTCGTTTGAAAAGGAGGGGAATGGGACACAAGCCCTTCCCCTCTAGGAGGTGCTGGTTCTGATCCAGCCCCGGAGTGAGGGGACTGGCTGGCTCTGAGGGACGGGGGTGACATGAGGCCTTTCCCCTCTAGGACCACCGTCTTCCAACCCACCGACGCTTCCAGGGGAGGTCTCGACTCTGTCAGCAGCAATGCCAGGAAGCCGCGGGGCTGGGTATCTCTGCACGGTGGTCATTCCCTTCCACCGGGGCCTGCGGATTCCTGTTCCCACCCCCAACCCTGTCAGTTCTTGGGGATAAAAACTGGCCCCGGGCAGGGGCAAGAATACGCTCCAATGCGCTTAGGGGTCGCAACGTTTGACCCCTTTCCAACATGGCTGCCAATGAGAGCGAAGCCACAGGCTGCCCTCAGTTAAGATGGCTGCTGTGTCCCGTTTGGGGCGAAGCTACAGGTTGCCCTTGATAAGTAGAGCAGCCGTCTCCCCTTGTTCTCAGTGAGACCGAAGCCACAGCCTGCCCTTAGTTGTGATGGCTGCCATTGGCCCACCGCCCTTCTAGAGGGTGGTGAGGCTGCCCCTAGTAAAGATGGCTACCTTTCAGGCTGGCTTCAGGGAAGAAGGGCATCCCCTGTGTTCTCTATGGGGCCAGAAGGCTATGGCAGGCCAGAGAAGGATGCTGGGGTGGTAGGGAAACATGGGGGCACTATGGGGCTTTTCCCCCCTCTGGCGGGCACCGGGTTCAATCCATCCCCATGCTGGGGGGACTGGCTGTCTCAGGCCCTTAGGGTGACCCAGCCCTCTCACGGCTCTAGATTGCGCCCCGATGCCTGACACTCACCCATCAGCTGCTGGTACTCCGGGACCAGCGGCGTCACGAAGCAGCAGTGCCGGGCAGGGGACGCCCCCTTTCCCTGAGGTGGCTCCATTTCGATAGGGAAAAAATTCTGCTCCGTGGCATTGTAAAGAGGCCATTCGTCTCCCCCATCGCCTGCCCCTGTGGGGTTCCTGGGAGGGGAGGGGATGCAACAAAGGGTCAGCGCAGGTGGAGACGGGAATGAATTTCAGCTGCCACAAGGGGGCAGACAGGATCCCCCGCCCGCAGGTGTCCTTCCCTCCAGCTGGCAGCGGCAGGAAGAGGCAGGGACATGCCCAGCCACCCACAGTCTCCAGCCAGTGGGTGAGGCTCCCTGAGGCAGCCCGTGAACTAGGAAGGATTAAGTGCCCAAAGAACCGAGTTTTGCCGTCTTTCAAAATGGCCGCCCCTTCGTGTCATGCTGATACCACAGAGTGCCCTCTAGTGGTGAAGCGGGAAAGGGGGTTAGGGGAAGTGGGCGGGGCTCAGGACCAGCTGGGGATGCCATTTGCATGAACATCCCAAGGGCGATCCAGCACCCCACTGCAGCACAGCTGGGGTTTTCCCCCAGCTTCCACGCTCACAATCTGTCTCACATTGGTTGTGTGAGTGCAGGGGTGTGAAGTGGGCAGAACAGCTGTGAGCCCTGTGGGGGTTAGAGAGCAGGGAGTGTGGCTCACCCTAACTCGAGAGTCTATGGGCCCTGGCTGGGTAGTCAGGATGACATTTATACTAAATTTCAGTGCTGGGGTAATGGCTTTATGCATGGTACTTGCTGTAGTTGGGATGGTGTTGGCAAACAGGTGTCTTGAGCTAATAATAATTGTTATTGGTAGGCTGCACTTAGGCATTCTGGGATGGGGGATTTCTAGCTGAAAGCAGCTTTAGGGTTCCCCTGCACCTGGTAGCGTTCCCTTACCCGGTCCTGGCGAACTCTGCCCAGTACTGCATCACCCTGCGGCTCAGCACCACCTCGGCCTCTGCGGGCATGTGGTTGGCACCTCCTATGGCTGCCAGGGTCCCAAAGAGATAAGGCACCTCGGAGCCATGTGGAACCCCTGTCCACGCCGGGGAAGACAAGCCACCGGGGCGGCAGGTGAAGGCATAGCCATAGACAGGCCTGCCCGCCACTGCCATCCGCCCGGCCATCTTGGCTATGGGGCACACCACGTGGTAGTCGCCCATGAGGTGAGCCAGGGTGTGGTGGTACCACGCTGGGCCCTGCCCCTTCTGATGTACCGCTGTGCCACCGCCTGGATGGCCTCCCCTGGCACTCCTGGCATGGCTACCTTCAGCACCTCCAGCCGCTCCTCCCGGCCTATGTGGCTGGCATTTACACCGGTGAAATGAAGGGCTCCCATGAGCAGGTAGGAGCCTTCATTGTCCATGATGCCGGCCAGGAGGGGGATGGGCTGGCTGGGCCCGGCCTCCAGGAGTCCCGGTGGCACGTCGGGCAGGAAATCCCCGTCTAAAGTTGGCAGGGACACGGGGTGTGGCCCAAAGTCGGCCGGCTCCTTCCCCCGCAGGCAGCCCACCAGGGCGGTGTTGTCCATACTGGAGCAGCCGAGCTCGCGGGCCACCACCTGGCCTACTTCCTTGGCCACTTCTGGACTAAACCAGACCGAGGGCGAGGTGGGCGCGCCGCTCTGCGAAGAGGGGCCGGCTCCCCAGCGCCAGGAGGTGGAGGCCGACCCACGCAGCCCCAGCGCTGCGGCCAAAAAGGGTGACGCGGGCTGGGTCCCCCCCGAAGGCGGCCGCATTGTCCTGCAGCCAGCGCAGAGCCCGGCGCTGGTCCCAGGGGCCGGCATCGCCCAGGGCGGCAGGGGGCAGATACAGGAAGCCCAGTGCCCCCAGCCGGTAGTTCATGGAGGCCATGATCACGTTCTCCGTGGCGGCTAGGAAGCGGCCATCTTGGAGCGCCACAGGGGCTGCCCCTAGGAAGAACCCCCCGCCGTGGATCCAGCCGAGGACGGGGACTGGCTCTGGGGGCAAGGCACCCACACACTGAGGAAGAGACAGTCCTCAGATTGTGGCGTTTTGGGCGTCCACATGTAGGCATCAGGGTAACCGGTGAGCGGCGGCTGGGGGCAGGCGTGGCCGAGGCCGGTGGCCTCCAGGATGTGGCTCCAGGGCGGGTGGGGAAGTGGCTTCTGGAAGCGCAAGGCCCCCACGGGGGGCTGGGCGTAGGGGACCCCCAGGAAGGCCGTGACTGTGCCAGAGCCGGCCGGGAGGCGCGTGTCCCGGATGGGGCCGCTGGTGGGGAGCACCACGGTGCCGGCGTCGTCGTAGCCGGCGCCGGGGCCCGGCAGGGAGAGGAGCAGGCAGGGGAGCGCGGGGAGGAGTCCTGGCATGGTGGCGGCTGGAAAGGAAACCCCCCCCCCCCCCCGAGGGAGTTATGAGGAACGGGATCTGGGGCCTTTCCCCTCCGGTTCTGATCAGCTGGCTGGAGGGCAGCGCTATGGGGCAGAGCCTCGCCTGGGGGAATTGTTTTGCTGCAGCCCCAGCTGTGTAAACCCCAACGAGAGCAGGAGGCCTGCCCCCTTTGGTAAACAGCCTCTGGTCAGTGACTGCCCCCAGCACCGGCTCCCTGCCCCCTCCCGGTGTGTCGCCCTTCGGCCCAGTTCCCTCAGCAGGCGAGAGGCCCCTCTGTGCGAGGGGCAAATGCTGACAGGCCGAGACACAAATCCACGTGCCCCTGCTTCAGAGCTAGGGCGAGAACCTAGGAGTCCTGGCTCGCAGCCCCACCCCCTCCAGATCTAACCACTAGTCCCCTCTCCCCTTGCAGAGCTGGAGACAGCCCAGGAGGCCTCACTCCCAGCCCCTCCCCCCAGCTCTAACCACTAGTCCCCTCTCCCCTTGCAGAGCTGGAGACAGCCCAGGAGGCCTCACTCCCAGCCCCTCCCCCCAGCTCTAACCACTAGTCCCCTCTCCCCTTGCGGAGCTGGAGACAGAGCCCAGGAGGCCTCACTCCCAGCCCCTCCCCTCAGCTCTAACCACTAGTCCCCTCTCCCCTTGCAGAGCTGGAGACAGAGCCCAGGAGGCCTCACTCCCAGCCCCTCCCCCCAGCTCTAACCACTAGTCCCCTCTCCCCTTCCAGAGCTGGAGACACCCCAGGAGGCCTCAGTCCCAGCTCCTCCCCCAGCTCTAACCACTACTCCCGTCTCCCCTCCCAAAGCTGGGGGCAGACCCCAGGAGCTCTGACTCCTGATGCATAGAAGGCCTGGGGCAGTGGGGTCGGGGGAGGGGAGGGGAGGGGGGAAAGAGGAGCGGGGGGCTGGGAGTCAGGACTCTTGGGTTCTCTCCCAGCACTCGTAGGGTCTAGGAGGGTTAGAGAAGGGGGCTCAGCATGGGGTCTGTGGAAGGGGTATTAGATGGGAAGTGGCCACTCGCATCCCCAATTCCCAGCCCCCCCGACACATCAGCCCCTCCTTGACTCCCCCAAGGAACCCCCCCATAGCTACACAGACTTACCGGCCCTGTGGCGTTCAGCTCAGCCTAAGGGGGATCCACTGCGTCTGTCGTCTCCGCGCTGAGCACACCTGCCAAGGAGCAGCCGCTGACCCGGGCTTATTTACCCTGGCAGCAGGCTGTGCACACACACACACACACACACACTGTCCTGCTTCAGGATGGCTGGAGGGCCCAGCCCCGGGTTACAGGAGCATGGGACATGCAGCCACCTCTAGGGTGGAGCAACCCTGTGGGGTGAGCCATGCAGGGGAGGGAGCAGGGGAGGAGAGGCCTGGCCTGGGCAGAAATAGGGGATCACAGCGTCCTTACACAGAGCTGGCAGCCTGGGTCTAGGGGAGTGGGAAATGGGGGGCAGGGAGGGGGTGTCTCATCTTGCCTCCCCCTAGGGTTGTGGCTGCTTAGCTGTAGTGTCAGGCTGGAGGGCAGCCCTGTGAAGTGACAGATTTGGAGGGGAGGGGGGAGAGACAGGTGTGATCCCCACGAGCTGCTTAGTTCTCCTGTGTGTGGACAGCGCAGCAGCAGGGGCAGGGTGGCCCTGGGCCCGCCAGTTAAGCCTGGGCAAGGTGCATGGTTGGGAGTCGCCCTCCAACCCCCTAAAAACCCAAGGGCAGCACCCCCCTGGAATTGGCGCAGCCTGCACCAATTCACCAGTGCCATGCCAGGGGGCTCAGTAGGGGGCGCTTACCCCGTCCCCCAAAATTCCTGCCAGCCCAGTGCTGGGACATTCACCCTGTCTCCTCTGGCCTCACCCACGCCCAACCAGTGTGAGCCGCAGGGCCAGATGCCTGGCGAGAGGAAGCCCATGGAGGTGGCCCCAGCACTCCAGCTTCTGCACGCATCTTTTTCTGGGCAGGCATAACCTGGGAAAAGGGCTCCTGAAAACACAGCCTCCCAGCCCCCATCCTCAGCCAGTTGCTCTGGAGGGAGTAGGGTTTAGTGGTTAGAACAGGGGGGCAGGGCTGAGGGCCTGGACTTCTGGGCTCTACTCCTGGGCTCTGGAAAGGGAAAGGGGTCGTGTGGTTAGAACAGGGTGAGAGCTGGGCACCAAGACTCCACGGTTCTCTCCCCAGCTCAGAGAGGGATGTAGGGTCTAGTGGTTAGAGCAGGTGGGGGCTGGGAACCAGGCCTCCTGGGTTCTGTCCCCCGCTCCGGCAGGAGGCTGGTGGGTTAGAACAGGGGTGGCAGACGCTAAGACTCGTGCGTTTTCTTCCCGGCTCCAGGAGGCGGGTGGAGTTTGTGACACCGTGTTGCAGATCCTGGGGAGACCTTGAATTAAGAAGCTGAAGCAGTGTTGGGGGGGCTGCTGGGACCCTAACAAACCCCATGGGTACGTTCAATGGGGACGTGGAGGGAAGGGGCAAGTTCATCCGCTGTCAGGACCGCTAGCTGGGAGGAGAATTAACCACAAGAACGAAAGCCCTGTTGTGTTTCACTAAATGCAGCCTGTAAACCCAGAGAGAAAAACCAGAGCCAGGCCAGACAACGCTCCCCCCTATGTACGCACGCCCTGCGATGAACTCACACTTGGCAAACACGTACGGTGGGAACAAAGTTAAGCTGGGTGGAGCGTGGCCTTCTGGGAAGGTGATTCAATTAGTCGCCCACTAACAAAGAGGATCCGCCCTCCCCCAGCCCCTTGTGCTCCACCACCCCATGGTATTCCCATTGGTAGTGGGAGAGGGTTTCTCCCACCGGTCCCCGATCACGGACAGGCAGGACCATCCACGTCCTCCGGCCTGGGGCTGCCTAGTCCCCTCCACGTAATCCTAGAGCGGCTCCTGTAGGGTAAACCCCCCCCAGCTTGTTGTAAACCAAGAAGAGATCCCAAGGCGGGAAATAGAAATAAAAATCACACTGCATCTCTGGCTGGGTTTATAAAGGGTCAAGGTCCCAATGCCTCCACCTCCCTCAAAAAAATCCACCAATCAGAATCAGTCCCCCCTAAAAGGCAAAGGACCCTGCATCCTACTCCCTGCCCCTCTGAGCCAGCTGGTCCCACACCCTGGGCCGGATCAGAGCCAGCCCCCCTCGAGGGGACAGGTCCCATGTCTCATTTCCCACTCTCACAGCTAGCTAGTCTCCCAGGAGTGGATTGTTTAGAGAACCCCCCCCCCCACATCTTTCTCCCCTTTTTCAGATCAGTCTTGGTGCCTCTTACAAAGGGAGTCTCCTTAACTCTGCCCCAGGTCTCTCCTCACCACCCCCGACCCCCCAGCTGGGATCAGGCCCCCCCACCACTGGCCCCTGCACATGGCCATGGAGTCACCTCCTGCTCTTGCCCCCTTTCCCCACCCGGGTCCCAGCCTCTGCCGTCCCCTGGGGGCTGGGTTGGCTCTGGAGTCCAGGGGTCACGCTGGGGGCGCCAGTCTTCTGTGCTGGGAGGTTCTGGGGGGCTGCAGGCTTCTGGCCTGGTGGGGAAAGAGATGAGATGCAATAGATTCCCACCACCACCCTGCACCCCCAAACTCTCCCCTCCCACTCGATCCTGATCGCCTCCCCCACATGACTCCCCACCTCTCAGACCAACCCCAGCACCCCACCCCGGCATGGATCCCTTCTAGGCTGATTCCAGATCCCCCCCTGCCCCAAAATCCCCATGGACCCATCATGTCCCACCAATCCCAGCTCTGACCACACACCCCTCCAGCTCCTCCCCCCTCCAAATTAACATGAGCTTCACCCCCTCAGACCAGTCCCAGCGCCACCCATCCATACCCCGCTCTGACCAATCCCTGCCAAGCCCCCCCAAATCCATCTAGCCCTCCCCCCCCAGCGATAAAACAATCCAGGATCCAGCCACCCCCTAACCCCGCTTGCCCCTCCCAAATCCTGGCTCCTAATCACCCCTTTGCATGCTGCCCCCCCCGCCCCATCTCACCAGCCTGGGGCTGGTTCTCTAGCAGGGCCTCGGGCTGCTCCGCCCACAGCTTGTACGCCGGATTACTCGGGAAACGCTTGGTCCGGCTGCAGCGGAGACACCGCACGACCGTCCAGCGCCGGCCGCGGCGACCTGGGTGGGGTGCACGTGGAGAGGTTTTGCCACTTGATCCTACCGCCCACTCTGGGTCCTGGCTCGCAGCCCCCCTGCTCTGACCACTAGACCCCGCTGTGCACCCAGAGCTGGGAGAGATCCCAGGGGTCCCGGCTCCGAACCCACCCTGCTCCCATCCTCCTGACCCCACCCCTGTCCCAGAGCCAGGAACAGAACCCAGGAGTCTTGGCTCCCAGCCTACCCTGCTCTAACCACTGGAGCCCGCTGCCCTCCCACAGCCGGGAATAGAACTCAGGGCTCCCAACCCCCAAGGGCAGCCCTCTCTCCCCCCACCAGGGGGCGGTACTCACTTCTCTGGCGCACGGTGGCGCTGATGCCAGGCACCAAGAGGGAGGAGCAGGATTTGCAGATGGTTCTCTTCACGGAGGGGTTCCTGAATTGGGGGGACACAGACAGGAGTTGAGCCTGGGGGGATGGGCCCTGGGAGGGGAAAGACCCCTGGCCCGTCCCCCAAACCAGCGGGTTCCCCCCACCCCGGGGCACGATGGGAGCTGGCGCCCCCCCACACTCACTGTCTCAGGACCAGCCTGCGGCTGATGCTGCGCTGCGTGTGGCTGTAGAACCGCGCCAGCTCCTGGTTCTCGGGGTTCTGGGCGAGGACGCAGTGAGCTGCCTGGGGGAGGGGAGAGATGCAAAGTGAGGGGAACGGCCCCACATCGCCCCCTGCCCCACGTCGCTCTCCCCTCCCCATTGGTCTCCCCCAGCCCCAGGCGACCCCACCCGTTCCCCCTCTCGCCCGTGTCCCCTCCCCCCAGCCCCACCTCCTCAACGCTCCTCCATCCCAGGCCCCACCTCCATCCATCCTCCTCCTCCTGCCCCACATCGCTCCCCACCTCCACCTGTCCCCCTTTGCCCCACCAATCCCATCTTCCTCCAATCCCCGCCCACATACAACACCCTCTTTGCCCCATGCCTCATCCAACTGTCCTGGGGTGGAGCCCCATAAATCCCCCCTCCATGGGCCCCACAGAGGGCCCCCCTGGCCCTGGGGCTGGAGGAATTGCTCCCCCGGTCTCTCATAGGGGGTGTAACAGCCCCACTGGGGTCTCACCTGGTAGAGGAAGCTGAGTCTCTGAAAAGCCTCCTTGTCCTTTACCTGGGCTGACATTGCGGGGTGGGGGGGGTGCACCTGGAATGGGGGGGAATACTGAGGGGGGCAGCCAGTCCTCCAAGGGGCAGTTAGCACGGAGCCCGCCGGGGGCAGGGCAGCGGTCTCCAACCTGAGGGCATCGTCGCCATCCACCCCTTACCTCATCTCGAGAGAAACCCTCCCCCCCCCCCGAGCTGGGATTTGTTCCCCCCCCCAAACACGGGGCTCCTAAACTTTGTTATTCTCAACACCCCCCAATACCAGAACAGGGCCTGGCTGTCCCCTTGCCCCACTGCCCTTGTAGGGTTACACTTGCTTCCCTTCCCTCACCCCACCGGCACATCCCCTCCTCCCCATTGGACCCCCAACGCCCCAACCTCCTCCTCCATCCCCAGACCTCTTATTTAGCCCGCCCTCCCCTGCCAGCCCCAATCTCCCTTCTCCCCTCCTGCCAGCCCCCAGCCTGCCCCTCACATCTCCCTCCCCTGCCGGCCCCAGCCTGCCCCTCCCACATCTCCCTCCCCTGCCGGCCCCAGCCTGCCCCATCTCACATCTCTCTCCCCTGCTAGCCCCAGCCTGCCTCCCACATCTCCGTCCCCTGCCGGCCCCAGCCTGCCCCTCCCCACAGATCCCTCCCTGCCGGCCCCAGCCTGCCCCTCCCCACATCTCCCTCCCCTGCCGGCCCCAGCCTGCCCCTCCCCACAGATCCCTCCTCTGCCGGCCCCCAGCCTGCCCCATCTCACATCTCCCTCCCGTGCCGGCCCCCAGCCTGCCCCTCCCCACATCTCCCTCCTCCCGGCCCCCAGCCTGCCCCTCCCCACATCTCCCTCCTGCCACCCCTAAAACGGATCCCCCAACTTCCCCTTGATCCCCGTTTCTTTCCCCCGCCCCAAACCCACCTGAGTGCCCCGGACCCAACCACGTGGCGACACCAGCAGCTGCCGCCTCTTCCCGCCCAGCCCCCAGCTGATGGAGCCTCCGCCGCAGCAAAGGCCTCTGGGAAATGTAGTCCCCCCGCGCCTGCCTCTGCCGCACACGTGGAACGCGGGGGACCCACCTCCAGCCTGCGCCTGCCCCCTGGGGTCCCCCTGTAGCCGGGACCCAGCGCAGCCCTGGCCCTCCGCCGGCCTTTCCCCCTCCCTCCAACAGGGGGCGCCCCCTGGGATTCATCCTGGGCTTTGGGTGGGAGTCGTGGGGGGGGGGATCCCCCCCCCCTTCAGCCCTTCTTGTCCCAAATGGTCTGGGTCCAAATGGCTTGTGGTGGTTAAATAGCCACTGCTTCTCCCCCCCCACCCCCAGAGGTGGCTGCATCTGAGTGCTGGGTGGGCCACCCCGGCAGCTTTGCTCCCCCACTGCCACACCCCAGAAGTTAGGAAGGGAGGATGACTCAAAACATGTGGCTGCCCCTCTGCTCAGAAGAGTTTGTAAGATTAAGAACGTGAGAACGGCCACGCTGGGCCAGACCAAAGAGCCTTCTAGCCCAGTGTTTCTCAACCAGTGGTACGAGGACCCTTAGGGGTACTCGAGAGAAGTCGGGGGTGGGGGGGGAAGTATGTCAACACAACTGAAATTTGGAGAAAACTGATTTTTTTGTTTGACGTTTCACAGCGCTTTATTATTTTTGTACTTTTGACACCCAAAAAATGTCATCGCCCGCCCGGCTACGTTCTAAGTTGATTAAACAAATGTGTTGCAACTGTAGAAAAAAAAATTGTGTGTCTGAAAATGGTAGGTACTGGGGGTATTTATAATTTTTTTTTAAAGGGGTACTTTGTAAAAAAAGATTGAGAAACACTGATCTAGCCTAGAGTCCTGCCTTCCGACAATGGCTGATGTCAGGTGCCCCAGAGGGTGTGAACAAATCAGGGAATCATCAAGTGATTCTTCCCCTGTTGCCCATTTCCAGCCTCTGACAAACAGGTTTGGGACACCCTCCTGGCTAAGGGTATGTCTACACTACAGTTTTGTCCGCAAAATGGCCATTTTTCTGACAAAACCTGAGTAACGTCCACACTGCAATCGCGTTCTTTCTAAAGTAAATCAAAAGAACAGAGGGGTTTTTCCGGCATTGGTAATCCTCTTTCTACAAGGAAGAAGCCTTTTTGTGAAAGAGCTCTTTCGGAAAGAGATGTGTGTGGACGGGGAAGAGGGAGTTCTTTCGGAAGAAGAGGAAAAAGCACAGGTGCCCTGGTGGCCACTCCGCCCATAGTAATCACAGTTTACATGCAAGAGAGCGCCCATTCAGTCTGGAACTCTCTTTCAAAAAAGCAGATAACTTTTTTGATGCACTTTTGTGTGTGGACTCTCCCTTTTGGAAGAAGTTTTTTCAGAAGATCTCTTCCAAAAGAAGGTTCTTCCGAAAGAAGCCTGCAGTCTAGGCATAGCCTAATAGCCATTGATGGGCCTAACCTCCATGAATTTTTCTTCTTTGAACTGTTATAGTTTTGGCCTTCGTAACATCCTTTCGGCAAAGAGGTCCTCGCTGTGTGAAACAAAATACAGGACTATGTAGCACTTTAAAGACTAACAAGATGGTTTATTAGATGATGAGCTTTCGTGGGCCAGACCCACTT
The DNA here is from genome assembly GCA_019425775.1 of Rafetus swinhoei. Classification (NCBI taxonomy): domain Eukaryota; kingdom Metazoa; phylum Chordata; order Testudines; family Trionychidae; genus Rafetus; species Rafetus swinhoei. The sequence goes on along the minus strand of CM033444.1, from coordinate 17,212,566 downwards.
CCTCAGATCAAATAGTGGAAGAAAATAGTCACAACCATATATACCAAAGGATACAATTAAAAAAATGAACACATATGAAAAGGACAAATCACATTTCAGAACAGAAGGGGATGCGGGGAAGGAAGGTAAATGTCTGTGAGTTAATGATATTAGAGGTGGGGAAAGGTAGACGTCTGTGAGCTAATGGTATTAGAGGTGATAATTGGGAAGCTATCTTTGTAATGGGTAAGGTAGTTGGGGTCTTTGTTCAGCCCCAGAGAGTGTCGAATTTTAGCATGAATGCCAGTTCAGAGGATTCCCTTTCAAGTGCAGATTTGAAAGTCTTCTGGAGTAGGATGCATGTGATTAGGTCATTGAGACAGTGTCCTTTCTGGTTGAAATGGCAAGAAACTGTTTTTCTTTATGATCCTGTCTGATATCTGTTTTGTGGGCATTGATTCTTTGGCTAAGTGTCTGAGACGTTTGTCCAATGTACAAAGCAGATGGACACTTTCGGCACATGATAGCATAAATTATATTTCTGGATGCAGGAATATGTATTCTTGATCTTATAACTCACTTGGTTAGGCCCAATAATGGTGTCAGCAGAGTGAATATGTGGACAAAGCTGGCAACGGGTTTGTAGCAAGGGAAAGTACCAGGGTTGGTATTAGTGTGGTATGTCCTGTGGTTGTTGGTAAGAATCATCTTGAGGTTAGGTGGTTGTCTATAGGAGTCTATGGGTCTGTCTCCCAGAGCTTCTTGGAGTTTACTGTCCTGTTCCAGTATAGGCTGTAATTTATTGATAATGTGTTGGACAGGTTTAAGTTGGGAGCTGTAGGTGATGACAAGTGGTGTTCTATTGTTGGTTTTCTTGGGTCTGTCTTTTGTAGTAGTTGGTTTCTAGGTATTCGTTTGGCTCTTTCAATTTGCTTTTTTATTTCTCCGGGTGGGTAGTTGAGGTTTATAAATGCTTGGTAGAGATCCTGAAGTTTCTGGTCTCTGTCAGTGGGATTAGAGCAGATGCGGTTGTATCGAAGGGCTTGGCTATAGATGATGGATCGTATGGTGTGTGCTGGATGGGAGCTGGAAGCATATAGGTAACTGTATGAGTCAGTGGGTTTTCTGCAGAGGGTGGTGTCTAGAAAATTGTGTCTGCTGCTGGCATCTATGTATTCTCTCTGCTCTAGATGCACAGAGACGGTGGAGTGCTGTGCTGGAGGAAGGAGGGCACAAGAGACCTTTCAAAGTTTTGGCCCAAGCGAGGGGGCATGGGGGCGTCATTTGAGCTCCCCGCCTCAGGTGCCAAAATGTTGTGGGCCGGCCCTGTTTATGCATATGTTGAATAGGACTGGTCCCAGAACAGATCCTTGGGGAAACCTCTCTCCATTCTGAGAACAGACCATTTATACCTACCCTTTGTTTCCTATCCTATTTTTTAACCAGATACAAACATAAGACTTTCCCCAGCCTTTGGTGAGGGACCTTGTCAAAGGCTTTCTGAAAATCCAAGTGCACTGTAGCCACTAGATCCCCCTTGTCCACATATTTAAAGTCAGTTTTAAGTCAATGAACCCAAAGAAAACACACTCCCTTTTGAATAAATAGAATACATGAATCCATTCGATTTAATACATTCAATTTAATACATTAATACATCCGATTTCTCATTAGATCACTCCACGATTCAAGCCCAGAAAGGCTCCCTAATCATTTAATCCAACTTCGTGCAGAGCAGGAAGAAACTCCCCCAAAAGAATCCCTAAAACAGAGCTGTTAGAAAAACACCCAGGCCTTGATTTCAAAATGGTTAGTAATGGGGACTCCCCCCCTGAGCCCAGCGGTCCATCACCCTCTGTCTTAAAGATTTACATCTTATTTCCAGTCTGAATTTCTCTCCCTTCATCTCCCAGCCATTGGGTGAGGCTAGACTTTTCACGCCTAGGCCAAGAAGCCCACGATTCAATATTTGTTCCTGGTGCTGCCGGGGCAGTGTGTAGAAGAGGCCAGGGGAGGCCTTCCCAGACACAGGCCATCCCCCACCCATGCTCCCACCCTTGATCCCCCTATCCCCAAAGCCGGTGGGGGCTCGGGCCAGCCAGCAGTTCAGGGTGGCCAGCAGTGTTCCCTGTATGCGGAGTGCTTGGGCAGATTCAGATGCCAGGACAGATTCAGATGCCACCCAGCAGATTAGCAGAGCACCCCCAGCCAGCAGTGTGGGTTTCTACTGGTGGTGCGCATTCACATATGCCTCAGCGTACCAAACAAAATTTATTCTGCACATGGATGAAAAAATTAGAGGGGCCAGAAGGAGAGGAGGCAGAGAGCTTCTTGGAAGGCATGGGGTTCACACACTGCCTAGGCCATGCAAGTCTAAAGACTGTGACCAAGCTTCACAGACTGAGCGCCATGAGTGGCTCCCTACAAGTCCTGTTCTCCAAGGGTGTGTCTAGACTACACCTCCCTGTTGACAGAGAGATGTAGATTAGGCACATCAAAAGTGCAAATGAAGCTGGGATTGAAATATCCCGCTCTTCATTTGGATAAACGTGGCTGCCGCTTTTTTTTTTTTGAAAAAAACAGCAGTCTAGACACGGATCTGTCAAAAAATAAACCCTTTTTCGAAAGATCCTGTAAACCTCATTTTATGAGGGATAAGGGATCTTTCGAAAAAGGGTTTATTTCTCAAAAGATCCACATCTAGACTGCCTTTTTTTTTCGAAAAAGGCGCCATTTCGAAAAAAAGCGGCAGCCATGTTTATACAAATGAAGCGTGGGATATTTAAATCCCAGCTTCATTTGCACTTGCGATGTGCTTAATCTACATCTCTCTGTCGACAGGTGTAGTCTAGACGTACCCCTAGAGACATGTGACGCAGGGAGCAGTAATTCGCGGGAGGCATTGACCGCTGCCTTCTCACCAGGGCGACGACAACGCTAATGGACAAACAAGCGGTTCCTCTTTGGCTGGCAGGGAAGATACAAGCACCGGCGAAGCCCTGCAGTTCTCTCCATCAACTGTTGGGTGACAAGCGGGGATATAAATTTACACCCGCTCTAGCAGGCACCAGCTGGGCCGTGCCCGCCCGAGTATTCTGACCCAGACAAGGAGGGGACAGTAAGTCCCATAGGGGCGGATTCCCTGAGGAAGGCAAAGGGGTTGCGATGCTGCCAAAACTGGGGCCCCAGCGCTGCGTCCTCAGCACCGCCCGTGGAATGGATATTTCTGCAAAGCCGGCGATTGCTTGTCTGCGGGAATGGCTCAGCTTCATGGTGCGGCGCAGAAGGGAAGCCTTCCCAGAGTGCAGTTGGCTTCGTCTCCACTCACTTATGTCTCTTCCATCAGCTCTGAGAATGACCAAAGTGGGGCAGGTTCCCTTTACAGCACAGTGAAGATTTAAAAGATTTATTTTCCTTTGTAAAGTTTTTTGGATCTCAGCCAGGGCAGGGACTGTCTCTCGCTGTGTCTGTGCAGCACCCGACACAACGGGGCTCTGATCTCAGCCGGGGCAGGGTCTGTCTCTCGCTGTGTCTGTGCAGCGCCCGACACAACGGGGCTCTGATCTCAGCCGGGGCAGGGACTGTCTCTCGCTATGTCTGTGCAGCGCCCGACACAACGGGGCTCTGATCTCAGCCGGGGCAGGGACTGTCTCTCGCTGTGTCTGTGCAGCGCCCGGCCCAACGGGGCCCTGATCTCAGCCGGGGCAGAGCCTGTCTCTCGCTGTGTCTGTGCAGCGCCCGGCACAACGGGGCCCTGATCTCAGCCGGGGCAGAGCCTGTCTCTCCCTGTGTCTGTGCAGTGTAATGTGGCCCTGATCTCATTTGTTGCCTCTAGCTATTTCCCTAGTACATCTCATACTGAGCTGTTGTGGTGAGTGGGTGCATGTTTCAAACCTGCACAACAAACACAATTCAACCAAAGTTCTCCCAGCCTGCCCCAGGGCAAATGTTCAATGCCCCGAGGCCATCGTAGCTCCTAGAAAAATAAGCAGCTGAAGGGATCCAACTCCGGGGCTGTAATGTTGAGTTAACCCTTGCACGCTCTACTTCCACAAGCCATATGGGTAAGAATACTGTGGCAGGGAGTTCCACAGGAAAATAGGGAGCAGGGTGATTCTGCAGCAAAACAAGGTTTGAAAACTAAAAGGAAAAAGCCTTTCTGATCTATAGAAATGACCCAAAACAAACAGGCCCCGGCAGAGACCACTGCTCTGGACCAGAGCCGCAAGGATCAAGTGGGGCTACTGGGATATGTGGGCCCATGGATCTGACCAGGGAAGGCCGGATAGCAGGCTAGATGGGCCTATTGGCATGCTGCAGCAGAGAGGTGGAGACTCCGAGAGAAACGGACCAATGGCTGAGGAGGGCGAAGAGTGGCCCGGCCAATGACAGAGGTGGAATCTGGAAATAAACATCACCTTTATTCATATACAGAACCTTTAGAGCATGGGAATGAACATGGAGAATGGGGGCGGAGCTCAGCCAGGGCAGGGGGGCGGAGTCTCTACCCAGGCCCGCCCCCTATCTCAATCTGTCCAGCAAGGGGAGCCACTAACATTCGTCCTCCCCCAGCAAAGCAAACAAGTTCCGGCTGGAGAGTTTCCCCTTCAGCACCCTCCTGGGTGGGGCCGGGGCCGGGGCCCGGGCCAGGGCCGGGGCGCTGCTCCCTCCCCTGCTGGGGGCTGCTGGCTCTTCTTCCTCCTCCTCTTCCTCTTCTTCATCAGCATCACGGTCCTTCTCCTCGTCCTCCTCCTCCCCGGAGCTGGAGATCTCCTCTTCCTCCTCCTCCTCCTCTTCCTCGGAGCTGCGCCGGCTGTGCTTGCGGTGAGCCTCCTGCAGGGGAGGCTATCTCGGCCGTCTCGGGATGATGCTCCCACATGGCTGCGGGGGACAGACAGGGGTGAGCGGCCAGGGTGCACCACCCTATTCTAACCACTAGACTCCGCTCCCCCCAACCCCTCAGAGCCAGGACTAGAATCCCAGCAATCCGCACCCCCATGATACCCCCCCGCCCCGAAGCTCTAACCACTAGACCCCACTCCCCTCCCTGAGCCAGAACTTCGAACCCAGGAGGCCCAATTCCCAACACACACACCCCCGCTCTAACCACTAGACTGCACTCCCCCCATCCCCGAGTCAGAACTGGAACCCAGGAGTCCTGGCAGACACCACACCTCAAAAACATCTCCAAAACATCGGATCGGTGAAATCTGGTCTTCCTGCCCAGCCTCACAGAGGCATGCTGGGTAAATACCCACAATGCCCTAGGAGCGCAGTCCCCCTCCCCTGCCCAGTACCTCTCTGAGTGGAGTAGCCAGAAGGCCGCAGACAGAGGCAGAGGCGCCCGTCCACTGCCAGCCGCAGGATGCTGTTGGCGGCTCGGTAGACGTCGTCACGAGCCGCTTTGGCCGTCTTGTATCCGCGCTTCTCGGCCCAGGCTGGGAGAGGAAGGCGGGGGTCAGTGCTGATTGCCAGGGGAGAGCGCCCCTTATGGACCCTCCCCTGCGGCTCCCAGAGCACAGCGCCCCCTATGGCTCCCTACAGCACAGCGCCCCCTAGTGCCGTACTGGGGCCAGTGTTGATTACCACAGAAGAGCGCCCCCTATTGAGCCCCCCTTCCCCACTGCTTGTGGCACAGCGCCCCCTAGCGGTCAAACCCCCACCTCAGCAACACACCTTCACAGATGTCCCAGGCGCACCACCGGGTCTCCGGCCTGCCCTCCTCGGAATTGGGGTGGCGCAGCTTGAGCAAGGCCTGGATGGGGATGCGGACGGCCAGGTACCCCACGGGGGTGTAGGGCTCTTGGATCTGGGAGATGGGGTAGATGCCTGACAGGATCTGGAAAGAGAGACGGGCGGCAGCGCTTAGCTACGGCAGGGAGCCTGGGGGGGTCACACGGCATCCACCAGCAGGGGGGAGATGTCTCCCTGCCCCCAGGGGTGGGGAGTTGGTATCATTAGCCAAGTATTACACAGAGCTAAAGTGACGTGTGGAGAGGGGAAGAGAACAGAACCCAGGAGTCCTGGCTCCTACCCCGCCAATCCACTAGATTCCCACTCCCCACCCAGAACTGGGGCTGGAACTCAGGAGTCCTGGCTCCCAGCCCTGCCGTTCTAACTACTAGACCCCGCTCCCCCGGCTGGCTGCAGGGCGATACCTGTAGCTCCCGCTGCACCAGGGAGGGGAAGATGAGGCCGGGGCAGTCGCAGAGGCGCACGGTGGGGGTCAGGAAGTAGGTCTGGAAGTACTTGGTGTGGCCAGGCGTCCGGGACACGCTCACCACCTTGTGGCCCACCAGCCCGTTCATCAGCGAGGATTTGCCCACGTTGGGGAACCCTGGAGAAAGGGGGCGGGGTCACAATGTAGACAGAGCTGCCCAGGCCCCGCCCCCATCCAGCATAAGCCACCCCCTCCCCCAAGGTCCTGTCCTGCCCCAGTCAGGACAAGCCACTGCCCTTCAGACATCACCCCAGCAGAACCACTGGGCCTCTCTCAATTCCCGGCCCCTCCAAAAGCTTGACCCCGCTCCCTGGACCCATTCCCTTCCTCCCCCGTTGCACAATTGCTGCCTTGCCACCCCACCCCAATTCTGATCCAGCCCCCAGTCCCCACTTGGTCCCCAAATCACCAGCCACCCGCCTGCCCCCTTCTCCCCACAAAACTGCACGCAGCCAGTGTCTCCCCAGCCAAACTCCGCCTTCCTCTCCCTCACCCTCTTCCCTCGAACCCCTTTCCAAAGCACCGATCCCCCATCTCCCCATTCCCCATCCACTCACCCCAATGCCCCCTGGAAACCCAACTGAGAGTCCTCCTCCCAAACACCCCTTCCCCTGCCATGCAGCCCCTCCAGCTACTGCCCCCCATCCCCAGCAGCCCGAAGGAGACCCCAGCCACTGCTCCAGGGTATGGCCCCCTGCTTCCCCCCAGCGGGGGGCGCTCTCACCCACACAGCCCACAGTCAGGACGCCGTCCTTGTAGAGCTCCTGGGAGGGAGCCCCGATCTCCATGGCCACGTCGGTCTGGTGTTCCACCAGCACGGCCGCTCCTTCGTCGTCCTCATCCTCCTCGTCCGAGTCCTCGGCGGCCAGGTGGGGGCTGGCCGCGTCCCGCTCGATCTTCTCCTTCCAGCTGCTCAGGTCCACTGGGGAAGGCAGCAGAGTCAAAGGGACACCAGCCAGTGACTCTGTAGCACACCTGCTCGGGCTGGGGGCAGGTGCTGGAAGCTAAGCAGGGCCTGCTCTGCACAGGACATGGATGGGAGATGCAGGGGGGGGTGTTCTGCCCTGTGCTGCCCCCCAAGTCAGCGATAACCCCAAGGAGATGTTATAAATTGCCCACCCAGCTCCCAGACTGACAAAAACCCCAGCGTCCTGGCCAAATTCCAACTCAACCCACTCCTTTTTCTGTCTCCCTGCAATACCCCATGCAGGCCCCATCACCAGGGGGTTCGCCGTCCCGTGCTGTGCGGCTGTTCCCCACAGCTCTGCCCCAGAGGTGGCTGCATCTCACTGCGATTCCCAGTGCGGTGTTGCTGTGCGGCTGTTCTCCCCCTCCCCCCCCGATGGGCGAGCGAGCCGCGCAACCCAGAAAAAGCGTTGGGTTCCGCAGGGGGCGAACAGCAGCCTGTATTACCACAATGGACTAGGGGGGGCTTCCCCAGGCTGAGTGGGAGGCTGTGGGGGAGGGGTCTCACCTTTCCCAGCAGTGATGCTCTCGCAAGCCTGCAGCAGCTGCTCTGGTCCCATGGCCGTGCTCCAGCCCTTCCGCCGCTTCCGGCGCTTCTTAAACACTGACGGACAAGCAGGGGTTAGAGTAGGGGGCCCGGACTCTTGGGTGCCAGCTCAGTGCTAACATTTTCCAACGTCACCTGCCAAGTTCATCGGCAGCCAGATCGGAGCCAGCGCCCCCCACAACTGTGATTTTTAACGGACAGGTCGTGACCCGGCACTGGGTCTCGTTGCTGTAGGGTGACCAGGTGACCATGCTAAGGCAGCTTCCTGCCTGTCCTGGCACAGCGGACTGCGCTGTGGCTCAGAAGTGGCTGGCCGCCGCCCGGGCTCGAGCCGCCCGCCCGCTCGAAGCCGCCGCCCGCTCGAGCCGCCCGGGCTCGAAGCCGCCCCGCTCGAAGCCGCCCGCTCGAAGCCGCCCGCTCGAAGCCGCCGCCCGCCCGAAGCCGCCTGGTGGAGGTGGAGGCGCCGGCGCCAACTCTCACAAGAAACAAAAGCAAAACCAGGCACAAAATGGCGCCGATCCCATTTCACCCCCACGCCCCAGACGAGCACTGGCCAGTTGTGCGCAGCAAAGCCTGGTGACGAGCCAGGAACCGGCCAATGGGAGTGTGGAACCACAGCTGGGGACGGGGGCAGCCCGCAGAGCCGGATCTGCTGAGGGGCCACTTCCCGGGTGCAGTGGGGTCCGCAGTGCCAGGCCAGGCAGGAAGCTGCCTTGACATCCCACCGCGTCGCTGGCCGGGAGCTGCCGGAGGTAGGCCTTTGCCCCAGCAATCCCCTGCCCCAGCCCTGAGCTCCTTCACACCCAGAACCCCCCTTCTGCACCCTAAACCCCTCATCCCTGACGCCAGCCCACAGCCTGCACCCCTGTATCCCACCCCGGTACCCCACCCCAAGTCCCCGCCTACATACCAAACCCCTCTGCTCCACCCTCAGCCTGCACCCCAAACCCCTCATCCCCATCCCATAGCCTGCATCCCATCCCGCACCCCAAACCCCTCATCTCTGCCCTCCCCATACCCCTGTACCCCACCCCATACCCCAGCCCAGAGTCCCCACCCACATACTGAACCCTCTGCTCCACCCTCCCACAGCCTGCACCCCAAACCCCTCATCCCTGGCCCATAGCCTGCACCCCATACCCCATCCGCTCAGCCTGCACCCCAAACCCTCATCCCGGCCCCACCCCAGAGCCCACACCTCCAGACAACGCCTTCACCCCCGGCACCCCAGCCCCCGCAGCCTGCACTCTGGTCAGAATTACGCAGGATCCCAGGTATCAACAATTGTCTCCAACTGGGTTGCGAGAAAAGAAAAAGTTTGAACACCCCTCCTCCGCCCCCTCCCCCCGGCCCTCCAGGACAAGGCCTCCTGCCCCAAAGCCTGAGCCAACCTGGGGGCGGGGGCGTTACCTGTGCTGGGATCCTGGTCCTGCTGGGGGTACGAGGTGAAGCAGACGATGCGCACCTGGGGGAAGCGGGTCTGGAAGTAGTGCTTCCAGGCCACCACCAGCGCTGGCGGCGCCAGGTCAATCTTGTTCAGCACCAGAATCAGGTTCTTCCTCATCTCCTTGGTCACAAAGTCGTACAGCGCAGGGGAGAAGTTAATGACCTGGGGGGGGAGGAGGGGGAAAGAGAGGCAGCTAAGCCAAACGAGTTGGCTCCGGAGAGTTAGAACAGGGAAGGTCAGGAGCCAGGACCCCTACTCTGAAAGGGGAGCGAGTCCTAGTGGTTAGAGGGGGAGGGGAAGGGCAGAAGGCTGTGTGCCAGGACTCCTGGGTTCTATTCTCCAGGTCTGGGACGGGAGTGGTGCCTAGTGGTTAGAGCAGAGGGCAGCCCCAAGACTCCTGGGTTCTTTCGCCAGAGGGGAAAGGGGAATGGGCCTAGTGGTTAGAGCAGTGGAATGCGGGGGGCCTGAGAACAAGGACTCTTGGGTTATTTCCCCAGGTCTAGGAAAGGAGCAGGCCTAGTGGTTAGAGAGGAGAGGTGCTGGGAACCAGGACTCCTGAGTTCTGTCCCCAGCTCTGGGAGGGGAGTGGTGCCTATTGGTTAGAGCAGGGGCTGGGCATCAGGACTCCTAGATTCTTTCCCCAGTTCTAGGAGGGGAGCAGGCCTAGTGGTTAGAGCAGAGGAGGCTTTTTCCGTCCCCCGCTCGGGGAGGGCAGTGGGGTGTAGCCAGGGGCTCAGCAAGCCGTTACCACGCCCATCCGTGCTGCCCCCTTCAGTTTGGTCACCCTCAGGAGCTGGGACAGCAGCAGCTTCAGGCCCGGACGCTGCCGGCTGAGGGACGGAAGCAGAGGCCACGCCGGGCTTTCCGGACGAGGGCTAGGGAGGAGTAGCCCGGCCTGACACTGCCCCTCACCTGTCCTGCTGAGTGGCAGGAAGGAGCACGCTGATCTGCAGGGTCACGTCCAGACACCGAGAGGCTGCAGTCCCCAGAGACCTCCCCCGCCTTTTTTAAGGGACCCTCTGGAGCAACGTCTCCATCTCATGTGGCCTGGGGGGGGGGGGGCTCCTAAACTACCCCCCACCCAAGCAGGGACCCCATGGAGCCCAGCAGCCAGGAACGAGACTCTCTAAGCCCCCTTGCCCTGGGGTGCCGGGGAGGGGCCCTCACCGGATGCCGGACGTCTGTGATCAGCAGGATGATGTCGGACATCTCCAGCACCCGCCACAGCTGACGCCAGGTCTGCAAGGCAAGTGGGGAGGGGAGAGGTCCCAGATTCAGGCCCTGAGCCAGCCAGTCCCTCCCTGCCACCAGGGACCTGGATCAGAGCCGGCGGCCCCAGAGGGGAAAGGCCCCATGTCCCATTCCCTACCCATGAGACAGCCAATCCCCTTCCGCCCCCGCCCCAATCAGAACTGGCGCCCCCCAGAGGGGAAAGGCCCCATGTCCTCCACTCACCTCTAGGTTATGCTCGAAGTAGCTGAGCTGGCTGGGCTGGTAGGTGCTGTAAATTCCCTCCAGATAGTCCCGGAAACACTTCTCCTCCCGCGCCAGCAGCTGCTCCTTGCTCATCTGGTAGCTCCAGGGGGGGCGCTTGGGGAAATCCAGCACTGGGAGATGGGTGGAAGACACATGTGGGAGTCAGAATGGAGGGAGCCTGTCATGGACAGGGGGAGAGCTGACCAGCACCCGATGACTAAGGGGTTAAATTCAGGTACCCTAGCAAGCGTGTCGGCCAGGGGGCCGGGAGAACCAATCGAGAGAGAGGGTTGAAATTTGTACGGGATACAGGTTCCCTGCCTGCTTTCTGTGTGTGGGAGAAGTTAAACCAGGAGTTGAGAGACACAGAATGATTTAAACCCAGGCAGGACTGCCATGCATCCGAGGAATTCGGGGCATGGAAGTGGACTGAATTGAAAGTAAAGTAAAAGGGCTAAGTGAATCTAGTCACGTTCAGGGTATTTTTTCTTTATTAGACAATCTTTCTTTTAAGCAGTCACCGGTCCTGTCTGTCTGTCTGTCACAGGATTTTCAACTTGTCCCTCCTGCGCACACGCCAATGTGGCCGCCCCCGCCAGCACCTGCAGGCGCGCTCTGCCACCTGGCCCCAGCTGTGGCCGATGCGGCAGGCCGCCCCTGCCAGCTCCGGCTCCACCTGGCTTTGTGCCAACAGCTCCAGCTCCCGGCTCCCCCGGCAGGCCACCCCCACTCAGCTGGCTGCCCCCGCCAGCTCTGCATCCCGGCCCCCCTGGCAGGCCACTCCGACCAGCTCCAGTTAGCTAACACAGTGTTTCTCAAATTGTGCTCCACAGAGCCCCAGTTGGGCTCCGCGAGACATCTCCAGGGGCTGACAAACTGGAAACATCGATAGGTTGACAAACTGGAAACATCGATAGGTACAACACATACAACACATACAATCAGTGGACCGCTGGGGCGTCACATAAATTTTTATGCATGTAAAGGGCTCCGGAGCACAAAAAGTTTGAGAACCACTGATAACAGCTAGCAACTACCTTGAATTGTACTTGGCCATCCAATCTTTCTCCTACATTGCTAGCTGAAAACTTTATTTTTACTCTTTTGGTGCATTTTTAGAAAGATTGTCTTTTAAAAACTTTTTTTAAATAGATTTGTGGTTTGGTTTGAACTGCTCTGAGTGAATAGGGTTGCCAGATGGTTTCAACAAAAATACCAGACACACTTGACATGACATCACAATCTACATTACATCTCATTTAGAAAATACGGGACATTTCTATTTTCTCATTTCTATTTTCTCAATTTGTTTCCCGAAGAGAAAGCTCAAATACTGGACTGTCCGGTTCAAAACCGGACACCTGGCAACCTTATGAGTGAATCTATGCTTCTCCTCCCCCTTTACCATCTCGCATTGTGCCCAGAGACTTTTCTCTGTGTTTTAATTTGTTTTCCTTAGTTGCTCTGTAACATCTAGCAATCAAGTGTGCTTTATCCTGTTTAATCTTCTGTTTTGTAATAACAATCACTTTTTCTTTTAAGGTGATGATTGGATTCTTGTGCCCTGGAAGGTCTGTGTGTGGGTATCTGCAGGCTTCTGACTGAGGGAACAGCTACTACAGACTGCAGCTTGTTTTCCTCTTTTCTTTTTTTCATGCTCTTTTAGGGCAAACGAGCTTGAGGTACCCCAGGGGAGGGTTCAAGTGTTCACCCCTGTTTTTTTAGGGATAAAAATCACTTGATGGTGGCAGCGATTTCCCAAAAAATCTGTGATTCTGGGGGGAAGTTTTTGTAACCAGTGTCTGTAGAGGCAAAGGGTTTTTTTTTTTCCTTTTGAGCTCTTTGAGGGCCCCCATCTTCTGCACTTGGCGTGCCAGAGTGGGGAACAACCCTGGCAGATCCCAAGGCTACCCCCAACCTAGCAGCGGGGTGGGCTTCTAAAAGAGCCATATAGCACCCCCCGCTGATGGGACCTGCCCCTCCAAAGAGAAACGGGGGACCCTTCACCCATCCACGGTCCTCGGACAATATTCCCCCATGATGCTCCAGAGCGACCACATGCCGGCCAGATCCAATGCATCTGCAGGGGAGTAGCAGCCTGGGGAACTCCTTGCCACAAGATGTTTGCCCAATGGGAGCCAGGAGAGAAGGGAAAAAAAATCAGGAAGGCCCAGACCTGCAGGCGAGGTCCCATCCCACCTCAGTCTCGTGCTTACCGGAGCCGGATTTGTAGACATCCTGTATGTCCAGCTCCTTCTCGCTCTCCGGGACGGGCTCCAGGATTTTCTCCTGAGCCACCTTCTTGCGCCGCTCCACATCCTCCCGGCTCTCACGCTCAAAGTGCAGCCGGTACCTGGCAGCAGGGGGACGTTACAGAGCATCAGGCAAGCTGGGAAACCCCAGGGTGGGGGTCAGAGATTTTGGGCGTCCTACTTTTCCTCCCCAAACAGGAGCTCCCAGCACTGCCAAGATCCCAATCCCGGGTCTCCCATTCACATCCAGGCCCAACGGCAGGCAGCTCCCCCAGGTGGTCTCATTAGCTAGGACTAATGCTAGCCAGGTGATGGGTCGGGGGTGGGGTGGGGGAATAGATCACAGGGCCTTTCCCCACTAGGGGGGGCGCTGTCTCCCATCCAATCCCAGTGCAGACGGACTAGCTGGCTTGAGGGGGGCAGGAAAAGAGACACAAGGTCATTCCCCTCTAGGGGGCGCTGGCTCCTGATTTGATCACTCCCGTCTGGGTGTAATGAGTTGTGAGGTCTCAGCCTAGTTCCCCACCCCATTCCTCCCCCTCCCCCCCCCACACCCCAAGACTGACAGGCCCTCCGAGGGCTGAACCAGCCACAGAGCCCCAGTTCCTCTCTGCCCCCCTGCGGCAGATCGCTGCAGGGGCAGGACTGAAGCCCAGGAATGCTGTGTGTGTTGGGGGGGGTGCTCCCCCTGCCCCAGCAGGGACAGGAGTGACACAAAGATCCCCCTCACTGACCTAGCCCCCTCGCCCCGGCTGGAGCCATGGAGCAGGAGCTCACAGGCTGGTCCTGAGCCCAGCTCAGGGAGGGATCTAGTGGTCCTAGGGCCCTGGGTGACCCATGGGGCATGATCTACAGCGGGATCCGGGCCTGGCAGGGCAGGGCAGGCAGAAAAGCACTCTCCCCTTCCACTACAACCCCCACCCAGCAGCAAGGGGAGACCTGCCAGGGAGGGGGCAGAACTCTGAGCCAATCCTGGAGTGGCAGGTTGGCCCAAATTCAACCCCCTGCAGCTATCAATGAGGGTAATGAGGTGCGGGGGGAAGGTAGGACTCCGGGGTTCTGTCCCCAGCTCTGGGAGTGGCGTGGGGTCTGGCTGGTTGCGGGGGTTGGGAGCCAGGACTCTGATAAGGGAGTGGGATGTAGTGGTTAAAGCACAAGCGCTGGGAATCCGGACTCTTGGGTTCCACACCTGATTCTGCCACACACTCTGCGGCATGACCCGGCTCTGTGCCTCAGTTTCCACCCCCTTACCTGTTGGGGTCATAGCTGCGCTCGCCCAGCCTGCGGGCCGGTGGCTGCTGGTTGAGTTTCCGGACCTGCAGGGACAGGGATTCGCTGTCCGAGGTGTCCGTCTGGTCCTCCCGCCGCTCATGGCTGCCGCTCCGGCTGTTGGAACTCGACCTCACGCCATCGTGCAGGCCTGGGGCACGGAGAGAGCCGGGTCAGGGACCTTTCCCCGCGAGGGGGCGCTGGCTCCCAGCCAGCCCATGGCAGCATAACACTAGGGCAGTTCAACGCCCCAAGGTCAGACCCAGGGCTCTGCAATGCAGCCCGGCAGGGCCCGTGATGCTGCGTCAGGGCCGCTCAGAGCTAGAGACGCCTGCAGCGTGTCATGTGTCTGCGGCAGCACAGTGGGGGCCGGGGCTGGATCTGGTCCCCCTCCCACTAGGGCCTCAGTCCTCCTCAGACAACATTCCTCATGCAGTGGGTTGGGGAGGGGAGGGGCTGGGAGTCTGGACTTCTGAGTTCTATGCTCAGCTCTGCATGCATCTCTGAGAGGGGAGTGGGGTGTAATGGTTAGAGTGGGGAGGGTGTTTCTCTCCTCATCTCTGAGAAGGCAGTGGAGAGGGCGGGGCGGTGGGGCTGGGATCCAGGACTCCTGGGTTCCGTCTAGTGTTGCGGGAAGGGAACGGGAATAGTGGGTTACAGCAGAGGAGGTGGGAGCCCAGAGTCCTGTGAGGGGAGTGGGGTGCAGTGGTTAGAGCAGGAAGGGTTGGGAGCCAGGACTCCTGGGTCCTCTCCCTGTCTCTGAGAAGGGAGTGGGGTGCAGTGGTTAGAGCAGGAAGGGCTGGGAGCCAGGACTCCTGGGTTCTGTCCTTGGCTTGGCTACAGATTCTCTGTGCGACTTTGGGCAGGTGCTGGAGCTGAGCACAGGATTGCGGCAGGCAGGAATTTTTGAGACGCCCCATGATGGCCTCAGAGCCGAGGGTCACCCAGGGGCTGAAGGAAGGCAGGGCGGAGATTAGTGTGGCCAGGGTGGGGCCCCTTATCAGCCGCTTCCAGCCTGTTTGGGAGGCCGTGCGGAGAGCTGAGGAATTCTGACAGACAGCACGGCTCAGCATCAACCTTTAAGACTCCCTAGGCCAGGGCCCCCCCATCCACCCAGCCCTGGATCAGAGGAACCCTGTTAACACAGCCACTCCCCCACCCCATGGCACAGAGGGGAGAGCGCCCCCTGGGACCACACTGGGACCAGCCTGACTGCCAGGGGAGGGCACACCCTACTGACCCCCAGCCCTTGGAGGGAGACACCTCATGCCAGGGTGAGCTCCTTGACAAGGCCCTATCTGGGTTGACTGAGTTGGAGCTGGTCCTTCCTTGGACAGGGGGCTGGACTTGAGGACCTCGTGAGGTCTCTTCCAGCCCTAGGATTCTATGAGAGCGTGCCCACACCTTGGGGCTCTCAGCCGACGGCTGGGCAGCAGGGCTTTCACACGGCTGGATGTCCAAGCCTCACAAAAGCTTTCTGCCTGGCAAGTGCCGCCTGGGTTTACTGTCTAGGTGCCCATCGGCCAGTGGTGCATCTCCGTTCGGGGCGACGGGGCCTTTCCCCTGGGGTGGCGCCGGCTCCGATCCAGCCCCACAGCCCTCCCTGAGGTTTCTGCCCAGCGATTTCCCTTGTCTGCCGTCTCAGTCAGTGCTTTGAGAACAGGCACTGGGGTGCACACTCGCTCCCTCCCCCCCCCACACACACACACAAGGAGCTGAGCCCGGGGTCAGGCTTATGGGGGCAGGAGGGGACATGCCCAAGTGGAAGCGGGAGGTGGGGGTTTGGTGCCCAGATGTTAGTGGGAGAAGAGGCCCAGATGTTGGCAGGGAAGGTTGGTGCCCAGACGTTGGCAAGAGGGGGGAGGGGCCCAGATGTTGGGGGGAAGGGAAGGGGAGGGTCAGTGCCCAGATGTTGGCAGAGAGGCCCAGATGTTGGAGGAGGAGGGGTCAGTGCCCAGATGTTGGCGGGAGAGGCCCAGATGTTGGAGGAGGGGAGGGGGTCAGGGCCCAGATGTTGGCGGGGGGAGGGGCCCAGATGTTGATGGGACGGGGGAGGGGCCCAGATGTTGGCAGGGCGGCGGAAGGGGGCCCAGATGTTGACGGGGGGAGGGGCCCAGATGTTGGAGCGCGGCCCCCTTCCCCGCTCACCCCGTCTCCGCTCCCGCTTGTCCTGCAGCTGCTTCTTCTTCTGCTTGGCGCTGAACGGCCGCTTGCGGGGCATGTCCCGGCCCGGCCGCCGTCCCGCAGCACCGGCAGGGAAGCGGGAAGAACCACTGCGGGTGTGTGGGGAGGGGGGGGAAAGGAGGCGGAGCAAACCACTGTGACTGGAAGAAACCACTAGGAACCCGAAGGGGGAGGGAGAAATCTGGGCGAAACCATGGCGGAAGGGGGAATAAACCACTGAGAAAGATGCGAGGGGGAGGAATCTGGGAACAACCACTCAGGAAGGGGGGAATAAAACACTTAAGAGCGTGGGACAAAATAACCACTGAGAGCCAGTGAAAATTGGGCGCAGACACTGAGAGGCCGAATAACCACACTGGGGAAACTGGGAAAAGCCACTGAGTTGCGGGGAAGAAACCATCGAGATCCTTACAGAGGGGGATAAACCATTAAAAGATGGGGGGAGGCAGAACAAGGAGGGATATGGGCGAAACCACTAATTGGGCGGGGGGGGGCTGGGCTGAACCATTCAGGTCTGGTGGTAGCGAGATTGTATCATTAGAGAGACATAATGAGCTGTACCACTTGTATTAAAAGGGGGTGCAAAGTGGTCTGAATTATTTTCAGGGCAGAGATGTGTCTGTACCATCCTCTTGTGGGGTGTGTGTGTGTGTGTGCATATATATATATATGTATATATACAGCCGCTCCCCGAATTACACTTGGTCCGTAACTCGAAGTGTTCGTAACTCGGATCCCATAGAGTTACATGGCGACCGCGCTGTTCGTAAGTGCGGATCGCCGTTCGTAACTCGGATCCGCATTTACGACCGCTTTGGTCGTAAGTGAGAATGGTCGTAAGTGGAGGTGGTCATAACTCGGTGAGCGGCTCTGTATATATATATACATATATATGTGCGTGTGTGTGTATATATATATATATACAAACCAATGAATCTACTCACCTGTGGCAAGTAGATTTCAGCCAGTTGCTCCGTGCACCCCATTCACTGGCGCTTCATGTATATATATATATATATATATATATATATATATATATATATATATATATATATATATATATATATATATACAGGGCTTGACAAATTCTGGAAAACCCTACTTGCCAGACAAAAAAGGGACTCACCACCCTCCTCCCAAAAAAGTGGGTTTTTTAATAGCATAAATTCCTAATAAGAATAAGAACAGTAATTACTAATAAGTTATTAATAAATATCTTATAAACCTCTACCTTTTCCCTCTGCTGCCATGTCTCCTCCCCTTGCTCCATCAGCTCCCCTGGTGCCTGCTGCCCCCCAACCCCTCACCCTCCCCTGCTGTCCTGACTCCTGCCCTTCTCACTGCCCTCAGCCTTCCTGAGATCTGCCCCCCTCCACCAGCCCTTCTCTGTGCCCACTCCTCCAGTAGCCCCACTCCGATAATGTGAGCTACCCCTCCTCATTCCCTCTCCTAACACCTCCTCTACACACCTGCCCTGCCTCTCTCCTCTGGTGCTGGTCCCTCCTGCAGGTGTCTGCCCTTCTGCTTCACCCCAGAATCCCTTACCCTGCACCCTCCTGGTGCCTCCCCTTCCCTCACTGCCCCTGCCCCTTTGTCCTCTTTTCCCTGATGCCCACCCCCTCACCACCCTCATTCCCCT
This sequence comes from Rafetus swinhoei, assembly GCA_019425775.1. Classification (NCBI taxonomy): domain Eukaryota; kingdom Metazoa; phylum Chordata; order Testudines; family Trionychidae; genus Rafetus; species Rafetus swinhoei. Next base: position 17,194,587 of record CM033444.1, on the reverse strand, counting down.
CAAGCCCCTGTGCCCTCACACATGACTTGCTCCATCCCTGCCTTTCTCATGCCCACCCCTTCTTTCAAGCCTTCTCCCAGCACCTCCCCCTCCCCCTCCCTCCTCTAGCCCCCAGTGCCCTTACCCTCTCCTCTCCCAGCATCACCCTGTCTCCTCCCACTGACACCTCCCCTCCTGCCCTTTACCTCATTGTCTGCACTTGGCCCCCTGGCATTTGTCTCTCCTGCACCCCTGTCTCTTGGTGCCTTCCCCTTTCTTCTTCTTCTTCTCCTGACCTCCTCCCCTCCTTTCCCCTCCCCTCAGCACAAGCCCCTTCCCCATATTTTTCCCCTCCCCTCCCCACAGTCCAGTCCAGCCCAGCCCCTTCCCCTTCCCCAGGGCCAGCTCTAGGTTTTTTGCTGCCCCAAGCAAAACGTTTTGGCGGCCCCCCCCCTTTTTTGTTGTCTTTTACACGTTTGCATTTTGCAATGGGCTTTTTTTTGTTTTTGTTTTTCATATTTGTCCTGGCATTTTAGCCCTATAAATAGCAAATAGCATTTTCATTTGTTTTTTTCCATAAAGGCAAAAGCGCTTCAAGTGAACTCCCCCTTTCACTCGCTGCTGGGTCACAGCAGCCTTTTCCCTGCCCTGTCCAGCCCCTCCCTATGGACAAGCACCCCTCACTCCCGACCCACAGGGGAGCAGGGTGTGGGGACAGCACAGAGCCAGAGGGACGCAGGGAACAGTGTGGGGAGGGGTACAGGGGTGGCGCTGGGAACGGGAGGCATAGAGCCAGAGGGACGCAGGGTGCGGGGTGCGGTGGAGGCACGGGGAATGGGACACGGGGAATGGGAGGGGCAGAGGGAATGGGGTCTAGGGGCAGTGCAGGGAATGGGCAGCACAGAGCTGGGGGGGGACAGGGATCGGAGGGGAGCGGGGTGCAAGGGCGGCACAGAGCCAGAGAGTCGCAGGGAAGAGGGAGAGCAGGGGGTCTGGGGTGCAGGGGAGTAGGGGCGGCGTGGGGAACGGGCAGCGCGGAGACAAAGGGGCGTGGGGCGGGTGCAGCGAGCCAGGTGGTCGGCCGGGAGCGGTCTCTTACCGGTGAGGGGGTTGGGGCCATGGCAGGACTGGAGCCAGCGGGGCGGGGCCGCAGCCAGCTCCCGGGGCCAAGCAGCCAGACCCGAGCTGCTGCGGCCCTTTAAAATCAGTGGGGCCATGTCATGCCAGCATCCTGGCGTCTGCCGGCGTCCCGCCCTCTGGCTCGTGCCCCGCCTCCTCGTGCCAGAGCTGCACGCAGGCAGCCCGGCGCTGAGAATCACTGCGCTTTCTCCTTCCCGGCGGCGCTCCGCTCCTCCGCCTAGCCGGCGGATCGGATGGGGCCGCGGCGCCCGTAGTGCGGGCTTTGGCCAGCCCGTCACAACCGCCCACCGGGCCAGTCTGCCCCTGCACTCGCCAGCTGATAAAATCTACTCGCCACAGGCAAGCGGGCGAGTGCATTTGTCGAGCCCTATATATATATATATATATATACACACACACACACACACACACACACACTAGAATTGGGTTGAACCATTTTGAAAGGGGGGGGAGTTAAACCATCCCATTTAGGCTCTGGAGCAGGGGTGGGCAAAAGGGCCTCCACTCTGCCCCCCTCCTGCCCTGCAAGCAGCATGTGGCTCTTCAAAGCGCCGCATGCTCCAGGCAGGGCGGGAGAAGGCTTCGTGCTCTCCCTTGCTCCCAGGCCCTAATTGGCCTAGGGGCAGGGGAATGAGGGAAGTCTCCTCCCACACCAGGGCCTGGGCACCTTGGGGGAATGTGAGGTAGTGGCAAAGGCACTCCCTCACCCCCCAAGACAAATCATTGTCTGGGAGTAGGGAACCCCTATTTCAAAATAAGCTATTTCGAAAGTGTAGTGTAGACGCACCTCTAGATTCTATTTCTAGGATCCTCCCTGTCCTGCCACCATGACGGCACATGTGAGGTCATGCCACATGGAGGGAAGGGGTTTCATTTTTAAGCACGTGCTATCGCATGCCTGCTGGTATGGCAAAATCTGCAAGGTCACACATGTCATATGTGGGGAGGATGGCATGTTCTTTAAGAGCCAGAAGGGGTGGAATGGCCCCTCCAACACCAGACAAAAACCACATCTGGTTTTATCCCCATTCTAGTCGAGGGGTGAATCTTTCAGAAAGAGGTCTGCCCAGTTCAATACAAGCTGCATAGCCTCCCTAAGAGGGAGCATCCACTGACTACTCAGACACCTTTCAGGGTGGATGGGCACCGTCAGGGGTTCTTGGCTTGATGTCCCCCCTCTGGGTCCCTGATGTTTAACTTTTAGCCCTCGCTCTTTGTGCCTCTTTCACTGGCCCTGTTAGCATTTGCTCCCCAGCTGGGCATCATGGTTCTACCCCTAGGCCCACCTGACCGGGCTCCGCACCCACAGCCAGCACAGCAGGGATAGAACCCAGTGGGTGGCCTAGATCCCAGACCCCTCCCCCCCACTGCTCCCCACCCCCCTGGCTCCCAGCACCCTCTGCTGTAACCACTAGCCCCCACTCCCCTTCCAGAACCAGGGACAGAACCCAGGAGTCCTGGCTCCCACTGCAGGGGGGGGGCAGCATCTGCTTTGGTGCAACAGTTGTGGGGAGGGGGGCTCAGGACCCCACCTGCCCTGGGAGCTACCCCCTGTTTTGGGGGGGCTGGGAGGGGGGCGGCCCCAGCCTGGGCTGGGCTTGGAGAGGAGGCCTCCTTGCTCCCCCCCACCCGGCCCCACCCTTGGAGGACTGAACCACAGCGGGCTTGTCTAGCCACACAATTCCTCTCTATCGCCCCGCGGCTTCTATGGTGCGCGCGGAGGGGGAAACCGCTCTGGGCTGGGCGCTTCCGGGCGCTCGCTGGTCAGGCCGGGCGGTCTCGCCTGCTCCTCCCGCTGCGCAGGCGCAGTGGCCGCGCTTCCTAGCAGCTGGCCGGGCTGCATGTGAGCGCGGGGACCGGCCATGCCGAAGGGGGGGAAGCAGCCGCGGCCGCCGCAGGAGGAGTGGATCGGGGACGGGGAGGAGAAGGGCGGCGGGCCCGCAGGTGAGCGGGCCGGGAGGGGCCAGAACCCGAGGGCGTGGGGGCAGAACCTAGGGGTGGGGAGGGAGAGGAGGGGGCAGAACTTGGGGAGGAGGGGCAGAACCCGGAGGACTTGGGGAGGAGGGGCAGGACTCGGGGGAGGAGGGGCAGAACCCGGAGGGTTGGGGAGGAGGGGCAGGACTCGGGGGAGGAGGGGCAGAACCCGGAGGAGGAGGGGGGCAGGACCGGGGGCAGGACTGGGGAGGCAGAAGGCAGAACCCGGAGGGTTGGGGAGGAGGAGGGGCAGAACCTGGGGGAGGCAGAAGGCAGAATCCTGGGGAGGGTGGGGGAGGAGGAGGCAGAACCTGGGAGGAGGAGGGAAGGTCCAAAGGTGGGGAGAGGAGAATGAGGCGGGGAGGGAAGGATGGGAGGGGCAGAACCTGGTGGGGAGGGATTGAGCTGGAGGGAGTGGCCTGGGGAGGGGGGAGTGCAGCGGGGATAGGGCCTGGCTGAGCTGGACAGATGGAGCTGTGGAGGACACAGTATCGCGTGGGAGTGGGCCGGGGGTCGGTTGGACTGAGCCGTCCGGCGTGGGGAACAGAATACCAGGTGGAGCTGGGCTGGGGGATCTCCGGGGGACCGAGTATGGGGGAGTCCTGGAAGCAGAGTACCAGGTGGCACCAGGGTGGTTGGACAGAGCCACGGGTAAGGTGGGGACTGTACTGTGTGGAGCTGGGCTCCTCATGGTCGAATTGGGTCTGGGGGGTTGGAGGTGGGGGGAAGCCAGGCCAAGTGAAGGCTGGACTGGAGTGGAGCAGAATAAAAGCTGGGGGACTGAATTGGGCTGAAGAAGGGGCTGGACTCCAAGCTGGCTGATGTGGGGGAAGAGAATCTGGAGTGAAGGAGGCTAATGGGGAAGAGAGAGAGTGGAAGGGCAGCTGGACTGGAACTGAAGCTGGATTATTGGTGAGAAGGAGCCATGGGATGAAACAGGCTCAGCCAGGGCTGATCTGGAGTCAGGTGGGGGTGGAGGGCAAGAGGTGCCAGGCCCTGGGCAGTGGAGGGGGTGACTGGGAGCCAGGACTCCTGGGTTCTCTCCCACCTGCCTGGATTCATCTCTCTCAATGTGTTGTTTCAGACAAAGTGGTGAAGAAAGGCAAGAAGGACAAAAAGACCAAGAAGTCGGTAAGAAGCGGGACTCTTGGGGGGAGGTATGAGCTCTGACTCGGGGGCCTAGCAGGTCAGGCATTGGGCTGGAACTCAGGAGACTCCAGATCTACACCCTCCTCTGCCACTGCCCTGCTTTGGGACTCAGGTTAAATCACTTCTCCTTTTTGTGCCTCGGTGTCCCCTCCCACCGTGTGTCTACTTATACAGACTCACTCTCGCTGTGTGTCTGGGCAGCGCCCGGCACAACGGGGCCCTGATCTCAGCCGAGGCAGGGACTGTCTCTTGCTGTGTGTCTGTGCAGCGCCCGGCGCAACAGGGCCCTAATCTCAGATGGGGCAGGGACTGTCTCGCTGTGTGTCTGGGCAGCCACCATGCGGCCCTGATATTTAAAACAGGAGTAAGTAGCTGGATCTCTCAGACCTCACCGCTAGGGGCTGTGAAAGGAATGGTGGCTGGATCTCCCCTAGCACAATGCAGTCTCAGGGGAAGGGGGTGAGTGTGAGTGAACCCGTGCTCACCAGCTGGTGTGCCTTTCCCTCACCACAGGGGTCAGGGAGATGGGGTAGGGGAAGCAGAGCTCTTATCTCTCCCTTCTGCCCCAGTTCTTTGAAGAGTTGGCTGTGGAGGAGAAACAAGTCAGCGAGCAGCAGGCTGTCCTTAAGGAGAAGGAGCAGCAGCAGCAGCAACAGGTGAGCAGAGGAACGGGATCCCTCCCGCCAGCTGCGGGGTGTTCTTGTAGGACCTACAATAAACAGGCTGTCGGCAAGGGATGCTCTGCTTAGTGAGCGTCCATCCCGAGGTTGTCACGGGGCGTGGGCAGATCTGAGCCCCCGTCTCTGTGCCCCCCTCCTCCCCAGCTTCAACAACAGAAAAAGAAACGGGAGAAGAAGAAGGAGAAGAAGAAGAAAGACGCGGAAGATGATGAGGAAGAGCACCAGCTGATCGAGAAGCTGAAGAAGCTGTCGGCTCAGGGCAGCGATGAGGAGGAAGAGGGTGAGGCAGGGAGGAGGGTGCTGGGGTTCTAGCCGCAGATCTAGGAGGGAATGGAGTCTAGTGGGTTAGAGGGGGGTGTCTGGGGGCCCGGACCCCTGGGTTCCATTCCCAGCTCTGGCCAGGGAGTGAGGGCCAGCTGTCAGGACCAGCGCTCGGCGCTCCTGGGTTCTGTACCCTCAAGTCACTCGTTTGGCCCAACTTGCCGCAGTTTCGCGCCCTGCAATATGGTGACCTTTTTGGTGCATGGTGGGTAACGCCCGGTGTGGGGGATGCAGTTAGTGGCTGCGGTGCCATCTCCGGGGTATAAACGGCGGCGCCCTCCTGCCAGCGAGCCCAGAGGCGGGGATCCTCTCCAGCCCCTCCGGAGACCCGCCCCCTAGCAGCGGGTCACTCTCGGGGGCAGGGCTGGGTGGGAAGCAAGGGCCTCCCTTCTCCATAGCCTGCCTTTCCGCCAGCTTCCACCCCATCACTCCAGCCCTGGTGGAGTCACCTCCCAGCCCCTGGGGCTGCAGCAGGGAGCTAGAGTGGGGCAACCCACCAGGAAACCATCCCAGCGCTCTCTAGGTTCTGGAGGACCAAGGACTCTATAGGCCCGCTCCCCACAGGGCGAGTGGCTGCGTCTCCATTCCATCGCTCCCTAAAATCCTTCTCTTGTTTCCTTTCCGGCAGCCGTTCCCGTCACCAAAGGCGACAAGAAGAAGAAGGTGAGACTCGAGGCTGGGAGGAGGCATAGCGTTCAGGGGAGCGCTCTAGACTCGGGCTGCACTGGGCCCTACGCAAGAGGATGAGGTGGAAGGAGCATTAGGGTTTGGGGTCTCTGTCTAGACTCGGGCCAGGCTGGGGATTCGGCTGTAGGCCACAGTCCTGCCCCCGGTTGAGATGGGACCTGATGGGGCATCCACCTGGGGCATTGGTGGTAGCAGCTGATCCTGCCCTGAGTTTCTAGGGGGGTCTCTGGTGAGGGGCAGAGAGATGTCCGCCCTTGGCTAACGACCTTGACTTGACCCTCCCTACAGGGAGGGAATGTGTTTGCCGCCCTGAGCCAGGAGCAAAGCGAGGAAGAGGAGGAGGAGGAAGAGGAGATGCCGAGACCGGCCAAACCCAGCAAGAACAAGATCAACAAGGTTTGTTCGCTCGGACCACGTCTCGCACGGACGGGAGCGGGGTCGTCTTCTAGCAGGTTACAGCAGTGCGGGTCTGGGGGCCTGGGCCCCTGGGTTCTGTCCCTGTTTCTGGGAGGGGAGTGGGGCCTAGTGGTTAGAGCAGGGAGGCTGGAAGGCAGAACTCCTGGGTTCCGGGACCCCTGGGAGGCAAGGAAGTCGGAGGAGGGGGCCTCCTGTGCTGGAGATCTTCCCTACCCGTCCTGGCGGGATCCCTGGGGGCTAGTCTGTGGGGGATGTTCCTGAGGATGGGGGTGCAGGGTCAGTCTTCCAGTGCTGAATTGCGGGGGTTTGACATGGTACCCCCTGCAGGTCCCACCTGATGACGAAGAGGAGAAGCTGCCAGAGAAGAAAATGATAAAGGATGACAAGCCAAAAGGAAAACAGGTCAGTCCCCTAATACCTCCACATTGGGTAGGCCCATTGTTCTTAGCCGGGATGGCCAGGGCTGGAGCCAGACCTGCAGATTCTGTCCCCAGTTCTGGGAGGGGAGTGGGGTCTAGTGGTTAGAGCGGAGGACTGGGAACCCGGCCTCCTGGTTCCATTGCCAGCACTGGGAGAGGAGCGGGGTCTAGTGGTTAGAGCGGGTGACTGGGAACCAGACCTCCTGGTTCTGTCCCCAGCTCTGGGAGGGGAGCGGGGTCTAGTGGTTAGAGCAGGGGACTGGGAACCAGATCTCCTGGTTCTGTCCCTAGCTCTGTAAGTGGAGTGGGGTCTAATGGTTAGAGCAGGGTGTGGGTCTGGGAGTCTCAAGTGGCAGAATAGCTTAGCCAAGCAGGTGCATGATGAGGGGGTTTTTTGGCTCCGCTGGGCAGGGGTCTGCCTGGGGACAGTGGGGCGGGGTGTCTGGGCTGGGTCAGGTGGAGTCAGAGACGCCGCGTCTCACCGGGGCAGGATGTGCTGTGTGCTCTCGGCAGGAGGAGGAGGACGATAAAAAGAAGAAGAGCAGGAAAAACGAGAAGAACAAAGGAAGGCAGCAGGTGCGAAGCCGGCTTTTCCCAGAGTCAGCGGGCTGGGCACGTGAAAACCAGGGCCCCAGCGCTGCACGAGGGGGCGCTGTGGTGCAGGGAGCAGGGCGGTGGGGGGGGGGGGATCAGTAGGGGGCGCTGTCCCCACGCAAGCAGTGCTGGCTCCGGTGCCGCACTAGGGGGCGCTCTGCTGCCTGGTGTGTGTCTGATGTTAGGAACTCGGGCTACTGAGTTCCTCCAACCCTGCTGTCTCTGAAAGCTCTGGCTTCTCCCCCGGCTCCCAGGGGAGGAGGCTCAGGCTTTGCTGTTCTGGCCCAGAGCGAGGAAGAGGAGGAGAGCGAAGAGGAACCCGAATTGAAACCCAAAGGCAAAGCGAGCAAGGTGAGCCAGAGGAGTGCTGGGGGGTGGGGTCTAGTGGTTAGAACGGGGAGGGGTGGGGCTGGGAGCCAGGACTCCTGGGTTCTGCCCCCAGCTCTGGGAGGGAAGCAGGGTCTAATGAGAGAGAAGAGATGGGGCCAGGAGTTAGGACTCCCGGGTTCTGTCCCTGGTTCCAGGCGGGGAGGCGACATCTAGCGGGTTAGAGCAGCCAGGGCTGGGAATCCGGACTTCTGGGTTCCATCCCCAGCTGTGGGAGGGGAGTGTGGCCTAGCGGTTAGAGCAGGCAGGGCTGGGAATCAGGCCTTCTGGGTTCCATCCCCAGCTGTGGGAGGGGAGTGTGGCCTAGTGGTTAGCGCAGGTGGGGGCAGAATGGTTCTTCTCCCCCCTCCCCCCCCAAATCAGGGAGACAGGCCCAACTAGCATGATGGGAATTGGGGGGTCGGCTTCCCATGACAATTCAGGAGCTGTCTGCATTGGTGCAATGTGGCATGGTACAAAGGGAGCCCGGGATACCAGAGAGGAAGGAGGCTACTGCATCCGCTGAGTCTCCTAAACGCCTTCCCGCGCCTCCATCTCCTTCCAGGCTGGGAATAAACAGGCGGAGTCTGGTCCAGAGAGGAAAAAAACAAAAGGAAAAAAGAATCAACCAACCCAGGTGAGGGCTTGTGTGTGTGTGTGTGTTGGGGGGGTTTGTTCCTACTAGCAGTGGCCACTAGGGGGCACTGTGTGGTAGGGAGCAAGGTTGGGGCTCAGGAAAGGGGTGCTCTCCCTTCACAGCCAGGGCTGGCCCTGGGGGGCGCCCTGCTGCGTGAAGTGTCTCCATGCAATAGTGCTGCGTGGCCAGTACCCAGCCGCCCCGCCCCAGAACTGGCTGTATTTTGGTCCTGGGCGAGCCTCAATGCGGTTGGATGAGCTGGGCTTCTGTTCTGCTGCAGAACAAATTTGCTGCCCTGGAGTCGGAGGAGGAGCTGGAGGAAGACGAGGAGGAGCCAGAGAAGCCCAAGGACAAGTCCAAACGAGGCAGCGAGCCGGTAAGACAGCCGTCCTCCCGGTGGGGGAGGTTTTGCCCTATTCTAACCGAACCGCATGTATTGGGCTGGCTCAGCTATGAGACAGCTTGCAGGGTGGGGAGGGTTTCTCGGATCATTTCCCAGCTGGCCCCCTGTCCCGCATGGGCACCCTTAGCAGAGAGGGGGGAACGAGCCATGGAGCTGTGCTCCCCTCTACTTCTGCAGGGACCCCCTTTCCAGGGGGGCAGAGCTGAGTCATGGCGGAAGAGGATGAAGCTCCTGGAAGTCGGGACTCCTGGATTTTCTCCCTGGCTCTTGAAGGGCAGTGGTGTCTAATGGTTGGATGCTGGAGAGGGGGCAGAACTCCTGGGCTCTGGGCGGGGAGTAGGGTCTAGTGGTTGGAGGAGGGGGGTTATGTCCTTGGCTCTGGGAAGGGAAGGTCCTGTCGATAACCAGCCTCATGCGGTCGGCGCAGCAGTCAGAAGAGGATGAGGAGGACGAGGGAGAGAAGAAGGAGGACGACCCCTATGCTCACCTCAGCAAGAAGGAGAAGAAAAAACTCAAGAAGCAGGTGAGCTCTGGGTGGGAGGGGGCAGAGCTTCTGCCAAACAGCCCCTCCCCCCACCTTTGGGGCTGGTGAGCAGCCCACCCAGCGGGGTGGTTTCTAGCTGTCTATAGCTGCCCTTCTCGGTCACAGGCCCATGTTCCCAGAACCCTTTGCCATTGTCCAGTAGCATTATGGGAATTGCTTGTAGTGCGGGGGCGGGCTTGTTAACTAAGATGGATCCATGTTCCTGGCCCAAGAGGTTCCCCACTGGGGCATCCATCTGGCTAGGAATGCTGGGTACTGGCAGGGAGGGTCCCTGGGCTGGGGCAGGGAGAGTGTCAGCTGGCAGGGGCGTCACCTCAAGCTATCCCGCAGATGGAGTTCGAGCGGCAGGTGGCAACGCTGAAGGCGGCCAGTGCGGCGGAGAACGACTTCTCGGTGTCGCAGGCAGAGATCTCCTCGCGCCAGGCCATGCTGGAGAATGCCTCCGACATCAAGGTACAGCCTCCCCCTCCCCGGCCCCAGAGTTTAGTTGTAACATTCCTCCCGATTCCCAACATTTTGTCAGGGTTTCCTGGTGTGAGGCCTTCTAGGTTTTTTTTTCCCTTCAGCTGCAGCATGCAAGGAGTTAATTTCATCTTATTCCACTCCTTCCTTTTCTGTATCTCCTCCCCTCCACCCCGCCCATTGGTGGAGTTGGTATTTCCCACTACAAGGTGGACCAGCAGCAGCATGGAAGGGGTTAAGCCCATCCCCTCTGTCAATGGGGGGTGGAGGGGTCTGGGTTGTACTAGGCTGCAGGAGCTGGGTGGGAGACTGGGTTGAACCATGTGGTAAGAGGGGGATGGATGTAGATCATACCACCTGCTACCTATCTAGGGATGTGTGGAGTGGACTACTATCTGGGATGCAAGGGGGAGTAGATCGTACTATGAGATGGCAGGGGCTGTAGGTTGTACCATCTGGCAGTGCTTGGCACAATTGTCATATAGGAGGGGGAATGGGTGCCGCTGCCTAAAGAGTGGGTTGCACAATTATATGAGAGGGGAAGTGAGCTGTACCAAGAGATAGTGGGGGTAGGGTTGCCTATTCTCCACGGTTGTCATGGAGCGTCCAGGAGCTAAAGATTCATCTGTAATTAAAAATGTCACCTTGTTGAAACTTTTCAGAATAGGTCCAACCAAAAGAGGAGACTAAGGGGGGATAGGATAGAGGTCTATAAAGTCATGACTGGTGTGGAAAAAGTAAATAAGGAAAAGTTATTTATTTAATTCCCACATAAGAACTAGGGGTCACCAAATGAAAGTCATTGGCAGCAGGTTTAAAACAAACAAAGTGAAGTTTTTCTTCACTCAGCGCACAGTCAACTTGTGGAACTCCTTGCCAGAGGATGCGGTGAAGGCTAGAACTTTAACAAGGTTCAAAAAGGAGCTAGATAGATTCATGGAGGTTAGGTCCATCAATGGCTATTAGCCAGGGTAGGTAGGATAGGCCCCTAACCTCTGTTTCTCTGGAGGTGGGTGACAGGGGAGGGATCACGTGACGATTACCTATTGTGATCCCTCCCTCTGGGGCATCTGGTATTGGCCACTGTCAGCAGACAGGACACTGGGCTAGATGGACCTTTGGTCTGACCCAATATGGCCGTTCTTATGGCAGCCCTGGGAGGCACCGGACCATTGGGTGGGGAGCGGGTCATACCATGAGATGGCAGGGGTGGCCGGGAGGGGAACACAATGGGCCACACCATTTGGCACATCTGGCTGGGGGGAGGTGAGAGGGTCATACCATCTTTTCCCGATCTCTCTCCCGTGCCGTTACAGCTGGAGAAGTTCAGCATCTCAGCCCACGGCAAGGAGCTCTTTGTCAATGCAGACCTGTACATCGTGGCCGGGCGCCGGTATGGCCTGGTGGGACCCAACGGGTAGGTACACAGATGGATCCCCCCCCCTCCTCCTCCCCTCCGTTCCCCATCTCCATGCTCTCCCATTGCAGTCCAGGTTGGCCCCTGGGCACCACTAGGGGGTGCTGTGCTTTGTGCCTCCCTGTTTAACCCTTTTCCTCCCTTTGCAGGAAGGGCAAAACCACCCTGCTGAAGCACATCGCGAACCGGGCTCTGAGCATCCCCCCCAACATTGACGTGCTGCTCTGTGAGCAAGGTACAGGGAGGGGCTGGCAGCCAGGACTCCTGGGTTCTATCCCTGGGCGTGAGGTCTAGTGGTTAGAGCAGGGAGAGGAGGGAGGGGTCTGGGAGCTAGAACTTTTAGGTTCTATCCCCGGGTGTGGGGTCTAGTGGTTAGAGCGGGGGGGAGGTGGGGGAGGGTCTCCTGTCCCGGCTCTGAGAGGAGAGTGGGGGCTAGCAGGTTAGCGCAGGGACCTTGGCACTCATGGACTTGGCCCCTCTCCAGAGGTGGTGGCGGATGAGACCCCCGCAGTCCAGGCGGTGCTGAAGGCCGACACCAAGCGGCTGAAGCTGCTGGAGGAGGAGAAGCGGCTGCAGGCGCTGCTGGAGAAAGGGGACGACAGCGTGGCTGAGAAGCTGGAAAAGGTACGGGGATGGGGGAGGAGGCGATACTGCCATGGCGGCGGGAGGGGAGCACAGAGGGCAGAGGGGAGCTGCTGGGGGTATGGGAGGGAGCAGGGCGGGGCTGGTGTGCGGAGCGGGGTTGGGGAGGGCTGTAGTTGTGTGGGGAGCAGAGAGAGAGCCGGGTGAACCATGGGGAGGATTTGGGGAGGGGGGCAGGGGCCGAGGAGCCGGGGGGGAGACTCGAGAGCTGAGAGGCGGCAAAGGCTCCCTGGTGAGCCTGCCCCCCCCCCGCAGGTGTATGAGGAGCTGCGGGCCACAGGGGCGGCCGCAGCGGAGGCCAAAGCCCGGCGCATCCTGGCTGGTCTGGGGTTCAACCCTGAGATGCAGAACCGGCAGACCAAGAAGTTCTCAGGCGGTTGGCGCATGAGGGTGTCTCTGGCCAGGTGAGGCTGGCGGGGGGGCAGGAAATAATGGGCCTATGATCCCATGTCTGCTGCAATTCCCCCGTACGTACGTACGGACATACGTGTGTACACACACTCTCTCTCTCACTCTCACTCTCTCTCTCTCTCTCAGAGAGAGACCTGCCCGGCTGGGCTGAGACCTGGCAGCCACAAGGGGACCCTCCAACTTGGAACGAGCACCCCCTAGAGAGGAAAAGCCCCACGTCCTCTCCTACCAGCCCCCTCCCTCACAGACCACCCCGCCCCAGCTAGTCCCTCTCTCTTCCCACACCAGCCCTCAGGCTCCTTATCTCCTCGCCTGCCTGCCCCACTTCTCCCTCCTCCCCCGCCAGCCCCCTTTGCAGTCCCGCAGGGCACCATTAGGGGGCGCTCCTCACCCACCCGGTCTCCTTCAGGGCCTTGTTCATGGAGCCGACGCTGCTGATGCTGGACGAACCCACCAACCACCTGGATCTCAACGCCGTCATCTGGCTCAACAAGTGAGTGCTCAGCCCTGGAGAAACCCTTCCCCTCTGTGCCCCGGGGGTCCTGCCCCCCCCCTTCCCCCGCCCAGCTGGGATCAGCAGCGGCCACCTCTGGGGGGGAGCCTGCTGAGCGACTGGAGGGGGGTGGACCCCACAAATCCCTCAGAGCTGGGGCTGGGGTGGCTCTTCTCAGCCCTTGGTGGTGGGGTTAGGGGTCGGGGATAGGGGGCAAGGCGGGATATAGACTGTGATGGGGGAGGGGTGTCTTATGGGGCTGGGGACTGTCAGGATGTGAGGGGGGCCAAACATTCTCCCACCCGGATTTGGAGTGTGGGGGTCAGAGTTTAGATTCTGGGGGTCAGGGCTGGGGTTTGAATAAGGGGTGAGGTTTGGGCTCTGGAGGTTCCCCTAGGGGGTAAGGGTCTCAGGGCAGGGGGGACAGGACTGGGTGGGACTCCTCATAAGGGTGCATGGGGCTCCGTAGGGGGGATCAGAGGAGAGAGCCCCCATAGAGGCTGCCCCACGTCCCACCGTGGGGTATATATTAGGTGTTCCACTCAGTCCCCTCCCTCCCGGCCAGGGTGTCCCTCCTAGCTGTGGAGCAGAGTCCGTCCCTCTGTCTGATTCTGTCTGTCCTCCGTTGGCCTCCCCAGCTACCTGCAGACCTGGAAGAAAACCCTCCTCATCGTCTCCCATGACCAGGGCTTCCTGGACGACGTTTGTACCGACATCATCCACCTGGACATGCAGAAACTTTTCTACTACCGGGGCAACTACAGTGAGTGTGGGTCGGGGGGAGAGGCAGTTGTAGGGTGGGGGAAATACATCAGTGGGGGGGAAGAAGGAGGGGGAGAAGTTGTAATGAGCGGGGGTGAGGGGGAAGCAGCTGGGGCAATTTCAGAGACTGGTTTGCCCCTAGGTCTCCTTCCAAGAGTAGGTGGTTTTGTGGGTACAGGGTGCATCATGGGACTTGTAGTTCAGTTGCCTCGTGTCCCCATGTGGGCTGGACTCCTTGGCTAAAGTGTTTCCCACGATGCATCCCTCTCCCTGAGCTTCCAAATGGCATCATGGGAGCCCTGTGGCCCATGGTGCATCATGGGAGATGTAGCCCAGCTGGGGAGCTCAGCCCAGAGCAGAGAGTGGGAGCATGAGGCCCCTGAACTACACCTCCCATGAGGCATGTCAGAACCCCACTTTTTCCATTGGCCAAAACCCCTGTTTTCCACCCAAAAATGTTTTGATGGGAAATTTCTGACCATTCTAAATGCGGAGTTGCCTCCCCAGGCCTCGTCCTTTAGCTCTCGGAGTCTGCGTTTAGATCCAGAGGGCCCCAGGTTTGATCCCCCAGGCAGGAAGCGCTGGGCAGGGGGGGAAAATGACATTTCCCCATCTCTGCACACAGAGCTTTGGTGGCAGAGTGGCAATTCGAACCCGGATCTCCCAGCGCAGTGCCCTAACCACAGCCCCCCTTACCTCTCTCTCTGCCGCAGTGACCTTCAAGAAGATGTACCAGCAGAAGCAGAAAGAGCTGCTCAAACAGTATGAGAAACAGGAGAAGAAACTGAAGGACCTGAAGGCTGGTGGGAAGTCGACAAAACAGGCGGTGAGTCCTGAGGTCCGGCCCCATGGCAGGGGCACAGGATATGGGGCCTTTCCCCCTCTAGGGGGCACTGACTTCAACTGAGGGCTTTCCTACTGGGAACTTGCACCGTCATGTTAACCCACGGAACTCACTGCTGCATGATTTTATTGAATTAAGAATCTCTCAACAACAAACTGGGTTAACACATAGCCCTCAGGCTGAGGGGCAGCTGCTGAGTGTCAAGGGAAAATTCTCCCTTTCTTGCCATGGGACTACTGCCCCCTGAGATGAACAGTAGCAGATTTGTACTTTCTTGTAGTCTGAAGTTCAGGCCTACCCATCTGATGAGCTTCTTGATCTGGTTTGGGGAGCCATGGGTCTGATGTGGGGTGACAGGGTGGAGGTGGGATACCGGGCTAGATGGGCACATAGGTTTGATCTGGGATGGCAAGGAGAAGGCAAGATACCGAGCTTGATAGGTACATGGGTTTGATCTTCAGTGATGGTGGAGACAGGATACCAGACTAGATGGTCACAGGGGTTTGATCTGGAGTAATGGAGGTGGGATACTGGGCTAGATGGGCATGTGGATTTAATCTGAGGTAACGGAAAAGGCAGGATATGGGGCTAGATGGGCACGTGGGTTTAATCTGGGCAGGATACTGGGCAAGAGCAGCACATGGATTTAATCTGGAGTGACAAGGAGGAGGCTGGATACTAGGTCAGTGGCTAGGATCCAGAGCAGTGGCGAGGCAGCCAGGACACTGGGTTAGATGGGCTCACAAATGTGTCCCTCCCTTCGTCTCCAGGAGAAGCAAACCAAGGAGGCGCTGACGCGAAAGCAGCAGAAATGCCGCAAGAAGAACCTGGATGAAGAGGCGAATGAGGCCCCCGAGTTGCTGAAGAGGCCCAGGGAATACACCGTGAAATTCACCTTTCCCAATCCGCCGTCGCTGAGCCCCCCGATTCTGGGCCTGCACGGTATGTCTACGCTCAGCAGGGGGTGCTGTCCCTTGGCAATCAGTTCCGACCTCACCAGGAGGTTAGGGGGCACTGTGGCACTAGTAACACTCCCCCTGCTGGCCTGGCCTCATCCCTGCCCAACTCCTGGTCGTTAGACACCTCCCACCCAGCAGCCACAGTTGGACACCGGATTCCCCTTTGCTTCCTGCCCCACATTGCTGGGTGACATCGCTCTGGGGCTGCTCCCCAGCCGCCCCACCCCAGAGGTGGCTGCATTCCAAAGCTGGGTGATTGCCCCCTTTCCATCCGCTGGGGAGACGAGCTGCTGAGGATTCTTCTCCAACCCCGGTTTCCCATGGGCCCCAGAGCTGAGAGATGCATTGTGGGGCTGTGTCGGCTGCACCCCCTCACCCTCCTCCTGGCCCCTTTCGCAGGTGTTGTGTTTGGCTATGACGGACATCCGCTGCTGTTCAAGAATTTGGATTTTGGGATCGACATGGAGTCGAGAAGTAAGTGGCTGGTCGGTGTTTGAGACACCCTACCATAACAAACTGGCTTGTGCATTCCCTCAGAGCTCCCTCTGCTTGCAGCCCCTGTGAGCCTACAGTACAAAGGGGGACATGCAGGCTGCTCCCATGGTCGCGGCCCTATGGTAAACTCCAGCCCCAGAATCTTAACGATGAACCAGATGTGCTTTAAGACACCCTACAATAAGAACATAAGAATGGCCGGACTAGGTCAGACCAAAAGTCCATCTAGCCCAGTGTCCTGTCTGCAGACAGTGGCCAACGCCCCAGAGGGAGGGACACAACAGGACACAACAATCATCACGCGATCGCTCCCCTGACACCCATTTCCAGACAGAGGCTAGGGACACCATTCCTACCCATCCTGGCTAATAGCCATTGATGAACCTCCATGAATCTATCTAGCTCTTTTTTGAATCCTGTTAAAGTCCTAGTCTTCACAACCTCCTCTGGCAAGGAGTTCCACAGGTTGACTGTGCGCTAAGTGAAGAAAACCCTCAATAACAAGCCCACCCACACATGGCCCCAGTGCCCTTACAGCAATGAATTGGACTGTTCAGCCCCAGGGATGATGCTACACCTACAATAACTATCCACCTGCGCAGCCCTCCTTGAACCCTTGAGAGACCCTACAACAACAAACCACCTTGTGCAGCCCCTTAGCAACCTCAAAAGATCTTAGAATTACAATCAACTTGTGCAGCCTTGTAGTACCCCTGCGAGACCCTACGATAATAGACTAGAATGCCCGAGAGACCCTACAGTAAGAAACCACCTCATACAACTTCCTTAGTAACTCCAAGTCCCTACAATAACACACTACAGTAACGTGCTAGCCTGCCTGAGGGACCTCACAATAACAAAGCTGCCTGTGCAGCCCCACGGAATCACCGAGACACCCTACAATAACGAAGTGGCTCGTGTAGCACCCTTGAAAGACTCTACCATAACAAACCATACTGTGCAGCCCCCTAGCAGCTCCGAGAGACCCTACGATAACAGGCTAGTAAGCCAGAGATCCTACCACACCAACCCAGCCTAGTGGATCCTGTCGCATCCCCGAGAGACCCTACAATAACAGGCTAGTAAGCCAGAGATCCTACCACACCAACCCAGCCCAGGTGTATCCTGTCGCATCCCCGAGAGACCCTACAATAACAAGCCGCCCCGTGCAGTCAGCGGAGAGTGCCCTCCTAATGAATTAGTCCCAGCACAGACCCTGTGCTAACCCACCAACCTCCTGGCCCGGTTGCGTCACTGACGGCTGCTCTCTGTCCACCTTAGTCTGCATCGTGGGTCCCAATGGCGTGGGGGAAGAGTACGCTGCTGCTGCTGCTGACGGGGAAGCTGACACCGGTAAGGGGCCCCTCTTGTGACACACACCCCCCGCCCATCCAGAGTTAACCCAAACTCATCTGATTCTGGCCCTTCCCTTCGTGTTCTAAACGGCTGTGCGGCTCTTTCCCAGCTGCCCCACCCCAGAGGTGGCTGCATCTCAGCACTGGGCGAGGGGTGTGTGTGTGTGTGTGGTTAGTACACGAGGGGGCAGCGGAAAGTAGTCACCATGAACCCCCTTTCTCTACTTTCAGACACGAGGGGGAGATGAGGAAAAACCACAGATTAGTAAGTAATGATGGGACCCCAATGCAGAGGGATGTGGAGGGGAGGCTGTGGTTGGGATAACGGGGCTAGCAGTCAGGATCGGGGGACACTGGCAGAGCTGGGGGCAGCCCAGGGCTGGGATAAGAGGGGGCAACTGCAGGTCAGGACGGGGGGGCATTGGGAGGGAGGGGGAAGCGGGCAGCAAGGGGGCGGTGCTTCGGGTGTTGACTCCGCCCCTTTCCCCCTCTCCCCACAGAAAATCGGCTTCTTTAACCAGCAATACGCTGACCAGCTGAACATGCAGGAGACGGCGACCGAGTACCTGCAGCGCAACTTCAACCTGCCCTACCAGGATGCCCGCAAGTGCCTGGGGCGCTTCGGCCTCGAGAGCCACGCCCACACCATCCAGATCTGCAAGCTGTCAGGTAAGGGGGCAGGGCCTGTTGGGGTGGCTGTGGAGGGAGGGGCCAGGGAAGGGCTGGGGCCTAGGGTTGTGTATGCAGAGTGAGGGGCAGCCCTTGGGGTAGTAGGAGGGGTACCCAAGGAGAGGTGGGTTTTGAGGAGGTGGGGGCAGGGCACCCTGGAGCTTAGCTTGGGGGAGGGGAGGCGGGGGCACCTTGTAGCTATGGTTGGGAGTGGAGGAAGGGCTTGGCTGACCAAGATGAGGAATGATTCAGACAAGTGGGGAGGAAGCTCCCCTGCTTCACTCTCCCATTCCCTCCAGGGGGCCAGAAGGCTCGCGTGGTCTTTGCCGAGCTGGCCTGCAGGGAACCCGACGTCCTTATCCTGGTGAGTGTTGCTGGGCAGGGAGAGGGAGAGGACAGGGCCGCGGAGAGCAGCTGGCTCTAAGAAGGGAGTAGGGTTCAGTGGTTAGAGTTGGGGGGGGCTGGGAGCCAGCACTCGTGGGTTCTTTCTGGGATCTGGGAGGGCAGCAGTGGGGCCCAATGGTTAGGATGAGGCGCTGGGAGCCAGCATTCTTGGATTCTCTCTGGATCTGGGAGGGGAGTGAGGTGTAGCGGTTAGAGCAGGAGCAGGACTCGTGGGTTCTCTCTGGGAGGGGAGTGGGGTCCAGTGGTTAGAGCAGGACTCCTGGGTTCTCTCTGGGATCTGCCCCTTCACCATCTCAGCCCATTGTCTCTTTCCCCAGGACGAACCTACCAACAACCTGGACATCGAGTCCATCGACGCCCTGGCTGACGCCATCAATGAGTACAAAGGGGGTGAGCGACACCGGCGGGCGCTTGGACTGGGCCGGAAGGGCCCATTGATGTGGTGGGGGAGGGAATTCCGGGCTGGAACATCCCATTGAGCTGGGAGGGGAGGGAATTCTGGGCCAGACGGACCCATTGGGAATTCCAGGCTGGAATGGCCCATTGATGTGGTTTGCTGGTGGGGGAGGGAGTAGGGAGTAAAAGGCTAGCTGGGCCTGTTAGCCAGGGATAGGGAGAGGAGAATTCCAGGCTGGAATGGTCCATTGGGGTGGGAGGAGGGAATTCTGGGCCGGATGAGCCCATTGGTCAAGTGATTGCGTTATGGGGGAGGGAATTTCAGGCTGCCACTGCTCATTGGTCTGGTCCAATGGTGCGGGAGGGAATTTTAGGCTGGATGGGTCCATTGGTCTGTTCTGACGGGAGGAGGTGGGTTCTGAGGGCAGGAGATGGTCCATTGGGGTGGGAGGAGGGATAAAACCCACTTCCCATAATGCCCCTGACTGAGTTTCACCACGGCCACAAGAGGGCCTGCACAAATTACCCAGCATGCATTTTCCTGGGCAATACCATCTACAGATGGCGGGGAGGGGACACGTGCCCCCCCCGCACCTGCTCCTGGAGATGGGGGCTCCTGCTACTCGTCTAACTTTGCCCTCCCTTCCCCCCCCCTGCAGCCGTCATTGTCGTGAGCCACGACGCCCGATTGATCACGGAGACCAATTGCCAGTTGTGGGTGGTGGAGGAGCAGAGCGTCGAACAGATCGACGGCGACTTTGACGACTACAAGCGCGAGGTGCTGGAGGCCCTGGGCGAAGTCATCATCAACCGGCCTCGCGAGTGAGGCAGGGGGCCGGGCCTTTCCAAGCTCCTCCCACCCTATGGACTCACCAGTCACCCGCTCGCAGCAGGACTTTTGTGCAGCTGGAGAGCGGCGGGGACGAGGCTAAAGAGATGTGGGCTGGGTTCCTTTCCCCCTCCCCCCACTCACTCCCTTTCCGGGGAGGGGCACCGATTATTTATAGGCGGGGGGGGGGAGTTTGTATTGATTTGTATTGGAACGGTGTATTCTGGCCCAGGCAGGGGAAGGGTCTTTACCCCATTGCTGGACTTTCTCATCCCCCCCAACTGCTCCAAGGGTGGTTTGAGCCTTGTTCTGCTTCCATTTGACAGGAGTCAATAAAAACAGGAAGGAAACAAGTGCCTGGTCGTGGCTGTGGCTGTGAGGGGGGGTGGGGATTCATCGTGACCAGAGAAGTGTGTTTGGCGGGGGAGGTGATCTATTCAGCCCCTTCTTCCCTCTTGGGGCTATTTCAGCCTCCTGCCCATGTGGTTGGTAGGGGAGGGGGTATTTGGAATTGGGGCATCTGCCCTGTTGGAGGGTGGACTGAGTCCCTACAGCTTGACACACCTGTGTTAAAGGTGTTAACATGGCCCAGTCATGGTCTGACTAACTGGTGTGCAGGATTTATCATACAGGGGACCTTCCACGGAGGCTGATGTGTGAATGACAACCTGTGTTTCTTCACCAGAACTTTGTATTTGGATGTTTTCCCCTGACGCTCTCAGTTGTCAGCTAACACGATTCACTACATGGCAGTGAATGACGGCTAAGCTGTCATCAGTAGGTTTCAGAGTCAACAATCCCTGCTGTGAACAAATAGTGGGGGAGTGCTGCTTATTGCAAGCTCCTGAAGTCCCAGGTACTAACCACATTGTCAGCAGTTGGTTTCTGAGTTCACACCTGGCAACTTGGCTCTTCAAGCATCATGCAGCTGTCATGCTTGGGCCATAAGCGATTGCCTGGACCATCAGTAGGTTTCAGAGTTAACATGTTTCTGAGCTGCTGGGAAGCAGAACATGAGCCTGGCAGCTGTGAAAGGAGTGACTGGGGGATAAGCAGGTGCACCATTTCACCAGTAAGGGTCAGCACACTCTGCCAGCCCCTCTACCCTGTTCTCCATGCTACTGGGGGGAAACACACACAATGCTGCTGCCCAGGAGGGAGAGGATTAAACTGTACCCTGCAATTTCTTAGAGAGTAACTGATGCAGGAGGGGAATACTCACCAACCTACCCACCCCAGCAATGGCTGCACTGGGCCCCTTTTTTAAAAGCAAACTAAAAAAAAATATATATATATATATCTCCAGGGCTCAACAAACTGCTGAATCTACTTGCCCTATTTCAGCTGGTTGCTCTGAGTGCCCCACTCAGTGGTGCTTTGCGCATGAGCACTGCTGATCTGGTGCATGTGCAGTGCAGGGCTGGTGCGTGGCTTTTGCTGGGGTTTGTCAAGCCCTGTATATATCCACCTCTATATATCCATCCTGTGGCCTCATTGATGCCTAGTCCTCTGCCACTTGAGTTACAGGAGTAACTGGTTGCAGTAGGAGTAGGTTGTCATCTGTGCTGGGTTTCACAGCTGTTTGCTGATAGAATAGTGAGCCTCAGGATTTCATCTCCATTCCAGGCCAGGCCTGGAGGGGAGCCTCTTACTGAGCACAGACTCCTCTGCCTTGTCTCCTCCCTACCAACCCTTCACTGTAACACCATTGGCTGCTGTTCCTGTCACTTCTCCCTCCCCCCACTTCCTATGCCTGTTGCCTGTCACTCCCATTCACCCTCCCTGGCCAATGTGCTCTCTCACTTCCTGTTATCTCCCCCCAACATCTGTCAGACCCAGCTGCCTGGCCCTGGCCCTCCTTTCCCTGTAAAGTGTCTCCAGCTGCAGATAGGCCTCATGTCCATGCTGCACGGGTGTCAGGTTCCTCCTCCCTGGGCTCAGCTGAGAGGCTGCCTGCTCTCCTGCCCCAGCCAGGCCTGAGCCCAGCCCAGCACACAGCAGCCCAGCTGCAGTTGTAGGGGAAACCTTAAATGAATGGAGATGCCTATCTCCTAGAGCTGGAAGGGACCTGAAAGGTCATCAAGTCCAGTCCCCTCCTTCATAGCAGGACCAAGTACCATCCCTGACAGATTTTGCCCCAGATCCCTAAATGGCCTCCTCAAGGATTGAGCTCACAACCCTGGGTTTAGCAGGCCAATGCTCAAACCACTGAGCTTTCCCTCCCCCCTAAACCTTGCTTAGCCCTCAGACTGGAGCATGCGCACTCACAATCTTTGGAGAAGGTAGCTGCTAAAAACTAATGTGCCTCCAGCAGGGGCGGCCCGTCCATATAGGCGAACTAGGCAGTCGCCTAGGGTGCCAAGTTAAATGGGGCACCAAATTCAAGCAATATCGTTGAGGGGTTTGGAGGTGGGGGCGCTGATTGCATGGTTTGCCTAGGGCGCCAGTTGCTGGCAGCTAGTCTAGGGCCCCTCCTGGCCTCCAGTGAGCATGTGCAAACCACTTTCCCGCCAAAGGTTTAATGTGCGCAAGTGTAGGCCCAGTTTCCCACGGGGTGGCTAAAAGCACATCCTCCTGGATCCACAAGGCTACGCCCTTGCCCAATTTTAAATCCCTGCTCCAAACCATGGGAGAAACCCGAGCTTCTCACAGAAAGGGTCACCAGGCTGTTTTAGCCTGAGTTCAATCAGGTATTTTCCCCTACTCGCGTTCTCAGAAACAGCTGCAATTTACCCCAATATTCAACCTGAGACAGACACCCAGACTACATCTACACTGCAGGCTTCTTGCGCAAGAACTGTTTTGCGTAAGATTGTGGGGGGAGGGGAATTGGGTTAGAGCGGGGGGGGAGATGCCTGGCTTTGGAGAAGGGGAAGGGGAGTGGGTGTGAGGGGGGTGCACACTGCATCCCGGCCAGCAGATGCTCAAAGCTGGCTGCTCAGCGCACACGCCCAGCAGCTGTGGGAAGATACACGCAGCGGTAGCAGTGGCAGCGGCTCTGGCTCTGGGACCCAGGCATAAGGTTGGGGGCGGGGGGGATTGGGTTAGAGCTGGGAGGTGTCTGGCTCTGGGGAAGGGGAAGGGAGAGGGATTGGGCGGGGTTGGGGGGAGGGTGCGCATGGCATCCAGGCCAGCACATGCTCAAAGCCGGCCGCTTAGCGCACACACCCCAGCGCCTGGAGGGAGACGTGCGTGATGGTAGCAGTGGCTCTGGCTCCGGGACCTGGGCATAAGGTTGGGGGAGAGGGCGATTGGGTTAGAGTGGGGGCCGGGGAACCTGGCTCTGGACGAGGGGAGGGGAGTGGAGGGAGATTGGGTTAGAGTGGGGAATGCCTGGCTCTGGGGAAGGGGAGGGGATTGGGTTAGATCGGGGAGGGAGTAGGAATCCCGGTACTGCATGCCAGCTCCAGCTTCTCAGGAAGCACGTGGGTATCGTGGGGAGCAGAGGAAGAGCATGCGCTTCCTGAGAAGTTGGTGCTGGCATGCAGTCCCGGGACTCCTAGGGTACGTTTAGACTATAGGCTTTTGTTGACAGAAGTTTTGTCAACAGATACTGTCGACAAAGCTGTCGACAAAGAGGCTACGTCTAGACTGGCATGATTTTCCGCAAATGCTTTTAACAGAAAAGTTTTTCTGTTAAAAGTATTTGCGGAAAAGAGCGTCTAGATTGGCACGGACGCTTTTGCGCAAAAGCACTTTTTGCCGAAAAGCGTCCGTGCCAATCTAGACGCGGTTTTGCACAAGAAAGCCCCGATCACCGTTTTAGTCATCGGGGCTTTTTTGCGCAAAACAGTCCTGAGCTGTCTACACTGGCCCTCTTGCGCAAATACATTTGCGCAAAAGGACTTTTGCCCGAACGGGAGAGTCAAAGTATTTGCGCAAGAAGCACTGATTTCTTACATTAGAACGTCAGTGTTTTTGCGCAAATTCAAGCGGCCAGTGTAGATAGCTGGCAGTTTTGCGCAAAAGCGCCGCTTATGCAAACTGCCAGTCTAGACACAGCCAGAGTGTCTAGACTACAGCCAGTTCTGTCAACAAAGCAAGCCGCTTTGTCGACATGACAGTGTAGATGCAAAGGACAGTGTAGATGCAATAATGCCTTCTGTCGATAGAACTCTGTCGACAAAAGGCGTTATTCCTCGTAGAATGAGGTTTACAACCGTCGACAAAACTGCTGAGTTGTGTCGACGTTATGTCGACAGAACTCAGCGGCAGTGTAGACGCAGGTATAGTTTTGTCGACAAAAGTCCACTTTTGTCGACAAAACCCTGTAGTCTAGACACACCCCTACATACGCACACCCTGCACAGGCAGGCAGCAATGGGAAGGAAGTTTCTGGCTGAGCGACAGACCCGGTGTTTCAGGAAGCGCGTCAGCTGTTTATGGGAAGGGAAGGGAGGAGACGTGAGGGGAAGAGCAGCCTGCATTCTTCCTGAGATCCAGGATCCCCAGGTGCCGGTTGATCTGTCCCTGCCCCTTCCCCCTGGCCAGACCCTCCCCCCCCACCAGCACCCTGTCCCCTGCCCTAGCACCTGTCACTTGCCCCCACCAGCATAGTTGGGGCCACATTATCAAGCCTTGGAGTTTTCTGAAGGAGTTGTTTTTTGCATCTTATTTGTGTGGCCCCGACTAACTTTTCTGTGGGTCAGTGACCCCTGACTCAAAACAAGTTCCCCGCCCCTCTCATAAATAAAGACAACACTGAAACATGTTGTGTTTGACCTAATATTTTATTTAAAAATGCAGCCTGGCCAACAAGCCCCTATCTGGCTGCAACATCATAACACTCCTGCACCTCCCCCCCAGACCCGAAACCTGAGCCTATCATACACTGGAACCCCCTGTCCTGAGCCTCTCACATCCCAAACTCCTGCACCCCCCATCCTCAGTCTTCTGCCACAACACTCCTGCACCATCCATACACTGCAAATCTGTGTCCTGAGCCCCTTATGCTGCCAGCTTCCCTGCCCTGAGCCCCTCATGTATCCCAGCCCAAACTCCTGCACCCTCACAGCCACAAGCCTGTGGCTTGCTCAGCACCCCAATCCTCCACCTGACCCCAACACTGTCCAGCCTGGAGCCCCCTTCCTGGGACAGCATACTGGCACCTATTTTCCCCTGGCGCATCTGGTTTTTGTTTTTTTTCTGAACAACTCCCCCTGCCCCCTCTCTCCTCCCCCGCCCCAGTATGTGGCTTTTCGCATTCTGTCGACTGCTATTTTGGCTCGGCATCTCTAACGGGTTGGCCACCCTTGTCCTAGTGCCTTTCGAGACTTTTGCCTTTGCCTTCTGTGCCAGGGAGTCAGGGGTGGCCCTGAGCCTGTTCTGGCCCCACACGGTCATTTTGGAGTGCCTGCAGCTGCTGCTCTACGCTGCCTCGCTACTCCTGCACACGCCCCACGCCGAGCTCACTCTGGACTCCCTCTCCCCGGATGCGGTGGCTTCGCTGTGGCATCCCTACCCGACCGTGGCGCGGCGATACCGGAGACTGGACACAAGTTCCGACTGGTGGCATCGGCGGGTCCTGGAGCAATGGGATGACCAGCAATGGCTCTAGAACTTCAGGATGCGGAAGCAGACGTTCCTGGAGCAGTGTGGCTGGCTCACCCCTGCGCTCCTCAGACACAACACCCAGCTGTGGCCCGCCATCCCCGTCAACAAGAAGATCGCCATCGCCCTGTGGAAGCTGGCCACCCCGGACAGCTACTGCTCGGTGGCACATCAGTTTGGGGTGGGCAGGTCCACAGTGGGTGCAGTCTTGATGCAGGTAAGGCCCTCAGGTGGGGCTGCAGTCCCTGCCTGGAGGAAGGGAGGACTCCAGGCTGGGGGGGAAGACGCAGGGGTGGGGGAAGCCCCGTCACCCAGGGGCTGGCGCCGTCCCTCCTTCACATAGCCCTGCTGGTGGGGGGGGGTTTCAAGGGGGCCCTGGCATGTTTGGGGGGAGAGGGCATCATAGGGGGGAGGGCACCCCCAAGGGCTCATGCACCTGCCCCGTCTCATTCTGTGTATTCCCTGGGTTTCTGTGCGCCCTTCTGCAGGTTGTCCGAGCCATCGACGACATCCTGCTCAAGCGGGTCATCCGCCTGCGGGACATGGACGCAACTGTGGCTGGCTTTGCTGCCCTGGGGTTCCCCAACTGCGGGGGAGCCGTGGAGAGGACCCACATCCCCACCCAGACACCAGAGCATTGAGTGGCCCACTTCATCAACTGGAAGGGGTACTTCTCCGTGGTGTTCCAGGCCCTCGTGGACCACCGAGGCCGCTTCACAGACATTTATGTGGGGTGGTCAGGCAGGGCACATGACGCCTGCCTCCCAAGAAACTCCAGCTTGTTTCCAGGATAGAGGCGGGCACTTTCCTCCCCCAGCGGGAATTGACTGTTGGGGACATCCGCATGCCACTGTGCATTATGGGGGACGCGGCCTACCCCCTCATGCCGTGGCTGATGCAGCTGTACAACGGCCGGGAAACATTCAACCTGAACTGGGCCCGCAACCAGGTGGAGTGCGCCTTTGGACAGCTGAAGGCGAGATTCCGTTGCCTGCTCACCCGTCTCGACATGGGCGAGCAGAACATTGCGGCGGTTGTCGCAGCATGTTATGTGCTGCACAACATAGGGGAACGGAAGAGGGAGGCCTTCCTCCTGGGGTGGACGGCAGGTGAGGGCCGGGCATTCGGATAGCCCCGGACAGCCACCATCCGGCAGGCGCACCACGATGGGGTGCCCAGCCAAGAGGCCCTCAGGGAGATATTCTCCCAGGCCCCACAGTAGTGTCACTTCTGTCTGGCGTCCACATCTCCCTCCCAGGAGCGGCCCGAGGCTGGCTGCTGCAGCTGGCACCCTAGGTGGGGCAGCGCAATTGGCGCCCCTGCCTGCACGGCCATCAATGGCCGTGATGTCATCACGGGGCGCCCCGGCGCCCCATGGTGTCATCATCGGGCGCCCGGGCCAGCGGCGCCCTAGGCAGCTGCCTAGCTCGCCTAGGCTCACGGGCCGCCCCTGCTCCCTCCCATCCCCATCCCTCCCCCCCTTCCCTCACCTCCCAATAAACACAACTGTTTTTGTTTACACAACAATAAACTGTATTTATTTACATGGGGACTAGGGGTGGGCAGTGGGAGGGGGCTCTGAACTAGGAGGGGGAGTTATTGCTGGGAGAGGCAGCTTCTCCCAGCGCAGCCATGGGTGCGGACAGGACTGGATTACCAGCAAAGCAGGGGCACCAAAAAAAGAAAAAAAGAGATTTTACGGTATAGTATTGTTTTTATTTTGAATTACATGTGGGGGGGGGCCCACCATAATCTTTTCAGTGCTTAGGGCCTCTAAAGGTCTTAATCCGGCCCTGGGTGCAGAGGCCTCAGTGCCCTTCAGCCTGGAGAGGTGGGCAGGACAGGGTGCAGTGGGGGGGCAGGCATGGGCCTGGCAGGAGAAGCCATGGGCATGGACGGGAGGGCAATAGGTGGGTCAAGGCCTTGCCATAGTGCACGGCCTGGCCAATGTGCGACGTGCGGTCGCAGTGGTGGAGGAACTGGCCTGGTGCCGCCACTCCTGGTCGGCCCGCAGCTTGGTGCTAATCGCCTCCTCCATCCTCTCCACAGCCTGCACGTGACGCTGGAGGAGCTGGTCGTGCTGCCTGGCCCGCTGCTCGAGGCCCATGCTGCAGGGCTAGAGGTTCCCTCACTCCTGGCTGGTCCTGCTGCAGAGAACACAGAAAAGGGTGAGGCGCTCAGTCAGGCCTCCCCACAGTGTCTCTGAGCCTCACGGGATACCACACAACTGTGGCTTTGGCCCAGTCAGTCCCGTGTGTGTGTTCACATAAAGGACTAGCTCAAAATCCTGGGAGTGAAGTGCTCCTCCATGGATTGTAACCCTTGGGAGACATCACTGCGAATGAAGACCCCTTGTCTGTGTCCTAGCCACTTGGTGTGCTGTGTCTGTCTGCGTAGTACTATGCACACTCCCTCCCCACGGTAGAGCACATGGCTTCTACTCTTCTCACTGTCTGCGAGCCTACACTGTCTGGCTATGTCTACATTCGCGGCTTCTTGTGCAAGTATGGCCGGACTTGCGCAAGAATCCGCAGAGCGTCCACACTGCCCATCCGCTCTTGCGCAAGGAAATTTACAGTACGGCATGGGAAGAGAGGGCTTCTTGCGCAAGAGCTACGCTCTTTTCTGACAGATGTAAGCCCTCCTGCGTAGGAGCTCTTGCGCAAGAGGGCAGTGTGGACGCTCAGCAGGGATTTCTTGCGCGCAAGAAAGCCCTATGGCTAAAATGGCCATCAGAGCTTTCTTGCACAAGAGAGTGTCCACATGGCCATGGGCGCTCTTGCGCAAAAGCACAGCTCGCACATGGCAGTGTGGACGTTTTCTTGTGCAAGACTCCTTGCGGAAGATGTTCTTGCACAAGAAGCTGCCAGTGTAGACATAGCCTAGATGTTGTAGTCATGTTTGCGTGCACATCCTCATTGCATGGGAGCAACTGTGGCAAATGAGGTCTGGGTTCTCAGACTACGGTCACTGATTTCCTTGGAGACACAGCCAGGGCTACTGGGGCGTGCACTGTCCCTGCAGCAAGACTCAGTGGGCCAGAGGCCTGGGCTGCCCGCTCCCCCAGTCTTTGGACAAGTAGCCCAGTGAAGTGTATGACCGCAGTGGGAGGACTCCCGGGGGGGCAGCAGAGGGGTGGGGAGCAGCCTGGGGGCTGCGCTTTTCCTAGGAGCAGCTGCTGTGTCAGGGGCAGGCATGGCTGCATGTGGCACCCTTCAGGATGCATGGGGTGTGGCCTGCGCTCTCGGGGCTTGGCTGCTTCCAGCCCGCATCTCCCCTTATGTAAATATGGGTCAGTCCTAGAACCAATCCTATTGAACTTATTCATAAATGATCTGGAGAAAGGGGTAAACAGCG
Source organism: Rafetus swinhoei (assembly GCA_019425775.1). Classification (NCBI taxonomy): domain Eukaryota; kingdom Metazoa; phylum Chordata; order Testudines; family Trionychidae; genus Rafetus; species Rafetus swinhoei. Next base: position 17,166,231 of record CM033444.1, on the reverse strand, counting down.
AGGTGGCAAACTTTGCAGACAATACTAAACTGCTCAAGGTAGTTAAGACCAAAGCAGACTGAAGAACTTCCAACAAAATCTCACAAAAGGAAGTGATTTTGACACCATCAGCTCAGGATTAAACAAAGACTGAATGGCTAGCTAACTACAAAAGCAGCTTCTCCACTCTTAGTATTCACACCTCCAGAGCGGCTGCTAGAAGTAGGCCTCATCCTCCCTGATTGAATTAACCTCGTTATCTCTAGCCTGATTCTGGCCTGCATATTTATACCTGCCTCTGGATATTTCCACTACATGCATCTGACGAAGTGGGTCTTTGCCTACGAATGCGCCAATACATGTTAGTCTGTAAGGTGCTACAGGATTCCTTGTCGCTTTTGCAGATCCAGACTAACACAGCTACCCCTCTGATAAAATGGCAAATGAAATTTAACGTGGATAAGTGTAAAGTAATGCACATTGCAAAAAATAACCCCAACTATACATATAATATGATGGGAGCTAATTTAGCTACAACTAATCAGGAAAGAGATCTTGGAGTCATTGTGGGTAGTTCTCTAAAGATGTCCATGCAGCGTGCAGCAGCAGTTAAAAAATGCAAATAGGATGTTAGGAATCATTAAAAAAGGGATAGAGAATAAGATGGAGAATATCTTATTGCCCTTATATAAATCCATGCTACGCCCGTATCTTGAATACTGCGTACAGATGTGGTCTCATCTCAAAAAAGATATAGTGGAAAAGGTTCAGAGAAGGGCAACGAAAATGATTAGGGGTTTGGAACTGGTCCCATATGAGGAGAGATTAAAGAGAGACTGGGACTTTTCAGCTTGGAAAAGAGGAGTCTAAGGGGGATATGATAGAGGTCTATAAAATCATTAGTGGTGTGGAGACAGTGAATAAGGAAAAGTTATTTACTTGTTCCCATAAGATAAGAACTAGGGGCCACCAAATGAAATTAATGGGCAGCAGGTTTAAAACAAATAAAAGGAAGTTCTTCTTCATACAGCGCATAGTCTATCTGTGGAAGTCCTTGCCAGAGGAGGTTGTGAAGGCTAGGACTATAACAGGGTTTAAAAGAGAACTAGATAAATTCATAGAGGTTAAGTCCATTAATGGCTGTTAGCCAGTATGGGTAAGGAATGGTGTCCCTGGCCTCTGTTTGTAAGAGGGTGGAGATGGATGGCAGGAGAGAGATCGCTTGATCATTACCTGTTCGATTCACTCCCTCTGGGACACCTGGCATTGGCCACTGTCAGCAGACAGGATACCTGGGTAGATGGACCTTTGGTCTGACCCAGTATGGCTGCTCTTATGTTCTCTCTACCCCGGGCAGGATGTGTTAGAGCAGCAGGGTCTCAGGCATGCCCTGGAGTTGCCTGCCGTGTCTGTGCGCCATGCAGTCAGGCTGCACGAGGTTGCACGTGCTGTGTACTGTTGCACAGCATGCAGCTTGAACTGCCTAAGTGACGCATCTCCCCCCCCCAACCCGGGCACCCACCATCCCCGCCCTTGCAAATGAGAAGAGCAACACTCACTAGAGGATCCCATAGCAGGGCACCCGTCTCTGTACTGGGGCCGTGCTCACAGGCTCCAGATACAGAGCTCCCACCTGCTGCAGCAGTAGGGTTGCCAATTTTGTGATATTAGAAAACGGGACACTCCAGCGGGCATGTCGGAATCATCTCTGCGCCCTCTTCCACCCCCCTCCCCAGTCCCACCCTCCATCCGCTGCTTTTCCCTTCCCTCCCTGGATCAGGAAGAACTCGCCTCGGGAGCCAGGGTGGGTGCTGCAGCTGCTGGGGACAGGTAGCAGGCGAGGCCGGCACGAGTGATGACCTGGTGCCTTCCTGCTGGCAGCATTTGAACATGGGCCGTCCAGTGAATGGACATGGCTGGGTCCCCTTTCTGACAAAGTCTGTTTGAAAACCAGGCACCTGGCCTGCCAGGCAAAGTACAGATGCGTGGAGATGGCCCCCTTTCCCACACAACCAGCACAGACAACAGGGTTAAATTAGATGATCCATTTTTTAATCACCATGTTTATTACCTAATGTACAAAATATACAAAACAAAAGGGGGAGGCTGCACCAGTGGGGGGGGAGCGAGGTGAGGACAGTTCATGTCTCAGGGTGAGAGACGGTAAAAAAATAAAACAATGGAAAGGAAACAAACCAAGCCCCCAGATGCCAACAGTAATAAAGTCAGTCCGTTTTCACAGAAAACAGCTTTGCGCCCCCCCCCTCCAGCGACGCGCGCTAGCACCAAGGAGAATTGTGTGTCTGCAGTCGTCAGCAGGGTGAGGATGGGTATTTACAGCGAGGGGAGTCGCTCCGATCTCACGGACATAAGGGGCCGACAAGCACCCCCTTTTCCTCGGTGGATCTTTAGCTTGATGGGGGAGGGTGGTTAAGGGATCCCTCCACTCCCAACAGAAGGATCGGTATCCTGCTGCTGCTGGACGGAGGGAGAAGTCTCCGGACCACACGCCCGGAGACGGTAGCATTTCTGGGGATGCCAGAGCTTGACAGTGGTGCGGCCCAGCTGCTCCCTGGGCACAATGCCCTCAGGGGAGGACCAAAGCTGGCAAACCCGCAGACAGAACGCAGCCCAGAGTCGGGTGGCACCGCCAGACACCCCTTCCTTTACACTTTTGCTGGTTCCACAGAGAGATTTACAGTAGTAACAACCCACGCTGCCCCCCTCGCCCTCAGGTCCCAGAGCAGGCAGTAGCTCATGTGCTTGCAAAAAGTCTCTTGGGGGCGCAGAGTCAGGTCCCATCAGCGCCTCCATCAGGTTAAAATGACACAGGAAGGAGCAAGGTTGGGGGGGATTCTCCCCCAGTGGTTCCTTAGTAGCAGCAGCCGCTGGGGAGGGGTTGCTCCTCCCCCCCAGGCATTACAAGGCCTCACAGAAGCCATAAATGGTGGATGCAGCCCCAAGTCCGACAGGGGGCACCCCAGAGTCCATGAAGTGGGGTCTGTGCTGGGAGGTTTCACGGGGCGTCGGCGGGGTGGGGGAGGGCCCCGGGCGCTACGGCAGGGGCGGCCCGTTCACTCCGGGATGGTAGAAGGCACAGTTGTTCTCGTACCTGCAGCTGCCTTTCAACATGAAGTGGCGACACACGGGGCGGCTCGACATGTCTGCGTGAGAGAAAACGGGGCGCAGGTCAGCCACGGCGGTGGGGCACGGCCAGAGGGGTGGCAGGGCAAGGGATGGGGGAGAGACTACAGCTCCCAGCATGCAACACTCCACCCTAACCCAGGCTGCCAGGAGCACAGATTAGAGCTCCCAGAATACTTCAGCCTAACCTGATGCCAGGAGCAGATTACAGCTCCCAGAATGCACTACTCCACCCTAACCTGGGCAAGCGAGGAGCACAGACTAGAGCTCCCAGCATGCAATGCTCCACCTTCACCTGGGCCACCAGGAGCAGCCTACAGCTCTCAGCATGTCATGCTGCAGCTGAAACTGTCTCCCTTGTTTTTACAGGCCCATAGGGGGTCTCTGCCAATCTGGGCCCCGCCCCCAAGGAGCGGGGCCTGCAGGATCGAATGGGTGCAATGCATGCTGGGTCTCCCCCATCGGCCCTTGCCACCTGCTGGATAAAAATGGGGGAGGGGAAGGGGCACTCACAGGCCCCTCCCACAAAGGGGCAGGGCCATTCCAAAGCCACGGCCCTCTGCTCCCCCTAGAGGGCAAACCAAGCCCCCTACAATTACCTCCTCCGTGGCCTCCACCATGACCCCGGCCGTGATCCCCTGGGTGGCCTCTGCCGTGATCTCCTCCGTGGCCACCGCCATGACCGCCGCCTCCGTGGCCCCCACCATGGCCGCCGCCGCCTCCGTGGCCCCCGCCATGGCCGCCGTGGCCCCTGCCGTGGCCGCCGCCGTGGCCTCCATGACCTCCGCCGTGGCCGCCGCCGTGGCCGCCTCCTCCACCCATGCCGTTGTTAGGAGGCCCGCCTCTGCCGTTGGGAGGGCCGCCGCTGCGCCCACCTCCTCCTCGGCCCCGGAAGGGGGGCTCCCCACCTCGCCCCCGATGGAAAGGGCCTGGGCCAGGCCCTGGGCCAGGGCCGCCCCCTCGCATGCCCCCATGGGGGTTTCCTCTCATGCCGCCGTCAGAGGGATCCCAGAACTCTCCACGTTGGGGAGGGGGAGGGCCCATCATCCTGGGCCCACCAGGCATCCCGGGACCAGGGGGCATGTTCGGAACCCCTGGGCCACCATGGGGACCTATGAAAGAGAGAGAGAGAGGCACCAAGGTTAGAAACCCCCCTTCTGAGCACGTAGGGCAGAAAAACACCAGCCACTGAAACTCTCCTGTTCCCTGCACATAGCTATCCCTAGCACCGCACAGGGGCATTAGCACCCCCTACTGAGCCTCTACCCCGCCCCCTAGCACCGCACAGGGGCATTAATGCCCCCTACTGAGCCTCTACCCCAACCCCTACCCTAGCACTGCACACGGGCATTAGTGCCCCCTACTGAGCCTCTACCCCAGTGTTTCTTAAACTTTTTAAGACTGACGAACACCAAACAATAATTTGGTTCCTTTAGGAGGAACACACCAAGGGTTTTTTGTTGAGCACAAAAAAAAAAAAAAAAAAAAAAAAAAAAAGGGGTCACCTGCCCTTTCAGGTCAGCCATTTTGAACTCTGTTCTCCGTGGCACACCAGTGTGCCACAGAACAGTTTAAGAAACCTCCCCCACCCAGCACTGCATGGGGGTCAGCAGTCCCTACTGCCTTAGACCTGCTCCAAAATGTCCGCCCCCAAAAGGTGGTAGATCCCTGCTTACCAGGCATGGGTCCCGGCCCCCCGGGTGGGAAATGCTGCATGTTCTTTGGTCCAGGTGGGAATCCATTGGCAAGAGGCCCTGGGCCTAGCAGCCCATGTGGTGCTGGAAGACAGGAGAGCAGATGGATCAAATACAGGCAATGGGGAGATAGAGGGGTTGGGAGGAGAAGAGACCAACTTCCCATACTGTCACAGCCAACCTCCGATCCTAACGAAAGACATGGTTCCAGGCCACCCCTCTGGAATTCCCAGAGCAAAGAAACCGCCCGCCCCCCCCACAATGCCTTCAGGATGCTGGGAGCCTCAGCTCCCCCCTGGCCCTGGCTATTGGAATCAAATGAGCTCACATCCTTCTATTACCCGCCTGCCAGAGCTCTCGGGGCGATCGGTTTGGACATCTCAGGTGCCCAGTCAAGGACAAGGAAACAAGCCAGAAGGCAACCGGCAGGACAGGGTTTCCTCCCAGCACCAGGAGGTCAGAACAGGCTCACTGGCCCCCTCCACGGGTCTCTTACCTCCTGAGGGCCCCGGGGGCTGCGTCTGGAGGTTGCCAAGCAGATGTTTGATCTTGTCCGAGTAATCTGGCTGCTTCATCAGCTCCTCTGTCTTGTGGTTGTTGGGCCCGCCCTGCACAGGGAAGGGAGCGAGGAAGGGCAGGGTTAGAGGGAGTGTCCCTAGTTCCCCCACCAGCCTGCTACACCCCTCTCAGCTGTCTGACCCCTAACTCCAGGGCGCTTGGCTGGTCCACTAACCTCTCTAGCTGGGGCCAGGGGCTGGCTTCACCCAACCACATGGGGGGGGCGGGGGGGGAGAGGAGAAGAGGATGACAGATGAGAACCCCACCTACTCATCCCGCACCCCAACTACTGCTCAGCTGGGGCAGTTTAGCTGTGGGAGTGGCCCCTTCCTCCTAACATGCTGAATGTTGGACTAAGCTGGATGGGCCAACGGCCTGCTCCAGCACTGGGGAGTGCCGTGGGGTAGATGGGCCAGGGAGGCTCCAGGGGTAGATGGGCCAGGGAGGCCCCATCCATAGAACAATGCAGAGCTAACCCTTTTGGGTGCTGAACCCTCTCAATATGGGGCCTGTAGGGTCGGTCCCCGCTGCCTCCCCCAAGCTAGGCAGCTGCTCCAATTACCATGATGGAGGTGAGGATCTCCTGCACGTTCATGGAGGAGTTGGGGTTGGGGCCCTGAGGGCTCTTGCCGGCCCCCATGCTCCCCATCAAGTTGGCCAGCACTGGGGGCAGCTTGGAGCCCCCGGCTCCGTCGGGAGACTGCGAGGCGGCGGCTGGGTCGAGTCCTTCCTGGTAGGTGGCCTCGTCCATGGAGCATTCCTGAGAGAGGGACAGAGGAGACATGGGAGTCAGGAGGGGCTGAGGGCAGGGAGGACGCCCCAGCCTCAGGGGCTGGCCGTCATGGCCGGGCACTTGGGTTTCTGGGCCTTTCGTCCTCCTCTAGACCATCCCTGTTAGGGGAGACAGGGACAAAGTGGGGAAGGGCCCCCAGCGAGCTAGGAAATGACCCCCTGCTCTAACCCCTAGACCCCTTCCAGAGCGAGGCGAGAACCCAGGAGCCCTGACTACCAATCCCTCTGCTTTACCCCAACAGGTAGAGTGCTGTACCCCAAGGCAGGGTAGGGAACCCCAGCCCAGCTTACCTCGTCCAGCGGGATGAGTTTGGGCGGCAGGGGCTCGTAGGACTCCGGGTCGGGTTCGTGGGGACTGTCGGGAACGCTGCAGAGGAGACATAGCCATCAGATCTCAGCACTTAGCAAAGCTCCCTACCCCTAGGACAGCTTCAATAGCCCCCCACTCCCCCAGCATTCATGGGAAGCCCAGCTATCAGGGTCAGCAGGGAATCCCAGTGCCCAGCAGCCTAGAGAGTCCGGTCTGGCTCACCTGCCGGGACCCCAGGAGCTAAACGCAGGGTCTGTGCACCCTGATTTGAGCAGTCAGCTGACAGGCTCCAAGGCAGGAGGGGGCTCTCATGCCACTAGAGAGGGACAGAGCCAGACCGGCTTCAGGTGGGTTGCCATACATCTGACATGGCAGCTGCTCAGTGCAACCCTTCGAGGGGGACAAATAGCCTCCACTGCACAGCTAGGAAACAGTTGCCTCAGCCTGGGCCTTCCAACCCCTCGCCCTGCCCTCCACAGCCACACCTACCTCTCCTTGGAGAGGAAGATCTCCTGCAGGATGCCCTTCTCCCGCTCGGCCTGGGTGAACTTCTCCCTGCTGCCGCTGCCCGGCTGCACCAGAGGGCTAGGCAGGTCGATGAGCTTGGGGTAGACCCAGGGCACCTTCTCCTCCATAGCGTCGTGGCTGAGCCGGCGCGCCGTCTCGAAGGCCTGCCGGTCCATCAGCATCTCCCGCTTGGCTGCCTCGCCGAAGTCCTTGATCTTGTTCACGTTGACTGTCGGGGAAGGAGGAGAAAAAAAGGGCAGGGGTTTAGTCAGGGGGCGAAAGACAGGTCACTGCCACATGGCCAACAGAATGGGTGAGAGCTTCAATTCCACTGTAGGAGCCTTGAATCCCTTTCCCCACCCTGTGAGCCAGCAGTGCCCTGGTGCCGGTGCCCCCTACAGGGGGAGGTCCCACGTCCCATTATCTAGGGCCCTACCACATTTGCAGTCCATTTCGGTGCTGCCTTCAGTGCTGAGCAGCGGGAGAGCAGCAGCTGCTGGCCAGGAGCCCTGCTCTGAAGGCAGAGCCGCCACCAGAAGCGGCGCAGGAGAGCGACTTGATACAGCATTGCCACCTATAGTTTTGCGCTGCTGCTGCTGGCAGGGTGCTAGGCACCTGGCCAACAGCCACTTCTCTCCAGCCAACCAACTGTGAAGGCAGCACAGAAGAAAGGATGGCAATACCACAGTCCCCCTAAAATCACCTTGGGACTCTTTTGCAACTCCCCTATTTGGTCAGGACCCCGAATTAGGGAGACACCAGTCTGCCCTATGAAATCTGCAGAATACAGGATAAATGCATACTGACCAGATTTCATGGTCCGTTACGCATCGCCATGAACCTGGTAGAGCCCTATGCATATCCCAGTCCCTTAGCACTGGAGGGGAGATGGCGCGCCCCAAAGGGAAAGCTCCCTCTCGGTACTCACCTCGCTCCGTCTCGTCCAGCTCAAAGTAGAAGTATTCCCGCAACTTGCTCTCTTCAGGCCAGCTCACTGTCTTCTTCTTCTTGCCCTTCTTGGTAAGCTGTGTGGAGTCAGCGGGGTTCTCGGACGGCTTGGCATCCGAGTTCTGCTCGGACGAGGCTGAGGGGAGGGACACAGAGTGGCTCGGTGATCAGATACACACGCACACGGAGCTTGGATCTAACAACCAAAGCCCCCAAAGACCAATCCAGGGTCCCTCAGTGAAGTCAGCCCCCGCCAACTCCACAGTTAAGCTGACATGGAGGCTACCCCCTATGTCCCAAGGTGGATATATCCCAGCTGCCATAGTACACCTGGCAACATGCATGATGGCAGGATTTCTTAAACTTTTTAAGACTGAAGAACACACCAAAAAAAAGTCGCCTGCCCCTTTAGGGGCAGCCATTTTGAATTCTGTTGTTCTCCGCAGCACACCTCCGACTGCCTTGCGGCACATCGATGTGCCATGGAACACAGTTTAAGAAACACTGCATTATGGGGTTTTATAGGCTCCCAGGTGGCAACATCAGGTCTGATCCAACACAGGCAGGATGCTGGGCTGAAGTCTCCTGCCACCCACAACAGAACCCATTGGCTCCAAGACCTTCCCCATCCTTACCCGTCTCCATCAGCTCTGGGACCTCTACTGCTGGCACCGGAGTGCCAGGCCGATCCACCTCCATGGGTTCAGATGCAGTGGCAGGTTCTGGGGAGGATGGTTTAGCGGTGCTCGCTTCTGGGGCTGGCTTCCCTTCAAATGGACTCGCCTGGAGAGAAATACGGAAGCAGTGTAATGGATGCAAACTGCTGACTTCCAGCCCCTACACCAGACCCCACTCCCAACCTGCAGCTTGGAACAGAACCAGTCCCCTGCTCTAATCTACCAGCTTCTACCCCCCAGCCAGAGGCGGGACAGAACCAGATGCTGTGTGCATACAGAAGTGCTGGTACCTACCTTGGCTGCCGTAGGAGACAAGACTTTCTTTTTCTTTTTGATCTTGATCCCTGGGACGGGGGCAGAGTTAAGGGCATCTAGGAAGCCCAACCCCTCCATTGCTGCAGGGAAAGAGAAATGGAAGAGGTTACGCAAACTAAAAGCTCCAAGCACCTGCAACTTCATGTTAACCTGCCCCCCTCCCATGCTAGACCCCACTCCCCTCCCAGAGCCAGGGAGAGAGGTCAGGAGTCCCAACACTCAGCCCCCACCCCCCTCCCAATGCGGGGATCAAACCCAGGCCCTCTGACCATCAGGACTCAATGTACTCACGTTGCGCAGGAATGATCTTGACTTTGATCTCCTTGGTGCTGTTGGGGGTGGTGTTCAGAGGTTTGTATTTCTTTTCTACTGGTGGGTTGTCTGCCGAGGGGGTGGACGAGCTGCAAGAGGGAAACGCAGACATGGTATTGAAATGCTGAGACCAGAGTCCAGGAAAGGGATCAGACAGCACCCAGAGCGGGCAAACGCACATCCCACAGTGATCTGCTGTGAAGAGCACAGCACAGCACATCCCTACAGCTCCTTAGTAGGGGGTTGAAGGGTTACCATGCTGGGCCCGTCCCATGCAAAGGGCCTCGGACTAATCGCCTCAGCGCCCTGCTTGTGTCCAACCCCAACTAGAACCAGGCATCCTGATGCCCAGTCCCAGCTGCTCTAACCACTAGGCCTAACACCCTTTGCACAGCTGGGGAGAGAACCCACAAGTCCTGACTCCCAGCTCCACCTACTCTAACCATTAAACCCCACTCCTCTCAGAGCCAGGCTTTCACACAGACTGCTTCCCAGGGCTAAGGCAGAATGTAAAAGCAAGGCAAGAGGAGGAATCCCTGGGCATTTTCCCCAAAGCTGGGAGGGATGCTCAGACCTACCTCTGTCTCTTGACTGGCATCGGCTTCAGATTATATTTATCAGAGACCACTACTGTGTTGGGGTTCTTCTTTACTGGCACCAGTGAGGGAGTCTCCAATTCCAACCCTACGGCAGAGCAGAACTCAGGTTAGCAGAATAAAGCAGGAGGATATGCCCCCACATTTCCATAGCACCTCAGCTGCACAAGATGTTTAGGCTGGAATCGGTCACCTGGTGCAGAAATGCAGCCAGTTTTGGGGTGGTGCCTCTGGAGAAGAGCCACACAGAACCCCCAAACACATCTACTAGCTGCTGCCCCCAACTGCTACCCCAAGAGTTCAGAGAGGTGTCCCTCCCAGTACCCACCAGTGGAGCGGAATTTGGCATGGCTGGGCGCTGTGGTGCGCAGCGATTTGGGCTTCTCACGCTTCTTCTCTGGCATCTCCTCAGTCTTGGCTTCCGTCTTGGCCTCCTGTGGCTTCTCCTGGATGGGCGCTTTGCTTTTACACTCCTCCTTTCGCTTTTTCTTATCTCGCTCTGTGGGGAAGAGGAGGGTTAGGCGTGGGGGTGGTTCAAGTCCCAAAGGCAGATGCCACTACAACAGCCCCATAGCCTCCTCCCGGGGTGGGTATGAGAAAGCCACGCCCCATCTGGGGATCAGAAGGGAATAGCCCACGCCCTGCCCGCATTAGATAGGATGGCCACGGGAAGCGTAATATGGGAGCAGCCACTGAGCAGTCGAGCGGCAGGGAATTCACAGCTAGAGGCCAGAGCCAGGATGTTGGGAGCTGCCCACCAGCGGGGCCTGAGCCAGTACAGCAGCGGCCCGTCTGTTCAATCACAGTGCTTGAGGAGCCTGGTTAGACAGAGCACAGCAGCGTGACTCACCTGCAGGCTGCACGCTGCTCTGGGAGCGGATGACACCCATCCAGTCGCTGACGAGGATGGAGGCCAGTCTGCGGAGCTCTGGAAGGGGAGAGGGGACAGAGGTTAGAGAAGGGCAGCTCGCACCGAGCTCTGGCACAGGGGAGGAGGCACGGCAGGTGCACACACGCACAAGGCGGACTCTTACCTTCGTCCTCGCTCGACTTGCTAAGCTGCTTCACCAGTTTCGCCGTGTTGTTCTGGAAGAGATCAGAGCAGGACAGAGGGTTATGGTTAGCACTGCAAGGGGGCAGTGCCCCCGCTGCGTTGCCTGCAGCACAGTGCCCCCTTGCGCTGCCCCAGGCCCAGCACTGATCACTAAGGGAGAGCGCCAGCAGTGTCACTCACTTGCTTCAGGTGATCCACGGTGAGGGGCAGGTGCTGCAGCGTGAGCAGGATCTGCTGCAGCAGGGGCACATTGCTGGATGCCTTGGAGCTGGTGAGCCAGGTATTGAGAAGTTTGTAGCCCCCGACCCGGATGAACCTGGGACGAAAGTAAAGCCTGATCAGCACTGGTGTTGTGCCCTTCCCCCTCTACGGGCTACAGCCAAACCTTGTACTGTGTCTGCACACTCCTTACAGCCCAGGGCTGATCTCCAAGTATCTCCCAGAGATGGCTCATTAAAACCACACTGCCTACTTGAGACCCCCTTTGCACTGGGGGGGAGGGGGCAGGAACGCCCAACCATAGTCATACAGTGAGTGGCAGAGATAGGAAGAGAACCCCGGAGTCTTGACTTCCTGCCCCCTTCTCTAACCCACTAGATCCCACTCCCCTCCCAAGGCTGTGGCCAGATCCAGGAGTCCTGACGCCTAGGGCCCACTCTGTGTAACTCTCCATGTCACTTACTTTGCCAGGATGTCTTGCGCCCGAGTCTGCAACAGGATGTTCAGGTAGATGCAGCGACTGACCATTTTCTGTGCGTCTTTCATTAAGCTGCAAGCAGGAAGGGAGAGAAGAGAGAAACTGAGCTGAGGCAGTAGGGAGAGATCAGAGCACATGGCAAACAAAAGCCACAAAAGCAGACTCTGTAGGCTGGGACAAGGAGAGAGAGTAACAGGACTCACGCTGGACAGCATATGGTTTCTTTCCCTTCTGCAAGGCACTTGGCTCCAACCCAATACCGGCCTGAGGCAAGGACTGGCTCAGAACATATGGGATTCCCCCATTCAATTAGGAAGCCTCACAAATTTATTTAAGCTGTGGACTTGATCAAGACTAAAATGTTCTGTGAATTCCATACACCTCCCTTTAGGGAAAGGGGGTCAATGAGATGGGGGTTTAAATATTTCACAGGGCTGTTACAGATGCCCAGTGCCGCCTCCCTACCCTGAAGAAGAACAAGGCGGCTCAAGGACAGATCTGGGAATACACTCAGGTTGGAGTGCTTGGAATACACTCAGGTGCCATCAGACAACCTGCAAGGACTTCCACTGATGGAACCCAAGGCCAACTCCCCAATTCAAGTCTCCTCTGGAGTCAATGGGGCCAGATTCCCCTGCTGGTTTACAGCGGTACAACAGTGGCGCTCCTTTGATGTAAACCAGCTGAGAATCTGGCCTCTGTGTGACAATTCCTTAAGCGGCTTTAAAAAAAGCCCACACCCATCAACAGATACTGGCCACCAAACAAACAGATCAGCATTTAAAAATATGCTAAATAGGACTAGGCAGGGAAGACTTTCTCTGCTCTGATGGTTCATTTTTACATAGCACCAGCCACTTCAATTCCCCAAAGCAGATGTAAGGTGAGGCTACATTCTACGCCCTGCCACACTAAATATTACTCAAGCCACGTTTTAAAGGGGAGACTTACTTGAAAATCTTGGTGATCCCTTCTGTGTTTTTGACTTCACCATCTCTCCCCGAGGAAGCAATCTAATCCCTTTAAGAGCTCATGAGGATCTATTGGTCCAGAGCCCATGATGGAAAGTTCTGAAACAAGAAGAAAAAAAAAGGAAAGGGGGGGTTACTCTCAGCAAAAAGCAGGCAGATATCATTACAGTAAGTGGAATCCAAATTTGATCAGGCAGGGTTCAGGTATCTATACAAGTACAAAGTATTATCCTACTATTGTTGCCACCAGTCAAGAGAGAACACAGTGCAGAACACTTTGCAAATATCAAGAGTTCCCAGTATTTGAAAACCAGAATTCTTTTCTCTAACCATGTGCTTGCCGTTACATATACATACAGCTTATAGGCCTTAACCAGGATGGAGTTGAACTCATTTCTATGCCAACCTGCCTCCTCTATAATCAAGCGTCTCTCAAGCCTCTGGGAAATCAACAGGACAAAAGGATAACCAACAGGGAAAAGGCTAGAGTGGGCAGTGTCTTAACTAAGGGCTCTCCAGTCATGTTCCCACTCAATCACCTTGAGGATAACATAATAGTTTATGGCAAGGTGCCATTTATTGAATTGTATACACACAATCATGTTTTAAAGTCAATATCCCTTTTTTGGGGGCAGGGGGGAACAAAGTCTGGCAGAGAATGCTGATGTTTTTTCTGAAGCTAATTTTTAATTTAGAAGTTATTGCACACTAAAGAATTTACACCCAAATAGAGCTTCATCAGAGGAGAGGTGTGAGTCTAAATCTTATTCAGTGGTTTAAAGGAAATAAAGTCAATATTGACTTGTAGAAACACAATGTTATCTATGAGAATGGGACCTAAAATACATCAGCAGCTGTAAATTTGAATCAGGCTAAATTTGATTAGCTACATAAAGAAGAAAAGGGTTCAATACGAGAGCAGCAGATTATGTTGGAATCTATTTTGTTACAAAGAACCATTGCCAAAGTACATCTTCTCAACTACGTTAAACAATTTCTTTTAAAAGGGCCTGGATTAGAAAAAAACATGGACAAACATAAATTGACAGGTAGTATTTTGGTGTATGCTATTAAAAAGATTGACAGGTTTGGGTTTTTTTTTATTAATTTTCCTCCATAACATTTCCAACATTCACAAATTACAAATGGTAAGTTACAAAATTTATTTGTCTTTAGGAAATTTAATGCACCAAGTTACAGGTACATGTTTAAACAGCAAAAATTCAGTCACAAAAGATGCAACACAAAAACAAGGCAAGGAGAAACTCTCTGCCAATTTGTTCCTTAATGCAATTCTTCATAGCGTACTGCAATAGAAGGGACTCTGAAACAAGCTGATTAGATTCAACAGAACATGCAAGGGGAAATCTAAGCTGTTTGGTATTATTGTTCAACTGGTTCTTCGCTTTGCCAGAGGAGAGAAAAATCTATTAAGGGGAGAAGAGGCCAAGAAAGAGACAGCTCCCTTCTTTGCAGGTTACACCAGACCTTCCACAGTGGATGCTGGGAAAGTGTGCGGCTTTCTTCAAGGGGAACTGGAAAATGGCTGATACAAAGTTGTGAGACTCTCCCAAAGTCAGGATGATGCAAAGCAAAAGTCATGCATGGATAAATCAGCCTGTTTGCCAGGATGTTGAGTATGAATGTTACACATCATCACACCACCATTTCTATTAGGTCTTTCAGACCCAACAGGGCCTAGGATCAGGTGAATCTGTGCCATGTAAATGGCTTACTGTAGATACCAGAACAGTAAGCAGTGTCTTAAGGGCATGACTCGCTCTGGCAACAAAATTCAGTTTAATTAATGGGAAGTTCAGCTAAGACGCTGAGTGGAGTCAAAGGGCCATTGGCAAGGTTTTATCACCCAGTATTTGATTTTGGCAACTGCGCAGTTTAAATGTTTCATTGAAGAGGGAGCCCTGCACAAAACTGAGAAAACAGATCAAGGGAAGTAAAATAGAATGAGCTAACTGAATTGACTCTAAGCCAAGCGCATGGGAGCTAGAAATGTCATTTTTACCAAGACTAACTTCAGGAAGCGTCTTGGCCATGCCCCTTTAAACAGAAGATTATGTTTTAAGTGATCTCCATTCAAAACAGACACCCCTGCCAGAGCCCAGACACTGTGGTCTCTCTGCCACATGCTCCTAGGCTATTATTAAATGGGATTTGAGGACTGCGGAGATCTGAGGCCACTGACCACTGGCTTAAATTCAGGCAATCATGTCAGATAATTCAGTGGCAGGGTGGAAAAGGGCAACACTATTGATGTCCCTCTCAAAGGTGGGGCCAACTGGTAACATGCATAAGCAGCTGTTGACCAATAGATTACTGACTTAGGGCCCAGACCCTGACTACCTTGTATTACAGGCTTTCTTGAGCTCTAGTGCAGACAGGAAGGGCACAGTTTAAGGCGACTAGGTTGCAGCTCAGTTTAAGCACTTCAGCTTTCCTTGGAGCTCCAGGGGTGACAACCTGGCACTCATCCCTTGGTATGAGCGCTGAAGGTATGCATCAGTGTAAGGGCACATTCACCTGTCTGGAAAGTCTGTCTACATTACATGTTAAACTACAATAGTCATGGCCAAACAGGACCAAGGCTGGGGCATTGAAGCGGGCCTAGCACTCAGCAACTCATTGCCCATTGTATGTTACCCTGATGCTGGGAGGGAGGAGGAGGGTGTAGTGTAGCTGCCAGTGCGTAAACAGTCCCCAGGCTGTACCCCAAGGAACACTTGCAGTGTCAATGGTAGCTAGTGACACTAATGCAACCGTATGCCCCCTTGGTAAATTACACACTGTGTGAGGCAGAGACACAGACACACCACTGGAACAAACAGGGCAGTGAGTAAGGCTGCCAATGCTGCTTCGTTGGGGGGTAGGCGCGAGGAGGGGTAATTTATAAACACACACACAGACGGGCAGCATGGCTGAGTTCCAGAACTTTGTTGGCTGATCGAGACTGGATTCAACATGGAAAGAAATCCCCTTGTTGCTGCCTTTTCAGCAAAGTCCTTTCTCCGAACAGAAGGGGAAATAATATCCAACCACAGCCAGCTTTTCCAAGGTCTGGTGTCACCTCCTCCCCAGTGAAGTCTCTCTCCAAGTTAACTGCAGAGATCCACCATCACTTACTGGGCAACAGAGTTCAGTGGGAACAAAACTAGACAGTCGGGTGCGATGGAAAGTTGTTACCAGCGGATGGTTGTTCTGTGTCCTGGGGGGGAGCAGTTTGGGGGGTACAGGGTATTGTCAGTCCAGCTGCAAGGCATCCATGCTGAAAAAATCTCTGTGCCCGCAGTCCTCGGCGGAGAGCCAGAATGCAGGTTGGGCCATGGAGACTGAATTCCCCTCTCACCCCCCAGAGGTGGCCTCTTCCACATGCACGGTGGTTATGCTTCGGCAGGGGAAAAAGCTCGCAGTGCTGCTGCCTGGCTCGGATGTGCTTTGCTGGTGAAGAGAGGACTTCAGTCTCCAGGGTTGCCAATCCAACACCTGTCACCATCCACACAAGAGATCAAACAAAGAGTTATGTACACTGGAGAACTTAGCCTGTGTGAGACTAACCCACCCGAAGCCATGCTGAGACAGTAGACGACGCAGGATCACACAGGCCCAAGAAAGCTGAAGGTCTAGACAGACCTACAAATAAGACTTGACTAGAGAAGGATAAGAAGGAACACACAGAATTGACCAGGGTAACCAAAAAATTCCACTTATGCTCAGACTTTCCTGTGGCCTCAGTGCAGCAATGAACTCCCCCAAGCACTACAGGGTATACAGAACAGTGGGGGGTTTTCACTGCCCAAGGTTCCCAGTAAAGATTTTAAGTTCTATTAATAAGACTGTGCAGACACCAGATTTGTATGCAGTAATGACAGGCTGCAACAGCTGTGTATTAGCACACAGCTATTCCGATCAGCCCACGATACTAGACTGAAGGACACTGGAGGAAAGAATTTGCAACTACTGAGCCAATCCCAGAGTACCAGCTCCTAGACAATTTAAAAGAAATGTCCTCCATTACCAACCCCCTTCCCTGCCTGAACAAGACTTAAAGGGAAAAAAAAAAAGTTTTTTTAAATGCTATTTCCAATGTTTCTCAGGCCAAGCAATAAGAAACTAGATCTTATACGTTTCCAGTTAATTTCACTTTCTGGCACACTGCTAAACCTTGCCACATTTGGGGCTGCCTAAGCTAGAGACAGAGGTTTGCTCTTATGGGAATTTATAGATTTCATGGAAACGTATTAAAAAAGATTAACGAGACGTTTCACTAAACTCGTAACTTGGGCATCTGTTTAAAAGGCAAACTGCAAAATTGCGTTTAAATTCTTAACAAGCCAGTTAAATCTTAACAAAAGCTCATGTTTTGATAAGATAATCCCTGCCCTCTCACACACCAGAGAAATCCAAGAAGGAGATTTCCTTGGATTCCACCTAGGCAGGGAGTACAATTAACATGTGTAGTGAAGCTAGTTAGGAATATGAAGTCACATGGAAGGCTCCTACTTCAGAATTGGCCCCTATAGCTTACATTTGAATTAACGTCCAATATGCACTCATACCATAAGGCTAGAGAAGGTATAACACAATGTTTAAACCTGTTCATAATGCTTCTTATATCCCTTCATCCAGGACGTAAGAAAATCAATCAGGGAAGCCTGGAGGAGTTCTTAAAATAACTAGATGCATGTTTCTCCCCAAGTATCTTCAGGGAATCAAATTAATGTTCACATTTTACAGGCAAAACTATCGAGGGAGGTTATATGACCTACTTAAGGTCACAAAAGTCTGTAGCCAAGCCAGGAATAGAACCCAAGAGTCCCGACTCTCAGGCATCCAATTCAAGGGACAAATATAGAATCCAGGAGTCCTATGGCTCAAACCAGAAGATGGCACCCTTTTGCCAATACACAAATTTCCCCATTATCTACAGCTTTGTATATATCCTAAAACAACTTGACCCCCATCCTAAGCTCAAGCCTTCACCCAGTGGTTCTCAAACGTATGAACTGGCGAACCCTTTCAAGCCTGAATGCAACTCTTCCCCCAGCCCCTGTGCCTTATAACAGCTTTTTTAGATTTAACAAAATAAATACTGGAGGTGAAGTGAGGTTTGGGGGTGGAGGCTAACAGCTCATGTGTCTCCTCCCCCCATGTAACACTGACCTCTGGAGGGGTCACAACCCCACTTCAAGCACCCGAGGAAGACCCTTGCAGTTCACCTCTGAACATCACAAAGCCTAATTTAGACTGAAGTCCACTCTCAGCTAACTAAGTGCCTAGTATGCTCCCAGTTTCTAGGCCAATAGCTTGAGCCAATCATCTTGAAGGGGCTTAAACCAACATGATAAAAGTTGCAAGCCCCTGGACATGGACTATTGGGCGCGTCACCCAGCATAGCGGTAAAGGAAATCAAGTGTTCCATTCTGAAAAGCTACTACAAAATGGCTTTGGGTGTGTCCATGATCCCAAATCAAGTCTGTCAGGTTATACTTGTCTGAAAGCTTTTGCCAACTGACTCCTTACACACTCAGCACAGGATCACAGAAGCAACGCTTTTGTTATATTGCTTGTGCATCTGCATTAATAGATATTCTGCTGGGCTGATTCTGTTTAGAGTCAAGAGCTCAATAAATCTGGCTCTGCAATCAGGCATGTCTTAATACAGGGGGCATGGGTCCAGTGTGTAAAGCATGAAAACCGAGGGTTCCCATTTGCGTGCAATTCCTCACTGCACTAGATTTCCTGTGTGACCTTAGCCAAGTCACTTAGCTCTCTGGGCCTCATGTTTCCCCCTGTGTAAAAACAGAGCTAAACACTGCTCTACTTCAGAGGTGTTGAAAATGAAAATATGAAGGTTAAGTGCTTCAAGAGCTACTGAGGAAATGGCATTATCTGCAACTTGACAAGATGCTATTTTAGAAAAATGCTTCATCACAGAAGCACGTTTTAAAGAACAGTTTTAAGTGGCATTCATAGAAAAACTGCTTTTCTATTTTTAACCTTGGTGAAACTGCAGTCCAAAGTCAGCTATTTTAGCAGTAAGCTATAGAAATACAATTCTGGCAAAGTCATGAACATTTAACCTGTGTTGCACGCACCCTAGAAGTTCACATCACAAGCAGCATGTCTCAGTCCATCCCTCCCCAAAAGGGGCATTTCATTTGAAAGCAGTGTGAATGGCTAAAGGGAAACCAGCACTTGGGACAAAGGTCTGGACAACCACCCTTACTTTATGGACAAAAAAATTAATCTAATGAAATTTACATAATGGAGAACGGTTGCCAATTTACCATTTTTGTTCTAGCTCCCCAAACAGATCCTACAGTATTGTATCAGTCACACTTTGGCAGGAGTGCTTTTTTTAAAATTAACACTAATCTCTGCATTTGAGTGCTGTTTCGCACATGTTCTGTGCATTCAGCTGGAGATTAGGCTTCCTGCAACTAAGGAATTTCTGGTTGGAAAATCTGGCCTGCTGCAGGCCATGGAAATCAAGACAAACTTGCTCAAAGACCAAAACTGCTCTCAGTCAGCAAACTACCCAGATCAACAAGCTGAAGCTAAGTCACTCCATTCCAGTTTCTGAAATGCAGCCACCACTGGGGTGAAGTACTGCAGCTACGTAAGTGCACACTATGCTAAGTCAGAGGTCAAGCACACAGAATTTGGTTATGATGTCCGTTAAGTGTTCATCGCCACTGAAAGTCACGGTGATCTAGCCTATCAAGCATGGCTCTACTCTTTGACGTGACTAAGCATATTCTCTAGTTCCTGTGTGTATTAGAATCACATTTACTAACTTTAGTGATAAAACATTTGATTCCTGTTAGCTCCACAGAACCAGAAAGGCTTTAAGGGAGTCTGTATGTTCTATTCTGGGCTCACCCACAAGCTGCAGTCTCACCTGGGTAAGCTTACTGCAATCAGGTTAAATGAAGGTAGAACTTAATTTGTACAATCTATTCCCAAAGAAAGCAAGGTGAACCCAGCCTGACAACTGGACCCCAGCCTGAATTTGCTGGCCTGGCAGAAAGCCATTTGTATTTGCCAGTTGAGCAAACAGCATCTAGAGTTCAGAGACAAAGCCACACAATGCCTTTTACAGCGCTGCTTCTCTGAGTAAGGCTGCACTTTGAATTTAACCAAAATCAATGATTCAGTGTTGAGTGGCTTGCCTCCCAACCATTGAAGTGTGATACTGGTTAAACAATAAAGCATTGATTGATACATTTGCTCAACTTGCACTGAAGCAGGGCAGAAACCAAACTGATATCGGCAGAATGAAGCGCATGATAAATATCGGCTTCCATCTCCACATTTTAATACTGATATTCAGAAATTCAGAACATCTGGAATTCCAAATGAAGGGAGTCTGACATCAGGCCTATGTGGTACAAGAAATGCTTCCAGTGATGTGAACTTTTAAGCAACATTTTTACATAACTCTAAATCAAACATTAAAGTTTCTGTAGACACTCAAATAGCATCATCATTTACAAGGTACAGTTCATGAACGTGAGTCAATAGATTACTACTTCCTTCTGAAAAAAAATCAGAGTAAGTCAAGCTGGTAAGGGGAACAGCAGCATTATGTATACTTATTAGCCCCCCCCCCCCCCCCCCAAAAAAGGTTATTTCTAGAACATGAATCACTGAAATGACATTACTATCACTTGAAAGGATACAGAAACCAAGGCTTGTTTTTAAGCAGACGAAATAAGTTTACAAGATCTAACAAACCTTCAGCAAACCTTGGAAAAACACCAATTTGTAACCCAAACCATGGCAGATGAAGGATAGTGAACCAGAAGTGAAATTTATAGAAACCAAACAGATTCTGAGAAAGTAACCACACTTTCCCGTGACAGATTTCAATATCCTTTGGATATGAGCAGAAGTGATTAAACACAGGGAAAAGCATTTTTAGATGTTACATTTCAGCCTCGTACTTTAAACTCTGTATCACGGGAGCCTAGGGTGGAAAAGATTGAAAAATTTTAGTCCAGTTAGATTTGAAATTGCGGTTCACCCCTTTGCAAGAGATCTAGTTAATTTCTCCCAGTGCTAATGAGAGCACCTATGGGCAATTGGTCGAGGACACAGGGATCTGATTTTAAGCAATGGGTCATACAACAGGCATCCGATGTTTATCCACTGCCAAGATCTAGCCAGTCAGTATTGACGTAAAGCATGTCAAAACAACATGGCTATGCCAATTTAGGAGAAAGCCAGCTGTGTGTGTTCCAACCCTAAAGACAAAGGAACCCGGCAGACACTGGGTAGATTCCTAAATGCTTTGGGTGACAGAATTTACTGAAGCTAGCATGATCTCTATAGGGGTTACGGACATGGCAGAGCCACAAGGGTCTGGATGGGAGAGAAAGATAAAAGGACAGATGACATACCACAAGCAAAGCATAGCTAGTGATCTATTAGGATTTAAACCCCTCCACAAGTAGCGTTCCAGTACAGCTGAGAAGTTAGATCTCATGTGACTGGACACCACTGGGAGAGTTGTTTTATACTTACAGTTTAGAGATAGAAATCAGGATTTTAGTCCAATGAAGACAGACAGACATCTTCATATCCTATAATCCTATTAATATATATCACAAAGGATTTAAGATATGGTATTCTAATCCCTAATCCTGGGGGGTGACTGAGAACTGCCAGTTACTGTAAGGCTAGAAAAACAAACATGTTTGCTAAATCATGATTAAAAACCATCCTGACACTGCCCTCCCTCCCTGCCACTCTCCCAACAAAAGGGCCCATGACCCCTGAACCTTTTGGCTCTAGTTACACTCTTTCCCAAATCCAGACAGAACCATAAGTCCAGACTCCCAACCTTGTGCTCTAACAGAATTCTCCTCCACCTACGTCAAGGACACTGGGATTAGTTTGTATCTAAAAAAAAAAAATGCAAGTACTCCCTCCCCCCCCTTCAAATGGAAAGGCAAAGTGGCCACTGGACTGACTACAGCCAAGTTAAACCAAGACTAAATTCAGCCAAATCTTGCAAGAACTGGTCCCCATGTATTCAGAGACCTATTTTCTCAACTGAATTCTCTGGACTCTACACTGAACTGAGTGTCACCAAGAGATCTGAAATCAAAAGTTATCTTTACAATATGTTGCATAGAACTCTCTGGACATAACTGAGGCTTCATTTGGGACAAGAACCTGCTGGTGACTGTCTCAGATGTACAGCTTATGGTCACAAGTTTCTCTTCAGTCATTCTTTACTGAAGGAAAACCAGGGCTCATTCAGTATTTTCGTCCCTTTAGTTTCTCAGGGTCTTACTTCTCCCAGCCTCATCCTGCATCTCATGTGTTCACCCGCTTGAGAGACCATGAGATTACAACTTCAGGAAGGTGGGGGGAAAAGAGAAAGACAGCAGGAGTACAGACTCAGAACAAAAAGCCCATTAACAGAATTGATAGAAGTGTACTCCCTTCTTAAACATCAGATGCTCTTAACATGGGTTAAGAGCTATTACGATGCAGAAACTTCATGTATTGGGATTTTAAAAAGTGTGGTATTAACACTTGAAAAGCAATCTTTAGAGATCCATCTATAGGGGATCTGGCTAAAGGATCACTGGCTGCACAGAAGGAACTAGGTTAGTTCTGCAATTGTTGAGGCTTCCAGCAAGAGAAAGTTACCAGCAGACCCACTACCCGACAGCCGCACTTGAATTAAAAGCAAGCCGGCCAAGGGAAATGATTGTGTATTCATTCTACATTTAGCCTCACTTTAGGCGAGTTTAACTCCCCATCTTCAAATCCCCAAATGGAGAATATTTTCTTCTAGAATCAAGTCTCAAAATGCACATTTAAGACTGAGACATAGACCTGTCTCAGCATTTTCCCTGACAGATCTTAAATGTGGGATTTATTTGTCTGCATGACATTAAAATGGGAAACCAGAACTTTCCTCTCATAGCACTGTTGTCTCAAATAGAAAATCTATTCCTGTTAACAGGCTGCAAGAGCCATTGCTGCTTTCATCAACCTCTCTGGCTGGATCTTGTTATTTTCTTTATTTAGCATATTTCACCTCCATTAATCTTCTGTGCTTTTAGAAATTTACAAGCACACACATCTGCAACACACATTGGATGAATGGCCCGTGTGCCAGTCTTAAGAGGACCTACCAGTCCACACAAACATGATCTTTACAAGGCTTTTGGTAAGTTTACTGCCTTGTATACAACTTACCTCATCCTACCTGCACTAAAATTTAATTGTAAACAGCTGCTAAGGCCCAATCCAGAGACAAACTTGGCACCCAGAACGTTTAATAAATTTAACAGGACTGACAGTAGCTTAATGCTTCAGGATCAAGCCATTACAGACCATATATTGTTCAGTTCCCATATGAGACTAAAAGGTTGAATTGCTTTACATTACATGAAATGCTACCACTGGACACTTCAGCAGGCATGTAACCTGCTGGTCTTGAAAAAAGTCTGCTTTGTGACGTCCTATTTCATATTAGAAACAGTCCAGAAAAAAATTATCCAGCAGTTTAAAAAAAAGACACGGAAGCAGCCTCTCCTTGGTTTAAAAAACCCCAAAAAAACCCCACACCTATCTGAAGTTCATGCAGATCCAATGGGTTGGTTTGGGTAACAGAAACCAGCTCTCTCCTATAGTCTCAAAAAAGTTAAATTTGTAGTAGTCTTAACAGACTGGCAAGCTCTTAAAATCAAGACTCAAAATATCCTTACAGCCTCTGCATGCATCAGCTGATGTCACTGCACGGAGTTGACAATGGAAGAAGAATCAAAAAGAAATAAGCAAAGTGGTCTGGAACAGAAATGAAGGTTGTGAAATGTAATTAATACCAGAAAGGTTTGCTTACCCGTGAATTGTGGCTGTTCCCCTCCCTTTGATGAGGGCTTCCCTTTTTTCCTAATGATCACGTCTTTTCCTAGTACATTATACAGGAACTATGGCACTGTGGAATGTGGCAAATTAATTGAATACAAGCTTTTTACCTGTCTCCTGCCCAACAAGACACTTGGGGAAGAGTTGGGGGGGGAGGGGAGGTGGCTGGAGAAAATGCACGCACCCATCCCATCCCCAGAATCCTTGACAATAGATTTGTGGGGGTATGTACAGCACCTTTGGAGTCCAGTGTTAGCATTTCACATCTGTTATGACAAATCAGATTACATTAACTGATCAAGAATGCTCCCCCGATTGCCTTCAGAAAGTCTGAAAAAAGACCCAACGTAGGAGGGAGACAAAGCAGACTGACTGCTTTAAACTAGCACGGAAGATGGATAAAAACCAATTTAAGTTACAAATACAGCCGAGATAAGACAGACAAGAGAACGGAGGTCCAAATTCATGGGTTATGTTGAAACCTATAAGAAAGAAAGAAACCTGGTGGACTTAGGATCATACTTTGTACTCATATATTAACTTGTACCCAGAGGATTCCTGTAGATGAAAGAGCCGGGAGCGGAGTTTAGTTAGACCAGTTTAGAAAGGGGGGGGGCAGGGTGCCTTCCCCTCCTTCCCCCGCCCCCCTCCCCATCTCTCATTCCCTCAATTCCATGCCTCTAAACGCAAGCCATTCGGTGGGAGGAGTTTGCTCAGAGCTGGTTACATCACCTCCCTGCCCATGGGTTCTCTCTTTTGTACAGGAAGAGACAAAATGAGGCAGTCGCCATTTTAGAAGCACAAGGGAGAGGGGGGAGAAAAAAAAACCCACACACAAAACAAAAAGGCTTCAGTATCTATTAAGAGGGAATTCATAACAATACAGCCCCCCACCATACATACATATACATACACACACACACACACACAACCCTTTGTATACTCCCTCAATCCTACAAAACTACAGCTACTAAAAATACAATGGGAGGGAAATCCAATTCTTGTTAGTTTAAGATTCACTATGGAATCTCACCGTGGAATCTCACCTATCTCAATTTATGAGGGGGGGCAATCTGTCTCCCCCCCCCCATTATGGGAGGAGCAAAAAAGTGAGGCAAAATGGGATCAACCTGCACAAAAAAAAAAAAAAAAAAAAAAAAGCTGCTTGCCAACGAACAAAGACAAGGAGACAAAACAGCTTCGCCATCTTGAGTAGGGAGGGGAAAATAGAAAGCGAGAATCACATTTTCAAAAGCACATTAGATTTCACAATTGGAGTCTAAATGCTCTCAAATTTCATGCCGATCTTTTTTTAAAAAGATAGTGAAGTTTAGCGAATTTAAGTTTTTTAAAAACATCTTTTGCAATCTTTATTTTTAGATTGCCACCCAATTCTTAAGATCACCCTTTCCCAGCTATTACATAGATATGCAAATACATTAACGTGGCACTCCAGGTTCTAAAAAAAATAATCACATAAAAAAGCCTAACTGCACTGAATTTAAAATATTAAATGATTTTACATATTGTAAGGTTAATTTCGTTAAACCCCTCGGTGGCTAATATATTTCTCTTGCATTCCTCACCATTTATAGCCTTACCCTGCAATCTTTATGTACAGATTGCTCATTGTCCTCGTCTCCCACACAAAGAAGTGATACTTTATGGTTCAGTTAACACCATCATTTGCGTGGGAGCTCATTAACCCTTCATATTCGTAGAGACGATGGATTTGTCTAAGACACCATCATACTCCTTATAAATATGCATTCATATTTGCAAAACACCTGACTTTTAAGGGTTAACCATCTGAAACAAAGCCTACTTTCCTCCCAATTATATACACGTATTTTTGGTTTCTTCCTGGCGTTAATTCTTTTTGATACAGGAGGAATTTTTTTGGTCAGTCGGTTGAAAATTCGACACTTACTATCCAATTATTTTTCTCGTCGACAGCGCTTCAAGGTTTGTTAATTTTTGAATTAAAGTGGTGTATTTTAAAGAAAAAAAATAAT
Organism: Rafetus swinhoei; assembly: GCA_019425775.1. Classification (NCBI taxonomy): domain Eukaryota; kingdom Metazoa; phylum Chordata; order Testudines; family Trionychidae; genus Rafetus; species Rafetus swinhoei. Next base: position 17,140,757 of record CM033444.1, on the reverse strand, counting down.
TGATTTGTTTTTGGTCATGGCTTTAAAAAATACAGCAACTTTTCGGGGATTTTTTGGTGGTTTGTCAAGATAAAGAGATGCAAAAAGTTGCTCGATTTAAAAAAAAGGATCAGGGCAGGTTGTTGCTAATTATTTTGTTTGGTCTTTTTGATATGTTTAAGTGGCAGTTTCCTTCAGGTCACAGAGACTTTGAACGGCTTCCCAAGGACGGTCGAAAATATGGTGGCTGCTTGTGTGTGTCTTCCAAGGACCAAGTGGGGGGCCTTTTTCCCTTTTCTCGTAGCAAATTCGACTCCAGTCTCAAGACCAAACCAACCTGGAACAAAAGAGATAAAGGGGAAAAAAAAAGCCACAGTGAGCATTTTTAGACCCAAAAGGCACAAATCCCACCCCCCTCCCAGGATTTCTAACCGCAAGCACACAACATTTGTCCCCAAAACTAAGCACAAAGGTTTCCCAAAGAAAAAAAATTGAAGAGGAAAGGGGGAAAACTGCTGATTTTGTAAATCTGGAGTCATGGGGCGTCTAGAGAAGCAATAGGGGGTGTCTAGGAAGGGTAACGAGGGTTTTTAGAGGAAAATCCCTTTTTTGCGGGGGGGGGGGGGGAGTTAAAGTCTCACTACTGAAATGGCGCCCAGAGTCAATTAAAAGCCCTAGGTCCGTGCCTCGCACCTCGGGGGTTAATTAGCAGCAGGAATTATTAACGTCCAAGGCCATTCTGGCGGGCTAAGGGGTCCCCAACGCCATCCCTCCCCGCTCCCCTTCCCCACCTCCCAGCCTGGCGCTCCAAGGAGCTCTGTACTCACCTCTAACCAGACCCCAGAATGGCCGAACGCCGCGCGGGCGGCGCCTTTTATACGCGGCCCCGCCCGCCTCCGGCCCCGCCCCTCCCGCTCTCCCTCGCGCTGCGGCGCGAGAACAAAGCTTCCGTCCTGGCGGCGCCCCACCCCCTCCTCGCCAACGGCCGGGGCCTCGAGAACCGACTTTAAACCGCGAGCAGCACACGCCGCCGCGCTCCCCTCCCGATGGCCGGGCAGCAGCCGGCCTCGAAAATCAATTATAAAATTGGAGACGTTTGTGACGCAGTTAGGCAAACGGCCCAGCGCGCATGCGCGGCGGGGAAAGGGCGGTGGCGGGGGGGGAGCACGCCCCAGGGCGTCACGAGCAGGCACCGCCTTTGCGGCGCTGTCTCGCGACTCGCGGGAAGGCGCATGCGCATAGGTTGGCCCTGTCAGATTTTTTTTTCCGAGCCGTCGTCTGGAAGGTGGTGCGCATGCGCGGCCAACGCCCCGCATTGTCTTGGGCTTGTTGCGCAGTTTTTATTCCGCGGCGAGCTGTGCGCATGCGCGCCAGCGGAACGGTGAGCGCGTGCGCGCGATTCGCCACCACCCCGCCCTGTTCAACCTACAACTATTAATTCTTCCGGCTTCGTTTTCTGTCCGACGCGCCCCTGAGGGAGTAAGTTATCCAGACGGCTTCGGCGGAAAAAAAACAAAAAGGCGAAGGCGGGACCGTTGATAGCGGTGGTGACGTGGGAAAAGATGGCAGTCGCCAAGGCCACGCTCGTTTGTCTCCAGTCACCGCGCATGCGCAGACGTGACCGTACCACAAGATGGCGGCGTCCAGGGGCCTCGTGCTGCTGCGAACGGCCGCGGGCAACGTGCCCGGGCTGGCTCCGCTCAGGAGGCTCTTCTGGGCTCAGGTGAGGAGCGGGGCTACGGGGGCCGGCAGGGGCCACTTGCTGTGATGTCCCCGCCTGGCCCGTGGTGACGTCATTGTGTACAGGAAATGCCTTCTGTGAGGTCAACTCATGGCGCTAACGGGATGTAGTGTGACGTCAGCGTTGCCAGTCACCAACATCACCTGCCTTGACGTCATCTCGCCCCAAGGGGCCAGCTGGTATCATGGCTGCCATGCTGTGAGGTCACATCATGTGGTGGCAATGTGACATCATGGCTACCATATTGTGAGGTCACATTACGGGGCGGCAATGTGACATCATGACTACCATGCTGTGAAATGATCACACTACAGGGGTGGTAGCGTGACAGGCTGGCTGCTGTGCTGTGTCATGGTGTCATCTCGCCGTGGGGCGGCAGTGTGACATGGCTGCTGTGCTCCTCTGGTGCTGTGTGGCATTGGGGAACACGAAATGATGTGTCCTTGTCCTGCTGCGACTCCACGAAGGCCAGTCAGGCCGCATGGGCGATAGGACACGAGTTACTCTGCCATGACATCGTCTTGCAGTGCGGTAGGCCCGCGAATCCCGCTGCTACTTCAGCATAACACAGCGTGGTTGTCCCACGCTGAGCTAACTTGCCAACTAGCTAAATCGAGATGGCAGTGGGATATGACTAGTACCCTGTATCCCCATGTGTATCCACAAAAATGAGTCACAGATACCTGCGGATTTGGACACCCGCAGATATCCACAGATTTGTGGGGCTCCAAACCCTGGTGTGGTGGTATTCTCTTGTGTAGTATCACTGTGTCAGGTGGGAACTCAGCTCTCTGCTTTGGAAGCTTGCAGACTTTTTAGCTCTGAGGCACTAGCCCGCTGCACCTTCCTCCGGTGTCTTGCAGTTCTGGACTGGACAGCTGCAGACAGCACAGCCACTTGTTGTAACTCTGGCTTTTTTTTTCTTCTCAGAAGAAACTGGGAAATTAAATGCAAAAAATATTGTTAAAGCCACTTTCTAAAAAGCGCATGCTAGGACTCTCCAACCCCTTTTTCCCTCAAGGATAAAATCTTTCACACTCGCTCGCTCTGCTGTTTCATCAAAGAGTGGCGGTGGGCTCCATTGAAATGCAGCCTTCTCTGGGTGAAGCGCAGCGATGAACCACACTGCACAGCAGAGAAAAGAGTTTTCAACCAAGAGCACTGGGGCAGGGCACTGTGTCCACAAAGTTCAAGCAGTGCAATTTGCAGTAACTGCATCTGAGCATTGGTGAAGTGTTCTTTATGGGGCGTCTCTGGGCAGCTGCTGCTCTGCTGGCTCACCCCAGAGGTGGCTGCATTTCTGTGATGAGTGAGTGATTGTACCGTCCACCATGAAGTGTTGCTGTCTGGCTGTTCCCCAGCTCCAGAGGTGGCTGCATTTCATTGATCCTTATCTAATATTTTAGAAACAGTGGGGACAGCCACTCACTGGGATTATGTGATTTTTTTTTTTTTTTTTTTTTTTCCCCTCTTCTTTCTTGACTCGGCCTTTCTTAGACTGCTCCTGCTACCTCTCTCCTGCGGCTCCAGCACCCGCTGCTCCGGGTGTTCAGCACAGAGGCAGACCCGGCCACGCCAGCAGAGCCAGTTGCCTTTGACACCGAATCACGCTTTAAGGAGAAACCCTGGGAGTATCTGGAGACAGAAGGTATCCAGCCAAGAACTGTGAAGGGGTTGATGCTGGGCTTTGGAAACTGCTGCTTCACAGGCTGGCCTCAGGGAGGGCATCCTTGTGAGGGGCTTTGGAAGTGCTCTAGGGCAGTGTTTCTCAACCTTTTAAAGTACGCGTTTTAAAAAAAAAAAAAAAAAAAGTACCTCCAGTACCTACAGTTTTCAGATGCACAAAATGTTTTCTACCATTGCAACACATTTGTTTAAACAGCTTAATTGTAGCCGGGCGGGTGATGAAATTTTTGGGTGTAAAAAGTACAAAAATAATAAAGTACTGTAAAACTTAAAACAAAAATTTAGTTTTCTCCAAATTTCAGTTGTTGACATACCCCGACTTCCGTTGAGTATCCCTAAGGGTACTCATACCTCTGGTTGAGAAACACTGCTCTAGGGCCATGGTGTCCAATCAATTCTGAAGCAGTGGCTACTGCTATAGTAAACTAGCCACACTCAACTGGCCAAATAGCCACATGTGGCTAGTGACTAGTGTGTTGGACACCACGGGTCTAGGGGCTAGAGTAGGGTGGGAGGCAGATCTGGGATTCTATCCCCTGCCCCGGAAGGAGAGGGGCGTCTAGTATGTTAGAATTTGGTCAGGACTCCTGGGTTCTGTTTCCATCTGTTGACCAGACTCACAGTATGATCATTGACCATCCTCCTTCCTCTGTTTCCCCACACGTACAGGGCGGTCTAATGGGATAGAGGCTGCACCTCCTTAGTTCTATAAGATCCTTGGTGAGACTCCTCCCCCTCTTGGGAATGGCTAACTCCCCCAGAGTACATCGAGAGATACGGCGACAAGCCCGTCTGGTTCGGCTATCGGCGCAACCACAAGGGAGCCATCCCCCCGCAGAAGACCCGCAAGACCTGCATAGTGAGTGCAAGCCCATGGCCTATGCTGCCAGCTTGGGGCCAATGACTGGCGCGCCTGTCCTTGAGATTCAGCTGCCCAAGCTCTGGGAGACCGACGAAGGAGCCAGTGAACTCCCAGACTCCACCCTGTGAGCCTGGCATGAGCCGTAGGCTGGTCGGAGAGCTGACCACAGAGAAAGATGTTCTTGGTGTAGTATTTTGAAGTTGGGGGAAGAGGGGACGGGAGCCAGGACTGCTATCCCCTGCTCTGGGAGGGGACTAAAGTCTAGTGGTTAGAGTGGGTGGGAGCCAGGACTCCTGGGTTCTGGCACGGGAGTAGAGTCTCTAGTGGCTGGGGGGTGTCTAGAAGTTGGACAGGAGGGCAAAGCCCCCCAGCCTGGCTAGCCTTGCTGAGATCCATAGCAGGGCCAAAAGGATGATTTGGCGAGAGGCACAGGAAGGTAAATTGGTAGGTGACGCCACACAGGAAAGCAAAACATCCGGTGGGACTCACAGAACTTAGATCCATGGGCGTCTGAATCCTCCCTAGCAGGCGTCGCAAAGGGAACACAGCGGGGGAGGCTGGATTGGACTCTAGTGCGAGGCGCCGAGGACACCTGGCCACTAGAGGGGCTGCTGTGCCCTCCTCCGCTGGGTGACCTAGGACAGGTCCCTGCCCTTTTCTCTGTCAGCTGTCCCATGCGTAACATCGGGCTAAAAACAGCGTCCTCCTTGGCAAAGTGTTTTGTGATCTCCTGATGTAGACCCCTGGGGAGGAGCTAGGGATTATTATAATGGCAGAGGAGAGATGCTTCAGGGCATGAGGAAGATCAGGAAGGCTGTTGTGTGGAGATAGTTCTGTGACGGCGCAGTTGGGGTTCCCCCTGATCCTGCACACCCATAGCAGCAAGAAGAGATTCCGCCAGCAGTAGAATAGCGAGGTTTTATTGCTCCTCCAGGATACAGCACAGCCTAGACGTGGTGTGTTTACGGGATTTGGGGCCAGGCTGTTTCAGACCCCTTGGGTTCGGGGTCCATCACCCCTAGCCCTCAGCCCCAGCAACCTCAATCTGTCTCCCTCATGGTTCCAGCCCCAGCCTGCCACTGCCCCTTCACCTGAAACTTGGTGTTGGTCTCCGCCACACTGCCTTTGTCTCTCTCCCTGGGAGGCTGAGCCTAGGTGTCTGGGTTAATATGCATTTGGATGAGTCAATGAGAATCTCACATCATAGCGCAGGAGGACATGGGGTTACAGAGGAGACAGCCCCCCCACTACACCACACAGTTCTGTTCCAAATCTGACCCCCAAGGGTCGCTTGCACCTTCTCCTGTTGCTGCCTGATACCAGTGACAGGATACCAAGTGAGATGGGCCCAGGGGTCTGGCCCACCGTGGGTGCTGCTTTGTGGCTGCAGTGGGCGGGGAGGTGGCACAGCTCTGACTGTATCGTTTGTTTGGCCAGAGAGGAAAGAAGATTGCGGGGAATCCCTGTCCCATCTGCCGAGACCAGAAACTTCACTTGGACTACAGGGTAAGGAGCCGAAACCAGTTCAGGCCCTTCCGCCCCCTTCCCAGTCCCCGGCCGGGCCTGTGACCTCCACCCCTTGACCTAGAGAGACAACGCGTGTGATCTGGGCTTCCTTGACTAGCTCCACAACCCGGTACCCCCCCTCTCCGTAACGCCCTTCATAAGGCTTGCTCTGCTTGTGTGATTCCTTCCCCATGCCCCTGCTCTACCTGTATAATCCCTGTCACCCCTCCCTCGTGGCTCTGATCTCCCCCGTCCTGCCCATATGGTACCTTCCCCCAACTTTTTGGGGAACCTGGTGTCCCCCGGTGGCTTGGTGTCCTCCCTAGCCCGCTACTTTTCCACCCAGCCCTGGCACCTGCTGCTCACAGCTGTGTCTTCCCCTCTCTCCCCCTGCAGAACGTGAAGCTCCTGGGACAGTTCATCTGCTCCCACACGGGCGTCACCTTCCACCCCACGCACACAGGTATGTTGCTCTCCCTCCCCTGGGGGTTTGGAGTCCGCCCCAGGGACCCACTCCTCTGGCTAGAGCAAGGGATGGGCGGGGAGCTATCTGACTAGTACTTGGGGTGGTGGGAGTACAGTGTGTGGGTGGGGGCAGTACAGAGGTGGGGCAGACGAGCCCAAGAGGCAAAGGGTAGTCCATGGGGTGAAAGGGAGGGGTGAGGAGTACAGGGTGAGGACTACAGCAACCAGCACCAGGCTGTGGCCAAGACGCCCCCAGCCTACAGAGTCAGGCACCCTGGTACTCCTGGTATGAATGGCTGGGAACGGGGAGAGAAGTATGAAAGTGAATAAGAAGAGACATTTCCCATCCCCTGTGGGGCAGCCTCGCCCCTTTCAGCCTGGCCCCCAAGGAGGTGGGGACGCCCCACTCAGCCCAGCCTCAAAGTAAGTCAGCTGCCACCTAGCAGAAGAGCTTCTGGCTCCATCGGCTCCCCAAACACCACAGTCTCTTTCTCTGAGACGCGCCCCTCCACCCACTCTTTTTCCTCTGCAGGTGTCTGCATGAAGCAGTATAAACGCTTGACCCAGGCAATTGACAAAGCTCGTGACCATGGTGAGTAGGGAGCTGGCTGACACAGAATTAGAATAGCAGGGGATTTCTGGTCAGGAATGAGGGGCGCTGACAGAGCTGTGGGGAGCCCACGGCTGGGATAGGAGGGACTGTGGTTTGGGATTGAGGGGCACCGGCAGAGCTGGGGAGAGCCCAGGGCTGGGCTAGGAGGGGCTGTGGGTTAGGATTGAGGGGCACTGGCAGAGCTGGAGGGGAGCCCAGCTGTATATGTGGTGGAGGGTTGTAGATGGAGATTGTCCTGTCTTGCTAACAGCCTTTTCTCCCCCCGCAGGGCTCCTGAGCTTCCGCATCCCCTGGGTGACACTGCAGGGTGAGGACTACAGCAACCAGCACCAGGCTGTGGCCAAGACGCCCCCTGCCCCCAGCCTGCAGAGCCAGGCACCCTGGTACTCCTGGTATGAATGGCAGCAGCCACCCGAAAAGGACATCGCCCGGATCCGCAAGATTTACAAGAACTATCTGAAGGAGGAGACTGGCCCCGCTTGAAGGGCCAGAGCAGGACTGGATGGAGTGTGCTGGGGCTTGGTGTGGGGGTAGGCCACTCCTGGGGGAGCTTGAGCCTTTGGCCTCACCGGAGGGACTGGTTCTAGGGCTCACCCTTGCAGGGATAGCTCTGCAGTGGCCCAGCTCCCAGCTATGACCTGTCCAAGCTTTCAGTGAGAAATAAACTGGAATATTCCAGGAGTGACTCACTGTAGTTACTTTGCGCTAGGAATTCAGGGTTGGTCAGCTGCCCTACCCAAGTTCAGGGCCCCGTTGTGCCAGGTGCTGCAGTAACACAGAGCAAAGGACCATCCCTGCTCCAGCTGAGATCAGGGCCCCATTGTGCCGGGCGCTGCACAGACACAGCAAGAGACTGTCCTGCCTTGACACCTCTTGCAAGCTGCACAGAATAGGCAGATGTAGGCTCATCTCTTTTACAGAGAAGGAACATGAGGCTTATAGAGGTTCAAGGACTTGCCCAAAAAGTCTATTTCAGACTTGGGAATTGACGACACCCATCCCCCAATCTCTTGAATTCTCAGCCCACAGGCCCCTCTGCCATCATCGTGCTTCTTGTTCTAACCACCTCAGGGGGTAGTGACGCCTTCTTTCAAGTTTCCTTTACATGCCAGGTGCTGCATATACTGCAGGTAGCTGGGCTCCCAGGCTATGTCTAGACTACAGAGTTTATCCGAAAAATGTGGCCTGCACCTTCACCTGCATCTAGACTGCCGTCACGTTCTTTGGAAATTAAATCGAAAGAATGCAGTGGTTTTTTTCAACAGCAGTAAACCTGCTTTTATGAGGAAGAATGCGTTTTTTGAAATAACTATTTCGAAAAATACGTGGGGGAGGCAGTTTTTTCTGGGGATAAAAAAGGCCTCCAGGAAAAACCCTGATGGCTATTCTGTCTACACTAATCACAGCTCTGTAGTTCCTGTCTCTAGCCCATGTCTTAAAGCTACAGGCACCCAGGACAAGTCTTGTGGCAGGAAGCCGGCCTTACAACAGGACCCTGACCGCGTGGCTCTCCTTGTCTCACAAACAAGGAGCCATGGCACAACCAAAAGGCCCCTGAGACCTCCCTCTCTTCCACCTCCCCCCCCGCCATGGCCATTCTAGGGAGGCAGCCCAGGACCTACCCAGGGGCACAAAACGCCAGGCTCCAACCTGGTCAAGGGCTAAGGTCCTGACACTTTTAGAGCTGTGGTCTCAGGAGGAGTCCCTGCAGACTGTCCAGTCACGCTGTAGGAATGCGGACATTTAAGACCAGATTGTTAATGGTCTGGCTAAGAGAGGCTACCACCCCTGCACCTTGGATCAAGCGAGGAACAAGGTGAAAGAATTGCGGCGGGGTTATGCCAGGGCCTGTGAGCGCAGCTCCTATTTCAGGGAAACTTCACTATTGCCCCTACTATGAGGTGCTGGACAGGTTCCGGGGGTGGGGTGGGGGAGCCCCTATCTCCACAGGTACTCGTTGAGTTGGGGATAGAGACACCCGTCCAGCAGCGCCTGGAGCTACAGGAGGAGGACGACTCAGATGACCAGCAGCTCCAGGGTGAGGCAGAGGACACCGGGAGGGTTAGTGGTGTGACCCTCACCCTGGAGCCGGTTTCCCAGACCCAGGAGGCCTCCCAGGCATCTTCAGACCCTTGGTAGGGAACATCAGGTGAGTGCTGTGAGGTTGCCTCACACACGCAGGGTGGGGGAGGTGGGAGCACAGGGGATGGGGCGTGATTGTCATGTGTCATACTTGGCTTGGACAGTGTGCAGCTGTCCGCAGTCCTGGGGCACACCCAGGCTGTTCCTCACAGCTTGGGGAGGGCTCCACACATATCCGACCCCAGGGAGGGCTGTCCTCCACCTGCCAGGCACTGCGTGAAGCAGGCTAGGCACAACGGTGCATGCACAACCCCACACAGACCGATGAGTGTTGCACATAGCGCTCCGCCATGTGTGCACATGCAAGGCAACAGCCACTCTCGCAGACAGTGTTGCCATGTACAGGCATGGGGAGGTGTGCCTGGGAGGGCCAGGCTACTCCAGGCCCTTCTCTAACACCCGGGAATCCACTGGGGCCGGACACTTCCCGGGGTCCTGCATGGCTCGGGGGGGAAGGAGGGGGCAGGATGGTGCCCTGGGCACCTTGGGGCCCCTGTGAGGCTGGAGCTGCTGGCCAAGCCACACGTGGGCTTGCTGTCAGAACATCAGTGTCTCCTGTCCCAAGGATAGTTATTCACTGCTCACAAAGAGGGCATGCCCTCAGGGAGAGTGTGTGCACGCATGACTGACAACTCCCTCTCGTCCTCCACAGCCGGACCATCTGTCCTTCAGGATCAAGCTACACCAGTCCCATCACCCAGCCAAGTCCATGGAAGGCATAGGCACTGGCGTGTCTATCAAGACCTCATGCACCAGCACATTGGGGTCCTCCAAAGACTGCAGGATACCATATCTGAGAGGACGTGGGCAGAGGCTGTGTGGCACGACCACTTGCTGGACAAGCTTGTCCAGCAGCACACTATAATGTGTGCCACAATCCGGGAGGTCATGGCCTTCCTAGCTCCTGTCCCCGTTGCTCCTGCTCAAACTGCTCCTGCTCCCCCGGCCCCTCTTTCCCCCCCTTAACTCCCTCACCCTCTGCCATCCTAGACCCTGCTGCAGCCTGCCCAGCCCCCTACTGTCCCAGGCCCCACCCAACCCCGAGTCCGTCAAGGTCCCTGGACCTGAGGCAGCAGGAGCTTGTGGTCCAGGTGATACCCTCAGCCTCCCTTCCCCCACCCTCCACTCCAGGTTCTGATCTCCCCACCCCACCCCAGTTAATCACATTTATTTAAGTTGAATGCAAAGTTTATTTTTCGAACATAACCTGACATCTGTATTAAATTTCTGGTAAGTGGGGGCAGAGATGGGTTGTGGTGGGAAAGGTATTGGGGGGCCAGGGTCAAGCCCCCAGTGGGAAGGCTCTGGGGAGAGTCATTGGGCTCCTTCAGAGAATCTCTCCCTCAGGGCCTCCTGGATGTGCACCCTGGCCTGGTGGATGGCAGCTGTCCGGGGCTGCTCATACTGCCTCCCCTTGCCACTAGCCGCTGTCACCCACCCTGGGAAGGCGGCCTCCCCTTTGCTCTCCACAAGGTTGGGGAACACACAACACGCAGCCAGCAGTGGGGGATGTTGTGTTCCCCCATGTCAAGGCGAGTGAGCAGGCACCTGAACCTCCCCTTTAGGCAGCCGAAGGTGCATTCCACCTGCATCTGAGCCCAGTTCAGGTGCATGTTAAATTGTTCCTTGCTTGGGTCCAGGTGGCCAGTGTAGGGCTTCATGAGCCACGGCATCAGGGGGTAGGCCATGTTGCCCACAATGCACAGCGGCATCTGCATGTTCCCAACCACAAAGTTCCGCTGCGGGAAGAATGTTCCAGCCTGCAGCCTATGGTACAGGTAGGAGTTCCTAAAGATGTGGGCATCATGTGCCGTGCCCAGCCACACCACTCAATGCAAATGTCTGTAAACTGTCCCCGGTGGTCAACCAGGGCCTGCAGCACCATAGATAAGTAGCCCTTCCTGTTTATATACTGGGCTGCTTAATGGGCGGTGTGCAGATTGGGATGTGTGTCCCATGGGCTCCTCCACAGCTCGGGAATCCAAAGGCAGAAAGCCAGCTACGATGGTGTCTAGGTCTCTGAGGCAGATGATCCTGTGCAGCAGCTCTGAGTTGATGGCCCTCACCACCTGCAGAAGGAGACATAGAAACACAAAAAACGGAATTAGAGGGGGTGTCTGAGCCTTTGGGAGGTGCCTGCCACCTTCCTCTCCCCAAAGACCCCAGCAGCGGGGGCCCCCCCCAGCAGCAGGGCTGGGTGAGGCCAGGGGACACCCCTCACTCCCACTCCACCCTGCACTCTCCCTGCCCTTTCCTGACATTCCCCCTTTTCCAACCCCGGCCACAGGGACTGTTCCCAGAGAGTGCCTTACCTCTATCAAGATGGCCCCAACAGTGGACCTCCCCATGCCAAACTGGTGTCCCACTGAGTGGTAGCTGTGAGGGGTGACGAGCTTCCACAAGGCAATAGCAACCCGCTTCTCCAGGGGGATGGCAGGCTGGAAGTGAGTGTTCTGTCATTGGAGGGCAGGGGTGAACCAGGCACATAGCTCCAGGAATGTGGCCTTCTGCATGCGGAAGTTTCAGAGCCACTGCTGGTTGTCTCCCTGCTCCAGGCTGAGCCGGTCCCACCAATCAGAACTGGTGTCTAGCCTCCAAAATTGCCTCTCCGCTAGGAAGTTTGGTGGCAAGGGCATTGGTCTTGCACCCAAGACTGCAGGTCTGAGTCTGGATGCGGCAGGAGCATCATGACAGTGTCATGGAGGTGCAACAGAATTTGCAGCATGGCAGTGTGGGGCCATTGTCTGCCCAGGAGCAGCTCCATCTCCATGGCAAAAATAAAATAAAAATACCAGAAAAACCAATATAAAACCAAACTGCTGTGGCGTCCAAGAAAGCTGGGGTAACCAGAGCATGCACTGCAGAAGCTTTGATGTTCCTCTGAGAAGTAGGCAAGCCAGCAGCAGAAGCAGAGAAACAGCTGTTCGGGGGGGGGTTCCTTTAAGCACAGTCTCTGCAAGCCTCATGCAGCAGCACCCGGAAGTAAATGCTGCCCCTATGCCCTGCCAGAAGTGGTTCCGGGTACCCTTTTTGTGAGAGAGTGTCCAGGCAGTCTGGACGCTCTCTTTCGAAAAAGTGGATCACTTTTTCGATCCGCTTTTTGTAGTCTGGACACACTCTTTCGAAAGAAGCTTAAAAAGCTTCTTTTGAAAGAAGCGTGCAGTCTAGACATACCCCCAGACACCACAATGATAGCAGTAGTATGAAATGGAAGATAGGTCCATCAATGGCTAGTAGCTAGGAGGGATATGAATGGTAACCCTATCCTCCATTTGTCAGAGGTTGGGAAGGATTATTTGATGGTTCCCTGTTCTGTTCATTCCCTCTGGGGCACCTGGCATTGGCCACTGTTGGAAGAACCTTTGGTCTGACCCACTATGGCCATTCTTATAAAATAGGAGTGGATCAGACAAGTTTTTTGTGGGGGCAGGGAGGGCTTACAGAGGCTCCCATACTGTGGTACTTGAGCTGCCTCTTGCCGCCTGGTCTGGGAGTGTGTCCTCTGCAGGGAGTGGGACCATGCTGTGATACTCCCCTTGCCTTGGTCACTGCTGCATAGCCTGAAGTGGAGGAGGGGACAGGAGGTCTCTTCCCCATCCCCAACCACTCTGGGTGACAGGAAGTGTCCCCCTCTTTAATTAGGGCGGGCTGTAATCCTATTCCATATCCCTCCCACTTTCTGGTGACTGGGGATCAATCCAGAGGTAGGGGGTAGAGGGTCTCAGCCTTGAAGGGGGTCACCTCTATAATACACCCTTGGATGTATGGGATTTGGAGGGGTCTGTTATTGGGGGACCAGTTTTATTATGAGGGAAATAGACCAAAGTGGCCCTTTCAATGTGAGACTAAGAGCCAGACTAAGGGTGTCCCATAGTTTGAGGGGGTGTCAGACTATTAAGTGAAGCAGCTGTCTTATATGATGGAATTAGACTGTAAGGGGCTTATTTAATGGAGGATGGCAGGTTGGGAGGGGGCTTTCAGTAAGAGACACTCCTTATGGTTCACTATAATGAGAAAGCCACTGTCTTAGGGTGTCCTGTATAATGGAGAGGGGGATCAGATTAGAGGGGTTCTTATGGAATGAGCAGGAAGGCAGACTGAAGGGGGGCAGTCCGTGGGGGCAGCTTTAGATACCAGGACTTGTGTATTGGAAGGGTTCCTACGATGGAGACCATGGCAAAGAGGCAGTTCCTTATCTGAGCCAGATTAAATAGGTCCTCTAAGTAGGGGGATGAGGCTTTGGGGAGTCCCCTGTTTTGCTGAGGGCAAATCTGGAGCCCCTTTATTTGGGGGACAGCCCAGGAGAAGCCCCTTATAATGGGAGGCAGATTAGGTGGATCCACTCGTTAGAGGGTGATGAGGCTGTGGGTGATCCCCCATATTTGGGGGCTCTAATTGGGGAGGACCTGGATTTGGGGGGACAGCTCTTGGGACCTTATGTCCTGGGGCAGAAATGCTGAGCACCTGTAACCCAGCATGGCCTGGGACTGGAAGGGTGAGGGGATCTTTTTACTCTTTGTGACCAGTGGCAGGGATGATGGGCACTCGTTTCCCATCATGCCCTGGGGCAAGTATTTGTGCATCATGCCTTGGTGCAGGAGGTAGCCATTTAGCCAGCATGCCCTAGGGCAGGGCGGAGGGGCCCTCGTTATCCCTCATGCCCTGGGTCAGGAGCCCTGCCATTACCCATCATGCCCTACAGCTGGAGGTGTGATGGGCACTTCTTACACATCATGCCCTGGAGCAGGGGTGATGGGCACCATTACCCATCATGCCCTGGGGCAAGCCTATAGGGCACCTATTACCCATCATGCCCTGGGGTAGGGTTGATGGGCACTCATTACCCATCATGCCCTGGGTCAGGAGCCCTGCCATTACCCATCATGCCCTTGGGCAGGACTGAGGGGCACTCGTTACCCATCATGCCCTGGGTCAGGAGCCCTGCCATTACCCATCATGCCCTTAGGCAGGGCTGAGGGGCACTCGTTACCCATCATGCCCTGGGTCAGGAGCCCTGCCATTACCCATCATGCCCTTCGGCAGGGCTGAGGGGCACTCGTTACCCATCATGCCCTGGGTCAGGAGCCCTGCCATTACCCATCATGCCCTTAGGCAGGGCTGAGGGGCACTCATTACCCAGCATGCCCCAAGGCAGGAGACCTGCCACTATCCATCAGACCCTGGGGCCGGGTTGATGGTTGCTCATTAGCCAACAGGCCTTGGGTCAGGAGCCCCGCCATTACCCATCATGCCCTGGGGCAGGGCTGAGGGGCACCTATTACCCATCATGCCCTGGGGGCAGGAGGGGTGCGGAGCGCTCGTTACCCGTCATGCCCGGGGGGCTGAGGTGAGACGCGCCCGTGGTGGGCCAGTGCGGAGGGGGCGGGGCAAGTTCAAGGCCGTGGTTGCTAGGGGGCGGCCCGGTTGCTAGGGAAGCGGGGCGCCGCTAGGGGGCGGGGCGCGCGTTGCTAGGCGGAAGCCGCGCGCCGGGAGGCGGAGCAGGTTTGGGCACGAGGGGGGGTAGGACCCGGATGCCGGCGGGCGATGGAGTTCCCTTTCGATGTGGACGCGCTGCTCGGGGAGCGGGTCACGGCGGTGGACCAGCGTCTCCAGCCGCCGGGCCGCAGGGGGCCCGGCTACACCGCGGCCCATAGGTAACCATGGCAGCGGCGCGGGGCCGCCCGGGGGGGATGGCAGCCGTCTGGGGTGGGGCAGCGCACCAGGGGTAACGGGGGGGAGCCTTGCACCAGGGCACCCTGGGTATTGGGGGGGGGGTCCCTGCCCCGGGGCACCCTGGGTAATGGGGGGGTCCTGGCACCAGGGGTAACAAGGAGCCCATTACCTCTGCCCAGGGCACTAAGGGTAATGGGGGATCCCTGCCCCAGGGCATGACAGGTCATGGGTGCCCATCACCCTTGTCCCCGTGCATGACTTGTAATAGGGAGATGCCTAGCTAATGGGTGCCCACCAGTCCTGCTGCAGTGGGTAGTGGGTGCCCATCATGCCTGCCCCCGGGTATAACAGGTATGGAACAGTTTCTGTGTGAAAAGAGAGTAAACGGGGGCTTTTCAGGTTGGAAAAGAGACAACTAAAGGGGGTGTGTGATAGAAGTCTATAAAGTCATGACTGGTGTGGAGCGGGTAAATAAGGATGTGGTGTTTACTACATCCCCTAACCCAAGAACTAGGGGTCACCAAATGAAATGAATAGGTGGCAGGTATAAAACAAACAAAAAACATGTGTGTTCCATGTTTCTTCATGGAACACACAGTCCACCTGTGGAACTCCTTGCCAGAGGATGTTGTGAAGATTGGGACTATAACAGGGTTCAAAAAAGAGCTAGATAAGTTCAGCAGTGGCTATTAGCCAGGATGGTGTCCCTAGCCTCTATTTGCCAGAAGCTGGGAACAGGCAATAGGATGGATCATGTGATGATTCCCTGTTCTGTTCATTCTCTCTGGGGCACCTGGCACTGGCCACTGTCGGAAACAGGACACTGGGCTAGATGGACCTTTGGTCTGACTCAGTGTGACCGCTCTTATGTTCTCTTTCTTCAGTGGAGGGTGGGAAGTAGGTGTCCGTTGCTCCTGCCTCCATGTATGATAAGTAGTACCCCTGTGAGCGGTAGGACAGGGATGCCCATCACCCCTCTTCCAGGGAATCTTCCTCCTCATATCACTACAAAATGGCAGCTGGACCATGGCTTGTGCCTTACCTTGACTAGTGGAGTGGGGATGTGGACAGGGGCCCTGTGCTGGGCAGCAGGTAGGGGTTTGGCTTGGAATTCTCCACATTCAAATTTGGGGGCAGTCTTTAGCTTTGCCTTGCTCAGCCTGTCCCCATGCTTTGCCAGGCTGGCTTTCGCAGGATTTGGAGCTCTCCAGAGTGTCAGTTGAGGACGACGCCAAGAGGGAGTTGTTTTGAAAAGCCTTGGTCCTTCAGGGTCTCTGGAGCCTTCCACAGTGGTGTTTTGGGGGTGTCGAAGGCAAAGTTATTTCTTTACATCACCCAGCCTCCAAGGCATGATGGGTAATACCATGGGGTACCTCGTCCTTGCCCTCAGGGATAGCTAGTATCCCCCATATCTTGGGGTGTGATGGGCAATAGCTGCCCATGCGATTGGCTACTTGGTAATGGCTGCTCCCTTTGCACCTAGCCTGGGGCATGTTGGGTAAATTCCACCACTTGCGCTTGGTATAATCTGTTACCCTCTGCCTGTGTTCCCTGTAAGCTGAGCATTTGGGCAGCCATCCAGGAGAGATTCATATAACACCCTGCAGAATAGCAGAGCACCCACAGCCAGCAGCATGTGTTTCTGCTGATGGTGCACATCCACATGTGCCTCAGTGCACTGAACAAAATTTATTTCACACATGGATGGAATTTATTCCACACACGAAGCATGCTGGGTAATTGCCACCGCTTTCTCATTAAGTCACTTGTTTAAATGGCCTCTGGAGTGTTTTGCTTACCTCTGATCGATGGGGCGGAGGTAGAGGAAGGGCCAGAACCCCATATATTGTAAAATACAACCTATAATTCTCCTATAGATTGGAGAACGTTGCATCTGACGAAGTGGGTCTTTGCCCACGAAAGCTTATGCTAGTCTATAAGGGGCCACAGGACTTCTTGTTGTTTATTCAGATTCAGACTAACACAGCTACCCCTCTGATATAGTTCTCCTAGTGATTCACAGGCCTTACATCTCTGGGTGACCTTCCCCTCACAGCGGTGCCCTGTATCTGTGCCACAGAGTCCCTGGAGCGATGTAGCCCTGCCTATGAAAGAGCCTGGCTCCTCTTAGTGCAGGGTGGAGAGAGACTGGCTGGGAATGGGAGTGTGTGGGCATTCCTGGGTTCCATTCCCAGCTCTGAGAGGGGAGTACGGTCCAATGGGTTAGAGCGAAAGGGGGGGAGCTGGGATTCAGGACTCCTGAGTTTTAGCCCCTGCTGTAGGTGTGGAGTGGAGTCTAGTGGGCTAGAGCACAGCCTGATGTTTAGTTGTAAGGGCGTGGGAAGGAGTAACAGAATTCAGCAGAATGCAAAACTCGGTTGGATCCTATCAACTCCAGCCCCAGACAAGGGCCCGGCAGCTTTGATCCCATTCGCTAGGCCTTTCTTTGTTCAGACCTCCGTCAAAATCTCGCTAGTGCTCCGACTCCTGCCTCCTCCCTTGGAACAAGACTGGCATAGGTGCAAAGATCTGCCCCAGTGCTAGGGGATGGGCCCTGACCCTCAGCTGGAAGGCACCGTATCCCTTCTAACTCCCCACTCCGGCCCCTAGAGAATCCTCCTCCCTTCGGGCACTGGTAGGCAGCTCTCTGGGTGGTGGAGCTGGGGAGAGACTGTCACTGACATGCAGCCGATTAAATCTTTCCGCTCTGCTGCTGCTGCTTCATGGCTCGGCTGCCTAAGGGATTGTGCCAGAGCACAGCGGGTTGTGAGAGTCTCCCCTGATTTCCCCCCCCCAGGCCCTTCTGTTGTGGCTCACATGGTGATTTTATGTTAAAGGACGGTGGGGTAGGCTGGTGGGGAGAGCAGGTGCCTGGGGCATTACAGCCTGCTGGGTTGTAACCCCAACTCTGGGAGGGGCGTGGGGCCCCAGAGTTCCTGGGTTCTATTCCAGTTCTGGGAGGCGTGGGGGTAGTGGTTAAGTGGTAGCTGGGGAACAATAGGGTATTGTCCTCTGCTGTTTTTCCATGTGAATGCTGCTCAGACACAGTCTGATTTCCTGCTATACCCTCCCCCGTGGCCCTTAGGGGCTCAGGCCCCTTTCCCTCTGCAAAGATTGGGCACCTTTTTCTGGGCATTACTCCATCCTATCTCCTTTGCTCTCTGTCCTCCTCTGCAAAGGGTGGATCTGCAGCAGCAGCTCATGACTATCATAGACCAGATGGGCAAGGCCTCGGCCAAGGTAAGGTAGGGGTTTGGAAACCGCGGGGTTCATGGGACACGGGATGGGATCAGACTTGGGGTGGGAGGATATTGGGGTACCGGGATCAGCCAGATGTGAGCTCCCCCCTTGTTTACCCCACCTCTCATTCATTCCTCTCTTGTTCCTCTCTTGTTGTTTGAAGGTGAAGGTCATCAGCAAACTAGAAAGTGTGTGAGCTGAGGGTGGGGAATGGAGCTTTACTCTCTAGGGGGTGTTGACTCCAATGGGGCCCCAGGGCAGGGTACAGGTTGGCTTGGGAGCCAGGAAGCACTGGCTCTGATCTAGGGCTGATCTGTGGTAACTCTCCTCCCCTCTACCCTATCTCACTCTACATCTCTTTCTAGGCGCAGAACCTGCCGGCTCCAATTACCAGCGCCTCGCGGATGCAGACAAACCACCATGTTCTCTACATCCTGAAGGACAATGAAGTGAAGACGTGAGTTCCCAGTGACCTGGGTTTGGTTCCCCAGCCGTCCCTGTGGACAACCCCCAGCATGAGGCCCTGCATGTGAGCCCATCTAGCTTGGTATCCCGCCTCCTTGGATCAGACCCCATGGGCACATCTAGCCCAGTATCCTGATCAGCGCAACAAACCCTTTGGCGCTGCCGCTCGCAGCAGCCAGTGCTGGGCGTTCCCGAGAAAGGTATGAACTTCCCAGTAATGCACCCCATTGGGTAATACTCTTACATGATGAGAGATTCCTTCATGAACTTCCCCCACCCCTTCCTCAGGTGGGCATCAGCTCCTTTCTGAAGTCTGAGGGCTGGGTGCATCATATCCACACCAATATCTGCTCCCCTATGTGCCTCATTCTGTTTTTTGAAAGGGTCATGTCCTGCAGCAGTGAGTTCCACAGGTCCTCATTCCCTCCCCCTCTGTATTCCCCATAACATAGATATTGGTAGAGTAGATGGGACCCTGGCATCTACAGGACAGTCTAGGCACACATCAGTGTGTGTCTCCTCTGTCCTAACTTGGCCCCTTTGCTAATGCCGCCTCTTTTCCTCCCCCATTGCAGGGCTGGGAAAGGGGCCATAATCGGCTTCCTCAAGGTTGGCTACAAGAAGCTCTTCCTGCTGGTTAGTTGCTCTGAACTGGAGACCTAATAGGGGGCATGTTCCCCAGTCAGTGCTGACCCAATGCTCCTATGTGGCACTAGGGGGGCTCTGTGCTGCAGGGAACGGGGCAGGGGGCTCAGTAGGGGGTGCTCTCCCCTCACTATCTGTGCTGACCCCAGTGTTTATACTAAGGGGCCTTTTGTGTTCCAGTCACATTGGGATCCTTGTTACTTGGATCAATTTCACTACCAAGGGAAAACCTTGGTAGAAAAAGCTTCACTCGGGACTCCTGGGTTCTCTTCCTTGCTCTGGGAGGGGAGTGGTCTAATGGATTAGAGAGGGGGTGGCTGGGAGTTTTTGACAGGGTCATAACCTACAGCAGTGAGTTCCAGAAATCCTCATTCCTTCCCCCTTTGTATTCCCCATGCCATAGATATTGGTAGAGTAGATGGGACCCTGGCTCACCTGGCTGTCCATGGCTCTTCTGTCCCTGTACGTTAGGGTCCTGGTTCTGGGGAGGGTGTGGGGTCTAGTCTAGTGAGTTAGAGCAAGGGACTCTGGAAGCCAGGACTCCTGGGTTCTCTGACCTGTTGGGGCAGGTCACCTATTCTGGGCCCCCCCCCTTCCCTCGTTACTCAGCTGTCCCTGTACTCTTCTCCGCCCCCCCCCGCCACAGGATCGCCACGGGGCTCACAACGAAGTGGAGCCGCTGTGCGTGTTGGACTTCTATATCCACGAGTCACTGCAGAGGCATGGCTATGGGAAGGAGCTTTTCCAGTACATGCTGCAGGTGAGAACCCTGGCCTGGGGTCCACCCAGGGGAATTGCTCTGGCTAGGAGAGGGCCCTCTGACTCTCTTCCTGCCTCCCTGCCACAGTGTGCGTGGGCTTGGGAATCTGTAAGGTGGTTTGGCACCACCTGCCTGTAAAGTCAGGTGCCTCCGCGCCCTCTTGCTATGGCTTAGAGCTCTGATTCCTGGCATAAAGGTCTCACCCTGGCTTCCACCCACCTAATTACTCCTGGCAGAGGGGCCCTACTATCTCTAGTCATCCCCCACCATGTGTCTCCCTTAATTCTGAACTACCCTTCACTCAGACCTTTTCCCTCTTATTCCTTCCCCCTGAATGGGGTGATAACTAATCACTGGGGTAGGTTCTCTTTGGTGCACACGCTTCACGTGGTCTGCACCCCAGAGTCTGGTTTGCGGGAGAGAGAAGACCATAAGAGCGGCCACACTGGGTCAGGCCAAAGGTCCGTTGAGTCCAGTATCCAGGCTTCTGACAGTGGCCAATGCCAGGTGCTTCAGAGGGAATGAACAGAACCAGCAATCCATCAAATGATTCGCCCCTTCTTGCCCGTTCCCATCTTCTGGCAAATAGAGGTTAGGGACACCATCCTGTCTAATAGCCATTGATGGACCTATCCTCCTTGGACTTAGCTAGCTCTTTTTTGAACCCTGTTATAGTCTTGGTCATCAGAACATCCTCTGGCAAGGAGTTCCACAGGTTGACTGTGCGTGGAAATAGTTCCTTTTGTTTGTTTCAAACCTGCTGCCTATTCATTTCATTTCATGACCCCCTAGTTCTTGTGCTTAAAAAAAAAAAAAGGATTTAATAGAGGAATCACAAAACCCAAGAAGAAATAGTGAGGAAAAGCCAATGTGGACTTGCTCTGTGGAAAAATAAAGATGCAGTCTCAGGCTTTGCCCTTCTCTATTAGTCAAATTCCCTTTCCTAGTGCTAGTTATTCTCTAAGATTGGGATTTTCTTGTCAATTTCAGTGTCTTTCATAGAACACTAGAACTTGAAGGGCCCTCCAGTGGTCATCAAGTCCAGTCCCCTGCTCTCACGGCAGGACCAAGCACCGTCTTAGACCCATGGTATCCAACACCCTAGCCACATGTAGCTATTTGGCCAGTTGAGTGTGGCTAGTTGGCTTACAAAATGATTTACACTTTCAGAATTATGTGGCTAGTTTGCTATAGCAATAGCCACTATGGTGGCTGTTGCTTCAGAACTGGTTGGACACCACGGATCTAGACTATCCGTGACAGGGGTGTGTCCAACCTGCTCTTAAAAATCTCCAGTGATGGAGATTCCACAACCTCCCTTGGCAATTTGTCAGGGTGTTTAAGCACTGGGATAATACGTTTTTCCTACTGTCCAATGGAAGCCTCCCTTGCTGCATTTTCAGCCCGTTGCTTCTTGTCCTATCCTCAGAGGTTAAAGAGAAGATTTTTTTTCTCCTTCCTCCTTGTAACAACTTCATGCATCCTTGAAAGCTGTTACCCTGTCTCCTCTCAGTCTTTTCACTTAATTGCAGTGGTTCTCCATGATCTCTCCCTCAGCTGGCCAATGCTCAGTGCCCCTCCCAGCCTGATTGCTTCCCCTCACTCCCCTGTCCTGAGGTGATGCTGTAGTTACACCCTGCTCACAATGTTCTACACACACAGGTGCCTACAGTCTTCTCCAGAGCCTGTACTTGGATCTCCTGGTCACCAAGTTTTAGGTCATTACCAGCTTTCATAAAAGACCATCCTTGGCATATATTGATACCCAGTCACAGCCACAACAGGTTGATTGTGTCACTTGTTCTGGGGAATTCAACCCCCCTGGTTTCCCCTTGGGCTGTCTGGATCCTGACTGTCACACCCGCTGCCCCCGTTGAGTCATCTGGACTTTGGGGGATCCAATTGGTCTGTCTGAGCCTGGATCCCAGACCACTGGTCGGTCTGGGGTCATGGGTTTGGGACTGGGCCCTGGCCTGCCTGAGGCTGCTGGGAAGTAGGGGTTCTGTCTGGGGGCTCCCCAACTCCTTTCACATGTGAGCCAACAGATAGGAGCTACCTGAAGCTGCTGGGCTGGAGAGGAATCGGTAGCCCTTGGAGGGGAGAAGCTCTGTGTCCCATCTCTCCCCATATCAGCCAGTGCCCCATCCCGGGACAAGGTCAGAGTGAACCTTTCTAGAGGGGGAAACACCCATGTCCCATTCCCCATCCTCCTGAGCCAGGCAGTCCCCAGCCTGGGACCAGATCAGAGCCCCTTGGTAGGAACCACGTCCCATTCCTCAGCCCCCTGAGCCAACCAAGCCTCTTTGCTGAAGATGTTGCTTGCACTGTGGGTGTGTTTAATCTTGACCCTTTGTCTTGACTAATCCCCGGCTGTGTCTTTCCCCCATCCCCGGCTCTCAGCGTGAGCGAGTGCAGCCACACCAGCTGGCCGTGGATCGCCCCTCGGAGAAACTCCTCTGCTTCCTCCGCAAACACTACAACCTCCAGGGGACCATCCCCCAGGTGAGTTGGGCCCTCTGGCTCCTCCCATCATCCTCAGGGGCGGGGGGCAGAGGGGGAATCTCCCTTTGCGCCCAGGCGGCAGCAGGGGGCACATCCTGGGTGGTTTAGCAGCCGCACCTGCTTTCTCGGCCGTGCCAGGGAGCTGTGGAGGAGAAGGCTCTCACCCCATTGGAGGGCTCTTAGCTGCCCTGCTTGTGGGCTTGGACGTGGCTTCATGCCACTTCTCTCCTGGAGCAGCAGGGGCCTGAGCCTGCCTGGGCAGGGCAAGGGGGAGACTGGTGACAGGAGGAGGTGATGGCAGTATTGAGGCAGGGGGGCGGGACACCAGTGGGCAGGAGGGCATTGGGGTGGAGGCTGGTGCTAAGGGGGTGGGATGGGGGAGACTGGTGCTGGGGACAGAGCGAGTGGGGGAAGTTGGTGCCAAGAGGGGGATGGGGTTAATGCTGCGAGATGTGGGGTGGTTGGTGCCGGGTGGGGGAAGTGAGGGCGGGAGGTGTCAGGCAGGAATTTCTCACTGTCCGTGGCCTTTGCCTCTCCCAGGTGAACAACTTTGTGATCTTTGAGGGCTTCTTTGCCGACCAGCATGGTGAGTGGCCTGGCTTGGCCGTGGGCGGCTTCCCCCTCCATCAGCAGGGGGCACTCCCTTGCCACGCAGCCCACACTCTGCTCAGGGACAGCCTTGCCACCCCCTTCGCTCAGGCAGGGCTTCCCCAGAGGCCTGGCATTTGAACCAGGGGCTAAGCCAGAGGTGGGCAAAGGGGCCTCCATAAGCCGGATCTGGCCTACCAAGTGGGTTGATCCAGCCTGTGGAGGCCTTGCCGCTCCCCAGGCCAATCAGGGCCTAGGGACCGGGGAGCGCACAGCGCTTGGAGTCAGCCCTGGCGGTTAACTCTAAACACCACACGCTCGAGGGTGAGAGACTTCACGTTCCCCCTGCCCCTAGGCCAATCAGGGCTTGGGGGCAGGGGGAGCATGGGAAGTCTCCTCCTATCCTGCGCGGGGCGTGGCACTTCTAAGTGCTGCAAGCTCCTTGCAGGTTGGGAGGAGACTTTGCGTGCTCCCCCGGCCCCAAGCCCTGATTGGCTGGGGGATGGCAGGGAGTGTGCAAAGTCTCCTCCCACCACCAGGAGCACAGGCACCTAGAGGGAACTGCCAGCTGTTCAGAACAGCTGGTGGTTCTCTGCGGGGCGGGACAAAGACTTCACCGTGCTCCCCTACCCCCAGAACAATTAGGGTCTGTGGGGCGGGAAGCAGTTTCTTAGCCTCGCCCCTTCCGGGACAGCCTGGGGCCACTTCAAAAATTTCTGAAGTGGCCCCCAGTCAAAAATTATTGCCCACCCCTGGGCTAAGCCCACAAATCTTGGTAGCAAGTAGCAGACCCTAGGGGGCAGCAGCCCCCCAATTGGAGCAATAACAACACCACTCCATCCTGCTCTCTGCCTGGTGGGTCCTGCCTCTCCACTGCCCTGTGGGGTTTGAGGCCCAAAGCCAATTGGGGAGGTGGTCTTCACTCCCCTTCCAGCCAGCTAGCTAGGGTGACCAACAAAAGGCAAACAAAAATTGGGGTGTGGCCCCTTTAAGGCCAGGTGTATTCTGGGAGTTGTAGTCTCCCCAGAAAGGGCTAGCCTTGGTGGGAAGGAACAGGATCTCAGCTGTATCCTGCTTCTCACCGGGACAAAAAGCAGAAGGGGAAACTGAGGCACCGAGTAGCAAAGCGACTCACCCAGCAGGCCAGACAGTGCTGGGAATAGACTCCTGTGTCTTGGCCCACGGCTCTCACCATTAGGAAACCCTACCTGCATTTGAATCCTGCTAAGCTCCAGGCCTCCGCACTATCCTGTGTCAGTGAGTTCCACAGGTTCACACCAACTGCGTTCACATCATCTGGCAGCAGTGGGATTTAACCCTCTGTGCTGCCTTCGTCACCTCCCACTGATGATTGTCCCAGAGCTGCTGTGGAGGGTGGGGGGGCCAGTGTCGCTGAATGTCCCTGGAACTTAACTTTGCTCTTTTCCCGCCCCATTCTCGAGACTGTCTCTCCTAGAGAGTTTGTACATTGTTAGCAGGCCTAGACCCTCCTTGCCTGAGGTTCCTGGGCCCCCTGCTGCTGGGCCTTCCGTCATCCGGGGAGGTGGCGTTCTCGTGAAGTGGCATCGCTGCAGTCTCCTCCCCTGCATCTCCCTCTGAGCCCCACACAGACGCCCGTCCCGGCCCCGTCTCCTCTGTCCCGTGGTGAACCCCAGAATCTTGGCTGATCTCACCCCATCCTGCCGGCTTTTCTACCGCTGCTTCTGGGCCTCCTTGAGCAGAGCAAGTCACAGCTCGGTGCGTTCTAGATCGTGCATCCCCCTGCGTGCCAGCACTGTTTCAGCCACAGCCATAACGCAGCCTCCTCTAGGGAGGGGCGCAGCCGCTCCTTATCAACCGGGCAGCAAGCTTTTCACAGGGATCCTTGCCCTAGTCCTGCAATGGAGCTGCTTCTGGGGTGGGGCAATTGGATAACAGCGGCGCAGTGACACACAGCACTGGCCTGCTTCGGGGGTGGGGCATAGCAGCTGTTTAATAGCCATGCCCAAACAAGAGCCAGAGGTAAAGATGACAGTGTCTTGCAGCTGTTCGGGACAGCCGGCGAAGCATTTTTCTTCACTTAGCCTTCAGAAATCTAGGGAAGCTCATGGAAGATGGACGGGGATGAGATGAGTAAGGAGAGAGTATCTGAACAAGTGTGATCAGGGCCTTGAAAGGCCACTGCTTGTTACGGGTCAGCGCTCACTGTGAGAGAGCAGAGCCCCCCCTACGGAGCCCTCGCCCTGCCCCCCGCACTGAGGCGCCTGGTGGAGAATTTCTCCTTGCCCCCGTCATTCACATGCTGCTGTGTACTACAATTCAGCATCCGTAGCTGCACAACTTGATCCCTGTCATGTGATTTCCACTCCCCTTGTGTTTTCACAACCCTGCCCACGTGAATCCCAGAGAGATTTTTGTCTCCCACCGTCTCCCACCCCCTTACACCCACAGGCCCTCAATCCAATCGGCCTGATTTCCAGCCCCTCCATGGTGGGCTGTCCGATAAGGCCTGGCTCTCAGAGGTGCCGATCCTCCCCCCACAATGCCCTATCCCCTACTCTACTCAAGAACTCACTCCACTTCCCTACCTTCAGAGGCTCCCTGCCTTCCTAATATGGGAGCCAGCTCCACCCCTAGGGCCACTGATGTTGACTGCCAGGCTGCTACTTTGGTGGGTGGAGTGGGGGCAGGGGGGAACTCCAGACCACCACCCTGTGCTCCAGATGCTGTATCCTCTAGGGCACTCCAGAACCCACCCCACTTCCCTCCCTTCAGAGAGTCCATTATCCTGTATTTGCTGTCTGGTCCTTCCCAGGAGCACAGGGGCAACTGTGGCTCCTGCGGTCAAACCAGTTTAGCGGAGCAGCGAGAAATTGAAAGGGTGACTTGATCCTAATTTGCGCAGAGGGCACATGTGAAAAATCAGGACATGCTTTTTTTCTGGGGGCGGGTTGCCCATATAAGACCGAGCCCCTAATCGCAGGACATCTGGCCCCCCTAGTTGATCACGGTTTAGCAGTCACTGCACGAGGAAGAGAAATCGGATAGTTGGGTGGGGAGGGTTGAGTCTAGCACAGGAGTTTTTCAAATTTTTTCCTTCCCCCTCCCCCCCTTTAAAAATATTTCTCGCTGTGATGACCCCCACGGGTACCAGACCTGACTTTCAGGACCTCTGATGTGAGAGGTGGGCCCTGGGTGGCAGGGAAGGACAAGGGGCCAGGCAGTTGTTGGGGCCAGAGCCTCTGGGTGGGCCGGGGAACTAGTGTGGGGGACTGGTGCCCACAGCAGGGGTTGGGGAGGGCCCCCCCCCCCCCGCGTTCACTGGTAGCAGCGGGGAGAAATGGAGCAGTGCGGCTTTGCTTCCCCTGGCGGCCAGGTGCATCGCTCGTGGGAGGGACAGGACCACCCCCTGCGCTCACTGGCGGGAAGCAGAGCAAAACGGCCGCCGGCAGGGGAGCAAGGTGTGGCCATGTTGCTCCGCTTCCCCAGCCCCCACTGCTGCTGATGAGTGTTGGGGGGATGACCCCTGCTGCCAGTGCCAGACCTCCTTCCCCAGTCTCCTGGGGAGGGGAAGAGGCAAGGCCTAGAGTTGGGTGGGGGGTTGTCCCAGGCCTCCCTTGCTATAGGGGTGGCATGGGGCAGAGTCACATCAGGATGGGGCAGTCACAGGGCCTGTGCCCCGTGTCCTTCACCCTACCGAATTAAGTAACTGTGCTATGCCAGCCTTCCTTCTGCACTGCTGCTGGGGTTGGCACTCCTTTCATAGCTGGGTGGCTGGAGAGGAACAGCTGCTGGCTGGGAGCCCAGCTCTGATGAGAAGGAAAAAGAATGCACAAGAGAGAATCACGATCTTTTGTTCATATTTCAAAAAGCCTCCCAGACGGAGCTCGAAGGACCAAAAACAGCTCGTGCCTGGAAAAATCCGGGCGTCTGACAACCCTATGATCGCAATCACCCTACAGTGTCCCTTCTAATCTTTTCCCTTCCTGGGCATATTTTTCCATTCACGTGCAGAATAAATTTTGCTATGCGCACCAAGTCATGGGCGGATGTGCACCACAGGTAGAAACACAAAACCCACCTGTGAGCCCTCTGCTGATCAGCTAGGCAGCATTGGACTCTTTCCTGGGTGGCTGCACAAGCGCCCAGCTTACAGGGGACACTGCCTGGGGACACACTTTTGGGTTGGGCCCCCCAGTTTGAGAGAGGCTGGCTTAGCAACTAGAGGGCTAGAAGATTCAGACTAGAAATAAAGCGGGGCCTTAACTGCTGGGCTGCGCTAGATTCTTTGGAGCTATTCAACTCAAGAATGCGGGGGGGAGGTTTCCCAGCTGCTCTGGTTCAACTTGGGACTGATCCAAGGCTGTTCTGGGGCCTGGCTTACCCCGGAGGTCGCTCTCAAGCGTCCCGTCTGCCCTTACAATCTGGGAAGTGGACCCTAAGTGCTAGGAGCCAGACACATGAGGCGAGGCTTCCGTCAGAGGCTGCTTGTGGAAAGCTTGGCCCAAGCGTCTCTCAAAACAAGGAGCGTCTCTGTGTTCTGAGTTTGGATGGCTCCCAGCCTAGCGCGGGCCTGAGCAGTGAGTGGGTGCTCTAGGAATGCAGATATCATCGCAGCGGATGTGGCTTCTGCTCGGCCAAGGCTGCTCAGATTGAACCCCTCCTGCCACACATGCAGACGTCCACGAGGCCCCCTCCCGTTCAGGGGGAGCTTGGAGGCCTACGCTCGGCTTCTGTGAGCTTTTTGGAGTCTAGTGATCAGTGTTTCAAGTGGGTCCCCCACCCTGGTCTTCCAGGGTGGGGCAACTGGGTCACAGCTGCACATTAATGCTGCATGGGGATCGCCCGTCGGTGCTGCGACGCGGCTGCCTCGGGGGTGGGGCGGGAAGGGAACAGCTGCACGGGTGACAACGCCCAATGATCACTCTCCCCCAAGATGAAATGCAGCAACCTCTGCGTTGGGCAGTTGGGGGACAGCCGCACCACGATGCTATATCGGGATCTGAACCCCGGTGCTGAGATGCAGCCACGTCTGGGGTGGGGCACAGCCTCCATTTAACAGCCAGCAGCAACGGCGCACCCTTTGGAAAGAAAAATCCACAGGGGTGCACGTGTGTGATGGGAGAGGCAGTACAATGCAATCCGCCATGGTGACATTGACTAGGCCCCTGGGACGCGGGTGTGGCACAGACCAAAAGCGATGGGCCCTGCCCCAAAGAGCTGGCAATCAGAGCTAGGCCAGGAGGGATCATAGCCTGGTCCCGCGTGCCCTGAAGCTGCTGGTGGTGACCCCAGTGTGAGCCGCCAGGGTGGATTTGGTACCTTCAGCTCTGGGGTGGCTTCTGCCTTTCTAGGACTGACCTTTCTCCCCCTCTCTCTGCAGCTCCGGTGAGGAAGTTGCCTCCAAAACGTTCCGAGGAGGAGATCAAACCCTACTCTCTAACAGATCGAGAGTGTAAGAGACCCCTTGTGCCGGTCCAGCCTGGGGGAATGGGGCACAGGACCTTTCTCCTCTGTGCGGGGCCGGGAGGGCTGGGTCTCATCTCATCTATGGATGGGACCGGTTGACTCAGGGGGATGGGGAATGAGAAACTGAGCTGTTCTCCTCTAGGAGGTGTCAGCTCTGATCTAGCCCCGGCTTGGGAGGGTCTGGCTGGCTGAGGGAGATGGGATAAGGGCTCTGATCTAGTCCATGGATGGAGGACTGGCTGGCTCAGGTGTATCCCCACTAGGATGTGCCCCTCCATTCCCAAACAAAATCCCATGCTTGGGGCGGTGCCCCAAGGGGCTGAGAAGAGGCAGTGCTTGGTTGTAATAAACATCAAGCAGAGTTCTCTTATTGAGGCTGCCTGACTGACTGATCCATACGGGCGCCTGGACTCAGCAGAGCCGAGACAGGGGTCTCCTGGGATGAGGCTGCTGGTATGTCTATTTTTTAGTGTGTCCTCTCTCTGCCCCCCATTTGCTTTGACTGGAATGGGAGGCCCTAGAAAAAGTGCACTCTCTCTCTGGCCCCCCAACTTCTTCACTGTCCCCTACCTTTCTGCATCCCCCTCTGCCTACCTCATCCAGTGCACACCCCTGAGGGTTCCTTTAGTGCCATGCACAATGATCCCACCGCACCCACCAATTAGTGGCCAGCCACACTGTCCTCTCCAGAAGCTGTTCCCTTCACTGTTGCAGGGGAACCTACCTTATCTCTGTTGGGAGAAAGATAGATTCCCCCCCTCTCTTTTCAGTGAGAATGGAACAAACTCCCCCATTGCCAGCTGGAAGAGTTCATCCCACTGCTACCACCACACCGCAGGGGCAGATGGACTGTACTGTCTGTATTATGGTCTATCGATCTCATCTGGCCCCCATCACCTTAGGATCTGAGCACTTCATAGTAGCCCTGGGAGGAATTATCCCCCTTTTCCAAATGGGGAAGCGGAGGCCCAGGGAGGGTTATTCAGGGAGCTGGGGCAAGAGCCAGGAACAGAACCTGCCTCTGCTGAGTCCCTGACAAGCACCCTCGTCATTGGGCCACCCCTAGAGGAGAGGTGCCCAGAGCTGGAGCAGGGCCAGAGGGGCTGATCCCGAACATCTCCCTTCAGTCCTGAAGGAGGAGGTAGAGCCGCCCTGGCCCTTCAACCAGTCGCGCTTGCTGACCCGCTCCAGCAGCCTGGGGAACTCGCCCGTGCGCACCTGCCTCAAGCCCTTCCTCAACGAGCAGGAGCTGCTGCGCAACCTGCGCCTCTGCCCCCCGCACGCAGCCGCCCACCACCTGCTGAACGGCGAGCCGGGTGGGCCGGCTGCCCAGCGACGCAGAACCAGGTATGGGGCTGCTCTGAGCCTGGCGAGGAGGCTGGGCCCTTGTATGGAGGGCATCGGCCGGACAGATTGGGGAAGGGGAGGCCCGTTGCGGGGACAGAGGTGGCGTCCGAGTGCGGGGTTCTGGGTGGAGTCCATTTGCGGGGATCTGGGCCGCACTCGGTCCTGGGGATTCGAGTCCTAAGCTGCCAGGCAGGGTCCAATCCTGGAGGTCTGGGTCGCTGGCTGTCAGATATCTTGAGGCTCTAGCGCACAGGCTGATCTTACAGATCTTGGATCTGGGCTGCCAGTGGAGGGCCGTTCCTGGCAGTTTGGGCGAAGCGGGGCAGGGTGGCATGTTCTGACTCACCCAAGCACCATCGCAGGAGGAGGGGAGGTAAGGAGGGGAACAGGACCCTTGTTCTGGCCCAGATTGGGCAGCAGCAGGATGGATTTGGGTCCTCCCAGTGCTGGGCCAGACTGGGAATGTGAATGCGGCCGTGTCGCTCCGCACCCGGGAGGTGGAACCAGCCGCTGTGTTGGGGGCTGGACCAGACTCCCACCTGCTTGGCACATTTCTCTCGCACGTTGTGTGTGCCCACCTGCAGGTCGCTGGCCTTATTTTGCACACGCCCGTGACTACCAGCCCTTGGTTTGTACGCCCGTGCCAAATGTCCCATCCACTAGCGTCGCATGTTGGCTCTAATACAAAGTCTATGAGACTGGCCCCGATTTGCATGCTGCCCAGCTGTCCAAATAATGCTGTTTCCCCTGCACACGTCTGCACCGAGTGCTAGATAGGTGCCAGCTACACTGGCTTTCCCGTTCCCGGCGGGTCCCAGATTGGTGCAAGGTGCGCTAGTTTTGCACGGTCTCACTGAGTCCTGAATAGAGTTCTGTCTCTCTAGTTTTGTGTGGGAATGTTGGCTCGTTGCACGCAGACCTTCATTTGCACGTTCACACTAACTGCTGCATCGGCACAACTTACGCTCATGTTGCACACCATGGGGTGGCATCTGTGTGAGCCACACTGATTTTCCATGCTCATGCTTTGCAGGCCTGATTATATCCATGTCAGCTGCGCTGATTTTGCACACTTGTGTTGCACAGCACTGTGTTGCGTCCGTGCAAAGTGCTCTGATTTTACGTGCTCCCACTTCGCAGCTTAATTGTTGGGTGCGGGTGAACTGCACTGATTTTATATGTTTACTGTTTGCACACAAATAACTGCTGAATCTTTGCACGCCTCACCAATTTTGCATGCTCGTGTTGCACACCCAGATGCTGGATATGTGCGAGCTGCATTGATTGTGCACACTCGGGTTGGATTTGTGTGTCAGTCTGAATGCTCACATGTATCCTTTGAATGCTCAGATGTTGGATATGTGTGAACCAAGGGGTTTTGCACACTCACCCTTTGCACACCAGTATGTTAGGCTAGTATGAGCTACACCATTTTTTCATGCTCATACTTTGCACACCAGCTTGGATCCATGTCAGTTGTGCTGCTTTTGCATGCTTGTGTTGCACAGCATAGTGTTGGGCCCGTGCAAAGTACTCTGATTTTGCACACTCACACTTTGCCTGCTCGGGATGTTAGCTCCATGGGGGCTGCAGTGATTTTGTATGCTCAGTTTTTGAATGGCTGGGGCTGGCCCAGGGCAACTCCCACTGGTTTTGTGCGCCCACGGTTTGCACCCACAGCTGGATCCCTGCAAGATGCACTAACGTTTGCACACTCCTGCTTTGCATGCACCAGGCCATGCACCGAGTTGCTCTCATTTGGCACCACTGCTGCTGACTCTCAGCTCTGGGCTAGTCACTCAGCTTTGCTCCTTCCCCGGCTTTCCAGGGCTGTGGAATTTGGCCCAGCAGAACCAACGCCCGGTGCCTACAGCCACTTCCCCTGCGCGCCCAGAACCGCCCGGTAGCTCAGCTCCCCTGGTTTCTTTTTTTGTGTGGGGGGGGAGTCTTGCTTTGGCGGCGTCTCCCCCAGCCTGCCTGGGATCTAACCTGTCTTCTCTCTGTCTTTCTCTCTGCCTCCTCCTCCCCATCCCAGCTCCCTCACCCGCTCGGAAAACACCAGCCATTGACGTCGCCGCCGTGTGCCCCTCCCCCTGCCCGGTCCTCCGGTTGTGTCTTGAGATCTCGGGCAACTGGTGGGGGGGTGTTCTGCCCTAGCACCCCTCCCCTGCCCTTTTTTATACGTGTGGGTGGGGCTGGCACAAACGCTGGGTTATTTCTGTGGCCCGGTGGGTGTTTTTTTTCCGGGCTGTTTGGTTTTTCTATGGAATGATCCTAAAAAACCCTCGGAAGAGGGATCCGGTTGCGTTAACGCAGAAACTTTCCCCCACCGCCCCCAATTTTTAATATGCCTATGTTGTCCTTTGGAGCCAACGCTCTCAGAGATCCCTCCCGGTCTGGATCTCGAAATGGGATCCCACTGCCTGGTGCCAGATCGAATCCCCCCTGTTATGTTTCCCGGACTTTTAAAGAAAAGTATCCACTGCAAATTGGCAACTGCAGATTCGGAAACGGGAACCCGGTTTGTCTTGGGGTCTAGCTGGGATCCACTGGGTGGATCTAAAAGTGATCCACTAAATTGCGGACTTAAAAGGGGATCCCTTTATTTTTATTAGTGGATCTAAAAGGGATCCGCAAATGCTAACATTGTAATCAGACATCGGATCCCCTTATGTTTCTCGTTGGATCTAAGGGGAATCTGGTGGGGGTCGAGTTCAGAGCAAGGTGCCCTTTGAGGTCCATGCTTACTGGAGGCGAAAGAGTCACTGCTGAACTCTAATGGGTGTTAAAATCAGATCCCATGCGATTTGCAGCAGGTAGATTTCAAACGAACCACTCCTGTCCACCAGCCCGGCTCCGAAATACTGTCTCGGGTTGTTGCTGCGAATCTGCTGCTGCTTGCCAGTTGCCAGCTTCACAGTGCAACCCCCTCCTTGTTTCCTAGGCCAATGTTTCTCAACCAGTGGTACGAGTACCCTTAGGGGTACTTGAGAGAAGTCTGGGGGGTATGTCAACACAACTGAAATCTGGAGAAAATGGAATTTTTGTTTTAAGTTTTACAGCACTTTATTATTTTTGTACTTTTTACACCCAAACATTTCATCGCCCGCCCAGCTACGATTAAGTTCTTTAAACAAATGTGTTGCAGTGGTAGAAAAAAATGTTGTGTGTCTGAAAACTGTAGGTTCTGGGGGTACTTTATAAAAAAAAGGTTGAGAAACACTGTCCTAGTGGATGAATCTAAAAGAAATCCAGTGCCAAACACCAGTAGCTGATCCCACAACGAGATCGGCTTTGATTATTCTCGAGTGGCTGCACGTCACGCTGCCAAAAACCGAAACCAAAATAAGATTGAGTTGTAGCCCTTGATGGGTGGATCTGAAAAAGGATGCACGGCTGACCAGCCATCACTGTGATGGCTGACTTAGCTACACCCAAGATAGACAGGCTAGCCAGTATCTGCATCTTCCTGCAAAGGGATCTGCTACAAATTGCCAGACTGGCGGGTTCCCTACAAAGGGGGATCCGTTGCGTGTTGCCAATAGCGAAATCCAACAAAAAGAGCCCGCCCTCCAGCTTCCTGGTTGGGTGGGTTCTCCTGTCGATCCATGACAACTGCCTCCTAAAAAGAGTGTCTACAAATTGCCAATTGCTGGAGTTTCAAGAGGGAATCACTGTTGACCGTCAGATCCTCCTTAGGGGTCCCTTCAGGAAGCTGAGGAAGTAGTCAGATGCCCCCAAAGGGATCTTGCCTTTGCTCCCGTTCCCCTGAAGGCATCACAGCTGATCACGGGCAGAAGAGTCTAGTGGTTAGAGCAGTGTTGGGGGGGCTGGGAAGCAAGACTCCTGCAGTCTGTCCCCATCTCTGGGAACGTAGTGGTGCCTGCTGCATTAAAACAGGAAGGCTGGGAGTGCAGATCCCTGTGTCTCTTCACAGACACACTGTGTCTGAAATTGGGCGGGACTCTTCCCTGCTCTTTGCATCCGTTTCCCCCTCTGTAACCATCGCAGGGATGTCATGAGGCTTGATGAAAGTGTTAATTAGTTCATAATTATTAATACTGGAAAACATGGGTTCTAAAACCTCCCTGACCTGAATCTGTTGCAGTTATTGTTTTAAAAAATATTAGAACCTGGAGGCCCAGCTGAGATCTTGTCCACATTACACGAGGCACTGCCTAGACACAGTGAGAGACAGTCCCTGTCCCAGCTGAGATCAGGGCCCCGTTGTGCTGGGCGCTGCACAGACACGTTGAGAGACAGTCCCTGCCCTGACAGATCAGGGCCCCGTTGTGCTGGACGCTGCTCAGACACACAGCGAGAGACAGTCCCTGCCCCAGCTGAGATCAAGGCCCCGTTGGGTCAGGCACTGCACAGACACCACGAGAGGCAGGCCTTTCCTGCAAAGAACTGACAGGCAGACAAGGGGAGGCGTGTTCTCCCCATTTTACATATGGGAAAACTGAGCCCCAGAGCGAGTCAAAGGTATACCTGTGCGAAAGTGGGACTATTCTATAGTAGTGATTACAAGGCCTCAGATTCCCCATACTCAGTGCTCCCAGTCAATACCAGTAGCCTTTTCTAAACAAGGTAACCATTGATCCAGCACATAGGGGTTCTTAGGTCAGTGTAGAGGAAGGTATAAGGGTTGCCCCAGCCAAGCTGGAGTGATCTGCATGGTCTGTCTCTCTCTGGCCTCCTTCATTCCTCCCACGGCCAACGCTCCTCCCCTACCCCTCTCATTTGTTCTGGGCCTTTTGCTCAGCTTCTCAACAGAGGGGGGCAGGGAATCCATGACACCCCAGAGGTTGGTTTGTTTCTTGCTGGCCACCTTGTTAATCTGGGTCAGTTTCCAACCAGTTCCTTAAGGGGTCTTCATTCCATCAAGGCAGGGGGAGGACTCCTCCTGTCCGGAGAGCAAACTTTATCACCATTCCCCCCACTGGGTAACAGGGCCAGATACAAGGGAAACTGAGGCACACACGGGACTCCTCTGAACACTACAGAGAGGCCCCAGTCCATCCCAGCACCCATTGAACTCCAGCTGTTACACACCTTGGAGGATCTGAGCATCCAGGAGTTGCCAAAAGTCACTGCCACTTAGTGACAGAGCTAGGGCTTGGTCCCAGAGCTCTTGGTTCTCAGCCCAGCGCCTTGTCCGCCATGCTGGCCTTCCAGCCTGCGGCTGGCTGGTTGGCTGTGTTGACAGTATCTCTCTTTGGTTTCTGCCCCTGTCTGTCTCCCTTCCCCCAATCCCCAGGGCTCTGGGCGTTAGCGTTCAACGCGGGAACGGGAGCTTTTGTTTACATGGCAATAAAGTTTGGAGTTTTTTTAATTATTCAAAATGTGCGTCTGAAGCCTTTGTCATTTATTGTCGGCCGAGGGCAGCTGCACTGCTCTGCCCATTTTGGCTTTGGAACCAAGATGTGCCATCAGGAGGGGAGTGGAGTCTAGTGGTTAGAGCGGGGGGGGGGGAGAAGTTGGGAGTCAGGACTCCTGGGTTCTATCCCCAGCTGTGGGAA
Source organism: Rafetus swinhoei (assembly GCA_019425775.1). NCBI lineage: Eukaryota > Metazoa > Chordata > Testudines > Trionychidae > Rafetus > Rafetus swinhoei. Next base: position 17,105,573 of record CM033444.1, on the reverse strand, counting down.
GGGAGTGGTTCCTAGTGGTTAGAGCAGGGTGCTGCTAGCTGGGACTCCTGGTTTCTAGCCCGGAACTGGGAGGGGAGCAGGATCGAGTGGTTAGCGCAGGGGGGGTTGGGAGCCAGGATTCCTGCGTTCTATCCCCAGCTCAGGGAGGGAAGTGGGGCCTAGTGGACGGACTGTCATAGATCCCTGCAGGTATACAGCACGTGGAGGCAGGCATGAGTCTGGGGCACAGAGCCACCAGCTGGGTTGCCTAAGGAGCCCCTTTTGCCAGCTGCTGGCTGCCTCGATCAATAAGCTAAGTGCAGCCAGTGCCCCTCGGCTCTGCCAGGGGCTGCCCTCGCTGCTTTCTGTCAGCTGGGATTCTCTCAGGCCAGTGGACTAATACCTTACCTAGCTACCTTCCATCTCCAAGGATCTCGGAGTTATTTCCACCTCTGCTGAAATGCAGCCACCTCTGGGGGGAGGCATCTGGGGATCAGCGGCATTGCATGGGTGTCATTCACCAAGTGCTGAAATGCAGCCTCCTCTGGAGTGGTGCACGTGGGGAACAGCCTCACAGGGACTCTGGGCAGGCATTTGGGACAGGAAGTGAAGCAAGACCTTGAATCCAGTGGCTACTGCTGGGGAAAAGGGCAGGGAGGTGAAATGGAGGCTTCAGAGTTGAGATTTGCGCAGGACCCAAGATCCGGATTGTCAGGAACATGGGCTGCGGTGTTGGTGCTGGATGCCAAGGGGGGAGCGGCCTGGGCCCCTACTGAGTCCCCGAGCCCCCTCCATTCCATTCTGTCACACTGTCTGTGCTCCCATCCCGTGAGACTCCACGCCACATCTGTCCTACCCCCCGAGCCTGGCATATCTCCGCCCCCCACCTTTCACCTCCATTTCATCATTCCCCCCATTTCCTCCCTTCTCTCCTCCAGGGGGAGTGCTGGGGGGCAGGACGGCTTGGCGGCGCAGCGGAGTTCCTACAGCCGCTACGGGAACCCCGCCCCGTCGCCTCAGGGGGTGGCCGGCGGCGCTGAGAAGAGAGTGGGTGAGTGGGGCAGGTGCCATCCCAAGTCAGGCCAGGGGGGAGGGTCTGTGCTGAGATCTGCCCTCGGTATCATCACAGGTGGGCATCTCGCTGCTCACGGCCACCTGCCTCGAAGCCCAGCACGCGGGCTGCTGCTGCCCCCCGGAGTCCCAGCCCCCTGGAGCCAGAGTCCTGCATCATCCTTGCCAGTCTCCATTTACTGAGCCCGCCCCCCCCCCGCCCCCGGCCGCGTTGGGATCAGCACCGTCTGCCAGGTGCACTGAGTCCCCCATTTGCCTCCTTCCTGCAGTGCAGCGCCCCCTAGTGGCACACTGGGATCAGCACAACCCCGGCCCCCATTCCCTGATGCATAGCGCCCCCTAGTGGCACACTTGGGTCAGTACCCCCCACTGAGCCCCCATTCCCTGATGCACAGCGCCCCCTAATGCCACAGTCAGGTCATCACAGCTGCCCTAGCAGCACAGTTGGATCAGCACAGCAACCCCTAGTGAGCTCCCTGCTGCACAGCACCCCCTAGTGGCACACTTGGGTCAGCACAATGCCCAGTGGACTCCCCTGCAGTCCCCAGGCGGCTGGGGCAGGCGGTGGGTAGACTGAGAGCCTCTCTCAAGGAAGTTGCTAGAATTGCTGCTCACTCCTCCTTTTGCTCGTTGACCCAGAGAGCAGCCGAGAGCCACCGAGGAAACTCCGGGACTCAGAAAGCCGGTAAGAGTCCTGCTTCCTCTGCCCGCTTCTGGGACCCCTCCAGGGCATTCCCCTCAACCATGCTGTCCCCATGCTGCCCCTCCCTCTTGCTTCCGGGACCCCCCTCCTCAAGCCCCTCCTTCCACACGTGCTCCCCACACCTCTGCCGCCCCTCTGCTGGGATCCCTTCCCATTGCCCTTGCCCTGGCTTGTGCTTCCCATGCCACTGGCATCCCCAGCTTCTGGGACTCCTGGGGGATCCCTCCTCTGCCATCTGCGTCGTTGCTGGGATCCCTTCCCTTCCCCTGTGCAGTGCGCTGCACACACCCCCTTTCTAGCAGCATGTACCCACTGGCACTGATTGGAGCCCCCCTCTCTCTGTGTCAGGTTGGACAGCACAGTGATCTCCAACCAGGACCTATCACATCCAGCTCCCCTTCCCCAGCCAGGGGGAGCGGCCTGTCACCCTGAGGGCACCTCCTCTCTCACCGAGCCAGCCCTAACGGACAGGACTAAGGACCCAAGGATCCGGGTGGCCCCAGAGCCAAAGCCCTCTAGTCGAGGAGATCTTGTGGACTGCCTCCCTCCAAGGCTCGGCAGCAGGTGGTATGACCCAGACAGGGTGCCGTGGGGGAAGCGGCTATCTTGGACGGTAGCGGGAGCGTCATGGGACGCCCAGTGGATCCGCTACAAGCAGGAATGTCGCAACACCAGGCCCTGGTGAGTAGGGGGGCAGCAAGCACTGAGCCAGCATGGCTGGAGAACCCCACCTCGTCTGGTATCCCACCTCGTCTGGTATCCCAGTTCCTGACAGGCCCATGGGTCCATCTATCCCTGCATCCTGCTGGGACCAATGGGCCCATGTTGCTTGGTCTCCCAGTATAAGTTTGATCTTCCATTGGCTGCAAAGATTCGTCTGAAATTCCACCTGGTCTGTCCCAGCCCTTGGCGGCTTTGGTCGGGAACATTCTGGGGGGGCATCACATGAAGTTTTGGGGAGAGAAAAGGAGGCTCCAAGCGCCAATGTTTCTCCCCCCTCTTCCTGGTACCTTCACTCTTGTTAGCACTGGGAGTGGTTGGCAGGGAGAGAGGAGCCAGTGAGGGGTCACTGTACAGAGGGCGAAGAGCCGGAGATGTCGGGGAGCTAGGCAGTGGGAGATGTTCTCTCTACATCCGGGCTTGGATGGGAAGTGGGGTTTTCAATGAGACGGAAGTGTTCTGTGAAAAGCAGCTGCTACTTGGGGGAAATTTCCATTCCCCTCCCCACCTCAGAAAACCCCACCTATTTCGTTTCTGCAATGCCTCCATGGTGCCCTATGGGAGTTCTGGTTCAGTTTAGTCATGTCCCCATTGCTAAGTATGGCTTGGCTCCCTGGCTGGACTATGCCTCCCATAATGCATCTGCCTCTCCACACCAAAGATTGTGGGGAATCATGGGAGATGTAGTCCCACTAGGAAGCCCCACCTAGGGATGAACTTGGGGGCACAAGACACCTGAAATACAATTCCCATTATGCACCATGACCAGGGGCTCCCTTGATGCAACTGCCTTACCCCCAGGAGCTCATGGTTTATCACAGGAGTTGTCTACAGTGGAGCCCAGTCTATAGCAAAGTAACCCTTCTGAATGGGAACTCCCATGGTGCATCTGCTTCTCGTCCCTGAGAAACTGGTGCATCATGGGAAATGTAGTCCCATCAGGGGCACCTGATCTACAAACATCGTAACAGCTTTTCCAAAGCAAGATATTTCCTATTTCAATTTTTGCTGAATGTTTTCATGGGAAACTCCCTTCTCCCCAACCCCCCTGCCTCATTTGCCAACCAGTTCTGGGGACCTGCAAATGCTGCCATAAGTCATACCAAAGCACCCAATTGTCCTAAGTACATTCCTATGGGGGCGGGACATCTATGGGGAAGCGATCCCCCCTACCTCCCTGCTCTCTGTCTTTTATCCCCAGCATTCATTTCTTTCTCCATTTCCCTCTCCTCCAAGCTTCTCACTGCTCCAGCCCCAGCCCACTCCCAGGACCCTAGGCCCTGGCTGATTCCTTCTAGGGCATTAGAGCCAGCATCAATGGAGAGGGGCGGGGCCTAAAATAGAAGGGGCGGGGTCAAGGGATGGGTTCTCAAGATACTGGCTATGACCCAGACTAGATGGCAGAAGAGCTGTGGCTACTTCCCATGGTGCTGGGGAGTCCAGACTGAGAGGAATGGGACCCCAGTAAGGAACAAGTCCAGTTCCAATGGTTATATAGTGCCATGGGTGGGGGGTTACATTTCCCAGCTTGCTGGTTCTTGCCTCTGACTCGCAGGATGGTTTTAACAGCAATAATGTGCCGGGCCTTTTAAAGGAAATGAAAAAAATAAATCAGCGAACAGACCATGGTGAGAGCTAGATGTTATAATTTACCTGATACACACACCCGTTGGCTTCCATAGGATGAATTAGCATGGTGGAAATCAAGCCTTTGCTTGCAGCATCATAATGGTTAAAGCAATTACAGGCAGGATCCCGAGAAAGAGATCTGGCAAAAGTGTGGCAGAGGAAGCCAGGAAGTCTTCAAAAGTGGTTTTGAACAGGCCCCTCGACACAGGATTTTAATTAGATGAGGGAATCGATTGATTTCTTCAGCACTGCTTACCCCAGGTGGTGGGGTGGCTCTCTGTGCCAATGAGCACTTTTTAGGAGCCCTGGGATTTGGTGCATTTTTGAGGTTTCTCGTTAATGATTATGGTCATTTTCAGGTATCTGTTATTTTAATAGCTAGCTGTGTAATTGGAGGAAGCCATGAGTTACGAGCCTACGTGCTTTTAAAAAAAGAATTTCTGGTCAGAAATCGGCTCTTTTAAAAAAAATAAAATGTGTAATACAGTTTGTGTGTGTCCCTGATGCTCCGTGCTGGAGGGCCTGAGATATATGTGTGTGTGTGTGTGGGGGGGGAGTGCCTTGTTGTTATGTGCTCCAGTGCTGTTGTGATGTATTGTATTGTGGTGTCTCCCCATCAGGCCAGATCAGGGGTCGGCAAGAGTCTGCCAGCGGGCCAGATCTGGTTCACCATGCCACCAGATCCGGCCCATGGCCGCCTTGCTGGAACCCTGAAGCAGAGAACAGCTCACACTTTAAAAAGCCAGCTGTTCTCCATTCCAGACAGCTGGGGAGGGAGGAGGGAGACTTCTCATGCTCTTTCCACCCCGCCAGCAAAATCTCTTAGCTCCCATTGGCCAATCTCTCAGTTTCCGGCCAATAGGAGTTGAGAATTTTTGCTGGGAGCCGGGGCAGCGTAGGAAGCCTTCTCCCTCCCTCCTTGTCCCCCCTCTCCCTCATGCCCGGCGTGGAGCAGCGAGCAGCCTGCAGCAGACAGTCTGCTTCAGGTTTCTGCTGGTAAGCACCTCCCAGCCAGAGCCTGCCTCTGGCACCCCAGCCCCTCTGTTCCCTCCTGCACTCATACCCCCTCCCAGATCTGGCACCCCAATCTCCTGCCCCAGATCACAATCCCCTCCTACCCTAGGTCACATCCCAAACCCTTGCACTCCAGTCCCCTGCCCTAGATCACAACTGACTCCTTCACCCAAACACCGTCCCAGACCCCATTCTCCCTCCTGCACCCCAATCCCTTACCCCAACCTTCCTTCTGCACCCAACCTCCACCCCAGAGCCCAGAATTCCTCCATTAATATCCTGGAAGTGTGTGGCCCTCGACCACTTTCCAAAATCTTGGAGTGTCCCTTCCCCCCGGTAAAAAATTGTCGCCCACCCCTGGGCCAGATACACAAGCCACATGACAGCATGGTAGCCCCTATCCCAAAGAGCTCACAACCCAAATCTACAGTGCAACAGCCAGCCCCAAGGGGTTGTTGATAGTGAAAGTTGATAGTGGTCCAAGTTGCTAGTGAAATGATGAGGATCAGTCTGATATAGGCAGCTGTCATGACATAGAAGGGGCCTGGCTGTCTGCATGTCTCTGCAGGAATTTGAAGGGAAGAACAGCAAGGGTAGGAGCCAGTGCTGGGGGTTCTGGACCCTCTCCAGGGTGGTGCGCCAGGTTTCTGGGCTGCAGACAAAAAGAAACTTCCTTAGGGCCACACCATGCAATTATTTTAATTCACCTTCTTTATGGGCCTTTGGGGCCCTGTGTTTGTACAGTTCCTGACACAGGCAGAGCATGGGTTATGAATGTTGCACCAGGACGCAGCTACGATATGAATACATCAATGATTATAATGATGAGTGGGATAGGGATGTAACCGAGTAGTCGACTAGCTAACTACCCAATAATCAAAAGCTTATCGGGTAATTGACTGGAGTATCAACTACTCGCTCTCTCCTTGCTGCCTCTATAAGAGGCAGCAAAAGGGGAAGGAGGGACAGAAGCCGGTGCTGTGGTGCCACTTGCCCCACACCCCCACTACCTCTCAGGGGGGGATGGGGAGGCTGCTGTGAAGTACCCTCTGCCCATGGCCTTTCCACACCAAACAGCCCCTGTTTGCAGCGGCCCAGGCCTGCTGCCGCAGCAGCCTCTGTTTCGGTGGACAGGGCTGGCCACGGGCTGAACTTAGGGTTGCCAGATGGTTTCAGAAAAAATACCCAACAACAACAACAACAACAACAAAAAACACGCCAGGAAAAAGTTTGTTGAGCAAAAAAAACACCCCAAAACAAAAAAACCTACCATGGCCCCTTTAAAAACCGCATGGTGAGGCTTTTTGGCCCTAACAGGCTGCTGGTGGCCACCCGCCATCTTGCCTCCTTGCACCAGGCTGGACAGCTCCCCGGTGAGCACTAGGGTTGCCAGGTTGCCTCTGTATTGAGCCGGACAGCCCGGGATTTTCGCCTCCTGGCTGGGAAAAAATCAGAAAGTACTGGACATTTTAGGTGTCTGGTATTTTCTGAATTTTTTTACCAGATAGGAGGCGAAAATAACGGACTGTCCAGTTCAATACCGGACACCTGGCAACCTTAGCTGAGCTTCTGAATTTTAAATGTAGTAAGACCCAGCAGCTCTTACTGCTTTTAAAACACAGAGCTGTAGCATGGGTGGCTCCTGGAGCCGGCTCCGGGATCTACCCCCACTGCTGTTCTGCACAGCGGTCCTTACCGACTAGTAGTGTAGTTGATACGAATTGTATCGACTACATGGATAATCGCAATTTAACATCCTTAGAGTGGGGGGGGGCCAAATCTCGGACCCAAAGAGGGCCACGCCTCAGCAAGGGGGCATTCAGAGTGGTGGGCCACACATGGGTGGGATTCAGCTCCAACACCATGCCCAGGGTGAGGAGGGAATGAGAGCTGCAACAGCAGGCAACTGAGGCTGCTCCTCCCTCCAATGAAGCCCCACTTCCCCTTATGGGCTAAGTAAGTCCCTCTGTCCAATGTGGCCCCACCCCTCAGTGGGGTAAGCCCTGCCCCAAATTAGCTCCTCCCCTAGTATAGATTAAGCCCCTCCCTCCAATGTAGCCCCTCCCCTCCTTAGATAAGACCCGCCCCTTGTGTGTTTTAGCCCCTTCCTCTAATGGAACCCCACTCCTGAGTGGCTTAAACCTTGCCCAAAATGAGCCCCGCCCCTTTTAGTAGTTAAGCCCCTCCCTCCAATGTGGACCCCTCCCCCTTTGGCAGTTAAGCCCCTCCCACCATGTCCCCGCCTTTATTATGACTAAGTTCCTCCCCTGTGTGGAACACGCCCCCTCCTAGCTGAGGTTCTGCGAACACAGTCCCTGATGCGCATGCGTGCAAATCCGCCTTTCCCTCCCCGACTCCGCCTGGGAGGTGCTAGCGCGCAGGCGCAAGGGCTTTCCTGTTTAAAATCAGCTAGTTTCGCCACACCTCCTCTCCCCCCCCCCCAGTGCGCATGCGCTGTGTGGTCGCCGGACGGTCACCTTCCCGGCGCGAGGAAGAACGGCTCGCCTACCCCCGCCGCATGCGCAGTGCCGAGAGGCCGCCGGGTGGGCGGGGCCGCGCGTGCGCCGGCCGCCTTCCCGGGCGCCGGGCTTTTTCAGGGCGCCTGCGCGCCGCGCCCGTTGGCGGCGGCGGCGCGTGCGCAGTGGCCGCGCCGGCTGAGCGGAGCGAGCGAGCGAGCGGCTGGGGCCACCCCGCGTGTCCGTCATGTACCAGCGGAGCCGGGCCGTGGCCGGGCGCCTGGGCCCCGCCGCCCGCTGCTGGGCGCCGCGCCGCCCCTGGGGCCAGGGCGAGTCCCCGCGCTGCTGCTACCGGGCCCGGCAGCAGGTGAGGGGCGGGGCCAGAACGGGGGCGGGGCTAAGGACAGAGGGGGCGGGGCCAGGTGGGGTAGAACGTACAGAGGGGCTGGGGGCTCTGGAGGGGCCAGAGGAAGGGGGCACTGGGGCTCTGGAGGGCGCTGGAGGGGCCAGAGGAAGGGGGCACTGGGGCTCTGGAGGGGCGCTGGAGGGGCCAGAGGAAGGGGGCACTGGGGCTCTGGAGGGGCGCTGGAGGGGCCAGAGGAAGGGGGTGCTGGAGGGGAAGGGGGCACTGGGGCTCTGGAGGGGCCAGGGGAAGGGGGCTCTGGAGGGGCCAGGGGAAGGGGGCTCTGGAGGGGGCAGGGGAAGGGGGCTCTGGAGGGGGCAGGGGAAGGGGGGGCGCTGGAGGGCCGTGTTCCCTGTAAGCTGTGCGCGTGGCTGGCCACCCAGGAGAGATTCTAACACCTGACTAGCAGAGCACCCACGGTTGCCCACAGCCGGCGACATGTGTTTGGGCTGGTGGTGCCCATCTGCCCGTGCCTCGGAGCACAGAACAAAATTCCCTCTGCACCCCTGGAGGGAAACCATTAGAGCAGCGGTTCCCAACCTTTTCCAGATGGGGACCCATTTTTGACAATTCGGGCAGACTTGGTGACCCAAGGCAATTCAAAAACGGGGGGAGGGCAGAGCCACCTGGGGAGACACTTGGCGACCCTTTTGAAATGTCATGGTGACCCATATTTGGGTTCCGACCCATAGGTTGGGAAACCCTGCATTAGAGGGAGCATTGCTGGAGGGTGCAGGGGCTGGAGGGCTGGGTGCATGGGGCTGCAGAAACTGGGCGTGGGAGGCTTGCAGAGACTGGAGGGGGAGGGTTGCATGGGTTTGGGGCTGTGCAGAGGGTGTGGTCTGGTGGGGGGATTGGAGGAGGTAGGGGTTGGGGTAGATGCCAAAGACCCTTGAAGTAGATGCCAAGGGTGCGTGAGCTGCTACGTACAGCATCTGGAGTGTGCATTGGCTGAGGGATGCAGGATGCATGACTAGCACCTGGAGGTGCAGAGGGCTGGGGAGTGCAGGGGACTGCAGAATCCCTGGTGCAGAAGCTGAAGTCTGAGGGCTGCAAGGTGCTTGGCTTGGGGAGGACTGCAAAGGATTGCGGTGTGCAGAGGCTGGGATGTTGCATGGGGTGGAGCCGGGTGCTGTGACTGGGCTGAGGGACCTGGCTGAGGGGCAGGGTACGTAGGCTGAGGCCGTGCGATGGATGCAGGATGCCTGGCTGAGGACTGCAGATGTTGTGGGGTGCATGGTTGGGCAGTATGCATGATGCAGGGCTGGGTCCTGTGGTGGGGGGGCAGAGGCTGGGAGTGTGGGGACATAAGAACTGGGAGTTGGGGTCACCAGAGTGGAGAGGCAGCGACAGTGACTGCAGGATGCAGGTTAAGGGGTAAGATGGGGAGTGGATTGGCTGGGACTGTGGGGAGCAGGGCTGTGCAAATCCATGCCCACATAGATTAGAATCAACTCCAGAGAGAGCTAATGGTGTAAATCTTCTCCCTCTTCCTCCCCTGAATATGTGTCCATCCCACCCCAGGATTTTGGAGAGGGTTGTGCGGTGCATGTTAGTTTGGCTTGTAGGGGATCACCCGGGCAGTGTGTGAGATGGGCTGGCTTAGGGGTGGGGAAATAGGATATAGAGCCTTTCCTCTCTAGTGGGCACTGGCTCTGATCTGCTCCTAGCTCAGGGGAGGGATGTGAAAGGTTGATGCTTACCTGTTGTGGTTAACCAGTGGGGGCTGAAGCAGCTGTCTGCCTGCCACGGGGAGGGGGCTGCTCTAGCCCTGCAGGACCTGCTGAACAGATGCTCCAGTGTGGCCGGGGCAGCCCTGTCCACAGTAGAAGTGAGTATGTAATAGGGATGGAATAGTATAATCGATTAACCGATAAGCAGAAGCATGTAAGTTAATGCTATAGACTACACGCATTTCTCTCTCCCTCTCTCCCTGCCAGTACGTTTTTTAGCAGGCTGGCCAGCAGCCTGGTTCAGTTCTGGCTCGCGCCAGGTCCAGGAGCTCAGATCCGCCCCCAACCTGGGGCTGCTGCCACCCCGCGCTGCTGCCTCTCTCAGAAGCAGCAGCGCAGGGCGACAGGTAGCCGATCCACAAGGGGAAATGGTTTTTAAACTGGCTCCCCTTGTGGACCAGCTCCCACCTGGCACCCCGCGTCGTTGCCTTTGATACAGTGGCTGCTGGCCCTGCCCCCGGGGACTATAGACTAGTCGACTAACTGATAAAATGTCATGCAGTTACTTGACTATTCAGTTAACCACTATTTAACATCCTTAGTCTGTAATTGAATAATTGTGTAACTGCATCACATTTTAGCGGTTACACGACTATTCAATAGTCCTCGGGGGTGGGGCTGGCAGCCAGGGTGCTCCTGGTTCCATCCCCAGGGACCCCCCTGCAACCCTTCGCTGCTGCCTCTGTATCAGAGGCAGCAGCACAGGGTGGCAGCAGCCCTGTCAGCAGGGGGCACAATCTGAGGCAGCAAACGTGTGTGTGTGGGGGGGGGGAGTGTGTGTAGTCAACAGGATTAACAGATAAACTCATGCTTATTGGTTAATCGTTGAGTACACGTGGACATCCCTAGTTCGCAGCAGGCCCCAGGTGTGTCTGGTTGGCTGGGAGTGCCCCCCTCCCAATTGGTTAACCAGTTAAACATGGCGTTCATTGTAATTGGTTAACCAACTGGATTTTACATCCCTAGCTCAGGGGTGCTGTGATCCCTTGTAAGTGCCCAGCAGACTGAGTGGCTTCAGTCCCGCTAATCCCTTCTCCCTTCCAGGACCTGGCCTCCTGCTGGGACAAGGTCCCCCGGGTGCCAGGCCCAGCCACAGCCCTCAAGTTCCACTCGTCGCTGGCGGAGCGGCAGGTGGAAGCTGCCAGGATCCCGCTGTTGCCCCCGCTGGGAGCCGACCTGGCAGGTGGCACCGTCCTCCCAAGTGCATCGGAGCAAAAGCTGAGCCTGCACACGCTGCTGCAGGGCCTAGAGCCAGGGCGCCGCTGCCGGCCCGCTGCCCTCTCCCCCCTGCAGGGCATGGAGGCCTCCGTCACCACAGTGGATGGGCAGCAGGAGGACGACATCACCGTGCGGGATGGCGCCGGCCTGGACAGTGCCTCCCTGGACTCTCTGTACAGCCTGCTCCACGGCAGGCCCTGCTGGATGCCCTGCCAGGCCCTCGCCCCCTTCCAGGCCACCACTGGCACAGCCACCAAGGCTGCTTCTGGCTTGCCCGAGAACCACGACCCCAGCATGGAGGAGCACCTGGCCGTCATGTACGAGAAGCTGCAGGATGAGGTACGTCACAGCCCAGGTGCCTGGCTCCCCGGCCTTCTTCCGTGCGCTGCCTGGATTTTGCACCCCTCACTCCCCTTTGCTCCCTGCCTGCGGGCCTGGGCTTATTCCCCTCACCCCTCCTGCCTGGCATCTCCCTCCCGCATTTCCCCACTGCTGCTGCCTGGATCTCTTCCCCACCGGGGCTGCTTGGATCCTCAGGCTGCACCCCCTGCCCATCTCCTTCAGCCCTGCACTTGAGCAAATGCCCTTTAGGGTCAGAGGGGAGCACACACCAGTCCCTGGCCTGTCTACTCAAGCTGTGAAGGAGGGGGTTGGCTAGGGCCTGAGAGAGGGTGACTTGCTCCTACACACAGACCCGTGGGCCATTGGGGGATCTTACTTGTTAGTGCAGCCTGTGAACCAGCCAGGGTTTGGGCAGGGTATCATAACCTGTATTACAGTGACACCTAGAGGGCGAGACAGGCCCTGCCCTGGCTGAGATCAGGGCCCTGTTGTGCTGGGCGCTACACACACACAGCAGGAGACAGTCCCTGCCCCAGCTGAGATCAGGGCCCCGTTGTGCCGGGCGCTGCACAGACACACAGCGAGAGACAGTCCCTGCCCCAGCTGGGATCAGGGCCCCGTTGTGCCAGGCACTGCACAGGCACACAGTGAGAGACAGTCCCTGCCCCAGCTGAGATCAGGGCCCTGTTGAACCGGGCGCTGCACAGACACACAGCGAGAGACAGACCCTGCCCCAGCTGGGATCAGGGCCCCGTTGTGCCAGGCACTGCACAGGCACACAGTGAGAGACAGTCCCTGCCCCAGCTGAGATCAGGGCCCTGTTGAACCGGGCGCTGTGCAGACACACCAGGAAGTACGGCCTATGTTCAAGAGCTCACAATGTACATGGCAAAGGGAGGATTATTCCATTGCCCAGAGATTCTGTGACATGCCCACCAGCACAAGGGGTTGGCGGCTGAGCTAGGACTTGAACCCAGCCCTCCTGGCTCCGGCCCCGTGTCTTCCCATGGCCCCTCTTCCCTCACGGAGCCTTTGCTCTCCCCCTGGTTCTCCTGCAGCTGCCGAACTTCCTCCTGAAGGTGCCTGACTATAGGATCTACTCCCAGGACGTGGAGTTTGTGAATGAGATCCTGCACCTGAGAACTCGGTCAGTGCCAACGGTGGGGGGGGGGAAGGCAGGGAGAGTGGACCAAGCCACTTCTGTCATGGAGGAGAGAGGCAGGTGGGATCAGCCCACTTTCCCGGGGGGGGGGGGAGAGGGGTTGATCCAACTCTTCCCAAAGGGAAGGGTGTGATGGTGTGTGAATGAGTCCATATCCTGCTGAGAAGGTAGGGGGAGCAGCCTGTTGCACTCTCATCCTGGGGGCAAGTGAGATGGGCCATTGTTCCCACCACGACTGGCAGGGTTGGATCAGTCCGTTCTTCCCCTGGCCCCAGGGTGGATTCCAAGTTGGGATCCCCTCAATCCAGAGGTCTCTCCTTGCCTGATGTGCCTTCCCCTCACACACACCCCCTCACGCACACACAGGGGCCTTGCCATGTACCAGCTGTCACTATCCCTGTGCCGCCTTCTGGCCTGGAGCTACTTTGCCAGCGTGCAGCTAGATGTGTTGAAACTGACGCGGCACCCGGAGAACTGGAGCATCCAGGCCCGCTGGCGCATCACGGGGCTGCCCTTCCACGTCCTCCTGCTGCGCTTCTACAAGAGGGACAAGCGGGAGCTGTTCAGGTGAGAGCCCGGGGCCGCGACACCCGGCCCCAGCCTCCCTCAGGCATGAGCTGGGCTGTGGTTGGCTGGGGTGCAGAGGGGCTACTGTGGGGCTCTTGCGCAGGCACTCCCTGCCCCGTCTGCGTCCTGATGAGCTGTGCAGCCCCTCCTGGGGGCTGCCCCATCTCTTTCCTGGCTGGGCTTTGCAGGGCTATGACCTCCCAGGGCTGAGGACTGTTTAACCCCACAGAAAGCAATGGCCTCTGCTGACTCCAGAGACAAGGAATTTCCTAGCCTCTACCACTGCTCCTCCCCAGCAGGGTTTGCCTAGGCTGCACAGGTGCTCCACTGTGAGGCCCCATCTCCTGAGGTCCTGCCCGCTCACTGCTCCCTTACCTCCTCCCTGTGCCGATCAGCCATAGCGAGGGGGTGCCAAGCATCTGTGGAGTCAGAGCCTACGAACAGCTACTCCCTGTGTGGGTGGGGGGTGCTGTTGGCTCTGCCTCTGAGCTGCTCAAAGCCCAAGGATTTGCTATTCCCTTGGAGTAAGTCCCAGCATCCTCTCCCCCATGGTCCTAACAGCAGAGGTTCCCAAACCCGGGGGAACTTGAGAACGCGTGGGGGCGGGAAAAGATCGTACTGTGTGTATTCTACCCATGGCAGCGAATAACTAGCACAGCCAGTTTCTCCTCACGTGGCCCCGTGTCTTGGGCTCTAGGTAGCGCTGTGCACTCATTTCTGTTCTGCTTGTGGCGTAGGGATGTTAGCATGTCATGGAATAGTTGTGGAACCGCATCTAATGTAAGCAGTTACATGATTCTTTGATAGTCCCTGGGGTGGGACCAGTGGCCAGTGCGCTTCCAGCCCCACTCCCAGGGAGGCCCCTGCCAGCCCGGGTGGCAGGCGGGAGCTGGTCTGCGAGGGAGGCCAGTTTAAAAAAAACCCGGCTCCCCGCACAGACTGGCTCTGCCTGCCGCCCTGCGCTGCTGCCTCTGATAGAGGTAGCAGTGTGGAGTGGCAGCAGCCCCTGTCTGCAGCGAACCCGAGCTCCCTGCGGACAGAGGCTGCTCCGCGGCAGCAGTCTCTGTTCGTGGGGTGTGTGTGTGTGTGTGTGTGTGTGTGTGTGTGTGTGTGTGTGTGTGTGTGTCTGAGCTCCCGCAGACAGAAGCAGCCTCTGTCCATGGGTACTTGAATCCTCCCCCCCGACAGGAGGGGCTGCCATGGAGCAGCCTCTATCCGTGGCAAGCCCTGGATAGAGGCTACTCTGCAGCAGTCTCCCCTCCCCCCCCTGCGCTGCTGCCTCTGATAGAGGCAGCAGCACGTGGGGGGGTAGGCGGATCTGGTGCTTTTGGGGAGTTGGTGTAAAAGCTGGCTCCCCACAGGCACCGGCTCCTGTCTTCCCTCTCCCTGCCTCTGATAGGGGGGAATGCATGTAGTCGACAGTATTAACTGATAAGCCCAGGATTATTGGTTAATCATCTACACCCGTGGGGTCCAGCCAGTTCTGAAGCAGTCGCCATTATAGAGGCTATTGTTATAGCAAACTAGCCCCACTCAACCAGCCAAATAGCCCCATGTGGCTAGCGGCCAGCGTGTTGGACACAGTGGCTGCGTCTACACTGGCATGATTTGGCGCAAATACTTTTAACGGAAGAGTTTTTCCGTTAAAAGTATTTGCGCAAGAGAGTGTCTACACTGGCATGTGCCTTTGCGCAAAAGATGTGCTTTTGCGCAAAAGCATCCGTGCCCAGTGTAGACACTCTCTTCTTAAGCTCGATGGCCATTTTAGCCATCGGGCTTTCTTCTTGCGCAAGAAATTTAATGTTGTCTGTCTACACTGGCCTCTTGCGCAAGAATACTTATCCCTGAGCGGGAGCGTCAGAGTATTTGCGCAAGAAGCGCTGATTTTGTACATTACAACGTCAGTGTTCTTGCGCAAATACTCGCAGCCAGTGTAGACAGGTGGCAAGATTTTGCACAAAATCTTGCCAATGTAGACACAGCCAGTGGGTCTAACACGATGACCTC
Organism: Rafetus swinhoei; assembly: GCA_019425775.1. NCBI lineage: Eukaryota > Metazoa > Chordata > Testudines > Trionychidae > Rafetus > Rafetus swinhoei. Next base: position 17,090,569 of record CM033444.1, on the reverse strand, counting down.
CCTATTGCAGAGCATTGTACAGAGTCACTGCCCTCTGTGTCCCACCCCTCCTCCCTTTGCTCAGAGACAGCGAGCACAAAGAAACGTGAGCACGGCCCCTGATTGCAGGCCTGCCCTTTGCTCTTGTCATGGCCCACTTGTACAATGGGGAAAAAAAATTTAGAAAGCGAAAAAGGAATCAGAAGTGATTCAAGCGAAGCGCTGCCATGTGTAGCAGTATTAGGGATGTGAAACCCCTCATTTAGTTGGTTAACCGGTTACAGGGAGGGTCACTCCAGCCTAGGTGGAGTGGCCCCTGCCTGCTGTAGCTAGGGGCTGCTCTGGAGTCGCTAGCAGCCTCTCTCTGCAGCGGGCCAGGGTGCCTGGGTCTGCCGTGGACAGAGGCTGCTGCGGTTAACCTTAATGGGTGAGCCTCACGTGTTAAGGTGTGTGGCATGGAGGAGACACACAAGGGGAGTGTTCAAATAAGTTTGAGAACAGCTGCCTTAGAGAGACTGTGCCTGGGGGGCTAGCAGTGCCCCCCTTCAATCAGCGTCGCACCCCATCTAACTGTCCTATTTTATACGCCCCTCCCAGGACCTATGACGCCTATTCCACTTTCTTCTTGGACTCCAAAGGGCTGATCCGCTGTCACCGGATAGACAAGGTGAGTGCCGGCTCCGGCAGCTCTTGCGGGTCGCGGCGGCCGAACCGCGAAAGCTGCAGCCTTTAACGCCTGCCCCTCTCCCCTCCCTACAGCTGATGCCGTCCCAGCCGCCAGTGGCCAAGGTGAAGAAGCTGCTGGTGGCGGCCCTGGTTGGCCTGGGCCTGGCGGAGACCAGACCCTCGCTCCAGCTGCTCTTAACTGTCCTGGCTGGCAAACAGCAGGGGGAGCCCATGGGCTACAGGGACAGCTGAGCCAGCCCTGGAGCTGGGGCTGGATGTTGTGACTCATGTGAGCTGAGGTGGCCTGGACGCACAAAGCCCTGCCTGCCGGCTCCACTACCCTTTCCCTGCCCAGCGCTGTAAAGAACTGCTGTAACTTAAACTGTACATAATAAAACTGGTGAGATGGCTGGGCTGGGGCCAGTGGCTCTGGGAAGGTAGGGAGCCTCTCAGCCAGGGGTGGGCAATCGTTCTTGACAGGGGGCGGCACTCCAAGAATTCGGTAAGGGGTCAAGGGCTGCACTCTTCCCTCGTTAATGGAGGAAGTGCAGGGCCTTGGACAGAGGTGGGGTGCAGAAGGGAGCTTGAAGGAAGGGATGGGGGTGCAAGGATGTGGTTACATAGCTGGGGGCCGGGGTTGGGGTGCTGCTGGAGGCAGGCTCTGGCCAGAAAGTGCTTACCTGCCGCACACCACTCAGAGCAGCTGGCTGCAGGGTCCCTGTGCCGTTCTGAACGCTGGCAGCCATGGAGAGGCTTCCAACAGGCAGCTCCCATTGGCTGGAGACTGGCTAATGGGAACTATGAGCTTGTGCTGGAGGGGTTACGAAGCCTCTCCCCCTTCTTCCCGGCCTTGCAGCATTCAGCTGCACGTGGCCCCACAGCTGGCTTTTCTGAGTTGCGTGCGGAGGCAGAACAGGCAGAGGCTCCATGCGGGCTGGGTCGAGCAGGGGCAGACCCTCTCCTGGAGGGAGCAGCTCTGCCTTGGACTCCTGCCTCTGAGTGGCGAGTTGCAGGGAGGCTGTGGGGTAAAAGCCTGGGGGGCTGGAATTCACCAAGAAGAGAGGCCTTAAGTTGGAGGCGCCTGGGGCTCTTGGATCTCGGCCCTGTGGGTAACACTGTCCTCGCTTGTCCTCCCCCCCACCCGAGCAGGGGCGTGAGGGGAGAGAAAGGGGCTGATGCTGAAAGCACAAACTGGATCCCCTGCCCCAGAAGGTACCAGCACCTCTTCATGGTCCCTCCTTTCTGTGCAAAGCAGCTTCCCCCCCAAGAAATTAATCATCGCAGGGAAGCAGTGACACTGCGGTAGCAACAACTCTGCTCCACTGCAGGGGCTCACAGCAGCTGCCCTCTGGTGAATTCCAGGGCCGCTAGGAAACTGCTGCCCAGGCTGGGGGCAAGCACATGGCTCAGCTGGCATTGGTAACAGGGTAGCTTAAAGAGGGCCTCTCTTAGAAGTCCCCTTGCCCCTAACTCTCCCTAGGGAGCCCGATCATCGGCTACGGGTGGCCTGGCCCGAGCCCAAAGAAGAGAGGAGCCCAGGTCTGGCTTCATTTAAAAATGGCTTTGTTTGCGGTGCCCTCCTTGGGCAGAAAGCACTGCACTATACAGCTGTACAGAGTCTATGGAAAGGGGGGAGCCTGGAGCCTCCTCCCTCCCCACTCCAGTCCTGGGGGGCTGGGCTTTGAGGCTCTAGCCCAGCTCCTCCCGTGTCTTGCCCACTTTCTTGGGCAGCTTCTTGGCCGAGGCATCTTCCAGCTCCTTCGCCTTGTAGTAATGAGGGGCTACCTCGAGCAGCCAGGTGCTGTCGATCTCTATGACCTGCAGGATGGAGAGAGAGCACAGTCAGGACACAGGCAGCCTCTGCTGCAGTGCCCCCCTCGTGGCTGAAGAGTGGTCCAAAATGCCATGACTAGCCCTTTAAGTAAGAGCTCCACCTTCTTTATGCTAATGAAGTCAAACTCCACCCCCCACAGGAAGTGGAAGGGACTAACATTGATCAGAGGGCCAGGGCAGGGCATGTTCCTTTTCAGAACATGATAGAGGAAAGGTGCCCTCTAGTGGCTGGAGGATTCAGTGCAGCAATACTAAGTATAGGGCAGGCTTCCCTTGCAGAGTAAGCTCTACCCAAGCCCTAAGGGCACATGCCCTCTCCTTGGCACCACTGCACCAGGGCTATAAGCCCCTCCCTGCTAGCTGTGTGTGTGGGGGGAGGGTGTAAAATGGCAGGTGCATCCTGCAACAGTTTGGTCAAGGCTCCTTCCCCAGAGAAGGGCAGCCACCCCGGAGGCTTAGCTCCCAGCATGCCCCAGTCCCACCTGTCTCATGAACTCCTTGGTGGTGAAGACCAGCTCGTGGTAGATGAGCCAGCGGGGCTGCTCCTCGAAGAGGCAGCTGTTGGGGTGGACAAAGACCGTCTGCTGGTGCTTGACCGTCTTGTAGCCGGTGCGGGTCAGGCGGGCTGTGTGGTAGAAGAAGCCAGCGGTGATCGCCTAGGAAAGTGGGGAGGGTGAGCAAGGGGGCAGCAGAGGGGGCTTGTGGGGGGAAGGGCGGCGGTGGGGGGAGGGGGTTACCTTGCGGATGGGAACGTAGTCCCCCTCGCTGGAGGTGAGGTCCACCTCGATGCGCTCCAGCAGCCCCTCCAGCTGCTCCCGCACGTCCCGGGCCCGCCTCATGGACCGGAACTGGATGAAGTTCTCATAGCACCACTGCATGGAGAAAGCGCTCTCCACCCACTGTGGGGTAGGGGGAGGAGTCAGAGCCAGCCCCAGCTGTGAACCTAGCCCCCCCAACCCCATGGAGGGACACAGCTGGCTGGGGCAGCTTGGAGACCTGCCCTGTGACTGGATTGGAGCCAGAGGCCCCTGCAGAGGGAACCCTCCCCCCCCCACGTCATTCTCCTCCCACTTGGAGCCAGACTGCAGCAAGCACCCAGGGAATGGGTGGAAGAAGGAACAGCCCCATGTCCCGTTCCCTACCCCCGGCCCACTCCATGCCCTGGACATTGGAATCTGTGGGGAGCCATTGCCCGCTCATGTGGAAAGGCCCCATTCCCCAACAGCCAGTGCCCTCACCTTGAGGAGGGCTCTGCACTGGTGCCCCCAGGGGAATAAAAAGCCTCCCTGCCTGCTACCCACCCCCCTCACCTGGTTGTAGACATTGAGCAGCACCAGGTGGTCCCCGCCGGGCAGGAAGAAGTTCATGCGGGCATTGTCCGCGTGCATCACCTTGTCCTTGGGCCGGTAGAAAATGGAGTTGTTGACGGACAGCATGGCCGCGATGGAGAGGATCTGCTCCGAGCACTTGTACCTGCCGCACCCCGAGGGAGGCAGCGTTAGAAAGTGAGGGGGGCCTGGCCCGCAAAGCTGACCCCAAGGGGGCTTGGGAACCGCGGCCCTTCTAAGGAGCGAGAGGGTTCAGGGGCTAAGGCAGCAGCTGAGCCTGGGTGGAGGTGAGAGGAGCCAAGGAGAGGGAGCCTTGGAGCTTTTGGAGAGGCAAAAAGGGGGACTCACTGCTCAGAGGCCAGGATCATCTTGGAGAGCATGGGATCCACCGGCAGCTCTGCCATCTTCCGCCCCAGCTGGGAGAGACACACACAGGGCTGTCAGAGTCCGGTTCCCCCAACTTCTGCTCACCCTACAGGCCTGTCTGCTTGGCCACCCTGGATCAGGCCCCTCTAGTTCCCACCCCAAGACAGCAAAGCCCCCCACGCGGCAGCTCACTGGTCACACCCAGTGAGGGGAGTGGGTGTGAAGATTCCTTCCTGACCCCCAAGGCGAGAGGCTCACATCCTGCCCTGCAGCCTGGGGCTGTCCCAGCAGAGGAGCCCTGGGTCCCACCATGCAGGGGCGCCCCTAACCACAGACAGATCCTGCTTTTGCCCCAGCTGCAGGAGGACCCTACTACCTTGGTGAGTTCCCCTAGGTGGTTCAGCGCCCCCAATGCATACAGCTGCTCCAGGGCCAGCACCAGGGTCTCATGGGGTGGTGGGTCCATGAAGTCAAAGTGGATGAGGTCGTTGATGCCTGTGGCGGAGAGGACAGGCAGAGTGGTCCGATTTCAATCAGCAAGCAGGAAATCACAATGTAAATCTCCAGCTCAATTTGCATTGGTACTTTGTAGTTATATGCCTAAAGACAACTCGAGCCTCACTGGCCGGGAACTGTTAGAACATAGCGGCTGGCAGCCCCGGCTCACTGCTAACCAGAGGCTTCTCTCTGCTAGCCAGGAGAGAATACTCCATTAGGCAATTGTTTATGAAGTTAGAAAATGGTGAAGGGTGCAGTTCTGACTGACTAGGCCAGGGTGATGACCTGTTTACCTACAATGGGCCTTGAGTGGCACTGGACACTGAAACTGAATTTTTGTGTAACACCAGCACGGTGGTGATGCCTGAAATGTGCTGGAGCCATAAGAAATGAATGTTTAAATAAACATGTTTTGCCTTTAGCAGGAACTGATTTATTTACCAGAGAAAGTTATCTGTAGTTAGTGAATTGCTTTGAGTTTTTTTTCCGCCTGGGGCAGGGTGCCAAGATTTTAGAACTAGTAGAGCTCATCCTTACCCCTGTGGATTTAATCCATGAGCTGGAAGAGGAAAACACCACCTTGTTAAAGGTCTCTTTGCTGTGAGGCTATGTCTACACTGCAGGATTTTTGCGCAAGAACTGTTTTGCGCAAGAGTTTCTGCACAAATTCTTGCCCAAGAGCGTGTCCACACTGCCACGGACGCTCTTGTGCAAAAGCACATGGCAATGGCAATGTGGATACTCTCTTGCGCAAGAAAGCTCTGATGGCCATTTTAGCTATAGGGGTTTCTTGTGCAAGAAACCCCTGTTGCCCGTCCACACTGCCTTCTTGCGCAAGAGGGCTTATTCCTCATGGGGAGAGGACTAACTCTTGCGCAAGAAGTCCTCTTTTCTGACACTTTACTGTAAATTTATTTGCGCAAGAAGGAGCGAGCAGTGTAGATGCTACGCAAGCTTTTGCGCAAGAACAGCTGTTCTTGTGCAAAAAGCCTGCAGTGTAGATGTAGCCACTCTGATTCAGAGGAACAAAGTGAAATGCCAAAACCATACTCTCCACCCCTGCAAGTTCCTGTTCCAGGTGCTTAGCCCGTGCCTGCCATGAATGCAGGGACATGGCTGACTTGAAAACTTCAGCAGCGAAGGTGTGCTGCTTGGCTGTTCTCCTGCACGGAGTCAGGAGAACGGCCAAGCCCTAGGACCTTCCTGTTGCCCTAGGACTTTCCTCCATCACCCTAGGACCTTCCTGTCCGTCCCCCACTCTGCAGGGACCTGCGCCCCGGCTGTCCCCCTCCTCACCCAGGCTCTTGAGTAGCAGCACCACATTGCCCAGGTTGGTCCTCTGGATCTCGGGCACCGTGGTCTCCTCCATCTCGTTCTTGTAGGCCCAGGCTGTGTAGAGGCGGAAGCACTTTCCGGCAGCCACCCGCCCAGCCCGCCCTGCCCGCTGGTTGGCGGAGGCCTGGGGAGGAGGAGAGAGGTGTGAGATGAGAGCTCGTTGAGGAGTGATAGTGATACAGGCCCCCCGTGAAATCCTGTAACCTGGGGCTCAGCCAAGCGCTGTAGAACATGGTGGGGAGGAGGGATGCCCTGTATCCAGTGGGGCATGGGGCTGAGGAGAAGTCCTCTGTCCAGCAGGAAGGCGTAGCCATGGACTCGATGCCAGCTGCTGTACCCTGGCAGTGGCCGTGAGTGGGGTGGGGGGGTCCCTGTACCCGAGAGCAGGGTGTGACAATCAGGGACTCCATGCCGGTGCGAGCGTTGTAGCTCTTCTGCTTGCAGAACCCCGGGTCGATGACGTAGATAATCCCGTCAATGGTCAATGAAGTCTCTGCGATGTTCGTTGCCACCACAACCTGCGAGGGGTGGGGGACACCTCATTAGCTGTGGGGGGAGGGGGAAGGGGTCAGCCACCCCAGGCTCATGGGAGTCACCCTGGGCCTCGGATAGTCACAGCTGCTGTTAGGGGCATACTCCTCCTCCCCCACAGAACCTAAGCCCTGTCCTCTCCATAGCTCCTCCTTCTTCCAGTCCCACCCCTTAAAGCTCCTCCCTTACTGCCCCCACCACACACACTTTCAACCCTTCTCCTCCATGGCCACCTATCCCTGAAGCCACACTCCCAAGTGGTAAGCCCCTCTCAAAAGCATCTGCCCCTGAAGCCACACCTCCAGAGCTGTAAGCCCCTCCCACTCAGCCATTTACCCCGACCTCTGAGCTCCTCCCATAAAGCCAGCTACCTGAAGTCACTCCCCTAAGGAGCTAAATCGCACCCTCTAAGCAATCTAGCCATGAAACTACACCCCTAGACTAAGAAACTCCTCCCACAAGCTCATCTACCCTAGTAGCCAAGCTCCCAGATTACAACATCAGCCACGCCCTAGAGCTCCAAGCCCCGCCCACCCACAGGAGTCCTACCTCAAACCCTTCCCCATAGGCCCAAGCCCATCTAGCCCCCGAAAGCTCCATCCCAGAGGTCGAAGCACCGCTCCTGCCACTCCACTATCCTAAGTCCTGCCCCTGGGCCGCCCCCACCCCTCACCTTCCGGGCGCCAGGCGGGGTGGGCTCGAAGATCTTGGCCTGCATGTCGGAGGGCAGGTTGGCATAGATGGGCAGCACCAGAAGCTCGGGGATCTTGGAGCCCAGACGGCGGCAGCGCTCCTGCAGCATCTCGCAGCAGGCCTCGATCTCCTCCTGCCAGGCAGAGTTGGGAGGGGAGGAGTCAGATGCGGCAGGGGCGGGGCTGGGCCCTGCAGGGGGTGGGGTCAGGCTCTTACCTGGCCGGTGAGGAAGACCAGGATGTCGCCTCGGGGCTGGGTGACGTGGATCTGCAGCACCGACACCACGCAGGCCTCCAGGTAGTCGGCCTCAGGGGCCTAGAGAGGGGTCAGAGGTCAGCTCCTGCCCCAGGACGTTCATTGGCTCCACTTCCCACCCTGGACCCAGTCTCCCCACTCAAACCAGCCCTGGGAACCCTCCTCTCTGGGCCTGCCCAGCCCCCTGCAAGCCCCACACCCTGCTCCCTCCATGTCGCCTCCTGCTAGTCATGCCATGCTCCCTCTCCCCCACCCTCCTCCTGGCCATGCTGCCCCACCTGCCACGCCTCCCTCCTTTGCCCCCTGCTGACCACACCTTCCTTGGCTTCCCTTTAACAATCCCTCCATGTGGGGCGGTGGTTCCGCTGCCGAAAACACACTCTGCACACCACCCCTCCTGCAGGCTGGAGCCCAGTGCCCCCTCCCAGACATGCCTCCCTGCCAGGTCATGTCCCCCGCCCCCCCCCATAATACACTCCCCATGCCACTTCTGCCAGGCCCACACTGCCGCCTCCTGGCCACGCCATGCTTCCCTCCCACCTCCTCCAGGCCACGTTTCCCGCCACACTGCTCCCTTCTGGCCATGCACCCCCCCCACCACGCCAATCCCCTACCTCTGCCAGGTCACGCCTCCCCCCAGACCATTCCTGGCCATGCCATGTTTCCTCCCACCTTCTCTGGGTCACGCCACGTCCCCCCCACTGCCCTCTTCTGGCCATGCTGCCCCACACCAGCCTGCTCCCCCAGGCCACACCATACTGCTTCCTCCCCGCCTCTGACCACACCATGCTGTCTCCCCCACACCAGCGCCCCAGCTACATCATGCTGCCTCCCCATACTAACCTTCCCCCATACCACACCATGCTGCCTCCCCACCACGCCACCCCCTCCAGCCACCATCTCCTCTATACTTCCCCAGAACCCACAACTATCCCTCCATCATTCCCCCATCCTCTTAGGACCCTCCTGGCCACCACCTTCTGCGCACTCCCTAGGCCCCTTCCACCCCCAGCGATTGCACCGTGCTGCTCCTCCCCCTGCGCCAACCTTGGTGTAGTAGATGTCCACGGGGAAGCGGCGCCCGGGGATGCGGAAGATGGGCGCGTCGTCGAAGAAGGCGGAGAAGCGCTCGGTGTCCAGGGTGGCGCTAGCGATCAGCACCTTGAGCGCAGGGCGGAAGCGCGCGATGTCCTTGATCAGCCCAAACAGGATGTCGGTGTGGAGGGTGCGCTCGTGGGCCTCGTCAATGATGACCACACTGCCGGGAGGCAGTGGGTGGGTGGGAAAGGTGTCAGGAACAGCCCTGCTCCCTGAAGCAGAGCACCCCCTGGTGCCAGCACGGACTGCCAGGGGACAGCGCCCCCTGCTGAGCCTGCTCCCTGCAGCACAGCACCCCCTGGTGCTGTTCAGGGGTCAGCAGCGCACCCCTTCCCTGCACCACAGCGCCCCCTAGCGCCACTCCAGGGCCAGCCCTGACTACCAAGGGAGAACCTCCCAGCTCCGTCCCCTGAAACCCAGCGCCCCTCAGCGGGGCCCACCTGTAGCTGGAGAGGTCGGGCTCCGTCAGGAACTCCCGCAGCAGCATGCCATCCGTCATGTACTTGAGCAGCGTGCGCTCCGACGTGCAGTCCTCAAAGCGGATGCTGTAGCCCACCTGCCAAGTGTACGGGGCGGGTGGGGGGCATTAGCCTGAGTGACCACAAACCTGACGGCCGATACCGACACGGCCTGGCGGCCAATGAGAGCGTTGCATGGTCCTGTTCGGGGCACTGGTTTGCAGAGAGCTTCTGCCTGCAGTCTTTGCCCACACGGGGGAGTAGAGTTAAAACAAGGGCACCTCCCACATCTTAGGGGGGGCCACGATGGGTTTGCCCTACAGGGCCCCTCCTGGCCTGGCATGGGAGGGGACACAGGAATGGACCCAGTTAATTGTAGTTGCAAAGAGAAGGACAAGGGGCTTTTCCCCTCCATGGTGACTGCCTGGCTGGGGAGGGGGGGGAGACATGGGGCTTTTCCCCTCCATGGTGACTGCCTGGCTGGGGGGGGGAGGGGCATGGGGCCTTTCCCCTCTAGCGGGTGCTGGCTCTGATTCAGTCCCCGAGGAAAGGGGCCTGGCTGGCCCAGGCGGTGGGGGAAGGGGCCGCGGGGCCTTTCTAGCGGGGCCGTGTCAGGCGAGCCCAGCAATCACATACCTCGTTGCCCAGCTTAACTCCCATTTCCTGGGAGACCCTGGCCGCCACGCTCATGGCTGCCACTCGCCTGGGTTGGGTGCAGCCGATCTTCATCCCCTTCTCCGTGTAGCCCTGGCAAAGGACACGAGGGACTAAACGGAAATGCCCCCGCAGCACAGCTGCCAGAGCAGAAATGCGGTGGTTTCGGGAGGGGGGAGGGAAGGGAATAACTGGAGAACAGCAGCCACCTCTGGGGAGGGGTGCAATGGGGACCAGCACTAACAGACAGGGGAGAGCACCTCCTGCTGAACCTCCTCCCCCACTCCCTGTGGCACTGCGCCCCCCTAGGGCAGGGGTGAGGAACCTCAGGACCAGATGCAGCCCTTGGCTTATCTGGATCCGGCCCTCAGCTTGCCTGGATCCAGCCCCTAAGGCTCAGGGACCCCCCACTATTGGGGAGCCCGCACTCATGCTCCAGCCTCCCAGCTCTCCCTCTGGGGGCTATAATGCACAAAAAATCTACTAGGCTGCCCCCCCCTTCCCCGGGCTCTGGTGTACAAGGGGAATGTGGGGAGAGTCTCTCCCCTCATTTGGGGGCCACAGTGAGGGGTTTTTTTCCCCCACTTTCACTTAGGTAATAATATAATATAATATAATATATGGAGATAGACCATCTCATAGAACTGGAAGGGACCTCAAGAGGTCATCGAGTCCAGTCCCATGCCCTCACAGCAGGACCAAGTACCATCCCTGACAGATTTGCCCCAGATCCCTAAATGGCCCCCTCAGGGATTGAACTCACAACCCTGGGTTTAGCAGGCCAATGCTCAAACCACTGAGCTATCCCTCCCCCACCCAACCCACAAAAGGCTCCCCAACCCCGCTCTAGAGCCACACTGGGGCACAGGGGTGAGCATTGAATGCACAGGGACAGCGCCCCCTACTGGAGCCTGCCACCCATCTCCCTGCAGCACAGCGCCCCCTAACACTAAGCTGGAAGGGGAGAACCGCGCCCCCCCCCCCTTCACTCCCAGCCTCGGTCCTGCCGCGCGGTTACCTCCTCGTACAGGTACTGGGGGATCTGCGTGGTCTTCCCGGAGCCGGTCTCCCCCTCAATAATGAGGATTTGGTGCTCGGCGATGGCCACCAGCAGGTCCTGGCGGAAGGGGTAGACGGGCAGGCTGCGCCGCACCTCCTGCATGGACAGCTTCCGCCGCGCTGCCTCCGACAGCTCCGGCTTCTCCTCCTGGGCCGCAGGACAGGACGCCTGTCAGCTGGGCTGTTCCTGCGCCTCCCGCCTGCCCCCCCACTAGCTCTTGCCCCTCCCTCAAGGCTCCCTCTAATCTTTGCCATCCACGTGTGTGGAATTATGTTATGTGCACTGAGCCACGTGTGGATGCGCACCACCACTAAACCCAGCTGCGGGCGCTCTGCAAATCTGCTGGGCAGCATCTGAATCTCCCCTGCGCGGACACCCAAGCGCTCATCTTAGAGGGAACGCGGCCTCCCTCTACCCAGGCTGGGGGGCAGCCGCTGGATCTCCAGATGGGAGTCAGACCCAGAGAGTTCTTGCCCTCCTGGGGCCAGAGAGAACCAGGAGATGCAGGGGGATAAGAGAGGGGGCCGGGAAGGCACTGGAGTATAGCTGCACACGGATTTCACTGCAGCCATGGGTAGAGGCCTGCAAATCCGCCTTATGCCGCTGATGAGTTTTGCAGATGTGTCCACACAGGGTTCTACCCCTGGGGACTGCCCCCTTTCTGCTCACCCCATACAGCGCCCCCTGCCCGTGGGCCTCAGTGCAGTCTGCTAGGGGGTAGAGGGGAGGTGAACCCCGTGGCTCAGCAGTCAGGCTCCCTGCTCAGGCTAATTGGTGCCATGGGGCATGGGAGGGATTTAGGGGGTTTGGGATGGGGGTGCCTGCCCTGGCAGGGGCCGGCCGTGGGAACTTGTTAACCTAGATGGGAATGATCCCATTCCCCAACCCCTGACCCAGCAAGTCCCCCCAACTTGAGGCTGGAGTGGAGACAGCGCTCACAAAAAGGAGAAGGGCTGTGTGTTCCGCTGGCCCCGCCCCTCCAGGCTGGCCCCTCCTCCTTAGTTCTACTGGCTCCTCCCCCTCCTCCTCAGATCCCTGGGGCCGGATCCAAGCCGGAGGCCCCTGGAGGGGAAGGGGCCAGCCCCCTTCTCTCACCTTGTCCTGGGCCGTGCCCTGTATCTGCACGGCGCTGATGAAGTGGATCATCTCGTCCTCCTCCAGCACGTATTCGTAGTCCTTGTGGGGGTGGCGCTGGCCGGCATCGCGGGCCCCGAAGCGCAGGGCGGCTGCCCCGATGTGATCCTCCTCCCAGCGCCGCTGCTCGTCCCGCGGCGTGGCGCGCTCGTCTGCCACCGGTTCCTCGTAGCGGTCAGGGATCTTCTGCAGGGGGGAGCCAGGGCCCAGTCTGACATCCGGGTCACCCCCAGATGGGAGCAGGGGAGGCGGCAGGGGGTGTGGGACAAGCTGTCCCCACCATGATCCTGCCCCCTCTGCCAGCCTGAACCTGGCCATTCCACAGGGGAGCTCCCCCCCCGCAGTTCAGTACCCCCAGCTAATGCCAACCCTTTCTGCTTCCAATATGGGAATTGCCCCAGAGCATGGACCCCCCCCACCAGGTCCTACCCCCTTCCCTCACCCCCCAGGAGCATCATCACATAGGTCAGGCTTTTCCCTCCCGCTGTAGGGGGCTGCCACGCTCCCGCTGCTCTCCTCCTTCCATTTCCCCAGCCCTTGGGGAGGACACTTGGTGATTCCCTTCCCCCATCCTTCTATGGGGCTACCCCTACCTCATCAGCCCCCTTCCCCCCACACCAATGCCACAGCCCAGCAGCAGGCACTTTGCTGCTGCTCTCTCCCCCCACTCCAAGATGGCTGCCGTGCGGTGCCCCCCCCCCCCCCCGCCTTCCCAGGCAGTGGGTACCTTGCTGCGGCTTTCCTCGGGCATGTAGTAGCGATTGCTCTTCTCCAGCTTCTCCTGCTCGCCTGCCTGCTTGTAGTCCTTGGCCAGGTCGCGCACCCGGCGCTTGTACTCCAGCTCCCGCCGCTCAACCACGGTCAGGTCTTGCTCCGAGAACAGGTGCTCCTCATCCAGGATCTCCGCCTCCAGGTCCTCCAGCTTGTCCTGCTCCCGCTTGGCCAGGTACTCCCGGCGTGACTTCTTCCGCAGCTCTGGAATCTTGGGGAGGGGAGGACAGGGGGTAAGGACACTGACTAGGAAGCCAGGGGTTTCATCTCCAGCTATGGGAGAGGAGAGGAACGGAGTCTAGTGGTTAGAGCAAGGGTGGCTGGGGGCCAGGACTCCTGGGTTTAATCCCCAGCTCTGGGTGGGCAGTGAGGGACAGTGGTTAGAGCAGGCGGGGGGCTAGGAGCCAGGACTTCCAAGTTCTCTCCCGGGAATTGGGCTAGATGGGCCCCACTGACCTGATCTGGGGTGGCAAGGAGCGAGGGACACTGAGCTAGATGGAGCTGCACAGCTGCAGTTGGCCGTGAGGTCAGACAGAAAACACAGCAGGAGACAGGCAAAGCCCTCACCATGGTTTTCTTGTCCTCTTCCGCCATCTTCAGTCGCTTCTGCGCCTCTTCGTAGGCCTGCCAGGGGAGAGACACCCATCGGGTTGTGTAGACTGTCCCTCCCCCCTCCCACAAAGCGGACCCCAACTGGCCCCTTTCTGGAGCAGGACAGGCTGTGGACAGAACCCCCCCCCCCCCCAGGAGGGAAGAGCGCAGGATTTCCCAGGTGGCGCTCCCCAGCTTGCTAACGAACAAGGGATTTTCCCTTCCTCCCCACAAATCCCTGCCCTCCAGCGCTTATGGGGTTCACCATCCCCACTTTGGGGGAGAAATCTGGCTGTGAGAGGCGCAAACACCGGAGAGGCAGGTGGCGCCAGGGGACTCACAAAGGGATCCGAGCAGCACATGTCGGATGGAGCCCCGGGACAGGATCTTGGCAGCAGGTGAGGTGGGATACGGGAGGGGAGGTTCAGCGCAGACAGAAATGCTGGCAGCGAGAGGGACAGAGAGGAATCCCAGAAGCAAGAGGTGTGGGGTGGCACCAGGGAGGGATCCGGCAGCAAGGGTAGGGCTGGGGACGGGTGCTGGCCGCGGGGCAGGCTCCGACCTTCTTGTCCGAACGCTCCAGGATATTCCTGGTCCGCTCCTTGTCCTTGCGCTTGACCCGTTCGGCAAAGGCGTCCCGCTCCTCCAGGTCCTGCAGGCGTTCCCGCTCGCTGCGGTCCCATTCGTCCTCCGAGTCCTTTCCCTCCAGGGACGGGGCCGGCTCCCTGCACCCGGAGAAGGGCCAGAGACCACAGTCAGGGCACTAGCCAGCCCCGGGGAGCCCCAGAGCAGGGGACTCTCCCTTGCCCCACCCCCTGGGATCCCCCAGTGGAGGCGACACTCACGGTTCCCGCTCTGCCTCGTTCTCCTCCTCCGATGCCTCCTCCTGCTTCCTGCGCAGGTGTTTGCGCCGCTTCTTGTGTTTCCTCCCCTCGGGGCAGTGCTTAGAGCCCGGGGCCCCCCCTGCATCTCTCTCCTCCTCCTCGCTGTCCTCCAACAGCTGGTACGAGCGGTTCTTCTGCTGCAGGGCGAGGGCCTCCCGCTCGGCCACTCGGGCCGGACGCTCCTGCGGAGCTGAACGTGGGACCTACAAGCAGGGGAGAGACAGGGGTGGGGTTAGAAATACTGCACAGACAGCGCTCGCTCCCTGCCTCCCCCTTCCTGCTTTCTCCTTAAGCTCCTCCCACTTTGCACACAGGTCCCTCCTCTACAGTTGGCTCCTCCCCCTCCCCAAAGCCTCCTCCCATTCTGCTGAGCTTTCTCCTTCCCATGTAGTTTGTGCCATGGTAACCTCTCCCTAAGTCCTCCTCTCCTGCCCCCCCACCTCCACAGGACACTGCTAGGGCTAGCCTCGCCCCATCCGCTATAGGCCTCGTCCGCTAACCTCACAGGACACTCCCCCTTGGCGCCTTCTCCATCCCTACTGCTCCTGCTCCCTTTGTTCACAGGCCCTTCCCTTTTAGCCCCACTTCCTCTCCTGCCCCCCAACATGTCTCCTCCTCTCCCCAGTCCCTTTAGCCCCTTGCCTGACGCTCCGCCCTTCGGCCCTACTTAGCCTCTCCAGTGTGACCCTCTCCTCCAGCCCCACTAGCTCCTCCCTCCAGTGTGACTCCCGCCCCTCTGGCCCCTCCTCCACTGTGACCCCCTCAACTACACTAGCCCCTCCCCTCCTGTGTGACTCCCCGCCTCTGGCCCCTCCTCCACTGTGACCCCCTCAACTACACTAGCCCCTCTTCCTCCTGTGTGACCCCTGCCCCTCTGGCCCTCCCCTCCTGTGTGACCCTCCCTCAGCCGCGCTGGCCCCTCCACCCGTGTGACCCTCCCCTCCAGTGTGACCCCCTCAGCCCCGTTGTTCCCTCCCCTCGTGTGTGACCCCTCAGCCCTAGTAGCCCCTCCTCCTGTGTGACCCCATCAACTCCACTAGCCCTCCCCTCCTGTGTAACCCCACCCCACTGGCCCCTCTCCTCCAGTGTGAACCCCTCAGCCCTAGTAGCCCCTCCTCCTCCTGTGTGACCCCCATCAACTCCACTAGCCCCTCCTCCTGTGTAACCCCGCCCACCCCACTGGCCCTCCTCCTGTGTGACCCCCATCAACTCCACTAGCCCCTCCCCTCCTGTGTAACCCCCCGCCCCACTGGCCCCTCCCTCCAGTGTGAACCCCTCAGCCCTCGTAGCCCCTCCCCACCCCTCTGGCCCCTCCTCCTGTGTGACCCCTCCCCTCTGCCCCGCTGTCCCCTCCCCCTCGTGTGTGACCCCCCCGCCCCACTGGTCCCTCCCCTCCTGTGTGACCCCCCAACTCCACTCAGCCCCTCCCCTCCTGTGTGACCTGCCCCTGCAGTGTGACCCCCTCAGCCCCAATGGCCCCTCCCCCAATGTGGCCCCGCCCCCTCAGTTCTAATAGCCCCGCCCCCTGCGATGTGGCCCCGCCCACCTGCTCCCAGAGGCGCCGGGCGAAGGCGCGCACGGCCGGCTCGCTCACGCGCAGCGTCTCGGTCTCCTCCAGGCGGCTCAGCAGCTCGTCGGGACTGCGGCTGCGCCGGGCCAGGCCGAGCAGGAACGCGACCACGTGCCGCTCGCTCAGCCCCAGCAGCGCGTGCAGCTCGCCGGACACCCAGCGCTCCAGCGCCGCCATCCTTCCCCTCCTTCGGACCCCCTGTGGGCCACCGTACCCCGTTTCCGGGCCACGTGACCGCCCGGGCCAACGGCTTCCGCAATCGTCATAGCGCGCCGGCGCAGCGCCGGAATGAGGGCGACTCAGCGCCCGCCTTCTACCGTAATGACCTGTCTATGAGCGGCATCAGACTTCAACAACCCAAGCTCGCCCCCGCCTTCGCCCGCTACCGTAATGAACGGAATATCCACCGCAAGCAAAGCTCTCTGGTCGTAATTACAGGGATACGTGCCTCCACTTTTGCGGGCGACTCCTTACCGTAGTGTCCAGAATATGAGCTGCTCCGTCTCCAGCAAGACTTTTTACCGTAATTATAGCAATAAGAGCCTCTTCAGCTGGCTCTTTACCGTAATGGCAGGAATATGATTCTCTCCATCTCCAGCCAGAGTTCTTACCGTAATTATAACAATATGAGCCTCCCCTTCTGCAGGCCACTCTTTACCGTAATGACGGGAGTATGAGTTTTCCATCTCCAGCCAGGCTTCTTACCATAAATATAGCAATATGAGCCTCTCCATCTCAGTGGACACCTTACCGTAATTGTGAGAAAATTAGTTGCCCCTTCTCTGGCCACATAGTCTACCGTAATTACAGGATTATGAGCCTCTCCTTCTCCAGCTGACTCCTTACTGTAATTATGCACCTTCTCCAAACAGATCCCTTAAGATAGCAATATGAGTCTCTCCTTCTTGGGCCGGGCCCCTTTTACCGTAATTACAGGAATACCAATTGCTCGTCATACAGCCAGACTGGCTTCCATAATGACCATAATATGAGCCACCCCTCCATCCAACCAGGCTCCCTACCATAATGGCACTGGTTTGAGACACATCCCGCCACACACCTGTCAATTTACCGTACTTACAGGAGTTCATGCCCCCTCCAATTTTTACCTCATGCTGTCATTATGGATATACACACCCCATGCTGGGGTGGGATGTTTTACTGTCAGAATATAAGAACGGCCAGGCTGGGTCAGACCAAAGGTCCATCTAGCCCAGTGTCCTGTTTGCTGACAGTGGCCAGTGCCAGGTGCCCCAGAGGGAGTGAACAGAACAGGGAATTGTCAAGTGATCCCTCCCCTGTCATCCATTCCCAGCTTCTGGCAAACAGGCTAGGGACACCATCCCTGCCCATCCTGGCTAATAGCCATTGATGGACCAGTTCGCCATGAATTGATCTAGCTCAGTTACCATCCTACCAGCTGCAGGCAGAAGCACAGCACAGTTTGGCTGATCCTCACAGGAGTTTGGTGGGGAGGCAGCACATGGAGAAGTCAGGTTCTTTACTGTAACTGCAGGTATAATCCACACATTAGGAATGTGCCATTATTAGCAATCTTCGACCCACTTGTGTACTGTTGGTCTGCACCGTAATTACTGTAATACAAGCTGCAGAACCAATTCAGGTTTGTACCATAATTAACCATGCACGGGCTCTAATATGGATCTGAACTGCAATTAATAGAGGACAGGATACATCCAGAATGGGCTCTGCACCAGCATAGAGGCCACAGCGCTGGCTGTGGTCAGTAATGGTCACTGTGTGGGTCCTCCCTTCCAAGTCAATCCTCTACCATACTTACTAGTGTATGAGCCTCAAATACTATTGGGACCTGTACCATAATGACCCATGCACAAGCTGCCCCCTCAGCTCGGCCCTTCACCATTACTGTATGTGTTTGAGCCATAGCTCCAGTCTATGCACCCTATAACCTGCACAAGAGCAGCTGCCATGGTCCTGCTCCTCATTTTTATTGTTATAGGAGCTGCAGTTGTCCTCTCCCTCACTGTCATGATAGCTATCTGGCCATCCCTTCTCTAACCCCAACTTCCCTTGCACAAGCCAATGTTTTCACACTTAGGAGCTGCTGCCCTAATTTGGTTCCTTTCTGTAACTAGCTGCGTGTCTGCCCATCAGATTTTACCATAGTTAACTGGGTATGAGTCAGTTTCCGGCCTCCCTCTTTTAGCACCGTTACAAACCTATTCAGCTGCCTCTCCAGTTCACAGGTTCTGTATTTACTAGCATTTGAGTCAACTTCCCGACTAAGCTTTTTACCACATTTACAGACAAATCAGCGTCCCATCTGATTGTTTACCTTATTTCCAGGCATGAGTCAACTCTGCTTCTAGAGCTGTGAGTCACATTTTTCAGTAGGCACATTACCGTATTTCCCAGCAGACAACCAGTCTCCTCCACTAGCTTCCTGACATATTGACCAGGGTGTGAGTTGCCTTCAAAAGTAGGATCATCACTGTTTTTACAGAGCCGGCTCTTATCTGTATTTCCAGGCATATGAGCTGACTTCCTCCATGTAATTTCATTGTCTCTAGCTTAACAGCGTCATGCAACAAAGCTTCATTCTCATTGTAGGCCTGTCTCAAGCACTGTTCTTCTATGGGGGGGCTGCAGAGCAGTGTTCCCTGTAAGCTGGGCACTTGGGCGGCCACCCAAGAGCGAGTCAAATGCCGCCCAGCTGATTAGCAGAGCGCCCTCAGCTGTCAGCATGTGTTTCTACTGGTGGTGCACATCCGCACATGCCTTGGTGCATAGAACAAAATTTACTCCGCACATGGATGGAAAAAAACTCAAGGGAGCATTGATGCAGAGGCAGCTGAAGGTTGCCTGGACTTGTGGGATTTTCTCCTTCTGACACACTAGCAGGGATTTCGGCCCCGGTGGGGCTGCAGCAACGCAGTGCGGAGCTCGGAGGCTGGGGCTGGGGCAACCTGGGATAGGAGGCAGTGCAGCACCCATACCACTAGGGGGCAGGAGAGAGCCACGGTCTTCCCCAGTGTGGAGCTCTGAGTGCTGGGGGTGAGTGGGAGAGACAGGAGTGGGGGATCCTGCCTTGTCAATGCCTCACCACTAGGGGGCGGGAGAGAGTGAATGGGGGCTCAGGTGCCTACAGGGCAGAGCTGCAACCCCCAAGGGGTGCACAGGATCTGGCAGGACAAACTCTCATTTCCAAGGGGTGCGTGGGAGACAGCTCCCACCCTCACCTCCCGGGGACATGTAGCAGCCAGGTCCCGGCAGCATCCACCCCTCACCCTCAAGGGGTACATGGGAGCTAGGTCCTGACTGCGCCCACCCTCCCCTCCCGCGGTATCTGGGAGTGAGGTCCCGGTAGCACACCTCCCCTCACAGAATCATAGAACTGGAAGGGACCTTGAGAGGTCATCGAGTCCAGTCCCCTGTCCTCACGGCAGGACCAACCACCATCTAGATCACCTCCAAAGGGTATAGGGGAGCCAGGTCCTGAAGACTCCCACACCCATCCCAGACCACGTGGGCCACAGATGATAGGGAGGCGGCTTCACGTGCAACGTCTCTGTTTTATTATTATTATTATTATTATTATAACACATATAAAAAAACGCTATTGGAACTGGCCGGCTGCGGCACCCTCCCCCCGCCAGGGCACAGACCCAGTGTTGGCGCCTCCTGCTGAGAGCAGGGTGGGGGTTAAACAGGAGGGGGGGTAATTGCCCCTGGACTTCTCGCCCCCGTGACCACAGGGCTGCTCTGGGCCGGGGGGAGGAGCGTGCCGCATTTGTTCGTTCACTCGCTCCCTCGTTCCTGGGCGAGGACGCGACTGCTTCCCCCAGTGCAAAGGAAAAAAATAGTAATAACGAGAATGAACTAAACTCACGGAGGAGGGGCTCATTCATCCATCCAGGCCCACCCCCACTCACTCCGTGCCCGCCTCACTCACTCAATTCCCCATTCCCTCCATGTTCATGCTCGTCCCCACACACTCATCCAATGCCACAGACCCACGGCACAACCTCCTCCCGCCCGCATGAAAGGAGGTGAAATTGCTCCACCTAGACAGGAAGTGGGATGGCTAAAACAGGAAGTCACCCCTTTGGCCCACCCTCCACCTCCATCACTTCCTCCCCCCCACCTCCAGTCACGTCTCTCCTCCCCAAATCCTGGTTGGCTCTGCCTCCCACCCTCAAACAACATACTGCCCCGTTCCCCCGCAACACAACTAGTCTTGCCTCAAGTATACAAAAATGGCCCCACCTGTAACTAGCTCCAGCCTACTTACAAATGGCCCTCCCACCCCTGCAAAATAGCAATTTGCCCCACCCTCCAAATACTGACTGGCTCCGCCTCCATCTCAAGTGGCTCCGCCCCAGTCATAGATTGCCCCGCCTCCAACAGTGATCCTCTCCAGTTATGACTGGGACCTGTCAAGTAGCAAAGTGATCCCTCCCTTCCCCAATAGACCCCACCCCCACTGTTCTACGCTAACTCCCCTTAACTCTGACCACCCTGGCAGCATTATTAGGAAGTAAAAACTGGGTAGCAAAAGTTCCTCACCTGCACGACATCCCCTAGAAAAAGGAGTCAAGAGTTACAAAAAAAATTGCATGTGTGTATGGTGGTGGGGTGGTTTTCTTTGCCACCCACCACTAACAATTAGTCCATCCACACCCATTTTTGGGGGAAGGGATGTGACCTTTAACCTTTGGCTGAAAAGGTAGGCCTGATGACCTGTTGACGGCAGTAAAGTCCATGGGGTTTAGTGCGCCCCCGCTGGCTGCAGCGGCAATGGGCTCTCCCAACAAAGTCCAGATGGTGAAGAGCGCCCTTCCACCCCCGGCTGCAGGAGCAATGGGCTCTTCAGCACTGTCCGTGTGGTGCAGAGCACCCCCTGCTGGCTTCAGTGGGTTTGTTCCTAGAGGCTGTCTGCATGCAGTTTATTTCTTGGACGTATCTCCCCAGCTGGGCCTTGGGGGAGCAGTCACACTGGAGGATGGCTTCTCTAGTCTAGCCACCGCCTGGGGGGCAGGGTCCGACCTCCTTCCAGTCCTTGTTCTCGCTGGGATGTTGTTGGAAGACGAAGGAGAAGGGGCCGATCAGGAGCCCGTTGTGGCAGGGCACTTTCTGGACCTGCCCCATACCCCTCCTCTCGTCATGAGGGGGCTGGTTTCCACGGGGTTACCGCCTGCAGGATTCATCTGCCGGAAGAGAGACATGGGGAAATAAGGAAGGAAACGGGAGAGGGGGGAAATCCAGCAGAGGCAGACAGCAGAACAGAACCAGGGTGTTCTCTGACCCATTGATCACTCTCCCCTCTCAGGGCAGAACCCAGGAGTCCTGGCTCCCAGCCCCCCCTACTCTAACCCACAGGACTGCACTCCCCTGCCAGAGCTGGAAGTTGTAAGCAGTGCATGCTGGGATGCTAGTGGAGGCGGGGCAAGGGCCTCGCCTTCCTGTAGGGGGGACAGCAGGGGCCAGGATAGGGAGCAGCTGGCAAGAGACCTCTGGTTTGGAAAGGGCAGGATGCATCTGTTCCCGGTGGCCCACACCCTGGCGCTTCCCCCAGCTGGCCACTAGATGGAGGCCCAATGCCCATGGCTGGAAGAGCAAAAGTTTTCCCAGGGGCAGCAACTGTTTCATAAGCATTTTCCCAGCATGTTTCATTACCTGCTCCCTGCAGCACAGCGCCCCCCAGTGCTGCACTGGGGCAAGCACTGGCCGCCAGGGGAGAGCGCCCCCTACTGAGCCCCCACCCACTCCTTGCAGCACAGTTCGCTGAGACTCACCCACGAGGAGGGGTTTGGTCCTGAGCACGCCGGGCAGGCCGCGATGGAGGAGCAGCAGCTCCTCTTCTTCCTCATCCTCCTCCCCATGGGGGTTGGCACAAGCCGGTGCGTCCGACTCCTCGGGGGGCCCGAACTCCTCCAGAAGGGACCCCTCGGATGGGTACTGGAAGGTGCGCTCCAGCTGGCTCTCGCTGAATGAGATCTTCAACTGCAAGGCAAGGGGGAGAAGGATCAGACCAACGGGCCCATCTACCCCGGTATCCTGCCTCCTGCCTGGCTGTCCCGGATCAGACCAATGGGCCCATCTACCCTGGTATCCTGCCTGCTGCCCAGTTATTCCAGATCAGATCAACGGGCCCATCTACTCTGGTATCCTGCCTCCTCCCCAGCTATCCCGGATCCGACCAATGGGCCCATCTACCCAGTATTCCCTTCACCCCCAGATCAGACCATTAGCCAGTGTAGCTGAATATCTTCCCCTCTACTATCTGCCATATTGGCAACGTCCCCCCCTTGTTTAAGTGCGACTCTGAAATAACTTATGTGAGCGCCCACGGTCTTAGACCCTGGAGTAACACACCAGTGGGTGAGTCCACAGCACTAAAAGTCCCTACAATAACAAACTAGTGGCTGGATCCTCAATGCACCAGAAAGACCCTACAATAACAAACCAGTGTGCTGGGTCCCAGCACCACTCAAAGACTCTTCAGTAACCCCTGTGCCTATCCCCAAGGAGGAAAGACCCTACAATAACTAAATGTGGCACAAAGCCCTACAGCTGAGCCTCTATAATGTCAAACCCCAGTGCTGCCCTGGGACCCTGCAGTAACAAAACAGTGTGCACATCTTCCTTACTAAAAGACCCTACAATAACCAAACAGGAACACAGTCTGGACCCTGACAAGAGACCCTACAACAGCAGCAGTGCATGTCAGTTCCCACTGCTGACTTGATGGTTACAATAACAAGTTTTTTTGTGATCATTATCCACAGGGCTAAGAGAACCTACAATAATAAACCACCACATACAGCCCTAGCAACTTCAAGAGACCCTACAATAATAAACCACTGCATACACTCCCACTGCTGACCAGAGTCCCTAAAAATAACAAACCAGCATGCACATGTCCCCATTGCCAAGAGACCCTACAATAATACACCACAGCACACAATCCATGTAATACCAAGAGACCCTACATTAACAAACGGTAGCACACAGTCCAGGTAATGCCAGGAGAACCTACAATTACAAAATACAGCACACAGTCCAGGTAATGCTAGGAGACCCTACAATAACAAACCACAGCATGTAGTCCAGGTAAAGCCAGGAACCCTATAGTAACAAACAGCAGCACACAGTCCAGGTAATACCAGGAGACCCTACAATAACAAACAGCAGCACACAGTCCAGGTAACTCCAGGAGACCCTACAGTAACAAACAGCAGCACACAGTCTGGGTAATACCAGGAGACCCTACAGTAACAAACAGCAGCACACAGTCCGGGTAATGCCAGGAGACCCTACAATAATAGATCTTGCAGGTAGCAACTCTCTGAGTACCCTCTAAGGACAGCGCAGCCACCGCAGGCCCATTTTGGCTAAGCCTCTGGTGGAGGGCAGCCAGGAAGCTGCCCCCGCCTGCCTCCCAGCTGGGCACAGAGCGGAAGCCCTGGCAGGAGATAAACCCTGCAGGAAATGAGATTACTCAGCCCTCCTGCAGAGAAAGGACAAGAGCAACCACCTTGACCCGCCACCGCTAGGCTGGGCCACAAATAGCGCAAGGGAAGGAGCTGGAGCCGGGGAGAGGGAGCCTTGGGTACAGGCCTGCCATGCAGCCACCTCTGGGGTGGGGCAGCTGGGGAGCAGCGACACAGCAGTGTAGGGCAGGAGGCGAAGGGGAATCTCGTGTCTAGTTGTAGCCGGGGGTTGGGGACTTCTCGGAGGCGGAATGGAAGTGGGTTGGGGGGGATCTGGCCGGGGGACACCGAGATTCATGCCCCAGCTTGGGAGGAAAGTGTCCCAGAAACTTTAATGACTGGGCGTGGTTGGGATTTCAGTTCTCTAGGGGTGGGGAACCTGTTTTGATCCTCACTGATGTGGCTTCTGAATGAGAAGGAGAAAGACCCTCCCCACACTCCCCTCGCACACCAGAGCCTAGGGGGGCCCAGGCTAGTAGATTTTGTGTGCTCCAGCCCCACAGTGGGGGGAAGGGGGCTGGAGTGCCAGCGCCAGCTCCCCAATGCTGGGGTGGAAGCCCTGAGCCTCAGGGGCCGGATCCAGGCAAGCCGGGGGCCACATCCGGCCCCCGGGCCTTAGATTCCCCACCCTTGTTCTATACCATCCAAAAGTGGCACAGCGCCCCCTAGGGCACTGGGGTCAGCCCTGACCGCAGCCAGGACAGCGCCTCCTACCGAGCCCCCAGCCTGCTCCCTGCAGGACAGCGCCCCCTAGTGGCACGCCGGGGCATTGGGGGCAGCACCAGCTGCCCCATCCCAGTTTACAGCGGTCTCCCACCCCGACCCCTCTCCTGCTTAGCATGGTTCTGGGGCTGAACCGGGCACCCTGCCCCCGCTCCGTTTGGCGTGTGTGTGCGTGTCTTCGATTTTATCGGCTCCTGAATCGGTTCCCATGGGAATTAATCCCTCGCTAATCACAATTAACTGAAGTCTGTTAATGAGCTGGGGGGAAGGAGGGGGAGGAGGAAGAGAGGTCATGAGGCCAGTCCTGGGGTGAGGGAGGGGGAAGAAGAGGCCATAGCAGTGCATGGGGGGCTCACCAGCGGGAGCGAGGGATGGGAGAAGGGGCAGCGGAGAGAAGGAGTGGCCGCGAGAGGGAAAGAGGGGGGGGGCGAAGGACTGTGCAGGAAAGCCAGACATGTGGACATCAAGAAGGGGAGCGACAGAGGCAGGGGAGGAAGAGAGGGAGCCAAACCATGGGGGAAGGGAGGAAGTCCGGGTAGAGAAGAGGGGAAGGAGAAAACTGGGGCAAGGAGGACTGCGGAGGAGGGAGAGAGGGAACGTGAGACTGACAAGGGCAGAGAGGGGAAGAAAAGCAAAGGAGAGAATCAAAGAGGGAGGCCGAGAAAAGGAACGAGACAGGACAAAGGGGGGGGGGCAAAATACAAGAAAAGAGTGGGTCCCATATGAAGAGAGATTAAAAAGACTTGGACTTTTCAGCTTAGAAAAGAGGAGACTAAGGGGGGGGGGGATAGGATAGAGGTCTATAAAATCATGACTGCTGTGGAAAGAGTGAATAAGGAAAAGTGATTTACTTATTCCCACAATATAAGAACTAGGGGTCACCAGCTGAAATGAATAGGCAGATAAAACAAAGAAAAGGAAGTTTTTCTTCACGTGGCACACGGTTAACCTGTGGAACTCCTTGCCAGAGGATGTAGTGAAGACTAGGACTTTAACAGGGTTCAAAAAAGAGCTAGATAGATTCATGGAGGTGAGGTCCACCCATGGCTATTAGCCCGGATGGGTAGGAATGGTGTCCCTAGCCTCTGTTTCTCTGGAACTGGGTGACAGGGGAGGGATCACATGAGGATTCTCTGTTGTGTTCCCTCCCTCTGGGGCACCTGGCATTGGCCACTGTCGGTAGACAGGACACTGGGCAAGATGGACCTTTGGTCTGACCCAGTGTGGCTGCTCTCTTATGGAAGGAGACAAGTCTATGAGAGGAAGGAGCCTGGGAAGGAAACAGAAGACTGGAGAGAGGACACGGGGGCGAGGTGCAGCAGGACGGGGAGGGCACAGGGAGGAAAAGAACAAGAGAAGGAAGAGGGGGTGGGAGGGGCGAGAAGCAAGAGTCCCATGGAGACCGAAAAGATGGGGTGACGGTGGATGTGAGGCGGAAGAGGAGAAAAGTCCAGGAGCGGAGTCAGCCAGGGAAGGGAGGCAGAGAGGGAGGGACATAGGCTCCGGCTACACTTTCGACCAAACGTTTTGACAGAACGTTTGTCGTTCGTGGGGGCTTCCCCCCCATCCCCCGCCCCGGAATGGCGAAAATTTTGCCGGCGAGCGGGAATGCCGCTTTGCCCGCAGGAAGCCGCTAGACGGGTTCTGTTGGCAAAAGTGCCAGCAAAGGGTGTTCCCGCGCGCCGGTGGTTAGCGGCCCACAAAAGTGACATGGGGCAGGCACGGCTGGGGTGTATGTCTGTCCCGCTCCCCCAGCGGTGGGGGGAGAGGGGGAAGGGCAGGGAAGAAGAGAAGGAACGAAGGAGGGGGCCGGTGGGGCGTGAAGAAGGGAAGAGCGAGCCCATGTGCGAAGGAGGCAGTGGAGGAGAGAGGCCGGGTGGTGGGGAGAAAGAATCGGGGAGAGAAAGGGGAGGAAGAAGGGAGTGGAAAAAAAGCGGAGGAACGAAACAAGTCCACGTCTCTCTGAGTCTCCTCCCTTGGGCCTCTCACATCCCGCCCGTTTCCCTCCCCGGGCTTCATCTGTCCTCAGTCTCTTTCACGCTCCCCCCATCTCTCCCCTGCCCCCCCCAGCTGCCAGGCCCCACCCTCCCGTCCTCCCACTGCCCCCAGCTCTGGAATGTGCCTGAGTCACTCCCTCCGCCGCCTGGCTCCTAAATAAGGAGCGAACAGGCCTGGTTTGGCCAGGCGGGGGAAGGGAGGCAATCCAGCTGCCATCCAACTCCCGCACAGCTGCGCTGGGAGCCTCCCAACCCCGCTCCGGCTTCCAGCACCACCTCCCACAGGGTGCCCACCCTTCCCACCTGCCCCTGAAGCCCCAATGGGGGGGAGCAGAAACCAGACCCCACCTCTACAGGACTTCCCCCCCCTCCAGGCCACGACCCTGCAGACTGAGCTATATGACCCTCCCGAAATGGCCTCCTAGCCCCAAACTGGGCCCATAACCTTCCCGGACTGGGCCCACGACCCTCCAGCAATGGCCATGAATCTCCAGACATGACCCCAAACCAGCTAGATATGGTGCATGTCCCTCCAGAAATGGCCATGGCTCTCCAGACTGGACTCACGACCTTGCTGAAATGGCCATCTATCTCCAGACTGGATCCACGGCCCTCTAGAAATGGTCATGACTCTCCAGCTGTGACCCAAGACCCTCTAGACATGGTCTACGCCCTCCTCCAGACTGGATCCTCGCAGCCTTCCAGAAATCACCCTCTTATCTCCAGACCGGGCCCATGGCCCTCCAGACACGGCCGCGACTCTCCAGAGGGGCTCAGGGCTTGCCAGAAAAGGCCCTGACTATCCAGACATGGCCCACCGACTCTCCAGGACACGCACGCTCCATTCTAGAGCAGCGGGATTTCCAACGCTTTCTCCAAATGACGTTTTTGGGAGGGACCTTCACCCCTGGCTGCCCAGCCCCCTCTGTGCAGAGCTCTCCTCATAGCCCTTCCTCTCTACCAGAGGGCCGAGGAAGGAAGGAAGGATAAATGGAGAGGCTGGATTGCCAGTGGCCTCTGTGAGGTGTAGCTTGAAGTCCCGGGATCTATCCCATAGGCTTTCCTGAGCTCTGGATCCAGTGGAGTGCTCTGTGGGAGAAGGTCTGGTGCCCCGCCCCTGACCGGACCCCGCGATGTCTCCGTGACTGCCGTGCTAAAGAGAGACTGGGGGGAACAGATGGGAAAACACACCCGCTAGATGCCTGCCCTACACTGCCTGTCCCATGCACACTTCTATTCATCGGTAGCTCCGTCCGTCCATCCGTCCATCGTCGGATTATCTTTGGGGCTTACATGAGAAAATAAGAACGGACAGACTGGGTCAGACCAAAGATCCATCCAGCCCAGGGTCTTGTCTGCCGACAGTGGCCAACGCCAGGTGCCCCAGAGGGAGTGAACTGAACAGGGAATATTGACCCTCTCCTGTCACCCATTTCCAGCCTCTGGCAAACAGAGAGTAAGGACACCATTCCTACCCAGCCTGGCTAATAGTCATTGATGGACCCCTAATCTCCATGAATTTATCTAGTTCTTTTTTGAACCCTGTTAAAGTCCTGGCCTTCACAGCATCCTCTGGATTCATCCATCCATCCATCCATCTAAGCTCTGTTCTATCCCTCCATCCATCCATCGTCAGATCATCTTCGGCTTTATCCATCCATCCATCGTCAGATCATCTTTGGCTTTATTCATCCATCCATCCATCATCAGATCATCTTTGGCTTTATCCATTCATCCATCCATCCATCCAAGCTCTTTCTATCTATCCATCCTCAGGTGTATCTACACCCATTTCCATCCATCCTCCGATGTACCTATTGTGACAGGGTCAGGCCAGAAGGATACAAAAGAGTAATGGAAGGAAGGTATACTAGCCTCAGACTGCGTAAATCTCTGTTCCCAGGGTAAACTGGTGAGGCTAGTCCAGAACCGGCAAGAACTTGCCAGAATCAATCAGGGCAATTAAGCATCTGGAGATAATTAATTGGGCTTGCAGAGTCAGGTGAGACAAGGCTAGTTAGAAGATCTGGGGCCAATTAGTGAACCCACTGAGAATGGTTATAAAAAGACTTTTCTGCAGCTAGTGCGTGAGGAGCTGAGAGGATGGAGGGAGTGCTGCTGGGAGTTTAGGAGGAGCAAGCGCCTGTGGTTACTAGGAGGAAGTGCCTGAGAGAAGAAAGGCGCTGGGGGAGGTGTGGGGAAGTAGCCCGGGGTTGTGTGGCTGTCTCGTAGCAGGCGTTGGAGACTGTCATAGGCAGCTGCTATTATAAGGACCTGGGCTGGAACCTGGAGTAGAGGGTGGGCTCAGTTCCCCCTTTCCACTTGGAGAAAAGAAAAGGGCCTATCTAATGTGCGGGGTCCACCGTGACTATGGGGTTGGGTTTTCCCCCTGTACCTTACGCTGGCCTAGGTGTGGGGCCTAAACTGAGGGCCACTGGGAGCCTCTGGGGCAAGCCAATCCGCCTGAAAGCACCCCCAAGTTCAAGCAGGAGCTTGGTCATGCTATAGATCGCTGTCTAGCCTCAGCTCTGTGTATGCATCCATTCTCGGATCTAGTCCCGGCTCTACTCCTAGGCTACGTCGACACTGCCAGTTTTTGCGGCAGAAAATACGCGAAGAAGGGACTTATTTGCATGAGTCGCGATCTCATTTGCATATTTCCTGCCGATCTGTTTTTGCGCTGGGGGCATTTGCGCAAAAACAAGCAGTGCGGCTGTTTCCTTTTTGCACAACCCCCCCCCTTTCCCACAAGATCCTTATGCCTCAACAAAGGAGGTATGCCGATCTTGTGGGAAACGAGGGTTTTGCACAAATGGCCACACTGCTTGTTTTTGCACAAAAAACCCCCAGCGCAAAAACGGATTGGCAGGAAATAATGCAAATGAGATCGTGACTCATGCAAATGAGTCCCTCCTTCGCATATTTTCTGCTGCAAGAACTCGCAGTGTAGACGTAGCCATAGTGAAGTCTTTCCAGCACTCCTCCTTCTGAGCTGTCTGTCCACCCCTCAGGCTACGTCTACACTACAAGTTTTCTCGGCAAAAATTTGCTAATGAGGGACTCATTTGCATGAGTTGTGATCTCATTTGCATATTTTCTGCCGATCCGTTTTTGCGCTGGGGTTTTTGCACAAAAACAAGCAGTGTGGACGTTTTCTTTTTGTGCAAAACCCCCCTTTTCCCACCAGATCGGTATACTTCCTTTTTGGAGGCATAAGGAGCTTGTGGAAAAAGGGGTTTTTATGCAAAAAGAAAACAGCCACACTGCTTTTTTTTTGCACAAAAACCCCAGTGCAAAAAAAAATAATAATATATGGAGGTATACCTATCTCATAGAACTGGAAGAGACCTTGAGAGGTCATTGACTTGTCTCATGCCAGCACCAAGTTTCACCCCTGACAGATTTGCCCCAGCTCCCTAAATGGCTCCCTCAAGGGATTGAACTCACAACCCTGGGTTTAGCAGGCCAATGCTCAAACCACTCAGCTATCCCTCCCCCTGTAAAACAGATTGGCAGAAAATATGCAAATGAGACCGCAACTCATGCAAATGAGTCCCTCATTAGCATATTTTTTGTAGAGAAAACTCGTAGTGTAGACGTAGCCTCAGCTCCATCCCTCCATGGACACGTCTCACTAAGTATCTATCCATCCTCAGCACCACCCGCCCCTCTCTCTCGCGCGCTTGTTTTCTCTCTCTCTCTCTCTCTCTCTCGTGCGCGTTCTCCTTCCCCAGCTCCGCCCACCCATCCATCTAGCCAATGGCATCTCGCTCTGTCTTTGGCTCCGCCCACCCATCTCCCCATCCTCAGCTGTATCTGAGTTGCAGAGAAAGGAAGGACCAGCCGGGGGCCACCCGCTCGGCCGAGGGACAAGCCAGGAACAGAAATCAGGGGTCCCGAGTCCCGCTCCAGGGCTCTGTCCACTAGGAACAGAACAGGACCCGTCCCGCATACGTGTCCCCCTCAGGGACTGCAGTAAGCCAAGGGCTAAGCAACCCCAGCCTGTCTCAGGTGGTGTGGGCGTGATCCTGGGCAGGGATCCTTGACCGGATTCCCAACTCCTGTTATTCCCAGAGTCACCCCGTTCCAATCAACCCCTTGCCTCCCATCCCGGCAAGGGGCCTCAGAGTGGGGCAACTGGCTGGCTCAGGGGGCGTGGGGAATGGGCAGCGGGGCCTTCCCCCTCTAGGGGGCGCCAGCTGCAATCGGAGAGGCAGTGTCACCGTCGGGTGGATCTGGGCCGCGGCCAGGTCGGAATTAGCTCAACTAAGAGAGGGGCTATTTGGGGAATTGCCTTTAAAGCTCTTATATACCAAATGGCATTAACGCAGGCCGGGCTCACCCAGTGCTTGGCTGATCCCACAATATCCCTCCCCTCCCGCCCCCGGGGCCTTTATCCTGGTTTGGCCTGGTTTGCTGGGCGCCCCAGGGTTTGGGCGCCCAGCAGGGGTTTGGCGGCTGGGGGCAGAGGAGGACCTCAGGGATAAGAAATGGCTGACGGCAAAGCTGGGGGGATGGGACCCAGGAGTCCTGCCTCCCAGTCCCCCCAGCTCTAACCCTAGACCCCCCTACCCTCTCCCAGGACTGGGGATGGGACCCAGGAGTCCGGCCTCCCAGCCCTTGCCCCAGCTCTAAGCACTAGACCCCAGTCTCCTCCCACAGCTGGGGATGGGACCCAGGAGTCCTGACTTCCAGCCCTACCCCCACCCCACACTGCTGCTCTAACCACTAGACCCCCCAACCTCTCTCAGAACTGGGGATGAGACCCAGGAGTCCAGCTTCCCAGTCCCCGCCAGCTCTAAGAACTAGACCCCAGTCTCCTCCCCGACCTGGGGATGGGACCCAGGAGTCCTGACTTCCAGTCCCCCCAGCTCTAACCACTAGACCCCCTTACCCTCTCCCAGAACTAGGGATGGGACCCAGGAGTCCAGCCTCCCGGCCCCGCCCCCACCGGCTTGCTGCTTTCGCTCTGCACTGCAATAACCACTTCCTGAGCAGGCGCAGGCCGCCCAGGGGCTTTGGCTGACACAGGCCTCGCTCCCCCACACCCTCTTCCGCCCCACACGGTCCCCGCTTCCTGTTTTCGACAGGGCTGCAGCACTGCGGGAAGACAGGGCGGGGCTGGCCGCCCCAGGGGCCGCTGGGTAATACCCAGAGCGGGTGGAAAGCAGCCCCCCCCTGCAAACACATCTTGCCCCTCACCCGTGGGCAGCAGCCCTGCCCCTGCAGGGATCCCCTCTTGGGGGCGGAGGGGAGCTGGGGCCCTGGTTTCTCTGCTGAGGCTGCCAGCATTGCGGGGGGCAGGCGGGGGAGGATGGAGGCACCTGCCCTGCTAGGGGCTGGGCTGAGCCCAAACAACTCGTTACATCCAGATGGGAATGGTCAACTCCAGGACCAGCGCCCCCTGGAGGGGCAAGGCCCCTGCCCCAGTCCCAGGAGTCAGGAGGGTGAAAGGAAGCCAAGATCCATGCAGGACGTGTGGCTCTGGGCTGGAAGCTGAGGCTGGGGGTGAGGGAGTTGGGAGTGGGGGGAAACGGGGACGGCGCCAGCAGCCGCCCCTGGGCAGCCTGGGGGTGGGATTAGAGGGGTATCTGCTCTGGGGGAGAGTAAAGGGTTAAAGTGCCCCTCCCCCATGGTAATTGTGACCTTAAAAAATGCCGAGGTCAGATTTGCTAAGGACTTCCCCTGGAAAAAACCTGCCGGTGGCTTCCGCTATTAAGACGCCTGCTGGGCCTGGGCTCCCTTCCCCATCACACCCCTCCCTTGCCCATCACACCCCTGCCTGCCCCCTGTCACCCGCATCACATCCCCTCCCTCGTCGCACCCCCGCCGGCCTTTCACCCCTCCCCCACTGCATCCCCTCCTCATCACACCCGGCCTGCTCCCCTGTAGCCCCTTCCCCACACCCTCTCTCACCACGTCCCCTCCCCATCACACCGTTTGCTCCCCTTTAACCCCTCCGCCACACCGCCTCCTCCCCATGTCCCCTCCCCATCGCACCCTGCCTCCTTTAACCCTCCCCACGCCCACTCCCTCACATCCTCCCATCACACCCTTGTACCCCTCCTCACTACATCCCTCCCTCCTCACATCCACCTGCCTTTCACCTCTCCCCTACCACATCCCCTCCCCATCACACCCTTCCTGCTCCCCTTTAACCCCTCCTCCACACCTCCTCATCACATCCCCTCCTCCATCGCACCCTGCCTCCCCTTTTAACCCTCCCCACGCCCTCACATCCCCTCCCCATCACACCCTTCCTGCTCCTTTAACCTCTCCCCATGCCGCCTTTCTCACCACATCCCCTCCTCCATCACACCCTGCCTGCCTCTCAGCCCTCCCCTATGTCCCCATCCGCATGGCACCCCATCTGCCTTTCACCCCTCCCCACCACATCCCCTCCCCACCGCATCCTGCCTGCTCCCCTTTCACTCCTCCCCACACCCCTTGCCCAATCCTCCTTCCTTCTCCCACTTTCTCCCCGCTCCCATTCCTTTCCCCCTACCTCCCCCCCTCCCCTCCGGCTGCTTTGCGTCCTGGCCTCCACATCCTGGGGGAGCCCAGGGCTGTCGCGCCGGGCTAGGACACAGCACAGACCTTCTCCCTGGTCCCTCCTGCACCCACAGCGGCTTCCCCTTTCCCCCGCGCGCACACGCCAGCCCAGCTGTCTGCGGCTGTCTCTCCCCGGCACGCGTTTTCCTCTCAGGCTCCCGCCTGCTTTTCCTGTCTCTCTCGCTGCATCTTGCACGCCGCTAAGAGCTGGGGAGAGAGTGCAGGAGTCCTGACATCCCAGCCCCCCTTCCCCGCCCACGTGCGCTAACCACTAGACCCCACTCCCGTCCCAGGGCTGGGGAGAGAGAACCCAGAAGTCCTGGCTCCCAACCCCGCCTGCTCCAACTCATTAGACCCCACTCCCCTTGAGTAACTTAGGATAGGGCCCAGGAGTCCTAGCTCCCAGCCCCAGCCCCACCGTCTAACCCACTAGGCCCCGCTCCCCTTCCAGAGCAGGGAATAGGACCCAGGAGTCCCCCTGCTCTAACCACTTGGGAAGCTTCCCTCCCTCGCCAGAGGCAGCGGCATTTCAGCAGGCAGGAGGGGCCTTAGACGGGTGGAGAGCTGTGGCCCGCATGCCAATGTGCCCCGGACTCTGAGCTCAGTGGAGAGGGAGCCCAGCATTTCACTCCATGGCCTCCCGGCCCTCAGGGGTTGGCAGGAGCGTGCCAGGGAAGGACAAAGAGACTCAGAAAAGCAGCCAAGGCCCCGGGGTCTAGACAAGAGCAGCCCGGACGCCAGCATGGGGAGGAACAAGACCCATGGCGCCAGGCCTCAACCCTGTCAGAGCCACAATCATCAGGCAGGGGGTTGCCCAGGATATGGGCCTCAGTCAGAATGGGGGACAGGCGGGACACAGGGGCTCTGGTCCTGAATGAGCTATTGAGTGGGGCAGGAGGGAAAGAAAAGAAAGAAAGAAAAAGAAAAACAAAAGAAAGAAAACAAATGAAATTGTGGGAGGGAAGGGATGGATAGATAGCTACACAGCTAGATTCATGTACAGTTTATATACAATGAATTGAACTTTCTTACTGTCTTCCAGTTCAGCTCTACCCACTAGACCCCAAGTTCCTGCTAGACCCAGGAACAGAACCCAGGAGTCCTGGCTCCCAGCCCCATCCCAGCTCCACTCACTAGACCCCACGCCCCTCCCAGAGCTAGGGACAGAACCCAGGAGTCCTGGCTCCCAGCCCCTCCACTCTAACCCACTGGCACCCCTCCCTTATTGTCCCCTCCCAGTTCTGGGGATACCTCCCATTCACACCCCTCCAAGCTTGTCCTCTCCCCCATCACAGACACGTCACGGTGCTCCCGGCCCTAGCTCACCCCCCAACCCCAGCTCTCAGAGGTCAGGACACAGGGAGGAAGAACCTGCTGCATGCATGGCCCTTAGCAGGGCTTCCTCTGTGGAGTGAGCCCCAGGGCAGAGAGCGAACGAGAGAGAGAGAGAGAGAGAGAGAGAGAGACAAAGTGAGCTGGCTCCATCTCTGGGAGGGAAGGATAAGCCAGGCAGAGATCCCAGCTGCCTGGCTGCTCCAGGCCCTCCGGCAGAGAAAGAGCTGTGTGTGGGGAAATGCGTCCGGAGCAGGAGCTGCACGAAAAACCCAAGCGGGAATCGACTCTCGAGGGGGGATCACAAAAGGAGCATGCAGCAGGACGGCACCAGACCTGAGATAAAGGGCACCTGATCTGACTTGGAACACACTCTGGAGGGTTCTAGAGCAGCAGGTGCCTCTGCTGCATTCTAGAGCAGCAAGCCCCCCCACAACCCTATGGTCTAGATCCTCCACTTGCCCCTGAGCTGCATTCTAGAGCAGCAGGCCTCTCCAAAACCCCGTGTTCTAGACTGGCGCCTTGCCTCCATTGCTGCATTCTAGAGCAACGGGTCTCTCCACAACCCTAAAACAGCAGCTCGCACCCCACTGCTGCCCACAATGACAGACTCATCTAGGGACCCCCATGTTTTAGAGCTTCAACTTGTCTCCTTTCACACCTCTCTAGAGTGACAAGGCCTCTCCCACTGGGCTCTGGAGTGCAAGTGCCTGCGTTCTAGAGCGCCTGCCCCCCCAACCTCACGTTCTAGAACTTCAGCTCGCCTCTCATCACGGCATTTTAGAGCAACAGGCCCCACAGCCCAGTGGTCTGGAGCACAGAATCGTCTCCCTTCACCGAATTCTAGAGCCACAGGCCCCTCCAGGGCTTCTAGAGCAGCAGTCCCTGAGCCCATCTTCTAGAGCTTCAACTCTCTGCCCCTTCCCCACATGCCAGAGAAAGAGCCCCCCTCCACTGCACTCCAGCGCAACAGCCTGCCCCCTCTTGTGTTTCTAGAGCTGCAGGCTGCCATCCCTGCTGTGTGTTTTACAGCATCCGACACCTCCAAAGCTTCCCAGAGCAACAACCACTCCGTTATAGAACAACGGGCCTCCACCAATTCATTCCAGAGTGACTTCAATGGCATTCTAGAGTGGCGGCCTGCCCCTGCCCCGGCACCGGCACGTTCTGAAGCGGCAACTTGCTCTCTGTGCAATGCTTTCTAGAGCAACCCCCCCCCCCGAATGAGACAGTGTTCTAGAGGGTTTACGGGGCCAGTCCCGTGTTCTAGAGCTTTCCCCCCTGTTTTAGAGCCACAGGCCCCCTCCAGTGCATTCCAGCATGACTGGCCCTGCAATCTAGACCAACAATTACCAACATGGCATTCTAGACATGCACATGCAGCTGTCTTCTAGAGCATCACACGCTATGGCCGAGAACCGCTGCTGCGGTTGGAACAGCAATTGCCGCTGTGTCCCGACACTGTTTTGTAGAATAGTTAGCTACTGGGCTATTCTGGAGCCTCAGTCGCTACACGCTTGTAGAGTAACAAAAAGCCCCACAGTGCTCTAGAGCAACCATTGCCAGAGTATTCTAGAGCTGCTGAGAAAGTCCTGGTGCTGAAAGTGCCAGCACTGGGTTCCATCCCAGGTTTGGGGCTGATCACAATAGTCTAGAGTGAAAGCCATGACACTATTTTGGAGCAATGCTCCCCACCTTTTTCTGGAGACACGGGCCCTAGCTCAATAAGATGCTAGATCCATACACAGACAGGCCCCATACATGGAGGTTGCTCCGTCAAAGTCAGTGTAGGAGCAGCGACTGACACCAGCCACAGAAATCGCACCCTCAGGCTTCAGAGCACTCTAGATTAGAACCTTAAAGGACCATGGCGACACATGGAGGGGGGCTAGCTTGGCCTGGTCACAGTGTGGGTGCTCACCAAGACCACGTGGGTTTGCGGAGGTGAGTCATTGCTATTGTAACACCAACAGGTGGGATCGAACCTGGGACCTCTGGAGCTTAGTGAATGAACCTCTACTGCATAAACTAAAAGCCAGCTGGCTGATAGCTCAGGCCATAGAGCAGACTCATCATTCCCACTGGAAGAGGTCTCACACCAAGTCTACGCTACATAATTTAAGATGTGCAGCTCCAGCTAGGGGAACTGAGTAGATGGAGTCTACACACCTTAAATCAAATTTATCCGACATCCGCATTGCAGGAGGTCAACGGGAGAAACTCCCATCGACTTCCCGTACTCCACAAGACCCTGTGAAGTACCACGGTTGACGGAGGCGCCATCAGAGTTCGATTTAGTGGGTCCTTACTAGACTCATTAAATCGAACCCCGCAAGATTGATCTCTGGCGTGTGGCTCCTTCCGAAAGTGTAGACAAGGCTTCAGTGACACGAGATGGGACAGTATACCATGCCCAGCAGGTCTGGGGGTTACATTATCGTTGCCAATAAGGGAACAGTTGGGAGTCAGATAAAGAAACAAACACATATGGCGCTGAGACAGCGATCCAGATACATGCAGGGACTGAATGGAGAAAGGGGGATGGATGGATGCATTAGAGAGATGGACAGATAGATGCATGGGGGTAACTAGATGGAGAGATAGATGTGTGTACGGATTCGAGCAAGAGAGACATGAGCACAGGCAGATAGAAGATTTATGGACAGACTAGGCAAAATACTCTCCTATTTTTTAAAAGTATATTGATTACTTTAGAGCAGCGCAGTATTTATTTTGCAATTCCGCACTATTATCATGGGCTACTTCAGTAATTTAATACTCCTGTGACCTGACACTGTAGACTACACCGCAATTGTTCCCCGTATTTTTGAATCCTTAATATAGAACACTGCAGGGTTGTAACAGTATTGAGACCTACTACTTCCCCACACCTCCTGAGTGCTAAAATAGGGTGTGGGTTTTTTTTTTTTTTTTTTTTTTTTTTACAATAATTGCCGTGCAATACTGAAACAATTGAGCAGCATTCTGATCGATTCACGGGAAGACGACAGAATTCTGAAGCAATTCCTATGAAATACTGCCGTGATCTACTGTTCATCTGCTTGTTCAAGAACTCCTCCTACATGGGAAGAGCCAGGACCACCAAATGCGGTAGGCAGCTTCCTCTTATCCTAATTTAAAGCAAGATCAGGGTTTGGTTGTGCCAGGACAATGGGACGGGCCTGGAATGGGATTGCTTCTCATAGACCCATACAGAAAAGAGACAGCATCACCAGGCAGGTGAAAGGGGATTTCTGGAGGGGCCCCTTCCCCCATCATCCACGACTATCCCAGCCCCGAGCCTCTCAACGTCCCCCGAGTACCCTTTAGGGAGGATGGGGTGGGCTGAAGCTTCCCCCCACCCCCCTGCAATTTGCCTGGGGATGTTGCTGGCGGTTCCCCTTTGTCGGGGAGCGAGGGGACAGTGCCCAGTTCGTTGCATTCCTCACTCTGGCTGGGGAGCGCAGGGGGTAGATGAACCTGGACCTGCCCCAGCTCGGGGGACATGCTTCCCTGAGTCAGCTGCAGTGGCCATGGAGAGGCGCTTCTCACTTGGCCCCAAGCTGCAGTGGTGAGAGAGGGCTGGGGTTGTCCTCTCTCCCAGCTACAGCCTCTGCATCCTGACCCCCTCCTCTCCAGCCTCACCCCACAGCCATGATTTCAATGAAGAAAAACAACAAATTAATTGAGTTACAGACCCAAGCAAATCTTCTCATTTAACAATACTTCCCTGTAGGATATTCTAGCATAGGGGGCATTACGGCAATAATTTAACTCTTCTGTGCCCTTTTACGCTACCATACCCTGGTGCTTTACAGAGACAAGATGTGGGAGGTCATATCTTATATTGGACCAACTGCTGCTGGTGAAAGAGAAAAGTAAAGTTGGTCCAATAGGAACAACCAGACTGGATCAGACCACAGGTCCATCTAG
Organism: Rafetus swinhoei; assembly: GCA_019425775.1. Taxonomy (NCBI): domain Eukaryota; kingdom Metazoa; phylum Chordata; order Testudines; family Trionychidae; genus Rafetus; species Rafetus swinhoei. The sequence goes on along the minus strand of CM033444.1, from coordinate 17,052,853 downwards.
CCCAGTGTCCTGTCTTCCAACACTAGCCAATGCCAAGTGCCCCAGAGGGAATGAACAGAACAGGAAATCATTGAGTGATCTCTCCCATCGCCCATTCCCAGCTTCTGACAAACAGAGGCTAAGGACACCATCCGTGCCCATCCTAGCTAATAGCCATTGATGGACCTAACCTCCATGAATCTATCTAGCTCTTTTTTGAACCCTGTTCAAGTCCAGGCCTTCACAACATCCTCTGGCAAGGAGTTCCACAGGTTGGCTGTTCACAGTGTGAGGAAAAAACTTCCTTTTCTTTGTTTCAAACCTGCAGCCTATTAATTTCATTGGGTGACCCCTACACAAGACCCAATACAAGATATAACCTCGCCACTGGGACCCACCTGGCCACAGTGACACTGCTGCTGTTGCAGTAACTGACTGCAATGCTATCGCAATTTAACCGCACCGTCAGTACTCTAGTATCTTCCTGTGTGTGCTGTGGGACATTAAAATAATGTAGCCACCTTGTCATCTGTTCCTCTAGAATACTCTAGTATCTTGCAGCAATCTGGAGTACCACTACAGTAATTTAGCAATATTGTGATGTTACTTCAGAATGCTGTAGTAATTCGAGCAATACTATAGCTCAGTGGTTCCCAAGCTTTTCGGCATCACGCCCCCTTTTTGATTTTTGAGAAACCCTCATGCTCCCCCCCGCCATAGCAGCAAAACTTGTTGAGAAGAGAAAAAAAAAAAAAAAAAAGGAACGGACCAGGGCCAAAAAACAAAAATAGCAGCAAAACTTAGGGGGAGGAATTGACCGGGGGAAGGGGGGGGGAGGAGGCTGGGTCACCTTGCACCCCCCTGGAATTTCTTCATGCCCCCCCCAAGGGGGCATGCCCCCCAGTTTGGGAACCCATGCTTATAGCTAATCGCACTTTCTGATAGCTTCTAACTGTGGAGGACTCGTGTCCTTTCTTATATTTACTACTAGCAGATTTACCCGGCGTTGCTCGGGTCCGTAATTTGGGAAATCCATCAAGTGTATTGTGTTTCTTCATCCCTCTAAATTCCTGTCATTCGCTATGTTTTCACAAAAAGGGGCTCTAGTCAATTTGGCTTCCGATACCATTTTCTTCTACTTGCAAACCTTACGCATTGATGGAGCTGGGCCAATACAGAGCATTACTCCAAATGTCTCTGTTGTATTTCTTTTTGGTAAGGTTGATGGAGAAGCAAACCTGGTTCCAGGTTCCTCCTAGCTTTTCTGGCTCGTCTTGGTTCAGTCTTTTTCAACATTCACTCACTGATGTCACTTTTGAGGACTGGACTTGCTTGGGTGATTCTGTCTCGTTTCTGTTTGGTTCGATGAGAAGCAATCCCATTCCAGGCACAACCCAACCCTGACCTTGCTTTAAGTGATGATCAGAGGAAGCTGCATCCCAAATGTGTTGGCCCTAGCTCTTAATTTTTAGGAGGAGTTCTTGATCAAACAGACCAACTCTCTAAAATATATAGTCGATATATAATGCAATAATTGAGCAAAGCTGTTACTCTGAAGCACTCCGGGGGTTTTGAAGTAAGTTTGAGCAATGCTGCAGCAAGTACCAAAAGGACAATGTTATTACTCTTGAATACTCTAGTCGTTTGCGGTGTCTTTGAGCAATGGCACAGCTAACGTTACAGCCCAGTGCTCTCGAGTTTAACGTAGTCACTACAGAACACCAGAGTAAAGTCATTGTTTTGCGATCTGTTCCTCTCAAGCGCTCAGTCTGCGGTGTCTTTCTGCTGCACTACAACAATCCAACAGCGTGACAGTCCCTTATTTTAAAATGTTGCCGTATTTACTACAGGTTGAACTCTCTAGTTGAGCACTCTCTGATCCGGCAATATCCCTGGTCCAGCATGATTTAAGTGAGCCGGATGTCCATGTATCATAGAATCATAGAACACTAGAACTGGAAGGGACCTCGAGAGGTCATCGAGTCCAGTCCCCTGCCCTCATGGCAGGACCCAGCACCGTCTAGACCAGTGTTTCCCAAATAGTGCTCTGCGAAACCCTGCGGTTCCATGAAATGAAAGTAAGGGTTCTGCGAGAACCCAATCACTCTCTCCCCCTCCTCCCCTCCCTGAGCCGGTCTTAGGGGCGAGCGAGCCAGGCAGCTGCCCGGGGCTGCCATTTTCAAGGGGCCGACTGCTACCGCAGTCTTAGGGGCGGGCCGGCGTTTTGGAGGGATTTTTTGTTTGACACTTTTTCCACTTTTTTTTTGGTTGAACAGTTTTCCCCGGCATTTTTTTTTTAAAAAGGGTTCCCATGGCCAAATAAAATTGGGAAACACTGGTCTAGACCATCCCTGACAGGTGTCTGTCTAACCCAGTGTTTCCCAATTTTATTTGGCCACGGAACCCTTTTAAACTCAAAAGAATTTTGTGGAACCCCTAATAACAGTCTTATCTATGATATATAACAGGTGATCACACCACTGACTGACTGCTTGTGCAGCGCTGAGTAGTGAAATCATCGTCCCCACTTTCTGGCTAAGCTGGCATTACACAGGAACACTTATTGTGGCAAACAGAAATGAAAATTGTTTTCAATAAAATTCATACATTCTTAAATATTATTTTTTGAAATAATAAAATGGTATTGTCATGGAATTTTCTCACGGAACCCTTATTTTCACTTCACGGAACCCCATTTGGGAAACACTTGTCTAACCTGCTCTTAAATATCTCCAGTGACGGAGATTCCACAACCCCCCTAGGCAATTTATTCCGGTGTTTCACCACCCGGACAGGAAGTTTTCCTAATGTCCAACCTAAACCTCCCTTGCTGCAGTTCAAGCCCATTGCTTCCTGTCCTGTTCTCAGAAGCCAAGGAGAACAATTTTCTCCCCTCCTCCCTGTGGCACTCTTTTAAATACCTGAAAACCGCTATCATGTCCCCTCTCACTCCTGTCTGTTCTAAACTAAACAAGCCCAGTTCGTTCAGTCTTCCCTCATAGCTCATATTTTCTAGACTTTTCATTCTGAGTGTGGCCAAGTTTCCCACGGTCCCATAAAGTTTATTTACAGCCACCAGTCCTGGCTCTTAGGGTTCTGTGCTGTTCTTTAGCTCTAATTTACCCCTAAATGTCTCCTAAGCGCCCAGCAAGCAGTAGAAGTGTTGCTAATGCTGCTAGACAATATTGACCTTCCGTGGTCCGGCAAGTTCTCTGGTTCGGCACCCATCAGGTCCGGAGGGTGCCGGACTAGAGAGGTTCAACCGGCATATAATACTAGAGCAATTTGCAAGTAGCGTGGTCTGTTACTCTAAAGTACTCTAGTTGTCTGTAGTTATTTTGGGCAGTCTAACAGTATCATGGCCCATTAATCTAGTATTTTACTATTCTACCCCTCTATACTAGACCCCCGTATTACTCACAGACTATATTTATTTACTATATAATACTAATACAAGATAGTGTTGTGAGCCGGTCTTCTCAAATACTCTAGTACTTCAGAGCAGCTACTCCGGGATCCTCAAGTTTATCCTTTAAGGAGCATAGTGGGACGGGCCGATTTTTCCAGCCACCTCCTTGGGCTCTGTGGTCAGTGCCAGCTGGGCTGACCCCTCCCCGCCGGGCATGGATTCAGAGCACCTGCCCCACCGGGGACCATTTCTAGTGCCGGGAAGCTGAGCAGAGCCTCCGGCTGCACGAACGCCGTGGAGGCTCAGCCACAGTGTTTAGCCAGGGGATGCCTTTTGCCTAGCGACTGTCCCAGCTAAATGAGCCCCTTATGAGGCAAAGAACAGACCAGCCACTGTGCCCGCCGCTGCATCTGGCCGGGGGCAACCCCAGACCCAAGCTTGGGTCACATGAGTGAAAAGGCTTTTGTGGATCACCCCCTTTCCTCCTGGGGCCCCCCTCCCCACCGGGCCTCTGGCAGGAATCCCTGGTGAGCGAGAAAGAGAGGGCTCCCAGGTCCTCCAAGGCTACTGAGGCTTCAGGCCAAGGGGGAAGCGGGCTGAGACCAAACAAACTCACTTCATGCTGGGGCCGGGGAATGGGAGGGGCAGGGGGTTGGGGATGGGACACGGGGCCTTGCCCCTCTCGGGGGCACCAGCTCCTAGCCAGAGGAATTGGAATCAAGCGCACAATTTCCACCCTCTGGGCCCCGCCCTTCCTGCTCCAATGCCGTGCGAACGGTGTGAGAACACTCCTGTGCCACATCCCATGCCACACCCGGCCTCCGCCACGTGCCCTATGCCCCGGGCCCACGAGGGACAGGGACGCCGCCCAATGGGTGCGGGGCTCAGGTGGGAGGTCAGAGGTCAACCGTGGCTAAGGGTTGCACGCAGGGTGGGCATTCCCATGCTGAACACTGAAAGAGGAGGAGAAGAAAGAAAGAAAGAAAGAAGGAGGGAGGGAGGGAGGGAAGGAAAGGAAGAACACAGCAGAGTGAAAGAAAGAATAAAAAAGGTGAGAGGCGGGAAAAGTGAGAGCACGAAGCAGAGAAAAAGAGAGCGAGAAACAGGGAGGAAGAAAGAAGGATGCGGAGTGGGGAAAAGAGGTGCATGAATGAAGAGGAGTGTGAGAGAAGAAAAAAGCAATGCAAAGAAAAAGAAAGTGAGCAGGGAAAAGAAGAACGTGGAAGGGCAAGAGCAAGAGGGGGTGAGGAGCGCGCCAGTACCTTTTTCCGGTGTGGGTCATTCTTGGCCAGGCAGGATTTCTGCAGCGACAGGTAGCCTCCGATCACCTGGATCTCCTCCACTGTTGGGTAGCGCTTCTTGACCGGCGCGCTGGCCGCCTTCTCGGACACTGTGGGGCCCCCCTCGCCCTCCACACCGTTCTCCACGGCCGGCGCCGGCGCCTTGCGGGGGTTGATGGTGATGGTGTTGCCGCTCCGGCGCTGCACGGCCGGGTGGGCCAGGGCACAGGGGCCCCCCAGCTCCCGGGGGCCCCGGCCCCCGCGCCTCATGGCCTCCCCCTCGGCCGGCTCCTCGGTGCTGACCGGGAGGGGAAGCTGCTCGCGGCTTGGGGAGGAGGAGGAGGAAGTGGAGGCCGGAGAAGCACTGGTTTCCTGACGAGCCTCGTCGAGGTCTGGGGGAAGGGACGGAGCCGTCCGCCGCGGCACCACCACGAAGGAGTTGCGTGAATGTAGGCGCAGGCTGGCCAGGGCTTTGGCCTGGGCTTCGGCATCCAATATGGCGTCAATGGCTGGGCCTGAGGCGTCCCCGTCCTCAGCCCTGCTCCCCCTGTCCACGGAGGGGGCTTCTCCACCCGGCGGGCCCGGCATCACCAAACTGCCGCCACCACCATCACGCCTCTCCGGCGAGGCGGCTTCTCTGGCTTGTAGGCCCGGCCCCACTGCCAATGTGCCACCGCCAGGCCTCGCTCCTCTCTCCGGCGAGGCAGCGACTCTGGCTTGTAGGCCCAGCCCCATCGTTGCTAGGCCGGCCCCAGCCTTAGCTCCCCTCTCCGGGGAAGCCGCTGTTCGGGGTTGTAGGCCCGGAACCGCCGCCCCGCCATCGTGCCTAATTCCCTTCTCTGGCGAGATGGCCTCCGTGCCCGGAGTCCCCAGTGTCACAGCCCCCGTGCCGCCGCCATGCCAGGCTCCTCTATCTGGTGAACTGGCCTCCCTGCTCCGAGGGGCTGGCGCCACCGCGCCCTCACGCCTGGCCCCCCTTTCTGGTGAGGCGGCCTCCCTGCCCCACGCTTTGCCAGTGGGCGAGCGCCGAGGCGGGCTCTCCGGCCTGGCCTCAGATCTGGCTTCGAACTGGCTGCGGTAGGACGCCACGGTGAAGGGCAGCGGCGAGGAGGCCAGGCCTGGCAGGTCGCGGGGAGGGCTGGGGGTGCCGCTGCGGCGCTGGGCCAAGCCGGGCGGTTTCCTCGCCGCCAGGGGGCGTTCGTAGGAGCTGTCGGCGAGGTTCTCGGTGCTGAGGGACCTGAGCGGCCGCGGCGGCGGGTCCTCCTGGCCGAAGCGGCTCAGCAGCTTGCTGACGCGCCCGCGGCGTTGCTCCGGGAGGCCCGGCCGGCTGTCGGCCTCGCCCCGGCTCTGGCCAAAGGAGTTGAGGTCTTCCACGCTGCGGCTGAGGGCCGATTTGACGATGAAGACTTCGCCGGCCCGGATCTCGGTCACGCTCCCGGCGCGCCGGGCCAGCAGCTCGTTCAGGGACTCCACGCTGCCGGATTTGGCCTCGCCCCGCCGCTCGGGCCCCGGCAACACCGCTCCTGGCACCGACTCAATGATGATGACGTTGTCGGCCTGGAGGGTCCTCACGCCGGGGCGCTGGCCATACAGCTCCACCAACTGCTTGGCCTTGGCGCTGGCCGGCTCGGCCTCCGGCGCCGTCGTCTCCTTGCGCCGCTTTTCCAGCTGGATGAAGGGGTTCTGGTGCACCGGGCCGATTTTCTCTTGCAGCACGGCGCTCTCCTCCGGGCCTGCCCCGGTGCCGGGCGGCCCTGCCATGGTCGAGGGGGCTCCCGCACCGCCGCTCTCCGGCTCCGAGAAGGAGGCGCCGGAGCCTTGCTTTGCCCGCCGGCGCTCGATGATTTCCCGCTTCCAGGCCGGCATCTTGGCCATGCGGTCCTGCTGCTCCCGCTCTCTGCGCCGCGCCTCTTCCTCTTCCTTCCGTTTCCGCTCCAGCAGCTGCAGCTTCCACTCAGGCAGGGCCGGGGCCGACGCCATCCTCGCCCCGGGGTGGAGGTGGGGGCAGGGAGGGAAGTGGGGAGGAGTGTTGCGGGGGGAGAGGCAGGAGAGGGTCACAAGGAGGGAAGGAAGAAGAGGGGGAACGGAGGGATAGTTGAGGAGGATGAATGAGAGGGACAGCGTGTGAACAAGGAGAGGGTGGAGGAAAAGGGGGGGAATGCAGGAGAGTTTAAAGGGAGGGCTAAAGTGCCGGGGCAGGAAGCAGAGTTTCGGAGGAGGAGGGGAGAAAGGAAGGAGCCGAAACAGAGGACTAGCTGAAGAGGAGGAAGGGGAGGCCGGGGGGAGGGAGGGAGTTAGGGAAGGACTAGCAGGAAGGAGGGATAGAGAAAGCGTGGGAGAAGGAAGAGGGGGACCGAGGAGAGGCAGAATGAGAAGTGGGAGAAAGGAGGGATGGCGAGAGAGCCGGGGGAGAAGGGAGAGGCCGGGAAGAGGGATAGTGGAGCCGGCAGAGGAACTCCCAGTTCCCCCCTCCCCGGCCCGGCTCTGGAGGAAGAGAAAGAGGGGGGAGAAAAAAATAGAAAAGATGAAAAAAAATCCCTAAAGTTCCGCCTGTGGCCAGCCCTGCGATTTCCGGAGGGGGCGGGCACTGCTCGCCCCACCCGCCCGCCTGACAGCCCCGCACGCGGCTGGGAATCCCAGACCCCCGGGGAATCCAGGAGTCCGGGGATAGGGAGAGGGACAGCTCTGACTGGGTGGGCAGGGGAACCCAGGAGTCGGGGGCGGAGGGACAGCTCTGACTGAGTGGGCAGGGGAACCCAGGAGTCGGGGGGCGGAGGGACAGCTCTGACTGGGTGGGCAGGGGAACCCAGGAGTCCGGGGATGGGGAGAGGGACAGCTCTGACTGGGTGGGCAGGGAACCCAGGAGTCGGGAGGGGGCGGAGGGACAGCTCTGACTGGGTGGGCAGGGGAACCCAGGAGTTGGGGGAAGGACAGCTCTGACTGGGTGGGCAGGGGAACCCAGGAGGGGTGGATGTGGGGGGGCAATAGGTCAGATGGGGCAGTGGAACCCAGGAGTCCGGGGGGAAGGGGACAGCTCAGAATGGTTGGGCAGGGGTACCCAGGAGGGGTGGATGTGGGGTGGCGAGGGGCAATAGATCAGAGGGGGTGGTGGGCAGTGGAATCCAGGAGTCTTGGAGGATAGGGGTGGGTAAAGGAACCCAGGCGTCCGGGCTGGGGGCAATACATCTAGACCCTTCCCTCCCCCCCACCGCCCCCACCAGAGTAAGCTCCAACCTAGGTGGCTCCGAGGACCCCAGGCGTCCGGATGGGGGGCGGGATTGGTGGCTTTTTTGCGCGGGGGTGGGTGGAAATCACCCTGGACCCCAACCCCCCCACTCCAGCTCAGGCTAGCTGGACTAAGGGACCCAGGCGTCGGGGGGGGGGGGGGTAGGGGCTGGAATGAAGCCTGTCAATCAGCACAGCACGGGGGGTTGGGGGAAGAGCGAGGCAGGGAAGAATTTACCGCGGGAAGTAACGGGACCCAGACGTCAGGCGGCTCCTTTCGGCGAGGGGGGGGGCTCCTCGTTCCCCACCGATCCCAGGCGTCCGGGGCTGGGGGGGGGGGGGTTCCAAGCCGCCTTTTGTCAGCGACGATCCGGCGCGGGGGGGACCCAGGCGTCCGGGCGCGGAGCTCGCAGGCTCCTATTGTCGGCGGCGCAGAGGGCGGGCGGAGGGCGGGGGATAGTGAAGGGGGCAGCAAATCTCGGTGGGACCCGGGCGTGGAGCTGCTATTGTTAGCGGCTGGCTGGGAGCGTGGGGCGCGGAGGGGGGGGGGCCGCAAATCCGTGGGACCCCGGCGTCCGGGCGGCTCCTATTGTCGGTGTGTGGGGGCGGAGGGGCGGATCGGAACCTCGCAGGGACCCAGGCGTCCGGGGGAGTTTCCCGGCTCTCAGCGGCGCGTCTGCCCCATCCCCCAGCCGGGCGGGCTCTGCCCCTTTTTTTAAGGGGGGGGGAGGCGATCTGCTGCCCCCCTGGGGAGGCGGGGGGGGGGGGGAAGGCGGGAGGTAGGAACAAGCCGCCGGCCGAGCCGCCAGCCGGGCTGTGTAATCCTCGCCTGGCTGATCCTGCCCCCTCCCCTCCCCGCCAAAGCCTCAGAGAGGAGAGATGGGGGGGAGGGGTGGGGAAAGGGGTCTTTGTGTATAAACAGAAGGAGGGCACAAGGCGAGGGGTGGGGCTCTGGGTAGCAGAGTGGGGTTGGGCTAGTGGCGGTGCGGGGGGAGGAGGGTCTGGACAGATGCGGGGCTGGGGGCGTTATGGGGCTGGGGCGGTCTCTCCGAAGATGGGGGCGGGGAGGAGGTCAGGGATGGTTCTGCGGTGGGGAGGGTGGGTTGGGATGGGACTGGGGTGGCAGAGGGGTCAGAGATGGTTATGGGGTGGGTCGGAGGACGGGGCTGGGATAGCGAGGTGTGTGGGGTGGGTTGGGATGGGGAGGGTGGGACTGGGGAGGGGTCAGAGATGGATATGGGGTGGGTCGGGGCTGGGATAGCGAGGGTGTGGGGTGGGTTGGGATGGGGAGGGTGGGACTGGGGGAGGGTCAGAGATGGTTATGGGATGGGTCGGGGGCTGGGATAGCGAGGGTGTGGGGGCTGGGATGGGGAGGGTGGGACTGGGGGAGGGGTCAGAGATGGTTATGGGGTGGGTCGGGGATGGGATAGCGAGGTGTGTGGGGTGGGTTGGGATGGGGAGGGTGGGACTGGGGAGGGGTCAGAGATGGATATGGGGTGGGTAGGGGATGGGATAGCAAGAGTGTGTGGGGTGGGTTGGGATGGAGAGGGTGGGACTGGGGTGGGGAGGGTCAGAGATGGTTAGGGGATGGGTCGGGGGATGGGATAGCGAGGTGTGTGGGGTGGGTTGGGATGGAGAGGGTGGGACTGGGGTGGGGAGGGGTCAGAGATGGTTATGGGATGGGTCGGGGGATGGGATAGCGAGGGTGTGTGGGGTGGGTTGGGATGGGGAGGGTGGGACTGGGGGGGGGAGGGGTCAGAGATGGTTATGGGGTGGATTGAGGGATGGGGATGAGATAGCAGGGTGTGTGGGGTGTGGTGTATGTGTGAGGTGGAGGATCAAAGTGTGGTTCTGGGGTGGGGGAGGGTGTGTGGGTTGGGGCTGGGGCTGGGATAGGGAGGCTGTGTAGGGTTCTTGGTGGGGGATTCCCTGCCTCTCTAGGGGTGCTGATAATGTAGGGGCACTAGGGGCTACCACATCCCCTGGTTTGAAGTGGTTTCCATCTTACGTAGAGTTTACAGTTTGGTTCAATGGTTCTCAGCCCTGCCCCATACACAGTATTCCAGCCCCGCTGTTAGGGGTCAGGCTCTGATCTGGGGGGGTGCCCAGCTATTTGCACTGAGAGATGGGGGGACAATGATGTGAGGATTTCGGCTTGGTCCCCAGAACCTCGGTGCACAGGGGATTTAAAGCAGGGGAAGCAATTTCTCAGTGGTTCTAGGGGTACAGAGAGTTGCAGATGGTGGTTTGGGGGGTAGAAATTGGGCTGTCAGGGCTTGGGGGTGGTGGATGGCAGCGGATTGATGTGCAGCCTCATTCAGTATCTCAGAAGCTGCTGGCTCCTGGCTGACCTGCCCTGGCACCCCCCACATCTGGCCCACCCATCACCACCCAATTTGTTATTGTAGGGTTCCCTTCCTGATTTGTTGTAAGGCAACTCACATGCTGGTGCCCCGGTGCAGACCAGTTTGTTATTGTAGGGTCTCTCAGACATACAGGGGGTTGGTTGTTTATTACACCAGGGAGCCCTACACTTTTATTTTGGTAGGGTCCCGCAGCAACAGGAGGGATTTTTAATACACCACCACCCCCTGGAGGTCTGTTTGAGGAATTGCACCATCTGGGGCCCCAAGTCTCCTTGAGGTAAGGAGGACAAGGAGAGGCAGGAGCCCACATGCCAGGTGAGGCAAAGGGCACCTCTTCCAAGAGAACCCATCCCGAGCATGTAAACCTTGCTGCAGGCTAACAGAAAAATTCCAAACCCTTCCACTGGGATGCAGCCATCTCTGGGGAGGGGCAGCTGGCAAACAGCCGCACAGTGACGCTGCGTGGGGCTTGCTCCCCCACTGCTGAGATGCAGCCACCTCTGGGGAGGGACAGAGGAGTAACAGCCCCACATTTTAGGAGGGGGCTCCCTAGGCCAGTTACAATCGCAAAGCACGGTGGGATGTAGGGCGAGACTACAGTAAGCTGTGTGGGAATTAGGCCAGGACAGCAGCGGTGCCACCGCACCTCGTGGGAACAGGACTAGGGGATGTTTCCAAACTTCCCCCCGCCCGGCCCGATACTGCACCAGGGTGTCAGGATCAACCCTGAGTGCCGGGGGTCAGCGCCCCCTACAGAGCCCCCGCTCTGCTCCCTTGTTCCGGCACTAACCCTGCCTGACCCTTCAAGATCAGACAAGCGCCTTAGTGAAGGCCGCTCCCTCCCCGCCAGCTGTCTGCAGCCTCTAATCCAGCAGGAATGCATGACGCACGCATGCCGGCAGGCCTGTGTCATAGGCCCAGCCCCCTGCCTCAGGCCTGGGAACTGCCAGGCCCCTGCCTGCATGGCTACAAGCAGCCATGGGGGACAGACACCGCACCACATCATCCTCCTCGGAGGGACTGGAAACCCTGCCAGAGAGCAGTGGATTTCAACCTTGCCCCACCCTTTGCAACCCCCCTGAAAAATTTCAAATGGTGGAGCAGACCCCTTGGAAATCTTAGCCATCGCCTGGGGACCCTGAAACCACTGACAGAGTGACATGCCCCCCGTAATGCAGAGATGCAACAGAAGGCTGTGGCGAGTTTGCCTGTACCAACACCATTCCCTAGTCCCCAGACATTACAATGCAGTAGCTAGTTTGCCTGTAGCAACACCACCCCCAACAGGTAGAGATCGTGAAATGCTATAGCTAGTTTGCCTGTCCCGACACCGCCACCTAGTCCCTAGAAATTAAAATGTAATAGTTAGTTAGCGGTGTTGCTACAGGCGGTGACAGTGAAATGCTACAGCTAGAAAAACTTGAAAAACAACAAATAGTCTAGCTGCACCTTAACGACAAACAAAATATGTAGATGGGATCCTGAGCTTTCTTGGGTATAGCTCACTAGCTAGTTTGCCTGTACAGACATGGCCCCCTGGTGGTGAGACAGTGAAATTCGATAGCTAGTCAGCCTGTAGCAACATTGCCCCCTAGTGGGTAGAGATGCTCTATCCCCTGCCCATCTGCGGAGCATATGGTGAGGGGGAATCTCCTGGCCAAAGGCAGCTTCTGCCCCATGGAGCACTGGGAGAGAAAAAAAAAAAAAAAGAAGATCGGGACTAGGAGGGGAGAGAGGGCTGGAGGGTAAACGGCAGCGCAGCTGGCAGACAGATGGTGTCCCCTGGGGTATCAAGATCGGGGTGGGAGGCAGCGTGCATGCAGCCAGTCATGAACGGTGAGCCCCGGGTGAATATTGCCTGGCAGAAAATCCCAGTCCCTCAATGGGCCCGATCTTTACTTTTCTTTTCCTTCCCTATACTTTCCGTGGACCCCCTATCGTACCATCACAGACTCCCAGGGGTCTGCAGACCACAGGTTGGGAACCACTGCTATAGCTAGTTCGCCTGTGCCAACACCACCCTGGCAGAGAGGGGGGGAGACACAGTGAAACGCACTAGTTTGCCTGTACCAACACTGCCCCCTAATGGAGCAAATGCCCTGGGGAGTGGGCATGTAGCAACACTGCCCCCTGGCGGGGAGACAGTGAAACGCTGTTTTGTGTGCCTGAATTAACACTGCCCCCTAGTGGAGACACAAGAGAAACGCTGTTTTGTGTGCCTGTACTAATACTGCCCCCTAATGGCGAGTGGTGGTATAATACCAGTAGTGTGCTCAGTGGAAAGATTGTCCCATAGTGCAATGCTGTGGCTAGTTTGCCCGTACTAACACCGTCCTCTGGCAGGGAGTACCACAATGACCTGCTTGTCTGCCACAGGCTCTTGAGTGTTTGCAGAGCAGTGTGTTTCTGGAATAGGATCAGGTCTGTCCCCTGCACTGCCGAGCTCCGGTCTGTTTCACAGTTAAGGACACATTGGAAAAGGACAAATGACTCTCGATGTCAAGTGGAGAGGAACCCAAGAGTCCTGACTCCCTGCCCCCCTTTCTCTGCCCCCCCCACTCTAACCACTAGACCCCACTCCTCTGCCACAGCTGGAGAGAGAACCCAGGAGTCCTGGCCCCCTGCTACCCCTCCGCTCTAACCATTAGACTCCTCTCCCCTCCCCGAACTGGGGGGAGAACACAGGAGGCAGACACGTGTGTAAAAGCAGCAGCGACTTTTCTTTTTTAATTTTGAAAACAAAAAAAAAGTTCTCTCAGCTCGCACAAAAATCAGAAATACAAAAATACTTTATCAGCTTTGGGCGAAGACGACCATGTTAAAAAAACCCTTCGGTGCTTAAAAATAAAGGGCCCCGGTTAAGGCATTGGGATCCCCTGCCAGAGCCAGGAATCGAACCCAGGAGTCCTGGTTCCCAGTCCTCTTGCTCTAAGTCCTAGACCCCAATCTCCTCCCAGAGCTGGGGATAGGGATAGGACCCCACCAGTCCTGACTCACAGCCCCCTGCTCTAAACCCTTCCACTCCCAGAGCTAAACCAGAACCCAGGAGTCCTGACTCCTAGTTTCATGCCCTGAGACTGGGGTCCTGGGGACAGAACGAGCCACCCCCTCAGCCCCTGCCACCCCACAACCGGGCTGACACTCACTGCATCACTGCTGAGACCACCAGCAAGGGGACGGTGCAGTGCCCAAAGGAGACGGCTGGTCCGGGAACCCGTCAGTGTGAACCACAAGGCACAGAATGGTGGGCGGGCGGGAATGACTTTTGGCTCCTAGGGAACAGAGTCAGAAAGGGGACCCCCCCACGAGGGGAAAGGTGCCACGTCCCATTCCTCAATCTCCTGAGCCAGCCAGTCCCCCACCCTGGTGTTGGATCAGAGCCCGTGCCCCCCTACAGGGGAAATGCCATTCGCCAAGTCCAGAATAAGCCCCACTCCCCAGTGTGTTACTGAATTCTGCACAGATTTATCATTGTTTTGTTTTTCAAAACACACTTTCAGAGACTCTTTCTGCAGCCACAATTGCGGCTTGAAACAAAACATGCTGGGTAAAGCAGCCGGGTAAAACCCAGGAGTCCTGACTCCCAGCCTCAAGTCAAGACTCTGACCATTAGATCCCACTCCCCTTCTAGAGCTGGGGATGGAACCCAGGCGTCCCGACTCTCAGCCCCCTCTTGCTCTAACCACTAGCCCCCACTCCCTTCCCAGAGCTGGGGATAGAACCCAGGCGTCCCGACTCTCAGCCCCCTCTTGCTCTAACCACTAGCCCCAACTCCCTTCCCAGAGCTGGAGATAGAACCCAGGAGTCCAGGCTCCTCAACCCTTTCTTGCTCTAACCACTAGCCCCCACTTCCCTCCCAGTGCTGGGGACAGAATCCAGGAGACCTGCCTCCCAACCTGCCTTACTCTAACCACTAGCCCCCACTCCTCTCCCAGAGCTGGGGATTGAACTTAAAAATCCGATGCAAGGAGGCTGGTGCCTAGTGGTTAGAGCAGAGGGGGCTGGGAACCCGGACTTCTGGGTTCCAACCCCTGTCTCTGGGAGGGAGTGGAGCCTACTGGTTAGAGCAGGGCTTGGCTTGGCATTTGCAGACGCTAGGCACTCAGAGGAGCTAATTCTACAGGAACTAGTGCAGGGCTCTTGAGCTCAGAGCCTCAGTGCATGGCAGAGGCCCCGGCCCCTCAGCTCTCCTTGGCAGCCGCCGGGCCATTGTGGGCCAGCAGGTCCCCGTAGGCCGCCTCCTCGCGGGAGAAGACCAGGAACTTTTTATCCAGCTGGGCACGCAGGTAGAGATAGTCCTGCTGGTCCAGGGCATGCCCGCAGCTCAGGTAGAGGGTGAAGAGGCTGGCCAGCAGGAGGCGATCCAGGGACAGGCAAGGCACCACCCACAGCACCAGCAGGAACTCCAGGTAGACGGGGTGGCGGAGGTGGGAGTAGAGCCGCAGGACCCGCACGGACTTCAGCGCCAGCGGGTCTCCCATGCCCAGGCAGTGGTAATAAACCTGGGGGAGGGACAAGGGGAGAGGTTAAGGGCAGAGCTGAGACACCCCCTGCCCCGGAGCAGAGCCAGATCCATGCTGGTGCCCCCTAGGAGAAAGGCTCCATGTCACCTTCACAGCCAGCCAGTCCCCCAGGCCAGAGCCAGATTGGAGCTGGCGTCCCCTAGAGGGGGAAAGGCCTCATGTCACTTTCCACACCCCTCCTGAGCCAGGCACCTCTCCAGCCCTGGCTGCATGGGGCCGAGATACCTGCTTGACTCCCATGAGCTCGGCGTAGTCGAAGATGAGGATGACGCTGAAGATGACCAGCCAGGCGATGAAGTGCAGGATGAAGCAGAGGAGCGGGACCCAGGTGTCCCAGGGCTCCGTGCAGGCGTCCCAGAGCAGGGGCCCGTGCCGGACGGGCTGCCAGTACCGCATCAGCAGCTGCGGGGGAGCCCCATTTGAAATGGCTCTGCTGGTGCCCCTCAGTCCCGACCCAGCCTCGGGCTCCCCCCAGCTCTGCTTGTGCCCCTCACCCACACCCACAGCCCCCTGCCCTGGGCTCTGGCCCCCCCCCCCCCCAATTCCCTACTAGCCCAGCTCTGGGCTCCCAGCTCTGCCGGTGCCCCTCACTCCTGACCCGCAGTCCCTGCCAGCCCTGCCCAGCCCCCCCAGCATCGCTCACTCCCAACCCGCAGCCCCTGGCTAGCCCGGCCCTGCCCCCGCCCCCCCACAGCTCTGCTGGTGCCCTAATTCAGCCCCAACCCACAGCCCTCAGCTAGCCCAGCTCCGCCAGCACCCACAGACCCTGGCTAGCCCAGCCCTGGGATCCCTCCAGTTCTCCTGGTGCCCCTCAACCCCCACCCACAGCCCCCTGCCTTGAGCTCCCCTCACTCCCGGCCTGCAGCCCCTGATAGTCCAGCTCTGCCGGTGCCCCTCACTCCCAACCCGCAACCCTGGGCTCCCCACAGCGGGTACCTGCAGGGCCAGGGAGGTGCAGAAGACGTAGAAGGATCGCTGCAGCACCCCGAAGCAGCTGGCCGTCCAGCGCTTGGCCAGCGCGGTGGCCATGAGGCTGTGCTGCAGCACAAACAGCATCACCAGCCCCAGGTCCATGGCCAGGGGCCGCAGTACCTGGGGGTCCCGCAGGGCAGCTCCCCACTGCGGGCTGGGGGAGGCCTCTGCAAAGGGGAAGACAGTGATTAACGGGAGGCAGAAAGTACCCAGGAATGAGCTATCCATTCGGGTCCCTCCCCTCCTTCCCCCCAGGGCCCAGCTCCCTCTTTGCTCCCAGCTCCTGCCCTAGGCCCCAGCCTAACCACCCTCCCCTGCCCATGGCTTTCCCCCGGTCCCAGCTCCCCGGCATTCCCCCCTAATCCCTCCCCGCTCTGCTTCACCTGGGTCTCCCCCCTCCTGCAGCCCCCACTATTCCCTCAACCCCCAGATTGGGAGGAGCTTTCCCCAGGATCCACCCTGCCCCCCCAGAGACCAGCCTCCAGGGAGGGGCTTACCCCTGGGTCTCCTCCCTTTTTCCACTCCCACCTTGGATCTCCTCTAGGTCTCTCTTCCCAAACTCCTCCCCCACCAGTCCCCCTCCCACCAGGAGTCTCCTTTAGGGCTCCCCTCCCCTCCCAACCGCCAGGGTCTCCCTCAAGGTCTGGTCTCCCTTGCTAATTCCCCTCCTCCAGGTGGGTCTCCCCCCAGGTCTCTCCTGCGCCCTCTCCTCCTGGTCTCCCCGCAGGTGTCTCCTATGCCCCCTCCTCCTGGTCTTCCCCCAGGTCTCTCCAGCGCCCTCTCCTGCTGGTCTCCCCCGCGCCCTCTCCTCCTGGTCTCCCCCCTGGTCTCTCCTGTGCCCTCTCCTCCTGGTCTCCCCCCTGGTCTCTCCTGTGCCCTCTCCTCCTGGTCTCCCCCCTGGTCTCTCCTGCGGTCTCCCCTCCTGGTCTCCCCCCCAGGTCTCTCCTGCGGTCTCCCCTCCTGGTCTCCCCCCCAGGTCTCTCCTGCGCCCTCTCCTGCTGGTCTCCCCCCAGGTCTCTCCTGCGGTCTCCCCTCCAACTCCGCAAGTCCCCGGTCTCCCCAGCCCCGACCCCACGCACCCGGCCGGCCCGCGCCGGGCAGCAGGGCGCGCAGCGAGGTGAAGCGGACCAGCTCCACGCCGGTGCCGAAGGTGAAGAGGAAGCTGCCCAGGGCTGGGACCAGAAGCAGCAGCTGGGCCGCCATGGCGGGCAGGGAGCCGGGGCCGGGACGCCGCTTCTCCCGCCGTCCGGACAGACCCGCCCCGGGGCGGGGCTTCCCCCGGGATCCCCCTTCCCCAGTGACGCGCCTCTGGGGGGAGGGGCTTCCCCGGCATCCCCCTTCTCCCCTGTAAGCCGGCCCGGGATCCCCCTTTCCCCTGGCAGGGCCAGGCAGGGGCTTCCCCCGGGATCCCCTTCTCCATCGACGCGCCTCTGAGGGGAGGGGCTTCCCCGGGATCCCCCCCCCCCCGGTGACCCTGCCCGGCCCCGGGATCCCCTTTTCCCCTTGTAGGGCCAGGCAGGGGCTTCCCTCGGGATCCCCTTCTCCAGTGATGCGCCTCTGAGGGGAGGGGCTTCCCCGGGATCCCCCCCCCCGGTGACCCTGCCCGGCCCCGGGATCCCCTTTTCCCCTTGCAGGGCCAGGCATGGGCTTCCCCCGGGATCCCCTTCTCCATCGACGCGCCTCTGAGGGGAGGGGCTTCCCTGGGATCCCCCCCCCCCGTGACCCTCCCCCGGCCCGGGATCCCCTTTTCCCCTTGTAGGGCCAGGCAGGGGCTTCCCTCGGGATCCCCTTCTCCAGTGATGCGCCTCTGAGGGGAGGGGCTTCCCTGGGATCCCCCCCCCGGTGACCCTCCCCGGCCCCGGGATCCCCTTTTCCCCTTGCAGGGCCAGGCAGGGGCTTCCCCCGGGATCCCCTTCTCCAGTGATGCGCCTCTAGGGGGAGGGGTTTCCTCCAGGATTCCCCTCTCCAACCCGGGATTCCCCTTCCTCGGCCTGGGGAGGGGCTTCCCCCCGGATCCCCCACCCCTGGGACTCCCCTCTAGGGGAAGGAGCTTCCCACCCCTCCTCCAAGGGAAGGGTTCCCCCCAGAATCCCTGTCCCCCAGCTTCCCAAGCCCCAAAGGGAACCTCCCTCCTCTTGGGAATTCCCCTCTTTCTGGGCTCGCCTCCCCTCCCCTCCCCAATAGGCAGCACTGATCCCTCCAAAAAAAAAAAAAAAAAAAAAAAGGCCCTTCCCCTGTAGGGGGAGCCAGGTAACCCTCCCCAGCCCCACCCCCCAGTCCCTGTCTGGATCCCACGCTGCCCTTCATCCCCTGATGGGGACACCCTTAGGGCCCCCCTGCCCTGCCATCCCCTCGCTTTGGGGATCCTCCAGAGATTCCCCATCAGCTCCCCACCCAGGGATTTCCCCCAATGTCCCCCCAAGTTACCCATCACTCAGGGTACGTCAGGAATACCCAAGGACTCCCACCCAGCCCCAGATCAACCCACACAGCCCTGTCTGAGGCAAGAGGGGATGCCTTCCCCCCACCTCCTCCACCATTGCCCCAGCCCTACTGGCTCCCTTGGCTCCCCATTCTCCCCAGGGCCCCTTCCACACCGCCCATCTTGCCTCTTGACCATGGTCGTCCCCCACGATGGCACCCTGGGGGCTCACTCACATGGCCCCCCGGGACGCTGCCACGATGCTAACCCATGGCCTCCCATGTGTTCTGCCTTTCACACCCTGTCTCCGGGAGCTAGCAACTTTAACTCCACCCCATGCTTAGAGGCAGGGGGACCATATGTTCTGATTTTCTAGGACAATCCTAATATTCAGGGCTTTGTCTTACACACAGGCATCTCTCTCTCCCCACGCCTGTCCCGATGTTTCAAAAGGACATATTGTCACTGGAAAAGGTTCAGAAAAGGACAACAGAATTGATTAGGGGTTTGGAATGGGAGCCCTATGAAGAGAGAGTAAAAAGACTGGGACTTTTCAGCTTAAAAAAGAGGAGACTAACGGCAGGGCCGGCCCGAGCCATTCGTGCGCCCCGGGCCCTGCCCACGGGCGCCCGGCGCATGCGTGGCACCACCCCGGGCACGCGGAGCATGCGCGGTGCTGCCCCCGCCCGGCCCGGCAGCTCCGTGTGGTGCCCCCTACAATGGGGCGCCCCAGGCGGTAGCCCGGCTTGCCCATACCTTGGGCCGGCTCTGCCTAAGGGGGGACAGGACAGAGGTCTATAAAATCATGACAGGTAGAAAGAAAGTGGATGAGGAAAAGTAATTTACTTATTCCCACAACATAAGAACTAGGGGTCACCAAATGAAGTGAACAGGCAGCAGGTTTAAAACAAACAAAAGGAAGTTTTTCTTCACTCAGCGCACAGTCAACCTGTGGAACTCCTTGCCAGAGGATGTTGTGCAGGCCAGGACTTTAATAGGGTTCAAAAAAGAGCTAAATAAATTAATGGAGGATAGGTCCACCAATGGCTATTAGCCAGGATGG
The DNA here is from genome assembly GCA_019425775.1 of Rafetus swinhoei. NCBI lineage: Eukaryota > Metazoa > Chordata > Testudines > Trionychidae > Rafetus > Rafetus swinhoei. The sequence continues at coordinate 17,033,614 of CM033444.1, read as the reverse complement.
GCAGGGATGTTTGTCAGAGGCTGGAAACGGGTGACAGGGGGTGGATCACTTGATGATTCCCTGTTCTGTTCATTCACTCTGGGGCACCTGGCATTGGCAGACAGGACACTGGGCTAGATGAATCTTTGGTCTGACCCAGGCTGGCCGCTTCTATGTTCTTATTTGCTAGCGGATCACCCTACTTAGAGGGCTCAATCTGTTGCTTGTGGGGCTCCCTGGGGAACCTTCCCCTGCTTTTTTAAAAGACTGATGGTGTAGAAAAATGGCCTATGAGGAACCCCTGGGAAAATGTGGGTTTTGTCTGGAGAAGAGAAGCTGTGGGGGGCGGGGAGGGGGTGAGAGGCGGGAATGGGGTAATTTTTTTTAACAAGGTAAATCTGTGTTCTAAAGAGGAGGCTGACAAGTTGGTCTGCATATTAACTTTGCCCTTGAGGTGCACAACTGTTCCCTGCTGCAGAGTGAGCAGAGCGTCTTCTCCAGGGTGTGCCCTGCTCTCCTGTCTTGAGTGATCAGAGCCCATTGGCACGAGTCCATTTTCCCCACCTCTCTGGCTACAGCTACACTACCGCAGGAAATGGACTTGAGCAATGTTAACTCCAGCTGTTTTGGAACCCTGTCACAGTGTTGGCCGACACAGCCTTGTTTGTCTCTTGCTGTGTGTGTGCAGCGCCCAGCACAATGGGGCCCTGATCCCAGCTGGGGCAGGAACTGTCTCTCTGTGTGTCTGTGCAGCGCCCAGCACAACGGGGCCCTGATCCTAGCTGGGGCAGGGACTGTCTCTCTGTGTGTCTGTGCAGCGCCCAGCACATCGGGGCCCTGATCCCAGCTGGGGCAGGGACTGTCTCTCGCTGTGTCTGGGCAGTGCCTGGCACAACGGGGCCCTGATCTCAGCCGGGGCAGGTCCTGTCTCTTGCTGTGTCTGGGCAGCAGCTGGCATCATGGAACTTCATTCTACTAACTCCAATATTATTTTGCCATTGCTACATGTAAAGGCACAGCACCAGTATTAAGCAAGGATGCTGAAAACAATTTGTGCTGTACATAATAATATCTGGTCATACTAATAATTAGTTGATGTAATTAATAACCCTCTAACTTATTTCTTCTGACGATCTCCAAGCCCATTCAAAAGAGCTGTTAATTAAACCTCGTAATAGCACATAAATGACTGTTCTTATTTTACAGACAGAGAAATGGAGGGGGAAGGGCAGCGTCTGAGCTAAAAGCCAGGAGTCCTGACTCCCTGCCAGAGCACTTATTCAGATTTTGGGATGGGAGACAACTTTAACCATGATTCCTGGGGCTATTTTGGCACTGGAAAACTCTTGTTTCCTGGCAGATAATTTAGCAGCTAGCTGGCAGGAGCCCTGTATCTAATTCCTATATAAAAGAAACACAAATATTAGACCCACTCGGGTTTAATGGTAACATTTTGTGGCAAGTACTGTTGGAATTTTAATATATATTCTTGATTTGTTACTAAGGCCAGGTCTAGACTTCAGGGGGAGGTCGAATTAAGATACGCAACTCCAGCTGTGTTAATTACATAGCCAGAGTCAATGTACCTTAAGTTCCACGCCCCCCATCATCACAGCGGAAGGTCAACGGAAGCCAATGCTCCTGTCAGCTTCCCTTAGGAGTGCTGGCATTGATGGAGGTGCCCTCTGAGTTTGATTTAGTGGGTCTTTACTAGGCCCGCTAAATCAAATGCTGGAAGATTGATCGTGGCAGCATGGATCTTCCCTGTAGAGAAAATATAGCCTAACTCTGCAAAGAGAGAGATAGAGAGAGACCCTGTGACGGATTTGCTGGGTGCGAGCGCCCCCTCTCAACGGAGCAGGGGGGTTCAGCGGACCCACCGTCTGAGTCTGACGTGTGTCTGCCCCGGGGCCCGCTCCCTGGGGGGGGGGGCCGGAGTGCGATCACCCGTTGCTGGGTCGGCGCCAGGGTTCGGCGGACTCACCGCCCCGCCCCTGTTGAGGGTCCTGGGGTCCTGTCGGGTGAGGGTTCTGGGGGCCTGTCCCTAGGAAAGGTCCTCCCCGGGGTGAGGAATAACAAGCGTTCGGATCGCGTTCTAGAGTACCTGGCTTCCAGCGGTTGCGGCCTGCTGGGTGCGTCGGGTAGGCTGAGACTGCGGGGAAAAGGAGGTATGGGGGACCCGGGCCCACCCTCTCCACCGGGTCCCAGCCCGGGGCCCTAAGTGGGGGACAACTAGCGCGTTCCCCCCATGACAGGCGGGGATGATCCCCGAAACTCGCCTGCCCACGGGCACCAGAAGTGCTCCGCCTCGGGCTTCTTCCACTCCCCGCCTTCCGCTGGCCCCACTGGGTATCCGCACGGGACACTTACCGCGCCCGAGCTGTCGGCCCCGTCTGGCCGGTGTCCTGGGGGCTCCGGCGCTGCTCTTCTTTCCCTCCAGCGGGGCGGGATGCTCGTCCTCTTGTGGGGTTCGGCAGCTCCTCCCTGAACCGCGCCCAGCCGTCTCACCCGGCCGCTTTTCAAGCGGCCCGGGCAGAGACGCTGCGCGGGCCAGCCCCGCCCCCCCCAGCGTCCGCACGCACCGCCGTGCAACGGCCGGGGTCCGGAGCTCCACCTCCCACTACGCCCGGCCCCGGGCAGCCGGAGCGCTTCCCGGGTGCCTGGGCCACCCACCGCGGCTGCGTCTGGCCCCGCCCCCCTCGCCACGGGGCCATGCGCGTTCCCCCGCGCCGGGTCTCAGCCCGTCCGGGGCTACTCCGGCCGCTCGCGCTCCTGGCCTGCCCTTCCCGAGCTGGGGGGGGAAGGCGATCCCCCTCCCCGGGTCAGTGCGGACCCTGCTGGGTCTGTCACAGACCCCATCTGGACTCCTGGACTCTAGGTGAGCTCTGGGAGGGCAGTGAGTTCTAGTGAGTTATAGCAGGAGGCAGATGCATCTGGGTTTTATGTAAGAACATCAGAATGGCCAGATTGGGTCAGACCATATAGGCCTGTGTCCTGTCTTCTGACAGTGGCCAATGCCAGATGCCCCAGAGGGAATGAACAAGAACAGGCAATCACCGAGTGATTCATCTTATCACCCATTTCCAGCTTCTGGTAAACAGAGGTGAGGGACATGCACAAGATGGTGCTGGATCACTGCCCACACTGTCTAATAGCCATTGATGGACCTATCCTCCATGAATTATCTAGTTCTGTTTTGAACCCTGTTATAGTCTTGGTCTGCAACATTCTGTGGCAGGGAGTTCCACAGGTTGACCATGAAAAAATACTTTCTTCTGTTTATTTTATATAAGCTGTCTATTCATTTTATTGGGTGTCTTCTAATTCTTGTGCTCATCTGATGATGTGGTGTTTACCCACAGGTTCATGATACTATATATATATATTTTGTTAGTCTCTAAGGGACCACAAGACCACTTGTTGTTTTCCTAGCTCTTGTGTTATTTGAAGGAGCAAACAACACTTCCTTATTCAATTTTCCCACAGCGTTCATGATTTTATGGACCTCTGTCTTGTCCCCCCCACTCAATCATTTCTTTTCCAAACTGAAAACTCCCAATCTTTCTCATCTCTCCTCAGACGGAGGCTGTTCCTCACCTCCAATCATTTCTGTTGCCCTTCTCTGTACCTTTTCCAAATCCAATATCTCTTTTCTAAGTTGGGATGATCAGATTTGCACACCTGAGGGTGTACTGTGGATTTACACAGAGGCAATGTATTTTGTGTCTTATTATCTGTTCTTTTCCTAATCAGTCCCTGTCAGGGCTATTCCCCACTCTGGCACTCCGAGCACAGAAGATGGGGGCCCCGCAAGAGACCTTAAATACCTTGCATCTATATGCTTTGCTTACAAAAACTCCCCAGAGTCACAGATTCACTGACTTTTGTGTGTGTGTGAGGGGGGGGAGGGGGGGTAGGTAGCTGCCATCACCAAGGGTATGGCTAGACTGCAGAGGATTTTCAAAACTCCACTGCATCCAGGGAACACGTTTGCTCTCCTGCTTTTTATTGCCGAAGAGCAAACACGCTCTTTTGGAAGCCCCTGTATTCCTTGTTCCACGAGGAAGAAGAGCGCTTTCGAAAGAGGGTTTTTTTCCCCAACATTTGGCCCAGTCTAGATGGGCCGAATTTCGGAAAAGCCTCTTCTGACGAAAGTATCGGAAAAAGATACGCAAAATGCACATCGCATTTTGAGTATCTTTTTCCGATAGATCCTCGCAGTCTAGACATACCTTGAGATGAGACAGAAGGAAAGGGCGCTCGCTCCCATTACATTTTGTGGGTTCTCAACTTTTTCCTTCACTTGCCAGAAAGTTTGGGTGTCAGTTTTGCTGACTCCTCACCTGTGTGGGTGCCTCTTGGGATCTCTCTTTCCTCCTCAGCCTGGAGGTCGGGCACCCAGCACTCTTCCCCTCGTTCCAGCCGGGCGATCAGCTCAGGTTTGGGAACGGGAAACCCTGTGGAGGGGGTGAAATCAGACCAGATCAGGGTGCAGGGAGGGCTGGTGGAGTATTTGTCCCAAAGGACATTGTGTGCGTGGAATTCGTGTCTGTGCTGGGGGGTGGATCATGAAATGCAAGAGGACAGGAGTGTGGTCACGGAGCCCCCCTTGGGAAAAAGCGGAGTGCATTTTGCGTATTGTTTTCCAATAGATCCTCTCAGTCTAGATGTACCCCAAGTGAAATAAAAGAAAACCCCTTTTTTTCCCACACCCAGGAAGACACACTTGGACTTCTTCCAGAGGGGGAACCCCAAGCTCCTTTACCACAAGCGAGCTTGAAAACAAAGAGAAAACTGCAGTCTCTGGGAGCTGACCTCTCAGTCTGAGGCAGGTGTCATGTTATTGGATTTTAAAGGTCATTGCTGCACCCATCGGGGGGGAGGGTGCCTCGAAAATCTATAGAAAGGGGGCTGTGTGAGGTGTCACATGAAAGCTTATGTTCTACTGATTCTGTACATGCTGTTCATGTACTTGTATAATATTTGTATGTGGAGTTATAAATATGTACTCAGTGTTAATGCTGGAAAATTCTCTGCCTGAGACAGAGCAATGGGCAAAGAATGTTCAGCCAGTGCCTGTGCTAATTAGCAAGGCGACAATGAATCTCTAGGTGCCAATACACACCCGAGGAATGTGACTGATACCTGCAAGCCAGCCAGGGCATAATGGCTGCCAGCATGTGAAACGGAGATAGGTCGCTCGACCATGTGACCTGCTCTGGCCAGGAGGATGCCAGGAGAGGTATATAAGTGCCATGTGGCACCCTCCACCTTGTCTTCAGTTCTGCTCCTGATCCCAGATGCAGGCTTGCAGGGAACAACGAGCCGGGAAGAACCGTGGACCCATCCTGACATAGGATGTACACCAGAGACTTTTAAGCTAGCAGTTTGTAACATCCCTGCTATGAGCCTGTATTGAGAACTGTGTGATTTGATGCATATAATGTATTCTCCTTAACAACCTCACTCTCATGCTTTTCTTTCTTTTAGTAATAAACCTTGAAATTTTAGATTCTAAAGGATTGGCCCAGCGTGGTCTTGTGGGTAAGATCCAGAGTGTAAATTGATGGCGATCTCTGGCTGGTTTCTTGGGACCGGAAGGACCTGTTTGGGGTAGGTGAGACTGGGTTCTAAAACCCCTCATCTGTGGGCAGGCCCAGGGCTGACTGGGGCACAGGAAGAGCTGGGATGTCTGAGGGGTTTTGCTCGTGAGGCTTCTGGCTGGCCAGACTGGCAGCTGAAGCACTCGGTGTCACTGGTTTGTGGCCTAGTTGGGAAGGTCTCCAGTCTGGGGCTGTAAGGAGCCCCGAGTTTTGAGCAATTCGCCCCGGGCGGACGCCCTCAGCGGTGCCCAGACCCAGCCTGGTCCATCACAGCAGGCATACACACACACAGACAGACCTCCTGTTTCTTTGCAGGACCCAAGACTCAAATCATCGCCTTCCAAAGGGTGATTTTATTCGCAAAACAAAAAGGTGTACGTGATAAAGCAGACTTGGTTGCGAGGTGTTATGGAGCAGCCAAGTAAAACAAATTCAAGCGCAGAGAACATCTCTTATGTCTACACTATAGAGGTTTTGCGCAAAACCAGTCATTTTTGCACAAAAACCTGCATAGTGTCCACCCCTCCAGCGCGTTTTTGCGCAAAAACCAACAACAGTAAATCGACAGGACAGAGGGCTTTTGCCGGTGGAGTTATTCCTCTCCCCACGAGGAATAACTCCTTTTTGCGCAGGAGTTCTTGTGCAAAAAGGTATGTGTGGACACTCAACAGGGGTTTCTTGCGCAAAAAGAAGCTATCCCCAAAAGCACATTCTGATGTGAATGGCCATCAGAGCTTTCTTGCGCAAGAGTGTCCGTGCAGTGTGGACGCTCTCTTGCGCGAAAGCACAATGCACCCAGAATCGCTCCGGTCAGCCGGTCTCAAGGCCGGGCTGCTCTGAGCCATGTATGTGCTCACGGCCCGCGCCTTTCTGCTCACGGCCCCCAGCGCACTACGTCATGTCCTGCACGTGCAGGCCGAGTCGCACTCAGTGTCCCAGCCTGCACGTGCTAGCAGCTGGCCGCTGAATGCAGGCGGCGGCGGTGCCTCCGGCTTTGGCTCCAGGTGCGGCGGCGCCTCCAGCTCCGGGACCTGGGCATAAGGTTGGGGGGGAGGGAGGATTGGGTTAGAGCGGTAGGGAGATGCCTGGTTCTGGAGAAGGGAGGGGAAGGGGATCGGGTTGGGGCGGGGTGCGCATGGTGTCCCGGCCAGCACATGCTCAAAGCCAGCCGCTCAGCACACGTGCCCAGCACCTGGGGAGCAGCGGCGGTGGCAGCGGCTCTGCTCCGGGACTTGGGCATACGGTTGGGGAGGGGAATTGGGTCACAGTGGGGAAGGGAGGGGTCTAGCTCTGGGGAAGGGGAGGGGAGTTGGATTGAGTGGGGGGAGAGGGGGTGTGCATGGCGTCCCAGCGTCCCGGCCAGCACATGCTCAAAGCCGGCTGCTCAGACCACACGCCCCAGCACGGAGATGTACGTGGAGGTAGCAGCAGTGGCAGCAGCTCTGGCTCCGGCTCCGGGACCTGGGGATAAGGTTATGGGGAGGGGGATTGGGGTAGAGTGGGGGGGGCCTGGCTCTGGAGAAGGGAGGAGAAGAGGGGATTGGGTTAGAGCAGAGAGGGCCCTGGCTCTGGGGAGGAAGGGACTGGATGGGGATTGGGTTGTGGGGGAGGGGAAGGGGAGGGAGTTGGAGTCCCAGGACTGCATTTCAGCTCCAACTTCTCAGGAAGCACACGGCTGTCCTGGGGAGCAGAGGAAGAGCACGCGCTTCCTGAGAAGTTGGAGCTGGAATGCAGTCCCGGGACTCCTACACACACATACCCTACACAGGCAGGCAGCAGGGGTGAAAGAAGTCCCCCGGACCAGTGACAGACCCGGTGTTTCAGGAAGTGCACCATCTGTTTATGGGAGGGGAAGGGAGGAGAGGGGAGGGGAAGAGCAGCCCGTGCACTTCCTTAGACCTGGGATCCCCAGGTACCAGACAAGCTGTCCTTGTCCCCTCCCCCGGCCAACCCTCCCCCCCAGCACCCTGTCCCCTGCCACCTGCCCCAGCACCCTGCCCCAGAACTCTGTCCCCTGCCCCCACCAGCACAGTTGGAGCCACATTAGCGCGGCTTGGGGTTTTTTGGAGGGGTTGTTTTTTGCATCTCACTTGTGTGGTCCCAACTGACTTTTCTGTGGGTCAGTGACCCCTGACTCAAAACAGGTTCCCCCGCCCCTCTCATAAATAAAGACAATGATGAAACTTTGTGTTTGACATAATATTTTATTTAAAAATGAAGCCTGGCCAACAAGCCCTCAATTGAGGCCAAACCTCCATCTGGCTGCAGCATCATAACACTCCTGCACCTCCCCCAAAACCCAAACCTGAGCCTGTCAAACACTGGAACCCCCTGTCCTGAGTCTCTCACATCCCCAAAACTCCTGCACCCCCACATTCCCCAGTCTTCTGACACAAACTGTGTCCTGAGCCCATCATACTCCCAGCCTCCCTGCCCTGAGCCCCTCATGCATCCCAGCCCAAACTCTTGCACCCTCACAGCCACAAGTCTGCAGCTTGCTCAGCACCCCAACCCTCCACCTGACCTCAACACTGTCTAGCCTGGAGCCCCCTCCCTGGGACAGCATACTGGCACCTATTTTCCCCCGGCGCATCTGTTTTTTTTTTTTTTTTCTGAACAACTCCCCCTGCCCTCTCCCTCCCCGCCCCAGTATGTGGGTCTTCGCATTCTGTCGATTGCTATTTTGGCTTGGCATCTCTAACGGGTTGGCCACCCTTGTCCTAGTGCCTTTCGAGACTTTTGCCTTTGCCTTCTGTGCCAGGGAGTCAGGGGTGGCCCTGAGCCTGTTCTGGCCCCACACGGTCATTTTGGAGTGCCTGCAGCTGCTGCTCTACGCTGCCTCGCTACTCCTGCACACGCCCCACGCCGAGCTCATTCTGGACTCCCTCTCCCCGGATGCGGCAGCTTCGCTGTGGCATCCCTACCCGACCGTGGCGAGGCGATACCGGAGACTGGACACAAGTTCCGACTGGTGGCATCGGCGGGTCCTGGAGCAATGGGACGACCAGCAATGGCTCTAGAACTTCAGGATGCGGAAGCAGACGTTCCTGGAGCAGTGTGGCTGGCTCACCCCTACGCTCCTCAGACACAACACCCAGCTGTGGCCCGCCATCCCCGTCAACAAGAAGATCGCCATCGCCCTGTGGAAGCTGGCCACCCCGGACAGCTACTGCTCGGTGGCACATCAGTTTGGGGTGGGCAGGCCCACAGTGGGTGCAGTCTTGATGCAGGTAAGGCCCTCAGGTGGGGCTGCAGTCCCTGCCCGGAGGAAGGGAGGACTCCAGGCTGGGGGGAAAGATGCAGGGGTGGGGGACGGCGTACTGGCACCTATTTTCCCCCGGCACGGCTGGTTTTTTTTTTTTTTTGCTCCATAATTTTCTGCCCTGCAGCACATGGTTCTTCGCACTCTGTCCACCGCTATTTTGGCTCTTCATCTCTAATGGGTTGGTTACCCCTCCCTTAGATAGTGAGTAGGGGGGAGAAAAGCATGGATTCACACAGAGAAGTTTAACCAAACTGCCAAAACAAAGAAAATGTATCCTGACTGTGACTGAATACACCTTTTCCCTCTACTCCCGATCCGGGCAGGGTCCGTACTTCAAGGCCCTGTTCACTCCCATGTCCAATATTTCTTATAGGCACGGCAATTCTGAATACGGCGTCTGCTCTCTCCAGCCCTTCGCTTAGAAGTCTCTTTCAAAGAGAGCAGGCAAGGTATCTAAGTGCAATTCAGATTTCAGCACTGTATCCCCATTGGTTCTTCTGGCTCCCTGCCAACACCTTTGCTAGCTATCTGAGTTTAACCCCTTACTCACTGGCTGCTGGGCAGCACTCCTCCTATCCACCACAGTCCCAATACACTCTTAGGGTTTTTTTTCTGATTGTCTCTCAGAGTACATCTAGACTGCAAGGCTATTTCGGGATACCTTGGATATGTCCAAGGAACGGGTCCGCTATTTCGAAATAATGGACACCGCTATTTCGGCATCCCTGTCAACCTCGTTCCACGAGGAATAAGGGATAGCTCGAAATAGCGCGTTTTTTTGAAAGTTGGCGCTGTGTAGAAGCGCCAAATTTTGAAAGAGCCTATTTCGAAATAAGAGACGCGATTTGCATAGCGCAAATCGTGTCTTTTATTTCGATTTTAGAGGGTAGATGCACCCAAAATATGGAGCAGATATTTTCAGACAACTCCCCACAATGGTTCCCAGATCTTTTTACTGATGGGCTCTGCTAATTTAGACCCCATCGTTTCGTATGGGGGATTATATTTTGCCCCGTGCATTAGTTGGGATTGGTCCTGCTTTGGGCAGGGGGCTGGACTTGATGACCTCCTGAGGTCTCTTCCAGCCCTAGGATTCTATGATTCACCCGCATTTATCCAGGTCATCTTCCCTTGTGTGGCCCAGTCACGCGGTGTTGCGAAACCTTGCAGTCTGCATGGGACTTCATTATCTCCGAGACATTTTGTGTCCTCGGCTAATTTTGCCAGCTCACTGTTTACCCGATTTTTCCAGATCGTGTGCAAACCCTTGGGGTTACTGCTTCATGCCCACCAGGTATTACCCCCGCTTTGTTTCCTGTCCTTTGGCTGGCGCGCCTGACAATGCTAGCAAGTTGATCTAAGCGGGCCTTCTTTTCTTTTAATGACAGGCCTGCTGTGATCCTAACCCCTCGCCCACCACTGTTTGAAAATAAACTCCCTGCCCCTCACGTCTGAATTCATCACTGCGTTGCAGTGAGGGTGGACCCGTCCCTAGCCCTCCCTGAATGGTGCGCCGGTTCCCAGCCTCCCCTCCACTAGACCTCACACCCCTCCCAGAGCTGGGGATAGAACCCAGGAATCCTGGCCCCCAAGCCCTACACCTGCTCTAACCGCTAGACCCTACTCCTTTCCCAGAGCTAGCGATAAGACCGAGGTGTTCTGAGTCAAACACATCGGCTGCGCCTATCACTAGCTCACACGTCCCCTGTTAAACTGGGGCTAAGAAAATGCTTAGTAGATCCTAGGGTTATGAAATGATTATATTGCTAGCTAACTCTGGTCCCATGTATAGCCAGCCTGCGGAGGAGGGGAGCCAGGGCAGCCGGTGTAGTTTGCTCTGCCTCTGCCCCATCTCCCCCGGAGTTTCTGTCGCAGTCGCCATTCGCTATGCGGCTCGACAGCTTGACGGGGTTAATGCCACAGAGGCCTCCCTGCCAGCTCGCTCCTCTTCTCCTATAAACTCCGGATTCACCCCCAGCTAGTGATCTGCCGATTTTCTCCCTCCCCCATGCTCCCCATGTCGCCCCCCACTCCCAAGATCCTTCTCTGCTTCCCCCACACCATCTAGAGAGCCTAACTCCTGGTATCCACCTGTTTCCCCTCTTTGATCTTCATGCCCCCTCGCCACTCCTCTGCCCCCCCAGCCAGAACCCCTCCCGGAGACCTTCTTTCCCAGTCTGTGCCCAGCACTCACAGCCAGCAGTGTGTATTTCAACTGGTGGTGCACATCCCCACATGCCTTGGTGTGTATAAGAAACTTTATTCTGCACATGGATGGAAAAAAATTAGAGGGAACTTTGGTTGGGACCCCATCTCCCCAGCCTGAGTTCTCCATGTCCCCCACCTCCCCTATTGCTGAAAGGCCCCTCCCTGATTCCCCTTCCCCATGCCCCCTCTTCCCCTGTGGCCTGGACCCCTCCCCAAACCACCACACTCCCTGGTTCACCTTGTCACTGTCTGGTTTCCCAAGGGTTAACAGTATTGCAATGACAGGGTGTTGGATGAGCATCCTGCCTGGGCACTTCTGGGCTGACCCCGCCCTGCCCCAGTCCCACGTGAGAGGTGGGTGTGGGCAGCGGGCGGTATAAATTCCAGAGCTTGGAACCAGGACAGTGCAGCTCACTTTATCCCAGCTAGCAGAGACGAGGTCAGACCCTGCTGCCTGCTAGAGGCCTCCAAGATGGTTCGTGGCGGCCATGGACAGCCGCCCCTTGGCGCAACTCCCATGATCCTCCTGGTTCTGTATCTCCTTCTCCTAGGTAGGTCTGTGGGCCTTCTTGGGGGGTAGGGGTTAAAGGTCACCTGCTGCTTGCTGCTGCGGATTGTGATGTCATCGCTGGCTGTGATGTCATCAGCCACCCTGGCTGTGATGTCATAAATGACACAGGGGGCCGGGGAGAGGTGAGAACAGGCTGCAATTAGGTGTGCAGGATGGGCTGGATCTTAGCAGCGAGGGAAGTGGGCAGTTTGCCCAGAGGGATCCCAGCGGACAGGGAGGTGGCCATGTGGGGGGACATAGTGGTATGGGGAGTACGGGCTGGGGAGGGGTGGAGCAGCCATCTCGGGTGTCCCCATTCGCTTGTTTACAGTGTGCGGGAGTGAGTCAAAGCGAGGCAGGCGGGGTGCTGGGAGTTCTCCGTTCCAGGCTGTCCAGTTTTTGTGACCGGTTTGATCTTCCATCTGGGCACGCTAATTAAAACTCCTCGGCACCCACTGACTCCAAAAACTCCTGCACACACCCTGGACGACGCCTGCCAACTTTGCTCGCCGCTCCCAGGGGAGCAAGAATCCTGAAACTGGGAATGGAGCCCAGCTCATCCCACTTCAAACCACTAGGCTTTTGTCCCCTCCCAGAGCTGAGAAGAGAACCAGGGCTCTGGAGTCCCACCCAGCTCTAACCACTAGACCCTACTCCTCTTCCAGAAAAGGTGTGGTGCTGGCACAAGATGCCCAGGTGGGAACACACAGTAGGAATTCCCTTTGCAGTAAGAGTGAAGTCAGTGGAAAGATGCTCCGTTTGGTGAGAGGGGGACCAAAGGCAGAATTGCCCAGGGCCTGGCTATAGCTCTGCCGAAAAGCATCACTATCTCTCATGGCTTGAACAAAGACATGAGCTGGAAGGGCCATTATATTCAACACCCAATTGACATCAAAAGCTAAAGATGGGACATTTTGGGTACGTCTAGACTAAAGGCTTTTGTCGACAGAAGTTTTGTCGACAGATACTGTCGACAAAGCTTCTGTCGACAAAGAGCGTCTAGACTACAGCCAGTTCTGTTGACAAAGCAAGCCGCTTTGTCGACATGACAGTGTAGATGCAAAGGACAGCGTAAATGCAATAATGCCTTCTGTCGACAGAACTCTGTCGACAAAAGGCGTTATTCCTCATAGAATGAGGTTTACAGCCGTCGACAAAACTGCCGAGTTCTGTCAACGTTATGTCAACAGAACTCAGTGGCAGTGTAGGCGCAGGTATAGTTTTGTCAACAAAAGTCCACTTTTGTTGACAAAACCCTGTAGTCCAGACACACTCTTTCAGCCCAGGCTCTGTTAGCCTCATTAGCAACCGGCACTACCATTGGTTCCTCCCCCGCCCCAACCCCGACCTTCTTTTTCTGTTGTAAATTGTGAAATACTGGACTACTCGTTGTTTTCCTGATTGAAGGACGTTTCTGATATGCCCCATGTACATTCTGGGATGGGGCTACTGGCTCCCAGAACCTGCCTGTGTTATGCTTATGGTAGGCTTACCTCTTGAATACTGCGTGCAGATGTGGTTGCCTCATCTCAAAGATCTCTCGGCATTGGAAAAAGTTCAGAAAGGGGCAACAAATATGTTGAGGAGTTTGGAACGGGACCCGTATGAAGAGAGATTAAAAATACTGGGACTTTTCAGCTTAGAAAAAGGAGACTAAGGGAGGGATAGGATAGAGGTCAATAAAATCATGACTGGTGTGGAAAAAGTGCATAAGGAAAAGTGATTTACTTGTTCCCATAACTTAAGAACTAGGGGTCACCAAATGAAATGAATAGGTAGCAGGTTTAAAACAAACAAAAGAAGGCTTTTCTTCATGCAGCGCAGAGTCAACCTGTGGAACTCCTTGCCAGAGGATGTGGTAAAGACCAGGACTTCAAAAGGGTTCAAAAAAGAACTAGATAAATTCATGGAGGTTAGGTCCATTAATGGCTATTAGCCAGGATGGGTAGGAATGGTGTCTCTAGCCTCTGTTTGTCTGGGAATGGGTGACAGGAAAGGGATCTCGTGAGGATTCCCTGTTCTGTTCACTTCCTCTGGGGCACCTGGCATTGGCCACTGTTGGCAGACAGGACACTGGGCTCGATGGACCTTTGGTCTGGCTGTTCTTATGCTCTTATAAGAAGCACACAGGATCTTTTTCAGGGGAAAAAGCAACATGCTGCGTTTATGAAAAATACAGTATGAAAAGCAGTATCTGCATTTACACACACACACACATACACACACACACACACAGGTCAGGCAGATGATTTCTAGTTACCACACACACACACACACACACACACACACACACACACACACACACAGGTCAGGCAGATGATTTCTAGTTACCACACACACACTGGTCTGGCAGATGATTTCTAGTTACCAGTTTGTCACAACTCAAGCCAATCTTTTTGGCCAAATACGACTGAGCATGCGTGAGGAGTCCGGGTTCATTGATCGCGATTTGATGCTCCTCCGAGGCTTGGCTTGCAGGACCAAACTCAGAGTCGAATGGCAAAAGCCCCCCGTTTTATACATGTCAGTTCTCGTTCGCGTCTGTGGATTTCACAGTGTCATGCTGCCATCATCCATCCTTGAATGGTGCGAATCTCAGAGTTTTCCACAGGTCTCCTTTGCTCGCCATTGTCGGGTGTTCTCTCCTTGTTTCTTGTTTGTGTCTCGCTCTTGGGGGTCTCTGCGTGTCTCCAGGGTTCATTCATTCTGCTAATTTAATTCAGCCTCAGGCACAGTGGGGCTTTGCTGGTTATCTTCAAGGTTCCCACCTCTTGACCCTTTGGCCTTTGTGATGGCTTTCCCACTCCCACCCCTCTGCCACTCACTATAAAGTCTATAAAGTGCTACCAGAACATTCGTTGTTTTTTAAGTTTATCCTGTACAGACTAACTCGGCTACCCCCTGAAGTTAGTGAATAGATGGTTCAAGTTACAAGAGGCTGATAAGAACAATTAGCACCTCCATTGGTTGGTTGATTGGTTGCCACATACCTCGCCTGTGTAACTGGTATAGATGCAAATATACAACTTTATTATTTCTATTTTCATTGTTCTTTCTGTTAGAATAACACACTTTCTTTTTGTTTTTGGTAATTCATGGGGCCTCTTAAACTTGACATAGCTTTAGGGTCTCAGCATTCCTTAATCCAGCCCTGCATGGGACTCATCTGAGCAGGATGGGATAGGACTGGGCTGGCCCAGGGCTCCTTTGGTTGGGTCTGGCCAGTGGTGCCCCAAATATTCTGATGCCCTACACAGCTGTGTATGGGTACAGACAGCCCTGCCTGTAGCTTATCAGCTGCCTGTTGATTTCCCAGCCCCGGGCCTGACTGGATCTGTAAATGAGGCCTCGAATGGGTTGGTTAACGAGGCTTTATACTCCAGTCATCTGAAGAAGTGGGTTGTGCCCACGAAAGCTCATGATACCATTTACCTGTTTCATTGGTCTTTAACATGCTACTAGACTATTCGTTGTTTTTTAAGTTTGTCCTGTTACAGACTAACTTGGCTGCCCCTCTGAGGCTTTGTTTATATGCCGACCCAGAGTGAGATGTGTGTGCGTGTGGGGGGGAGGGGGAAGGAATCATCTTACTTCACCCTGCCTTGATACAAACGACCGGGACAGATTTTCAGTAGCCCTACGGAACGCCCTACGTAGGAGCTGCATAGACGTTTCGCTGTGATACTAAACACCAGCATGACCCTGGCTGCCATTCAAAGTCTCACGAGACCTCGTTCTTTGGGGAACCGGAAATCAGGGACAGGAGCTCACCGTGACGGGGTGCAGACACCCCCCCCTCCCCGGGGGTGGCTTCCCAATGTGCTGATGGAGCCACTGTCCCTAGCTTCCTTGCTCTCTGGGGCCTCTCACCACCCGATCTTCCTGGGCCAGATCTCCTAGGCTCCCGCAAGTCACAGAGCTGAGCTCACTGCCCCCTCCCCCCCGAAGAGCAATGCAGACACTGAATCACTTCAGCCCTGAGGAGGATGCAGTTGTAGGCATAGCATCCAGGACACCCAACCCCCAAATGGAATCAGAACCCCAGATGCATCCGTCTCTCGCTGCGGGAGAGTTTCACATGTGGAAAACCCATCCCGGCAGGCCCCCTTTAGCGATGACAGGAGTATGTACACGCTGACGGGTTCCCCATGGAACAATTATTTACACTGGGCTTGATAGTAAATAAATGTAACTTTATTACGTACAAGCAGCAGGATTGAAGTGGTTGCAAGTCAAAACAGGCAGAGCAAAGTACATTCCAGAATTAAACGAGGAGGAAATGCACAGCCAGTTCTAGCGCACTAAAGCTTATTGCAAATTTACCCTCAAACGGTTCTTCTTTTGGGCAAGCCTTCAAGTCAAAGAAGATCTTTTACTTTGACTTGGGTCCCTGGCTAGTCTCTTGGGTGTGTCTTGCTAGCCAAAGACAAAGAGATTGATGGTTTCCCAGTTTAAATAGACTTCCCTGTGGGTGGAAACCCGTTGTTATACGCCCTTCCCCTTCCATGGAAAATGACCTAGTTAAACTGGTACACCAATATCATAGAATCCTAGAACCGGAAGGGACCTCGAGAGGTCATCAAGTCCAGTCCTTTGCCTTCGCAGCAGGACCAAGCACTATCTAGACCAGTGGTCCCCAACGTGGTGCCCGCAGGTGCAAGGGCGCCCGCCGGGGCATTTATGTGCGCCCACGAAATTATCTGGGCCGGCCCCGCCCCATGTGCGGTGCCGGCCCCGGGCACGTGGCGCATGGGCAGCCCTGCCCCTGGGCGCGCGGCGCATGCAGGGCCCTGCCCCCGGGTGCATGGCGCGTGAGCGGCCCCGGCCCCTGATGCCCGGCGGCCCCGGAAGGTTGGGGACCACTGATCTAGACCATCTGTGATAGACGTTTGTCCAACCTGCTCTTAAATATCTCCAGTGATGGAGATTCCACAACCTCCCTAGGCAATTTATTCCAGTGTTTCACCACCGGGACAGTTAGGAAGTTTTTCCTAATGTCCAGTCTAAACCTCCCTTGCTGCAGTTTAAGCCCCTTGCTTCTTGTCCTGTCCTCAGAGGCCAAGGAGAACAATTTTTCGCCCTCCTCCCTGTAACACCCTTTTAAATATAGATTGGTTTGGTCGGGTGTCTTTCCAGGACCAACCACTGTTCAAACTTAAGAGACAAAAACAGGTTATTATAGGCCATTAAGTTGATCACCCAGTTGTGAAGGTGGCCAGAGCACCGGAAACACACTTGAAGGCTTTCATTTGCATATTCACAACCATACCCAATTCCATATCCCATATCTCTAACTTTACATGCAAGAGTGATACAGACACCAAAATAAGATACACAGATCCAGCAGGCTATAACTTTAAAATGGATAGGTTACAATATCTTCATCAACGATTTAGATATTGGTGTAGAAAGTACGCTTATTAAGTTTGCAGATGATACCAAGCTGGGAGGGGTTGCGACTAATCTGGAGGATAGGGTAATAATTCAAAATGACCTGGACAAATTGGAGAAATGGTCTGAGGTAAATAGGATGAAGTTTAATAAAGAGAAATGCAAAGTGCTCCACTTAGGAAGGAACAATCAGTTTCATACATACAGAATGGGAAGCGACTGTCTGGGAAGGAGTACGGCAGAAAGGGATCTAGGGGTTATAGTGGACCACAAGTTGAATATGAGTCAGCAGTGTGATGCTGTTGCAAAGAAAGCAAACATGATTCTGGGATGCATTAACAGGTGTGTTGTGAGCAAGACACGAGAAGTCATTCTTCCGCTCTACTCTGCGCTAGTTAGGCCTCAGTTGGAGTATTGTGTCCAGTTCTGGGCACCGCATTTCAAGAAAGATATGGAGAAATTGGAGAGGGTCAGAGAGAAGAGAATGATTAAAGGTCTAGAGAACATGACCTATGAGGAAGGCTGAAGGAATTGGGTTTGTTTAGTTTAGAAAGAGAAGATTGAGGGGACATGATAGCAGTTTTTAGATATCTAAAAGGGTGTCATAAGGAGGAGGAGAAAACTTGTTCATCTTGGCCTCTGAGGATAGAACAAGAAGCAATGGGCTTAAACTGCAGCAAGGGAGGTTTAGGTTGGACATTAGGAAAAAGTTCCTAACTGTCAGGGTAGTCAGACACTGGAATGAATTGCCCAGGGAGGCTGTGGAATCTCCATCTGTGGAGATATTTAAAAGTAGGTTAGATAAATGTCTATCAGGGATGGTCTAGACAGTATTTGGTCCTGCCATGAGGGCAGGGGACTGGACTCGATGACCTCTCGAGGTCCCTTCCAGTCCTAGTATTCTATGATTCTATGAGGGCAGGGGACTTGATGATCTCTCAAGGTCCCTTCCAGTTCTAGTGTTCTAGGATTCTATGAGGTATTTTGTCCAAAGCATCTTTGAGTTACGCCTGTTTGTATCCATAAGACAATTTCATACAGCACCTGGGAGGGGGGGAGGGGGACCGTCACACTCATGTCCCCATCCCCAGAGCTCCTCACTTCACAATCGCAGCTCTACCTAATGCAATGAATGCAGTAGGAGTCCCCTGGGGTCTCTTGTTAGCTCCAGGGGGGCCGATTTAAGGTTATTCCAAGAAAGCAGGGGTGCGACTGAACACCCTGCTGCAGAAGGCCATAAGACACACCTGGGCAGCCTGAGCACTGCGGTAGCCAAAGGTGGTGCCAGCGAATAATCTCTCTCTTTCTCTTCTAGGCTCGCTGTCCAACTGTGTCCCATGGAGGAAAGAGCCGGAGCTGGAACCACTGCCGGCTGGCTTGGACCCCTACCTGCAGCCGGCGGGGATCCTGCAGCCCCAGATCCGCCCGCCGGGCCAGGGGACTGATAACAAGCCTGGGGCATATGGAGGAACTGGGTCTGGATCGCACGCACACCCTGGGCATGGATCATATGGGATAGATGGGCCTGGAGGAACCTGGAGTGGATCCTCTGGAGGAACCGGGAATGGAATTCCTGGAGGAACCTGGAGCGGATCCTCTGAAGGAACCTGGAGTGGATCCTCTGGAGGAACCGGGAACGGAATTTCTGGAGGAACCTGGAGTGGATCCTCTGAAGGAACCTGGAGTGGATCCTCTGGAGGAACCGGGAACGGAATTTCTGGAGGAACCTGGAGTGGATCCTCTGAAGGAACCTGGAGTGGATCCTCTGGAGGAACTGGGAACAGAATTTCTGGAGGAACCTGGAGTGGATCCTCTGGAGGAGCCTTGCCTGAGCCATATAGACCACCTGGGCCTGGATCGTATGAGATAGATGCATCTGGGGCCTCTGGAGGAACCTGGAGCGGATCCTCTGGAGGAACCTGGAGCGGATCCCCTGGAAGAGATCTGGATAGGCCATATGGACAACTGGAGCCTGGATCGTATGGGATAGATGGACCTGGGGCCTCTGGAGGAACAGGGGACGGAACTTTTGGAGGACCCGGGACCGGATCCTCCAGAGGAACCGGGTGTATGCTAAACCAAGGAGCCAGTGGTGGCTCCTACTTACAGCCTAGGCCCAGACTGAATGGCCCTGGCGTATACGCCGGATCCCGGCCCGTTGTCTCAGTGGGGAACTACCCTGTGCAGGCTGGGGGGCCGGGCGCTGGCTCTGGCATGGTCGTGGCCCGGCCGTTTGAGCGTGTCGCGCCCGTCTACAAGAGACCCGGCCTGCCCTTCGTGCCAGGTTTCCGCGACAATGCCAGACTTGCAGGGCACGTCCGTGTCCGCTATGAGGACGCAGGGAGCCCCCGCGGGAACAGCCAGCCCGGGCTGATGGCGGGTAAGATCCTGCGCCCGAAGTACAAGGAACCCAGCATCCCCTACATACCGAGCCACGCGGAGCTGCCCTGCCATGCTGGACAGCGGGTGACCTCCAAGCCCCTGGTCTCCACTGAGGGTAGTGGGGGTGGAGGAGGGGGTGAGGGAGAAGTGACACAAGAGGTGCCTGGTCAAGGCTCTTCCACTCCCACGCTGCCCAGTGAGCCAGCATCCACAGGGCGTGTGGTGCGAGCTGGCGAGGTGTAGTGGATAAGCCAGGAGGAAGGCGGGACACCTGGGGCAGGGGGTATGATCTAGGGGTGAGAGGAAGGGATGGAGACGCAGAACACCTGGGTTCTGTCCCCAGCTGTGGGAGGGAAGTGGGGGCTAGTGGTTAGAGCAAAGGCTTGGACATCAGGACTCCTGGTTTCGCTCCTCAGGTGTAGAAAAGAAGTGGGGGCTAGTGGTTAGAGCAGGGGCTTGGGCGTCAGGGCTCCTGGGTTCTCTCCCTGGCTGTAGGAAAGGAGTGGGAGCTAGTGGTTAGAGCAGGAGCGGGCTGAGAACCAGGACTTCTGGGTTCTATCCCCTACTGTAGGAGGAAAAGTAGGGCCTAGTGGTTAAGGCAGGATGGGACTGTGGATCAGGGCTCCTGGGTTCTCTCCTGGCTCTGTGAGGAGGGTTGAGTGGGGCAGAGCGTAGGAACTGGGATGCCTAGGTTTTACCTCCCAGCTTCTGGAAGGGAGTGGTACCTAGTGATTAGAGCAGGAGGGCTCCCATGTCTCTCCTGCTCTACTATCATCTTATCATGTGCCCCTGACTGGGCCATGCCATCGCTTTGTGCCTCAGTTTCCCCTGTTGGGGCCCCAAGATCTTTCCCCAGCACTGAGCGGCAGGCGGGGGGCTCAGCTCGTATTGTCCTCCATGTGTAAGTTTCCTATCCCCCCCGCTCATCCCCTGATCTCCCCCACCCAGCCTGATGCGTGTCACCCCTCCCCCCCCCGCCTGTGGTCTCCGGGCCCGCGTGTTGCTGGCTTGCCCGTGGGAGGGTGGGGTGGGTGGCTGCTTCTATCTCTGCTCCTCATTCCCGGGGCACTAAATGCTTCCAATAAAATCTTTGCTCCTTGAGCGTTTCCTCCTTTTGGCAGGAACTCAGGGCGGGACGCTGGGCACTTTGTGCCGGGCCGGGCCGGCTCGCAGCAGGGCTCTCCTCCCCCACTCCACTGTCACTTATGGGCACTGCTGTTTAGGGGCAGATGAGGGCTCGGTGGCCTGGGCCCCTCCACGATGCCAGCAGGTCCTTGCTGAGGTGGGGCATCTGCAAGGACCAGCGCTGAGAACCCACCCCGGGTGTGACCGTCAGAGGGGAGCCAGCGCCCCCTAGAGGGGAAAGGGCCCATGTCCCATTCCCCATCCTCCAGGTCCTGCCAGTCCAAGGGCTGGCTCAGAGCTGGAACCCCTGGGGGAAAAGGCCCTGCATCCCAGTCCCATGAGCCCGGGACTGACGCCGTGAGCCCCTCTCTGGGCGAGTCTCGGAGATCACCAACCCCTCCAGGCAGTGTGGACACCAAGATGTAACACAGATGCAAAAAAAAGCAAACATCATTCAGGGATGTGTTAGCCGGGGTGCAGTGAGCAAGACACGAGAAGCAGTTCTTCCACGCCACTCCATAAGAACGGCCACACTGGCTCAGACCAGAGGTCCATCTAGTTCAGTGTCCTGTCTGCCGACAGTGGCCAATGCCAGGTGTCCCAGAGGGAGGGAAGGGAACAGGGAATCAACACGTGATCCTCCTCTGTCACCCATTCCCAGCCTCTGACAAACAGCAGCTAGCTAGGGGTGGGAAGAAGGAGCTGGGAGGCCTGCAGAGGGGAACAGGTGGCCAGTGGCTTGGAGACATGGGGAGGGGGTGGCAAGCAGCGCAGTGGGAAGGAGAGCAGGGGATAGGACTAGCTAGATCCCAACTGCTGAGCCCAGTCACTGCGGGTGACCCCTGCTCAGTTTTGCCAGAGCTGCTTCTGGAGGAGGGAGCCCCCCACCCCTGAGGCCCAGCCCAGAGAAAGTGGTAACGTGTAGGTCTTGAGGCAGGCAGTGGGGCCGACAGCCACCGCAGGCCTTGGGGCAAGGGGTGTGTGTGTGCAGGGGTGGAGCGGGGGTTAGAACTGTGCCCTGAAAGGGGCGGGGCTGAAAATGCAAGAGGTGGGGCTGGGGCTGAGCCGAAGGCAGAAGGGGTGGGACCTAGAATGGAAGGGGCGGGGCCAAGAATGGAAGGGGTGGGGCCAGGGCAGAAGGGGGCAGGGGCGGGGCATAGCTGAGGGCGGAAGGGGGTGGGACCGAGGGTAGTCAACTCTTAGTGCTGCTCAGACCATGGCTTGCCCACGCACACCCCTCACCCTCCCTCAGAGCCAGGGGGAGCAGCCTTCTGACCGCCGCTACTGCCGCACTAGCAGTGGTGATGGCCGGGAGCTCTGGGCCCCTTTGAATCTCCCGGCCCCGGGGCATCGTCCCCTTTGCTCCCCTCTGTTGGTGGGCCCGGTGCCGAGCCCCAGAGCAGGGCTGGCCTTAGGGAAAATGGTGCCCTGGGAGAACTTGTATTTTAGTGCCTCTGATTGCCCCTCCCCCGGCTCCCCACCCATCCCATCGTCCCGGCCCCCACTTCCGTCCCTGTCCCCCGATCCATCCCTGCTGCCTCCCTTGTCTTTTCCCTGTGTAACCCGTCTGCCAGGTAACCCCGGCAGCAGCCAGGGCCAGGTTCAATATCTGGGGGTTCCTTTTCATCCATCCCACACAGAACTGGCTCCAGCCCCCACCCAGTAGCCTGGGCAATTCACACATCCCCCTGGGCACCTCCGAGAGGCCACGCCTCCCCCCGAGCGCGCACAGAGTCTGAGCGTAGGAAAGAAACTTTTAATGAAAGAGAGAGAGAAGTCACTTGGCATTAGCTTGGGAAAATACCAAAGCCAGAGTTCATAACCAACCCATGAGTAACCGTCCCAGCTCAAGTGGATGGAGCAACGTCCTTTGCCTCTCCGGCTCACAAGTCCAGCAATGTAAGTGTCCCATTCACATGCCCAAACTTTCTCCACACCCCACTCTCAGTGGCTGACCTTGGTCAGGGCAGATCAGAGCTCAGGGGTAATTTTCAGAGCTCACCTCCCACTCTTGGGGGGGAAGGGGATAGGAGGCATCTCACTCTCTCCATTGGCCACTCACCGCTGCTCCTGCCAGCCGCCCTGCTGGCCGCCTGCCGCTGCTCCTACTGGCCGCCCGCTGGTCACTCCCCCTAGCCACCTGCTGGCCGCTTGCTTCTGCCAGCTGCTGCTTCCATGATGGGCCAAACCAAGTGATTCCAGCTCTTTGTGAGTTTCTCAGTGATTTCAGTTCTTGGCCCATCACCTAGGCTGGCCTAAAGATTCCAGCCCCCACTGGAATAACATTTCAAAATACCAAAGAGACTCCTTATGGAGTCTGTTTTAGGTCTATCCTTAGAACAGGGGTGGGGGGGAGGAAGAGATAGGTTGAACCTGTCTTACAGCTCATGCCTGGGGAACATGTAGCCTGCTGGTTCAAGCTCCTCCCTCCCTCCCCATCCCATCCAGTTGAGTCTGGAAGAGGGAGGCTTGTCCATCCGAGTCTCTTCACAATGACAGCATCCCTCCTGCAAGCACTGGTGCTATATTTTACAACTCCAACATTTAGGGTTAACATGGTTTGTGACCTCACAACCGCCAAATTAGTTACAATACACAACATTCCATTCCAACAATGGAGCATCCACCGGGCCTATAGCACTGGCCAGACTGGCTTTACATAACCACACCCCGGATTCCTCTCCCACCCCAGCATAAGCTGTATTTACATACAGCTGAATACCTTGCAGGACTGCTGGCTGCATTGGAAGCAGTGGTTCAGACCCTGCTTTCACTTGCATTACCCTGAACTTCTGTCCTCGGCCTCATGCCCCAGGCCTGCTCCGTGCCCCTGGTGCCCCCCCAACCATGTGATGTCTCCCACCCTCGAGGCCGGCCCTGCCCCACAGACATCAGCGGGGCCCGTCTTGCTGTGAGGCGGCTGGGGATCACCTCTTCGCGGGCCCGCAGTGACTCCTGCCAGGGAAGGAGGAAGATGTTTAGGGAACCCACGTGGGGTGCTCATCGTTGTCCCCACCCACCCACACTTCTGTTTGGGGCCCGGGCTGCAATGCACCGTGCTGCCCACAGGGGGCGCTCCTTGGGGTGAGACTGAGGCTGCATGGGCCACAAGGCCTGGGGGTGCTCTGCCCGGTCCGAAGTCCTGCCGCTAAATGGGGGAGGGACAATGTGCTTTCTAATATTTTTCCATCCATGTGTGGAATAAATTTTGTTCTGTGCACCAAGGCATGCATGGATGTGCACCACCAGTAGAAACACAAACCTAGCTGTGGGCCCTGTGCTAATCCTCCGGGCAGCATTGGAATGTCTCCTGAGTGGCCGCCCAGGCGCACAGCTTACAGGGAACACTGCTGTGGGATTACCACCCAGGATCCATTAGTGGCTCTCCTGGGGCCCCCTTAGTGGCACTGGCTTCCCGCTTGGCCGCAGCTGCTCGCTGACAAAGCCCAGGCAGACTGGCACCAGCTGTGATGGCTGGTGGGTGCAGCCCTAGGACCGTTCGGGGTAACTGCCCCCACCCCGCACTTCAGGGGGTTGCGGAAGCACAGGCCCAAGGGTGGCCCGAGGGATCAGTGAGGGGCCACCCCTGCATTCGCCCGCAGTGGCAGGAAACGGAGCCACTTGGCCCCAGCTCTGCTCTGCCGGCTCCCGGCCGTGTCGCTAAGGGGGAGGGGGCTTGGGGAAATGGTAGGGTGGGGGCCGGGCGGGGCCTAGAGCAGAGCTGGGGTGTGTGTCCTGAGCCCTTCACCCCCTAGGGATGGCCCTGGGGATGGCCTGTTCACCTAGGCCTCTGGCCCACACTTCCTGGGGCTCTGACATTGTCGAATTTCAAATCGCACAAACTTAAACACGCTTGCCCCGCTCCCTGTCCTGAGGCCCCGCCCATCCCTGCCCCCAACCCTCCCCCACCGCTGCTCTCTGTTCCCCCCCTCGCTCATTTTCATGGGGCTGGGTTGGGGGGGGCAGACTCTGGGGTGAGGCCAGAAATGAGGGGCTCAGGGTCCAGGAGGGGGCTCTTGGCTGGGGTAAGGGGTTGGGGTGCGGGCTTCTGGCGGTGCTGACCTCAGGCGGTTCCCATGAAGCGGTGACATGCTGGCCAAGTGAGTCTGTTGGCTGCCCTTGCGGCCCCCCCCACGCCCCTCCACGACAGAGCCAAGGTGGGGTGCAGTGGGGAGGGGCTGATGCAGGAGAGTGACACACAGCTGGCATGAGGGTCAACAGAGGAGACTTCCAGCCCCCCCTCCTGTAACCACTAGTCCCCACTCCCCTCCCAAAACGGGGGGCGCCGAACCCAGGAGTCCTGACTCTGACTCTTTCCTGTCTGCTACCACTAGGTCGCGCT
This sequence comes from Rafetus swinhoei, assembly GCA_019425775.1. Lineage (NCBI taxonomy): Eukaryota > Metazoa > Chordata > Testudines > Trionychidae > Rafetus > Rafetus swinhoei. The sequence goes on along the minus strand of CM033444.1, from coordinate 17,008,769 downwards.
GCCTCCCCAGAGATGCGAGGCCCTGAGCGCGCTCCTAAATCACAGAAAAACATTCATGCGAGGAGAAGGAGCAATGGTGGGGAGGGGCTGATCCGTGACCCTGATGCAGGGATTCATTAGTTCAGTCCCTCACACGCACAAAGCGGGTCTGATTCCCACGAGCAGGGACCGTACCCACACTCACCCACCCACGCACACAGTACACACACATACCCCCCCCAAGAGATGCACACACACACTTACACCCCCCAGACACCACCCCAGACACACACATACACCCCCTGAGATGCGCACACACACACACACACACACACACACAGACACATACACCCCCAAGAGATGGACCCCCAAGATACACATACACATAGACCCCCAAGAAACATGGACACACCCAGACACACGCATACCAAGAAACCCCCGCACACACAGCCACATACGCACACACACCAAGACACACAGACACATACACCCCAAGAAATATGCACACACCCGGACACGCACCCTCCCCCAGACACAGAGACATACCAAGACACACCCCCACCAAGACACACCCCCACAGCAAGACACACACTCACCTACCCACCCACCCAGACAGACAGACAGACACACCCCAGACACACCCACACCCAAACATTCCCTCCCACACACTCTGGGAGTGGAATGGGCAAGGGCCCAGCTGCCGGCGCCAGACCCCCTGCTAATCCCCTAGGTCGCATCCCTTGGGAGAAGGGGCCTGGGAGAAGCATCAGAGGAGGGGCGGGAACTAGGGAGCGGTGGGGGGGGTGTGCGGAGCAAAGTCAGGAAGAGGCCCTGCAGGGTCCCCGCCCCATTTTAGGCACAGCCCTGTATGCCTGGCTGACCCCTCTTCATGCACAGATTTGGGTTGCCCCGTCCTCATGTCACAATGAAATATCCACCCTGCTCCACTCCTGAGCGACCCGTCCCTCCACTCCCTCCATTGGCACCGTCCTCAAGGGCCGTTGCCTGGCCGTCTTCCACACCTGGATCGGCTGGGGGCACAGCAGCGTCCACAGCAGCTCCCCTCCATATGCCTGGTATCCGCCTGGCCCTGCCATTTCCGCCTGAGGCTCCAGGCTTCCAACCAGGCGGCTGCAGCTGGGTTAATGACACGGCCCCAGCTGGGCTCGGAGCCCATGACAGCAGAAATGCCGAGCCAGCATGTTCCAAACAAAGCCGGATTTATTTCCCCCCCGGGCTATGAAGCGCCCAGGAAGGTGGGGCAATGCAGAGACTGGGAGGAATTACCCAATCTCAGGTTTTTTTTTCCCACTGAAAAATGCTGATATGGGCTCAAGGTGGAACTCCATGAAAACCCGGGACTGGCCATTTGGCAAAGGAAACAATAATACAAAATAAATAAAAGGAAGTATTTCTTCATACCACGCACCATCGACCTGTGGAACTCCTCGCCAGAGGATGTTGTGAAAACCAGGACTTTGACAGGGTTCAAAAAAGAGCTGGATAAATTCATGCAGGTTAGGTCCATCAATGGCTATTAGCCAGGATGGGCAGGGAGAGTGTCCCTAGCCTATGTTAGCCAGAAGCTGGGAATGGGTGACAGGGGAGGGATCACGTGATGATTCCCTGTTCTGTTCACTCCCTCTGGGACACCTGGCACTGGCCACTGTCAGCAGACAGGACACTGGGGGTGTCTGATCCAGTGTGGTATGTTTCTTCCTCTGGATGCCTCGTCTCTAGGAGGGTAGGGGGTAGGGTGTCTAGGATTGGGGAAAGGACAGGCAGCTGAGCTCTGGTGGGAGGAGGTGAAGAAACAGTAACTAGGCTATCCTGGTGTTTCTCTAACTCTCTACCCGCCCGGGGAAATGACTGTGCGTCTGTGTTGTTACCAACTGGCTGGCAGCTGTTTTGAAATGAATTAATTAACAGGAGTGTTGTGAGCAAAACACGAGAAGTCATTCTTCCGCTCTATTCTGCGCTGATTAGGCCTCAGCTGGAGTGTTGTGTCCAGTTCTGGGCACCACATTTCAGGAAAGATGTGGAGAAATTGGAGAGGGTCCAGAGAAGAGCAACAAAAATGATGAAAGGTCTAGAGAACATGAGCTATGAGGGAAGACTGAAAGAATTGGGCTTGTTTAGTTTGGAAAAGAGAAGACTGAGAGGGGACAGGATAGCGGTTTTCAAATACCTAAAAGGGTGTTACAAAGAGGAGGGAGAAAAATTGTTCTTCTTGGCCTCTGAGGATCGGACAAGAAGCAATGGGCTTAAACTGCAGCAAGGGAGTTTAGGTTGGACATTAGGAAAAACGTCTTGTCGGGCTGGTTAAATACTGGAATAAATTGCCCAGGGAGGTTGTGGAATCTCCATCACTGGAGATTTTTAAGAGCAAGTTGGATAAACATCTATCAGGGATGATCTAGATGGTGCTTGGTCCTGCCGTGAGAGCAGGGGACTGGACTTGATGACCTCTTGAGGTCCCTTCCAGTTCTAGTGTTCTCTGATTCCATGGCATCAATCACCAGAATTGCTGAAACTGACGTGATCATATGGTGGCCAAACTGTGACTTGTGAGCCCCATGTGGCTTTTTTGTAGGAACATTGCAGTTCCTGAAGCCCCCCCCACTCCCGATTCTCGGCCTACAGAAATGGGCAGGGGAAGCTTGGGATTTCTGCTCTGTGGTTGGCTGGGGGGACTAGGGGTTTCTACTCTGCAGTGGGGGTGTCTAAGGATTTAGCCCCATGGGAGAAGCATGAGGGCAGAAGTCCCGCACCGCAGCACGCACTGGCCTATGGGGCAGGGTTGTGCATGTCTGGCGGCTCTCATACTGTTGAAGGTTTTTGGATGTGGCTCAGAGGAGCTGTACATTGGGCTGAACTTGTGCTAGTTTTATTCTGACAAATAAAATGTGTAGATTTTTAAAATATCATGAGCAGAATTTTAAATTTTTGGCCTGTCATTCCCCCAGGAGTACAGCACGGGCAGGGAAACTGTGCCTGAGTCACTAACAGGTGGGGTTATGGACACTGCAGCTCTCATGGGATTTTGAGACAGGAGCAGAATAATTCTCTGCTGTGAGGTCAACCTAGTTTGGTCTCTGACAGTGACTGACAACAGCTGCACAGACACACAGCTGAGATCAGGGCCCTGTTGTGCCAGGTGCTGCACAGACACAGCGAGAGACAGTCCCTTCCCCAGCCGAGATCAGGGCCCTGTTGTGCCGGGCGCTGCACAGACACAGCGAGAGACAGTCCCTTTCCCAGCTGAGATCAGGGCCCTGTTGTACCAGGCGCTGCACAGACACAGCGAGAGACAGTCCCTGACCCAGCTGAGATCAGGGCCCGTTGTGCTGGGCACTGCACAGACTCAGTGAGAGACAGTCCCTGCCCCCCAAAGCTTACGGTCTAGGCAGTGTGGCATAGTATCTAGACCTCTGGACAAAGACTCAGTCAGGACACTTGCGTTCCATTTCTGGCATGGCTTGAGGACCTTTGCCCAGTCACTTCTCCCTGTGCCTCAGTTTCCCCATCTTCAACCAGGGCTCTGGCTATTTACCTCCTTTGTCAAACACCGTGAGTCCCAGGGCTTTCGGGAGCCAGTTGTCATGACAAATGAAGGGTTACGATTCCTTTTTGACAGATGGGGAAACCGAGGCACGGCAGAAGCGACACAGTGAATTGACCGGGGTCACACAACCGAGTGTGGAACTTAGCTGGAAATCGCCCCAGGATTTCCCCGCGCCCCTGGTGTGCAAACTAGAAGTGCTACATTCCAGTGAGAGCACTCATGCCTCTCGGTAAACCTGCCCGGACAGCTCCATCATCTCCTTTGGCTCGCCGGTTTTCCTTCTGCTGGAAAAATCCCATGCGATTGCCCATCATCTAGCTCTGGAATGGGGGAAACTGAGTCACGGGCTGAGGAAGTGCCGTATCCGGGAAAAGGGGATTAGAACACCGCTTAAACTATTCTCTCCCCACGTTTATCATTACGGGTTGCTTATTTATCAGCTGTCTAGTGGGGCCTTACAGGGTTCAGTCCTGGGTTTGGCAGGCTTCAATATTTTCATGAGTGACTTGGATAACAGAACGGGGAACTTGCTTCTGCAATGTGCAGCTGAGACCAATGCAGGGAGGGGGGTTGCACGCACTTTGGCAGGTGCCCTTGCTAAGTGGGAGAATTGGTCTGAAAGTGCCACGCTGGAACATGAGCTGAGTGCTCGCAACTGTGCCTGCCGAAACAGAGAAGTCTTATCATCTTGCTTGTGCCTCCTGGGAAACTGAGGCAGGCAGCTAAGAAGGAGGCCAAAATCACACACAAAGTCAAAGGCACAGTCCTCATGCCCACCACACGCTCATGCTGCTAAGCAAGCTCCCATTGAGATGAGTCCAGGGCTCTGAATTTTGGCTGGGACACTGGCCCCACGCAGCATTACGGTGAAAAATGCTGCCGCATGAACTTCAGGGAGTGACGTATCCACCACGCCCTGCACGTCAGTCTTCCCCCGAAAGGCGCTTCTGCAAACTACTGCGTTTTCACCACCATGGGGGTGCTAAGGAGCAACCTGTTTGCCCCCACCTTTCTGCGGGGAGCGGGGCTGGCCCAGGGTTTGGAGCAGCGGCAGGATATGAAACCGTCTCTCACCAGTGTGTCGGGGGATGGAGAGCTAGGAGAGGGTGTGTTTCGGTGCCAGCGAGGTGTGTTTGGAGGGTAAGGGGGTAGGCAGCTGGACAGCCTGTTCCAGGGCTCAGGAGGGAGAGTTAGACAGAGGGTCTGGGCAAGACTGGGGACAGTGACTGGGTCCTTAAAATCCCTGGGGACCTCGCAGCTGGGTCTGGGAGACAGTTGGCTGGAGAGGTCCCCGGCTGGATCCGTGATGCCCATTCCCCTCCCAGGGCCACCAGGCACCTTGCTGCCCGGAGCGTGAGGACACCTCATCTGTGTCTTGCAGGGGTCAGCTCCGGAGCCTTCCCACCCGTAGGACGCTTTGTGGCAGTTTGGGAGACCCTGCGGCAGCTGCCTTAATGGCCCTACAGATGGGTCCCAGGGTGGCCCAGGGGATTACCAGGGGGCCTGGTGCCAGGACACAGCCCAGCACATTCAATGTGGTAGGAACTGGAGGGAGCCAGCAGCCTGCCCCGTTCCGCCAAACCCTGTCACCTTTTCTCAGACCGCTGCCCTCAGCTTCCCCTAGTGATGGCCCTGGTCAGCTCCCCAACTCCATCTGCCACAAGCGATGCTAGATCTCCCCTTCCAGGCCTTGCTGGCTCTCTAGCGACTGGCCCTGCAAGCTTAGCCTGCTCCGGGAGCCCGCCGGGCACTCGCGGTATTCACAGTATTTGCTGGCCTGCCTCTGCGCGCCACACACTGGAAAAAATAATTCCAATGATACATCCAATATGATGGGGACTAATTTAGCTACAACTACTCAAGAGAAAGATCTTGGAGTCATTGTGGATAATTCTCTGAAAACATCCACTCAATGTGCAGCGGCAGTCAAACAAGCAAACAGAGTGTTAGGAATCAATAAAACAGGGATAGAGAATAAGACAGAGAATATCTTAGGGTATGTCTACACTAGCCCCCTAGTTCGAACGAGGGGGGCTAATGTAGGCATTCAAAGTTGCAAATCAAGCCCGGGATTTAAATATCCCGCGCTTGATTTGCATCTTCCCGGACGGTCACCATTTTTTAAATTTACAAGTCCAGACTAACTGCCTGCGTCTACACGTGGCAGGGACCCGGTAGTTCAAATTAAAGCCCTAGTTCGAACTACCTGTTATTCCTCCAGGAATGAGGTTTAACAGGTAGTTCGATTTAGGGCTTTATTTTGAACAGCCGGGTCCCTGCCGCGTGTAGACGCCGGGCAGTTAGTCCGACTTGTAAATTTCAAAAATGGCGATCGACAGGAAAGATGCAAATCAAGCACGGGATATTTAAATCCCGGGCTTGATTTGCACATTAGCCTCCCTCATTCGAACTAGGGGGCTAGTGTAGACATACCCTTATTGCCTCTATATAAAATACTGCTATGCCCACCTCTTGAATACTTCATACATATGTGGTCGCCTCATCTCAAAGAAAGATCTCTTGGCATTGGAAAAGGTTCAGAAAAGGGCAACAGAAATGATTAGGGGTTTGGAACGGGTCCCATAGGAAGAGAGATTAAGAAGACTTGGACTTAGAAAAGAGGAGACTAAGGGGGAATATAATGGAAGTCTATAAAGCCATGACGGATGTGGAAAAAGTGAATAAGGAAAAGTTATTTACTTATTCCCACAATATAAGAAGTAGGGGTCACCAAATGAAATGAATAGGCAGCAGGTTTAAACAAACAAAAGGAAATTTTTCTTCACTTAGTGCACAGTCAACGTGTGGAACTCCTTGCCAGAGGATGCAGTGAAGGCCAGGACTTTAACAGGGTTCAAAAAAGGGCTAGATAGATTCATGGAGGTTAGGTCCATCAATGGCTATTAGCCAGGATGGGTAGGAATGGTGTCCCTAGCCTCTGTTTGTCTGGAAATGGGTGACAGGAGAGGGATCATGTGAGGATTACCTGTTTTGTTCCCACCCTCTGGAGCACCTGGTATGGGCCACTGTTGGCAGACAGGATCCTGGGCTAGATGGACGATTGTTCTGACCCAGTCTGGCCGCTCTCATGTTCTTATGTCTGCTTCACACGCAGCACTGAGACGTGGTGATAGTGGGATCCCGTATACATTTGCTTAACAAACCCCCGCGAATCAAAGAACAGCAAGTAGAAGTTGTGGGAGCAAATGGTTGCCTCTCAGAGTCTGTATATATATTTGAGAGTCTGTCTGTCTGTTCAAGAACTCCTCCTAAACAGCAAATTTGGACCACCAAATTCGGCAGGCAGCCCCCTTTTATCCTAACTTCAACCAAGGTCAGGGGTTGTTGGTAGCAGGACAATAGGATGAGCCTGGAATGGGGTTGCTTCTCATCACACCATCCAGCAAAGAGACAGCGTCACCAGGCAGGTGAAAGGAGCTGGCTGGGGTACGTCCTTTCTTCCTGGACTGCCCCAGCCCTGAGCCTTCCACTCCCCCCTGCCCCATCCCTGATTCCTACAGGAACGTTGCTTCATCAGGGAGTGAGGGGAAAGTGCAGAGTTTTCTGCATTCCGCTCTCGGGCTGGGGAGCGCAGGGGGGAGACAACCCTGGATCTGCCCCAGCTGGGGGACATGCCCCCCTCTCCCGTCAGTGCCTGCTTAGCTGCGGTGGTCTCACCTGGCCCCACGCTGCTGCGGTGAGAGAGGGCTGGGGTTGTCCTCTCTCCCCCTGACCCAAGCCCCTCACCGCCCACCCCACCCCAGAGCCATGATTGCATGTGTTGTCCAAAACCACCAACCATCCATCCAGATCCAGTCCTGTCTGGCAGAGACACGCTGGCCCTGAACCCCTGCAGCTGCCTGCGAGACAAGCGCAGACTCATCATGCCTGCTCAGGGAAGGATCCTGGGGTTTTTCTTGCACCCCGAGAGACACCAGGCCAATGCCTCTGTCTGTCTTTGCCAACAGGGCCCAACCCTTTTGATTGTTCCATCCTGTAAGCTTCCTGTCTGGTAGCTTTCCCAAGCTTTCCTTCTGCCCCCAGCTCAGTGTACAGCCGGGAAGACATGCTCGTCTGGAAGTGCACACGGCCAGCCAGGGATGCCTGTAACTTCCTGCCTGGAAGGAATGTGTCCAAGGGATGTCACCTCCTGGGGATTTTTTGGAAGAGCGCCGCGGTCAGAATGAGGTTTTGAACGGAGAGACGTAACTCCTTCAGTGTGATCCGTACGGCCTGGGTGGTGGGTGAAGGTAGGGCCTCTTCTGCCCGGACCCCACCCCTTCTCCCCAGGCCCGCCCCCCGTGGGAGCCAAGCCCCTCCCCCTGGAGCACCATAGGGAGGTAGGGAGATGCATGGTTCCAGCTGGTGGTTTGGGAAGGCAACACCTTCCCTTGCCTAGCATATCTGCTGCCCCCCCCCCCGTACGGTCCAGTGCGATATGACAGTACCTGTAAGGAACTGAAGTTACTGCCACCCCCACAAAATACTAGGCACAATGGAAACGACGTAAACTTATTTCATCGCTCTTTAATGCACTGAGAAGACGAGGCAAAATAATTTACGTCAGCGAAGCGGTAATGCTCAAAAGGTGAGCCAAACGGGCATTTCCCAAGGATTATGACAACGAGGGGGTGTTCTGACTCTCAGGAGAGACCTCACAAGCCATCCACAGAGAAGTCATATCTATATCTGACCTAGGGGTCCCTTGTAAAATGCCGGGCGTCCCGTGTCAACAGCAAGTCGGCAGTATGAGGGCCATGGGTTGCAAGTATCGAAGCAGTAGCCTGTCTTTCTCCCTGAAGAAAACATAAACAGCTCATCCACAACCTATGTTAATAGCTGCCTGAAGGCAATCAATCCAGCCCCCTACCAATGTTTCCTCTCATCTGTTCCATCCGTGTGTGGATGTTTCCATCTTTGTGCGGAATAATTTTTTTCTGTGCACCGAGGCCCAAATGAATGTGCACCACCAGTAGAAACTAAACCCAGCAGTTAATCAGTTGGGCCGCAAGGGAATCTCTCCTGAGCAGCCAAACAAGCACCAAGCTTACAGGGAACACTGCTTACCAGGATGTTGCAAATGGTGCTTAGCTCCATAGGAATCAATGAATTCAGAATCCCAGCTAATGTCAGCTTCCTTTAAGGGAGCTGTACGATTTATACCAACTGGCTGTGATTTCCCTCTCTCAAACAATGCCATCAATTGTGTGTGTTGGCAGGATCAGACATGCACCAGAGGCCGAGACCTATTAGGAAATAGGTTTTCATCTCTTTATATAGTCAATTCACCTGCAGCAGTGACTCTGTGTAGGCACAACACTTGGCTGAGATTCTAATCTCCATGACTCTGGTGTAAATCAGGAGTGACCTCTTTGATATGAATGGAATTTGATTCTGATTTTAAGTGACCCTGGTTTAAATCCAGAGTAACCCCATTGGTACCAAGAGAATTTGATTCTGATCTCAGTGACCCTAGTGTAAACCTGGAGAGACCCCATTTATCACCAACAGAAGTCAATTCTGATCTGAATCGCACTAGTGTAAATCCAGAATGATCCTATTGACACCAACGAGATTCTATTCTGATCTTAGTGACCCCAGTGTGAATCCAGAGTGACCCCATTTCACACCAATGAAATTCTGTTCTGATCTCAGTCACCCTGGTGCAAATCCGGAGTGACCCCATTTGACACCAACGGAATTTGATTCTTATCTTACCCATGTAAATCTGGAGTGACCCCATTTTACACTAACTGGATTTGATTTTGATCTAAGTTACTTTGGTGTAAATCTGGAGTGACCCCAATGACACCAACAGAATTCTACTTTCATATCAGTGACCCCAGTGTAAATCCAGAGTTGCCCCATTGACAGCAATGAAATCCTATTTTGATCTCAGTGACCCTGTGTAAATCTGGAGTGAGTCCATTGACACTAACAGAATTCTATTTCGATCTCAGTGACCCCGAGGTAAATCTGTGGTGACCCTATTTGACAACAATGGAACCGGATTCTCATTTTGTGACGTCGGTGTAAATCCGGAGTGACCCCATTCACACCAACAGAATTCTATTCCGATCTCAGTCACCCTGGTGTACATCTGGAGTGGCCCTATTTGACAGCAATGGAATTGGATTCCGATTTAGTGGCTCCGGTGTAAATCCGGAGTGACTCCCATTCACACCAACCAAATCTGAATCTGATTTCAGTGTGGATACTCTGGTGTGACGCCAGAGGCATATCTTGGTTGGTGAGACTGGGCCAGGAAGACGGGTTTGCAGAAGCCGTCCGGGGGCTGAATGGAGATACACCCATAGTGTGAATGAATAAAAGCAGTACACAGAGTCCGTGGTCGGGGGCTAGCTGCAATTCTCCCACCAGGGAAGTGGGGAAGCCAAGTGTTGCCTTTAAAGCATGGATGTAGGGTTGCCAGATGGTTTCAACAAAAATACTGGACACATTTGACATGACATCACAATCAACATTCCAGCTTAGTTAGAAAATACCAGACAGTTCTATTGTCTCATTGATATTTTCTTAATTTGTTTCCCGGACAGAAAGCTCAAATACTGGACTGTCAAAACCGGACACCTGGCAACCCTATGATGGATATGGCCAAGGGGAGTCAGGCCAGCACATCGTCCTGCCGGTGGGCTGATAGTTAGGGCGAGCGAATGCTGCCGAGAGACGGCCAGGCCTTCACCCAGGGTCGTAGCTGGCGGGGGTGGCGGGGAGCAGCTAGACTCCTGGGTGAAGACTTAGGCCTAGGCCCAAGAACTCCTCCGTCCTTGGCTATAACCACCTTGCAGAGCCGCTTCCTCCTGTTGACAAGCCGGGACCGGCCCAGTCCGCCCTCGCGTCTCTGCTCACCATCGCCTCGTTTCGCGGCCCGTTGGGGACCGCCGAGATGCAGGTGGGCAGCTGCCCTTCCCCCCGGGGCCCTTTCCCCTCACACTCGCGCCCTCGGCTGCAGACAGGCGTGGGAGCAGCTCCCAGGACAACCCCCCAGTGAAGCGCGGGAGAGGCCCCGGAACTGTCGGGTCGTGACTCGGAGCTAGGACTCCTGGGTTCCTGCTAGGTCTGGTGGGTGGGCGCGGCAGGGGCCGGGCATCTCTGTGTCCCTTTGCTGGACTTCCTTTTCCTGGGTGCTAGGTGAGAATGATAACAACTCTCTCGGATACCAGACTGTACACAGCTGCAGCCCTGTAGAGTCCTCTTGCTTGGTTCTTTCTCTGTGTCCCCTTTGCCCGGTCCCTTCCCTGTTGAACACACTTGTCCTGGCTCTCACGTCCCCTGGGCTAATGACTAGACTTTCCTGCAGGCACTGAGCTGGGTTTTGATCCCCGCATCCCCTGCAACAACTACTCTCCCCTCCCCTAGAGGGAACCCAGGAGTCCTGGCTTCCAGCCCCTTCCTGCTCTAACTACTAGACCCCACTCCCCTCCCAGAGCTGGGGATTGGACCCAGGAGTCCTGGACTCCCAGCCCCTCCCTGCTCTAACTAATAGACCCCACTCCCCTCCCAGAGCTGGGGATTGGACCCAGGAGTCCTGGACTCCCAGCTCTTCCCTGCTCTAACCACTAGACCCCACGCCTCTTCCAGAGCTGGGGATTGGACCCAGGAGTCGTGGCGCCCAGCACTCCCTGTATGTAACCATTAGACCTTACTCCCCATTCCTGTTCACTCCTCCCCACACAGCGCCCTCGCTGAGAGTCAGTCCTGTGCCCCCTGTCTTTAGAGGTTGTTTCCAGAGCTGACAGAGTGGACACTGGTGGACAAACTTGCTGGGTTTGAGCCCAGTGGTTTGACTCATGACTCCCCAGCCCAGAGCCTGTACCCCTTCCTGCACCCCAACCCCCAGCCCAGAGCCTGTACCCCCTCCTGCACCCCAACCCCCAGCCCAGAGCCCCTCCCGAAACCTGGAGCCCCCCTCCTGCACCCCAAACTCTTTATTCCCAGCCCCACCCCAGAGCCTGCACCCCCAGCCAGAGCCCTTGCACCCCAACCCTCTATCCCAGTGCTGAACCCCCTCAGAAGCCCTCGGCCCCACTCCCGCCACCTGAATTTTGTTATGGGGACGGTTATGAAGCTCGCCCATCACCTCTGTGTCGCACGTCACCTCCACACTGGAGCACACAAGAACATTCGTTCCGCTCAGGGGTGGAAAAAATTAAGAGGGGACCTTGGTCAGGACTTCTCTTCCGTTCCTCGCTGTGGGAGGGGAGTGGCGACCAGCGGGTGGTGTTGGGGGGTTGGGAGTCAGGCCTCCTGGATTCTATCCCCAGCTTTGGAAGGAGAGTGGGGTCTAGTGGTTAGCGCATGGAGCAGGGAGGTGGGCCTCCTGGGTTTTATTTCCAGCTCGGGAAGAGGAGTGGGGTCAGGGCTGGATTACCCAATAGGCAGACTAAGCATGTGCTTAGGGCACCAGCAAAGCAGGGACACCAAAAAAAAAAGAAAGAGATTTTTATGGTATACTATTGCTTTTATTTTGAATCACATATGGAGGGGCACCATAATCTTTTCAGTGCTTAGGGCCTCTAAAGGTCTTAATCTGGCCCTGAGTGGGGTCTAGTGGTTAGAGCAGGGAGGGACTGGGAGCCAGGACTCCTGGGTCCAACCCCCAGCTCTGGGAGGGGGTGGGGTCTAGCGGTTAGAGGAGGAGGGGCAGGGAGCCAGGACTCTTGGGTCCAAATCCCCAGCTCGGGGAAGGGAGTGGGATCTAGTGATTAGAGCAAGGAGCAGGGAGGCAGGCCTCCTGGGTTTTATCTCCAGCTCAGGGAGAGGAGTGGGGTCCAGTGGTTAGAGCAGGGAAGGGCTGGGAGCCAGGACTCTTGGGTCCAATCCCCAGCTCCGGGAGTGGAGTGGTGTCTAGTGGTTAGAGCAAGGAGCAGGGAGGCAGGCATCTTGGGTTTTGTCCCCAGCTCGGGGAGTGGAGTGGGATCTAGTGATTAGAGCAAGGGGCAGGGAGGCAGCCCTCCTGGGCTCCAGCCCTAGCTCTGGGTGGGGGCTGGGGTGTAGTAATTAGAGCGGGGGAAGGGGCTGTTCGCAGTGGTGGTTTCGTCAGCCCCCTATTCCCCTCCTGGCACGTTGCCAGCTTGGAGGCGGTGGCTCCCTGAACATCTTGTCCAGAGCTGTTGAAACAAAGGCGCGATGCTGCCGGCAGCGGATTCCTACACGCCCCAGCCTGGGAACCCGTGGCCCTGCCCATGTGGCTGGGGATAAAAGCCGTCCCACTTCCACAAGGCTGCAGCCACCTCTGCCTGCACCGCACAGCTCCCCTGGGTTAGCTCCAGCCACCCTGCTCCCCCCCCAGCCCAGCGAGATGAAATTTAAACAGGGATGGGTCTCACTGGGGCTGAAATTAACCATCCTCCTGGTGTTGTGCCTCTACCTACCAGGTAGGTACCTGCCCCAGAGAAGGGCAAATCTGGGAGGGGGGGGGGAATCTCTGGACAAACAGCTGCACAGTGATTTTGTGGGGGGCGGCGCTGCTAATGAGGCAGGTGGGTGGTACTGAACAGAGAGGGATATTTTGGGGTGTCACCGGTTGTGGGGGGGGTCAGGACTCCTGAGTTTAGATGGGGTGTGGGTTTTAGTGGTAACAGCAGGGGGACAGGACTCCTGGGTTCTCACCCCACTGTCAGGAGGGGAGTGGGGTCTAGTGGTTAGAACAGGAAGGCCTGGGAGTCAGGACTCCTGGGTTCTCTCTCCAGCTCTGGGAGAGGAGTGGGGTCTAGCGGTTAGAGCAGGGAGACAGGCCTCCTGGGTTTTTATCCTCAGCTCTTGGGATTCCTCTATTCTAACAGGTCAGGATAGTCTGGCGCACCAGACGCTGATCGTATCAGTGAGCCGCTTAACACCCAATGACATTTTGGCTTGCCAGCAGGGTGGAGAAACTGGTCCCCCAGCTCCGGGTGTTTGTGTGTGTGTCCTTCAGCTCTCGGGCATCACCAGTCTGCTGGCAGGGGATATATAGCTGCAGAGACTCCCATGGGGTGGCACATTGAGGGGTGTCTCCAGATTTCAGCTGGGAGTGAAGGAGCTGGGGGTGGGGCTAACAGGGAATTAATATTTGAGGGGGGGCACAAAGAGTAGTGGAGCAGCTGGGTGGGGGGGTGTCTTGGGGGTGACACATTCCACGGAGGGATATTTCGGGAGACAGGCTCGTGTGCTGGGAGGTCCTTTGGAGGCCGGGACATTTGGGGTGTCGATGGGGTACAGACATCAGCTAGGGGGTACAGACTCTCAGGCATGGGCGGTGGGGTGGCGAGGGGGTTGGCATAAATCAGGGGGCATCGACAGTTTAAAGAGAGCTTTTTCCAGGGCTGGGAAGGGCAATGCCAGGTGGTTTTCTCCAGGAACAGGTGTTGCCTGGCGAACTGTATCTGAGGGCTGGTGTCGCCTGGTTTGGTAGGCAGAGAGGAAGACCAATAGCCAGTCCGAGATGATGGAACTGGGAGCAGAGGCTACGATGGGGCAGGGAACCATTGTGGAATGAGGGGCCGCTGACCCACAGAAAAATCAGGCGGGGGCTGCACAAAAATGAGAAGTGAAGCAAAAAACAAAAACAAAACCAACAACAACAACAACAAAAAATACAACAAAAAATGCCCCAAAATCAAAACCCCACCTCGCTGATGTGAGGGGTGGGGCAAAATGAGGGGTTCAGTGTGGAGGAGGGGAATGCTGGGGGTCTGCTTGGAACTCCAGCCCCTTTGGGGGTTTTCAGGGCTCATTGATTCTCGGGGGCAGAGCCCCTAGCCTTGGGGGCCAAATTCAGGCAAGCTGGGGGCCAGGTCTGGCCCCCGGGCCATAGTTCCCCACTCCTGCACTACAACCAGCAAGGGGAAACAATCCGGAAGGAATTTGGCAGGGGAGAATCACTGACGGGGATGTGAGGCAGCTAATACGGCTCGGGAAATCCTTCCATTGGTGGGAGACGCCTTTGGAAAGGCAGGAGTGGTTGGGAGAGAACAAGCGTAGCAAGTAAATTAGGGGTTGGCTGTTCTGGAATGTTGTTATGACTATATGCCTGTTTATTAGCATAGAGCCTACAGGCCGGCCAAAGTTGGCGGAATCAGAGATCCCCGGCTAGAAGGGACCACGGTGATCATGCTGTCTGACCGCCTGCGTCACCCAGGCCGGAGAAATCCTTCCTAGAGCAGTTCTGTTAGAAAAAAAACAGTCCATCTGTTCCTCTCCAGAGCCGGGGGCACATCCCAACACCTTCCCTAGCAAATACCAGCTGAGCGGCATGTTGTCAGGGATGGAGAGCCCATTATGGCCATTGGTCCCACGGATAACTGCTCTCACCATTAAAAATGTATTTCCCATCTGCACTGGGGCAGCTCTCCCATCCCGTTAGGCCTTTCTCTGCTCGGCCGAAGAGCCCATTCGTTAAATACGTGCTCCCCACAGACTGCCGTCACCTCACCCCCTTCTCTTTTTGATAAGCTGAGTAGCCTTGAATCTACCAGCAAAGGCAGGTTTTCCAGTCGTTTACTCCTCGTGTCTCTTTGGCCTTTGTCCAGTTTCACAGAATCCTAGAACACTAGAACTGGAAGGGACCTCGCGAGGTCATCGAGTCCAGTCCCCCACCCTCATGGCAGAACCAAACACCATCTTGATCATCCCTGACAGGTGTCTGTCCAACCTGCTTTTAAATATCTCCAGTGATGGAGATTCCACAACCTCCTTAGGCAATTTATTCCAGTGTTTCACCACCCTGACAGGAAGTTTTTCCTAATGTCCAACCTAAACCTCCCTTGCTGCTGTTTAAGCCCATTGCTTCTTGTCCTGTCCTCAGAGGCCAAGGAGAACAATTTTTCTCCCTCCTCCTGGAAGCACCCTTTTAGGGTATATCTACACTGCAAGGCTGTTTCCGGATACTGGAGGTATCCCAAAATAGCTACTCCACGTCCAAGGAATGTGACCATTATTTCAAAATAATTTTCGAAATAACAGTTGTGCTATTTCGCCATCCCTCTGAACCTCATTGCACGAGGGATAAGGGATGGCTTGAAATAGCCTTTTATTTCAAAACTAGCCAATTAGCCAGTCATAAGACGGGATTTTCAGGTCTTCTCTCCTGAGCCTCCGGTCTCTCACTCCGTCTCTCTCTTTCTCTCTCTCCTCCTCCTCCTCCTACTGCTTCCCCCCCGCCAGCTCTCCTCCGTCTCCTGCCTCTCTCTCTGTCTCTCTCTTTCTCTTCTTCTCCCCCTCCTGCCTCTCACTCGGGGGACCACAGAGCCCAAACGGCCGTTTGGGTGCCGCACTCCCCGTGCTGCATGAAGGGTGTGGAGCCCAAATGGTCGCTTGCGCCACTTGCTCCCACGCGGCGGCCCGGCTGAGAGGCGCAGAAGTCAGCCGAGCGCCACAGCGGGAGGTGAAGGGGGGCCGGGCGGTGACGTTCACGGCGAGAGGGTGGAGCCTGGAGCTGCTGTCACGCCGCACGTCACCGCCCTGCCCCCCTTCCCCTCCCACTGTGGCGCTCAGCTGACTTCTGCGCCGCTCAGCTGGGCCGCCGCTGGGGAGCAAGCGGCCATTTGGGCCCCACACTCCCCATGCAGCATGGGCCGCCCAGAGGGAACAGCCAACATTTCAGCGTTACAGACTCACAGACATTGGGCTACTATATATATGATTTGGTGCCGTGTAGACGTGCCAAATTTCGAAATAGCCTCTTTTGAAATAAAATGTAAGCAAGATACACAATTTGCATAGTGCAAATCGTGTATCTTCTTTCGAGATTAGAATGCAGTGTAGACGCACCCTTAGATACTTGAAAACCACTATCATGTCCCCTCTCAGTCTTCTCTTTTCCAAACCAAACAAACACTTCTTTCAGACTTCCCTCGTAGCTCAAGTTCTCTAGACCTTTCACCATTCTTGTTGCCCTTCTCTGGACCTTCTCCAATTTCTCCACCTCTTTCCTGAAATGTGGTGCCCAGAACCGGACACAATACTCCAATTGAGGCCTAATCAGTGCAAAGTAGAGAGGAAGAATGACTTCTCCTGTCTTGTTCACAACACTCCTGTGAATGCAGGGCCGGCCCACAACATTTTGGCACCTGAGGTGGGGAGCTTAAATGATGCCCCCATGCCCTCTCACTTGGGGCAAAACTTTGAAAAGTCTCAATTCTCTGGGTCCTAGTGGCACCCCCCTGCAGTCTGGCACCTGAGGCGGCTGCCTCAGTTCGCCTCATGGTAAGGCCAGCCCTGTGTGAATGCCTCCCAGAATCGTGTTGGCTTTTTTACCAACATCCTTCTTGGATTGTGAGCACCAGAACATTTAGGTGACGCGAGGGCGGCCTGAGGGGTCCTGTGTTCCCCCCACACTCTTGGCGGGAGGAGCAAGGGGCCGGCCAGTGGGAAGATGAGGGAGAAGCGGGGATCTAGTGTATTCACTGAGAGCAGTGGGGGACAGTGCCACAGTGCACCCAGCCTGCTCTGCTCCTCCAACTGCATGGGAGGGGGAGTGATGTGGTAATCCCTGCCTGCTAATCTCCTGGGCCACATGGCTTGAGGGAGGGGGAAGCGGCGGGGCAGGGGCGGAGCAAAGATGGAGCAGGGGCGGGGCCAGAGCAAGGCTGGAGAGGGCAGAGCAGGGGCGGGGTTGGGTTGGACGTGGGTTGTTCCGGCCCTTCCCCAGGCTGGGGGGTGGTCACTTGGCCCCTGCTCCCCTTCTCAGTTGCCTCTGCCGGAACCAGCGAGGGTCAGCCCAGGGCCAAATCCAGAGGTAAAATAACCTCTCCGCTCCGGCTTGACAGGCTCCTGATTATGCGCCCCCGGGTGGCGTTACCTCTTTGTGCCCCGGCGTCACACCCCTCGCGCCAGGAGCTGTACAAACGCAGAGCCCCGACCCGAACCCCACCGTGAATAAAGAACCACTGCAGGGCTGGACCAACGTTGTCTCCCCCATGTGGTCTCTCTAGGTGGGATGTCCAGGAGCGTTCAGCTTCCCGAAGAGGGAGCCCCTGGTCGGTCCCGGCGGCAGGCGGACACCCCGCTCTCCTCGGAGGAGGACGTGATGGAGTTCTTTAAGCCCCTCGTCCGGGTCTTACAAGAGATCCCAGCCCCGACGCTACCCTCCCCGGCGGCCATATGGTCCTGGATCCCTGCCCTGTTTGGCCCAACGAAACAGGGGTCTACTCCTGGGCAGGTGGAGAAGACTGCGGCATCCGCTTCTCCCAGGATGAAGGCCCTGGAGCAGCCCGTCTCTGTTAAGCCCCCGGCACCTAAAACCCCCTTCACCGCCCTGCCGCCCCATCTGGAGCACCCTGTCTCCATCCAGCCTCGAGTGCCGGAGCTGGATAGCTCCGTCCAGCCAGCCACAGAGGAGCCAGATTTTACTTCCGAAAAAGAGGCCTGGTAATGGGGCAGTCGGGACTCCTGGGTTCTTTCCTCACCTCTCGTAGTGGTTAGCCCCCGGACTTTCCTGGGAATCGTAGGGTCCCATCTCCCTGCCCCATGGAATCGCCTAGGGCCAAGACTTCTGGGTTCCATCCCTCGCTCTGCCACTGCCTCCTTCCCCTTCCCCAGCTCCGTGCCTCAGTTTCCCCCAACAGTGATTGCCCTGGTGCCTGTGGACACAGAGGAGTGACATGAGGCCGTGATGTAGGTCTGGTGCCGGTGCCTGGGGAAGGGGTTTCCTGGGTAACCACTCATGAAATGTGAACTCAATAAAAGCCCTGAAACCATAGACATGGCTTCTGATGCTGTTGTGAGCAGATCCGGGGACCAGCCAGCCTCCCCCAAGACATAACAGCCTCTGGGGGTGGGGGAAGGGGGAGTGCCTCTCCTCGGGAGTTCTGCCCAATGCCAGTTGTGCTTCGGCCCTACACACGCAGGGAGCCGATAATGCCCAAAACTGTCTACACTGCCCAGCTGCCTGGGAAGGATGGGACCATGCCACCTGTCAGTCCCGGTCTTCAGCTGGGGTTGGGCGGGGCTTGGTTGGGGGGGGAAGAGGGTGTTGAAGGGGTGTGGTCTTGGGGGAAGGGGTGTGGCTTAGGGCAGAAGGGGTGGGGCTTTGGCTTGCCTTCCCCAACTGGGCCTTTGTCCATCACTCATGGACCCATCACTGTGGTTCTGAGGAGAACTCCATCCACTACTCTCCCTTGGGCTCCATTTGTCAGCTGCAATGGGGAGGCCCCTCCCTCTCGAAAAGGGAATCCATCCACTCCTTTAAGGCACGGCGGACCCATGCTCTCTGCTGAGCTGGGCCCAGATTGGATCTGGCTCCCCCAAGAGGTGTCAGGGCCCCTTTTTTATTCCCCAACCCCCCCATGTGCACTCCAGATCTCACACCGAATCCAACAGCAAGCCAACCACAGATTTATCCACGCAGAGAAGAAATGAGCACGCCAGCTTCTGTAAACCGAAGAGTGAGTCTGTGCTCCGGAAAGGTGACCGAGCTGATGTGATCTGCCAGTTCTTGGAGTCAGCGTGGGTAGTTCTCCGACAACATCCACTCCCTGTGCAGCGGCAGTCAAAAAAGCAAACAGAATGTTAGGAATCATTAAAAAAGGGATAGAGACTAAAACGGAGAATATCTTATTGCCTCTCTCTCTATATCTATGGGATGCCCACATCTTGATTAGTGTGTGCAGATGCAGTCGTCCCATCTCAGAAAAGATATATCGGAATTAGAAAAGGCTCAGAAAAGGGAAATAAAAATAATTAGGGGTATGGAACAGCTTCTGTATGAGGAGAAATTAACAAGATTAGGACTTTTCAGCTTGGAAAAGAAACGACTAAGGGGAGATATGACAGAGGTCTATAAAATCCGGACTGCTGTGGAGAAAGATAACACAAGAAATAAGGGTCACCAAATGAAATGAGCAGGCAGCAGGTTTAAAACAAACAAAAGGAAGTATTTCTTCATGTAACGCAAGTCAACCTGTGGAACTCCTTGCCACATAATGTTGTGAAGGCCAAGACTGTAACTGGGTTCAAAAAAGAACTAGAGATGTTCCCGGAGGACAGGTCCATCTGTTACACTTATAAGAAGCATAGAGGAACTTCACAGGGGAAGAGGCCATAAGCAGTATTTATTGACAATACAGCTTTAAAGATCAGCATAGCCATTCATTCACATACACTCCACTAGTCCTGCAAATGGTGTCAAAGTTATGAGTCTATTGTGGCTTGAATGAATCTAATGGCCAGTTAGATTGAGCATGAGTGGGGAGCCGGTCTCTGTCGATTGTGATCCGCTGTGCTGAAGTTGTGCAGGATAAACCCAAAAAACCTTGGCAATACACTCTCCTTTTACAGTTGGAAATTCCCATTGGAGTGTATGGGTTTTGCAATGTCATGCGGAGACCCTTACATGGCAATTAGCCCAAACTTTTTCCCACCGTCATCCTTTGTCAGCACTTTGATTATTATGACAGGACTCACCGCTGTAGGGGAGCCTGGACGGCCCTGCCTTGACAATAGTAATAATGTCTGCCTTCACCACAGTGCGGATCTCTAACAAGCAAAACCCAGGCCTGTCTCAAGTCTGGTGCACATAAGCACGCAGGCAAGGCTGGGGGGGAAGGGAGGAGCTTTGATTGGCAGGAATGTTTTTTTGTTTTGTTTGCACAGTCATGCAGGTACATGGTACAGTGAGATGACGCCAAGGACATCGGAAGAAACCTTGTGCTGGTACTTCTATTTCTGATAAGCAAAAATTCCAGATACAGCCATAAAACGGTTAACTACGCACGTAATGTTTGCAACATCCTGAGTAGCAGGAGGTACCCCAAATAAGGGCACTGGGCATTTTAAGTATCCTACACAATACGTAATCAATTGGCAAATATTATTAGAACGACCAAGTCTCGCTTTGCTATAAAATGGGTTTAGTAAGAACAATCGATGGGAGGGAATGGGCAGGATTGACTCACAGGTCCTGCTTGTTGTAATTAGAAGTAATAGGCCCTTCACACCTGCGGTGACAGTGCATGGCGTCCCAAAGCGCGGGAGACCAAGGGACCACGAATCTCCTGCCTGGTACAATAGGTGGCATACGGGTGAAGTGTAAGTGAATTAGGTTTAATTATTGTAATATAATAAAAATTTTCTATTACTTGCTTTTGCACTGTTTTTTGCTGTAGAATGTATAGTATTTAAGGTTTAAATTGTGTTGTCATTGTTTTTAAGGCTTGTAAAACTTAAACAACTGTATTAACTGCTTAAAGCTTGCCATAAATAAGAAAGTGGTTAAGTCTCTCTGGAGTGTCCTGGTTTCCCTTGGATCTAAAATGAAACCACACTACAACCGCATCTGGTTTTGCCTTTATTGGTGATCTTATTTTTGGGGGGGAGTGCCTATGCTTTAGGGTTGTCAATCTGTCCTTCCTCAACCATCATGAATGTGCCCGGATAGTCCGACGGGCATTTCTCGAGTCAACAGCCTCCTTCTTGATCATCTGGACTGTCTGGTGTTGGCGTCTCTGATCTCTCATTTATTAGCGTTCCATGCATTCCTCACTCAGACGCAGCACAGTAAATAATTAAAAAGGTGTTCTCTTTTCCAGGAGCAGAAACAGTCTATTGCAAAATAAAGAAAAGCGTCATTTCTTATTTTAAAATTAGAAAAAAGATACAGGCTTTATAGCATATATATTGTGCCTGGGTCCTACACATTAATGGCTATTAGCAAAATCAGGGCTGCAAAACCAAAACCAAGCTCTGAATGTCTTTTTGGACTGACCCATGTGGACTCTGTCTCGCAGCTCTGGCCTCCTGAGAATCCAGACAGCAAAAGACTTGAAGAGTTGAAAGAGTTTAACCACCCAACTGGCAAGGTGGTTAAACGCTGGAATGAATTGCCTAGGGAGGTTGTGGAATCTCCATCACTGGAGATATTTAAGAGCAGGTTATATAGACATCTCTCAGGATAAGTATAAAGTAATGCACATCGGGGAAAATAACCCCAACTATACGTACAGTATGATGGGGGCTAATTTGGCTATGACAAATCAGGAAAGAGATCTTGGAGTTATCGTGGATAGTTCTCTGAAAACTTCCACACAGTGTGCAGCGCGGTCAAAAAGGCAAATAGGATGCTAGGAATTATTAAGAAAGGGATAGAAAATAAGACACAGAATATCTTACTGCCCCTGTATAAAACTATGGTACGCCCACATCTTGAATACTGTGTACAGATGTGGTCTCCTCACCTCAAAAAAGATATTTTGGCCTTGGAAAGGGTTCAGAAAAGGCCAACTAAAATGATTAGGGGTTTGGAACGGGTCCCATATGAAGAGAGGTTAAAATGACTGGGACTTTTCAGTTTAGAAAAGAGGAGACTGAGGGGGGATATGATAGAGGTATATAAAATCATGAGTGGTGTGGAGAGGCTAATAAAGAAAAGTTATTTATTAGTTCCCATAATAGAAGAACTAGAGGACACCAAATGAAGTTAATGGGTAGCAGGTTTAAAACTAATAAAAGAAAGTTCTTCTTCACACAGCGTGTAGTCAACCTGTGGAACTCCTTGCCAGAGGAGGCTGTGAAGGCTAGGACTATAACAGAGTTTAAAGAGAAGCTAGATAATTTCATGGAGGTTAGGTCCATAAAAGGCTATTAGCCAGGGGATAAAATGGTGTCCTTGGCCTCTGTTTGTCAGAGGCTGGAGAGGGGATGGCAGGAGACAAATCGCTTGATCATTGTCTTCGGTCCACCCTCTCTGGGGCACCTGGTGCTGGCCACTGTCGGCAGACAGGCTACTGGGCTAGATGGACCTTTGGTCTGACCCAGTACGGGCCATTCTTATGTTCTTATGTTCCCATCTTTGAAAAATCATGGAAGTCGGGAGAGATTCCAGAAGACTGGAAAAGGGCAAATCTATCAAAAAAGGAAATAAGAACAACCCAGGAAACTACAGACCAATCAGTTTAACTTCTGTGCCAGGGAAGATAAAGGAGCAAGTAATTAAGGAATTCATCTGCAAACATCTGGAAGATAACAAGGTGATAGGTAACAGCTAGCATGGATTTGTAAAGAACATCTCATGTCAAACCAATCTGATAGCTTTCTTTGATAGGATATCAAGTCTTGTAGATAAGGGGGAAGCAGCGGAGGTGGTAAACCTAGACTTTAGTAAGGCTTTTGACATGGTCTTGCATGATATTCTTATCAATAAACTAGGGAAATACAATTTAGATGGGGCTACTGTAAGGTGGGTGCATAACTGGCTGGATAACCGTACTCAGAGAGTAGTTATTAATGGTTCACAGTCATGCTGGAAAGGCATAACAAGTGGGGGTTTGCAGGGGTCTGTTTTGGGACCAGTTCTGTTCCATATCTTCATCAATGATCTAGATATTGGCATAAAGACAACGCTTATTAAGTTTGCAGATGATAGCAAGCTGGGAGAGGTTGCAAGTGCTTTGGAGGAGAGGGTCATAATTCAAAATGATCTGGACAAATTGGAGAAATGGTCTGAGGTAAACAGGATGAAGTTTAATAAGGACAAATGCAAAGTGCTCCACTTAGGGAGGAACAATCCGTGTCACACACACAGAATGGGAAGCGACTGTCTAGGAAGGAGTCCTGCAGAAAGGGATCTAGGGGTCACAGATTCTATGATGGTGCTTGGTCCTGCTGCGAGGCCCCTTCCAGTTCTAGTCTTCTCTGATGTCTCTTGCTCACTATCTTTAGCTCATCCTTCCAGAATTCAAGCTGAGGGGACGAGCTCCTCGTGGGTGGGAAGGCACCATTCACCAAGTCTTTGCTCTGCGCCCTGTTTGGTTTCCACAGCCTTCTTCAGGAGCGGGAGCTAATCCCGTCTGGATCATTTCAGGGCCTTTTTTACAGATTATGAAGCAGAAACATCAATATTACCTCACAGTGTGTGGCAAGGCTGTTCCACACGAGGTTAGTGCAGGCGGCAGCTTGCAAGGATTTCATAACGTCGAAACACGAACCTCCTTGTTATAAGCTCAAGGCCGTGGACGGTGGGCGAGCCCTGGGCTTGGGGAAGCCAGCTCCTGGCCGGCACATCCCATCTTTTCCCCTGGGCCCTGCCCTGCCCCACCCAGCCTCCCAGCCACCAGATTGTTTGGCTCCACACCACCCTCCCTCAGTCCTGGGGCACCTGACAGGCAGCGTGGACCCCAGTCTGAGCCCCAGAGTGGCAGGCAGGGAACATAAGAGCGGTCACACTGGGTCAGAACACAGGTCCATCTAACCCAGTGTCCTGTCTGCCGACAGTGGCTAATGCCAGATGCCTAGGGGAGTGAACAGAACAGGGAATTATCACATGATTCCTCTCCTGTCACCCATTTCCAGGCAAACAGAGGCTTGGATGGAAATGGCTAATAGCCATTGACGGACCTGACCTCCATGAATTTATCTAGTTCTTTTTTGAACCCTGTTAAAGTCCTGGTATTCACAACATCCTCTGGCAAGGAGTTCCACAGGTTGACTGTGCGCTGCATGAAGAAAATTTTCCTTTTGTTTTTTTTAAACCTGGTACCTGTTCACTTCATTTGGGTCAGGACAAACTCTTTATTAAGCCCTGTTAAAGTCCTGCTTTTCACAACAGCCCCCAGGTCCGGAGGGCTGGGCAGGCAGGCAGCTGAGTGTGCAGTGTAGTGTAGTGGGTGGGCCCATGGGCAGCACCCTGGCCCTCAGCCCCAGAGCTCTGGGTGGGTGGACAGAGTGACCCACACCAGTAGGGTTGCCAGATGGTTTCAACAAAAATAGCGGACACACTTGACATGACATCACAATCGACATTCCAGCTTAGTTAGAAAATACCAGACATTTCTATTTTCTCAATTTGTTTCCCTAACAGAAAGCTCAAATACTGGACTGTCCGGTTCAAAACCACACACCTGGCAACTCTACACACCAGTCGACCGGACCCTTTGGCTGAAGGCTGGCTTCCGCTAGCCCCAGACGAATGGCACCAGAGCCCTTCCAAAAGTGGGGGGGAGCCGGAGACCCCACCTAGGGTGGGGGGTGCAGTGTCGGAGGTGGCTGCCCAGGGCGGGTAGAGGGTTTGCAGCAGCCGCGGCTCGGAGGCCCCACGTCCCTTGGCCAGAGCCGTGTCAGAGGGGCAGGAGGTCCGCCGTGGCTCTGCACAGCCGGCCTCCCTCTTGGCCCGGCCAGGCTGGGCCTTCAGGGGAGAAGCAGCTGGGAGGAGCCCTTGGCTGCCGCGGCTTCAGTGTCACTGGGCTGGGCCTGCCACACAGGGGAAGGAAGAGCCACGGTCGAGGAGGGGACCTGAGGGGGGAGCCAGGGAGGCAGTTGGGGCTCAGCCTCTCCCGACCTTTGATACCCTCCCCCCCCCGTGTCCAATACCCATCTCAGCCATGTGAGACGAGCTGGTCTCCAGCCATGAATTGGTGAGTGCTCTGCCGAGGGCTAAGGGCGCTTCCCAACAGGCCCGTTCCTGCCCATACACAAAAACGTGGGCGCCCTGTGTTTCGTGGTGCCCGGTGCAGCCGGGTGCTGCCTATTGGCTCTGGCCCCCCCTTCCCCTGCCATAGGCTCAGTGCTGCAGCTCCAGCAGCCCCACTGCCCCCCACCCAGAGCCTCCAGTGGCTCCCATCCCCCATGCCCCCCACTGGCTCCGTGCTGGGGCTCCAGCAGCCTCTGGTGACCCACCCTGTCCGCAGCCCCTGCACACCGGGCGGCACTTGTGGGGCTGGAGGACTCACGGAGCAGGGGGCGGCTGGAGAGAAGGGGCGCTTTCCGCCCCTTACGCCCCTGGCCTGCGCCTAGGGTTGCCAGGTAGAGCCCGCCAAAAAACCAGACACACTTGATCGTGGGCGGGGGGGAAGGGAACCGGGCCGGGAGGGGGGCAGGGCTGGCCGGGAGGTGGGCGGGCGGGAAGCAGAGTTGGGGGGTCCAGGGTTTAGACAGAAGGAGAGGGGGCCCGGAGGAAGGGGGCGGGAAGCAGAGCTGGTGGGGTGGGTGTCAAGGGTCGCGGGCTGGCCGGGAGGAAGGGGGCCGGGAAGCAGAGCTGGGGCGGGTCAGGGCTGCGGGGCTGGCCGGGAAGAAGGGGGCCGGGAAGCAGAGCTGGGGAGTCCGGGGTTAGACAGGAGGAGAGGGGGCCTGGAGGAAGGGGCGGAAAGCAGAGCTGGTGGGGGCTGGGGGCCGTGGGGCTGGACGGGAGGAGAAGGGGGCCTGGAGGAAGGGGGGCAGGAAGCAGACCTGGGGGAGGGGGTGTGCAGCCACTGGCCACAGCCGGAGTCCTTCAGGCTGTGCCCCCGGCAGGCAGGCACTCCCTTTAGTTGCGAGCAAAAGCTGGGCGGGGGGAATGGCTGGAAGTCCCGGCCTCCGCCCTGCCCCGCCCTGCCCAGCTTTTGCACGTGACCACAGGGCTCCCAGTGCCAATCGCGGCCCCGCCTCCCAGTCGCTCCCCCGGCCCCGCTAGGCTTCCGTCCGGCGCCCCGCCGGGAATTCAGAAAATACCGGACATTGCACATGTCCGGTATTTTCTGAATTTTTCTACCGGACAGACGGTGCAAATACTGGACTGTCCGGTAGAAAACCGGACACCTGGCACCCTACCTGTGCCTCCCTCCCGGCCCTGCTCCTGCATCGCCAGCTCTCCAGACCCCACTGCAGTAAAACCGCGTCCAGTCCGGGACAGCTGGCAACTCCCTTTGCCCACAGCTTCAGCCCTTCCTCACCTCCATGTGGAGTGGGGCTGGGGAGGAGAGAGAAAATGCTGGTGGTGGGCAGTGTAGGGCAGCCCTGTCAACAGCCTGGATCTGGATCTTGTGCTCCGGCATGGAGAGCAGTTTTCAAGTATCTAAAAGGGTGTCACAAGGAGGAGGGAGGAAAATTGTTCTCCTTGGCCTCTGAGGATGGGACAAGAAGCAATGGGCTGAAACTGCAGCAAGGGAGGTGTTGGTTGGACATTAGGAAAAACTTCCTGCCTGTCAGGGTGGATAAACACTGGAATAAATTGCCTGGGGAGGTTGTGGAATCTCCATCCCTGGGGATATTTAAGAGCAGGTTGGACAGACACCTGTCAGGGATGATCTAGACCAGGGCTACTCAACATGCAGCCTGCAGCCCATTTGTTTGTGGCCCGCCGTGCAATTTGGGTTTACGCAGGGCTCAACACACAGCCCGTGGGTGGGATCCTTTGAACGTGGCTTCCACTGGGCACACGCTCCACAGCGGTGAGGCATCTCCCAGGTTGGATGAGCATTGAAAGACACAAGCGGACAGGCTGGCTGGAACAGATAAATACAGGGGGGTTGGCGTTTCTAGCCCCCAGGGAGGAGGTGTCGGGAGTGCCAGGACATTGTGTGAAAGATGCTATTTGCATATATTTGCATATATATTTGCAGTGCTTTTTTGTAAGAAGAAAGGTGCCAGTACTCCAAGGGGGGGAAAAAAAAAAAGGAACATTCGTTGAGCAAAAAAAAAAAAAATTAAAAAATGGTCGTGGCCCCTTTAAGAGCCGAAACGCTGCACTGGGAGCCGGAAAAACACCCCCGCCTCGCATCAGGAGACATGCTGCCCCAGAAAAACAGGCGCTGGTACGCACGGGAGAAATGCCATTCCTTTTCTGTGTGATGGGAAAATAGGTGACGGTATGCTGTTCCGGGCAGTACCGTCACAAAAAAAGCACTGTATATTCACATATATGTGCAACCACATTTAAGTTGTGGCCATTGGCATGTGCTGTGAGTATCATTGTGGCCCCCAGGGCGTCCAAAGTTGAGTAGCCCTGATCTAGAAGATGGTGCTTGGTCCTACAGTGAGGGCAGGGGACTGGACTCGATGACCTCTCGAGGTCCCTTCCCGTTCTTATGATTCTATGATTCTATGAGTTTTGAACACCTGAAGCTGGTTGTACTAATGACAGAACCTACAGCATAACCTCTTAGGGACAGATTCCCCAGTCAGGGTCTCATCCCAGCTGAAATGAGACAAGTCATCCCACCGCTCACACCAGTGTAGTTATTATAGCTGCTCAGTGTGGGCGTAAACCAGATTTCTGGGATGTTCAGTAGGACAGCAGGTGTACCGCCACTCAGAGGCAAGCTGTCACAGAGCTCCCCCCCTGCTGGGAGCTTACTAAGCTGTGCATCGGGTCCCACCACATTAAACACATGCTGTGTGCTTCCTTTTGCCTGGGTTGGCTGCAGTATTGTATCCCTCTCCTTGGCAGGGCAACGCATGGGGTGGGGGGCATGAAGGGTCATGTGCCGTGGGGGGAGAGGCAAGGGGCCAGCAGCCAACTGAGTTATCCCAGCTAGGGGCAGCAGCTCTGGCCCCCACTCTTTGGGGAGCTGTGATGGGGTGGACTAGGCCCGAAGCCCCCTGCTGGAGGCCTGCACCCGGCTCCAGGGGAGAAGAGCGGAAGAGAAGTCCTCCAGGCAAGCTAGAGTGGTGGCTTCTGCTGCAGCCAATCAGGGCCCAGCAAGCTGGTATAAAAGAAGCTGCTGGGCCAGCCCCTGGCAGTTCATCACTGGAGCTTGACCCAGACGGACCTAGGGATTGACCAGGAAGGCTGGTGTGGACAGTGGTGAGTGTGAGCTGGACATCAGAGCTGTCTGAAACCCAGGCCTGGTGGCTGAAGACCGGCCATGATAGACCACAAATGAGTTGCAGAGCTCTGGAGCGGGGGCAGTGAGAACCTGACCTCAAAACCCTGAGAGAGAGGGCTGGACTGAGCTGCTTCTTGGGAAAGTGGCCCAGGGGGTGCAGTAGCATAGGATGGCAGTGACAGATGGCAACTGCTACTTACAGAGTCCCTGGGCTGGGACCCAGAGGAGTGGGTGGGCCTGGATCCCCCCCGCCCAACCCCCAGCAGCTACAAAGAGGGGGGGTTAGAAGAAACCTGGTCCCAGGTGATGGACCAGAATAGCCATCTGGGACATGTCCACTCCCAGAGCCAGTCGGGGCAGAGGAGTTGTGGACATGCCCTTGGCCACAGAGGGGTCCCTTTGTGGGCCCTGTGTGAGCCCCCATGGGGCCCAGAGCAGCTGGGGGTGGGACTAGTGGGGAGTGGAGCTGGCAGCCAGTGGAGCAGGCTGGGGCCAGGTTGCTTCGCATCCTGCCACGGCTGCTGAGCAATTGGGAGGGCCCCCAACCCCTGCTGCTGGCAGCAGGCCCCCTGCTAGTCCCCTGGGCCATGCCACTTGGAGGACAGGACTGGGGAAGATGAGGCAGAGTGGGGGTGGGGCGGGGAAGATGAGGCAGAGTGGGGGTGGGGTAGGGGTGGGGGTTTGAGGGAAGGGCTGAGTGGGGATGGGGCAGGAAGAAATGGGCCTTGCTTAGGCTAGGGGTGATGTGGTGAGAAGTCACACTAAGGGGGGGGGGGATCACATGGCTGGTGCCCCCCCTTGTCTCCCTCCCCTGGATTTAACTGAGCTTTGAAACTTTGTGGTGAGGCCCAAGATGCTGCGTTCCCTTTTGTTTTGGGTTTTGTAGTTTCCATTTCACGCAGGCCTGTGCTGTATTTGCTGGGCGGGGGGCTGTTTGTTGTGGGTGGTTTTTGGTGTCTGCTGCTGCCCGACTCGGTACTTCCCATCCCAAGCGTGGGGCGGGGCGGACAGGACCGAACGTCCCGCTGGTGCTCGTAACCGGGAGGTTCCACCGTTCACGTTCATCTCGTCCTGCCAGGGCCACCCTCCGGAGCACGGCGAGAGGCCCTGCGCTGGGTGCGGGTTTTGGCACGTGAACCCAGCTGGGTATGTCTGAAGTGGCAAACGCAGTGGATTAAAGTTGTTTGAAATCTCGCTTCAGCCACTGTGCCAGGGGCCAGCCCCATCCGCTGCCCTGAGCCCCTCCCTCCCAGTCCCCTGATTCCTGCACCCCCCTGCCCTGAGCCCCTCCTCACCTCCATGTCCTGACTCTTACACCCCCACATCTCCCAGCGCCCTGCCCTGAGCCCCTCCTCAACTCCCTCCCCTTGACTCCTCACACTGGGCAGGCAAGAGTTAATCAGGCCTATATGGCCCCGAGAGCCCCACCCCCACAGCCCTGCTGGGCAGGCTCCAACTGCAGGACCAGTATAAAAGCCAGGGGAGCCGCTCAGTCAGGGCTGACCGCCGCAGGGGAAGGTTCTGCTCCCAGGGTGCTGGAGGTGGAGCAGCAGGCGGACGCGGCAGAGGCCAGCAGAGACCGGCTGGGGAAGGGCCCAGCTTGGAGGACACCGGTGGGGCAGACGCTGGCAATCCTGGACAGGGTAGGAAGTAGCCCGGGGCAGGGAGCTGGGCGGCGTATTTCGGTGTATTTCGGGCAGACTCCCTGCTGAGCTAGTGGTGGGACGTGCCCCCCACTGACAGGGCCCTAGGCCAGGACCTGGTGGAGAGGGAGAGCCTGGGCCCTCCTACCTCACCCCATTAGCCCCCAAGGGGGACACTACACCTGGACTGCTGACTTGGCCACTGGGCCCTATTGCCCTGCCGGCAAGGGCTGCTACTGGCCTGAGGACGGAAACAATTACGGGGAGGAGCAACCCAGATGGGGCCTTAGGCTCTGTGCCCTGCCTCTGGGGGGAGGGGCTGGGCTTGCCACCCCGTGAGACACCCCCTGCCCTGAGTCCCCCCCCATCTCCAAGGCCCTGCCTTGAGTCCTGCAGCCCCCACATCCCCGGCCCCGAAGGACCCAGGCAAGGCCAGGTAAGTCTTCTAGTGACTTGTATTCAAGAATACAGAGACTCCGGGCTCTGAAATGAGAGACTTGCACAGTCTTACTCGATGGAGCCTTTTCTAACGGAGCCCAGCCCCTTCTTCTAGCCCTGTCACCCTGGTGGAGGGCCCGGTCCACCAAACGGTGTCCAATCACACGTCTGCATGCGGAAACCCCCTCTGGGCCTTTGGGGTTCTGCAAAGCCTAAGGACCCTCCAGTTTACAGATGCTCAAGAGTTCACGGTTTTTTTTTTTTTTTTTTTTGGTTGATCCTGCCCCTAGCCAGTAGATGGCGCCCGTATACAACAGCTGCCTTTGCTGCTTTGGGTCAGAGGGTTTCACTCAGCCTGCTGTGGCCCATATGGGTTCTGTGTGTGGCCCGCGAGACGTTTTTGTATATTGTTGCCCATGGGCAGGGATGCCAACTTCCGCTGGTTTACACACACACACACAGAGCCAGGGCACATGAAGGGGTATGCTGGTTTTACACACGCACACACAGAGAGCTGGGGCACATGAAGGGGTATGCTGGTTTTACACATGCACACACAGAGAGCTGGGGCACATGAAGGGGTATGCTGGTTTTACACATGCACACACAGAGAGCTGGGGCACATGAAGGGGTATGTTGGTTTTCACACAGACACACACACACAGCCGGGGCACATGAAGGGGTCTGCTGGTGTTTTCTCACACACACACACACACACACACACACACACAGAGCTGGGGCACATGAAGGGGTATGTTGGTTTTCACACACACACACACACAGAGCCGGGGCACATGAAGGGGTATGTTGGTTTTCTCACACACACACGCGCGCGCACACACACACACACACACACACACAGAGCCGGGGCACATGAAGGGGTCTGCTGGTTTTCACACACACACACACACACACACAGCCGGGGCACATGAAGGGGTCTGCTGGTTTTCACACACACACACACACACACACACACACACAGCCGGGGCACATGAAGGGGTCTGCTGGTTTTCACACGCACACAGAGCCAGGGCACATGAAGGGGTCTGCTGGTTTTACACACACACACACACACACACACACACACACAGAGCCGGGGCACATGAAGGGGTCTGCTGGTTTTCACACGCACACAGAGCCGGGGCACATGAAGGGGTCTGCTGGTTTTCACACGCACACAGAGCCGGGGCACATGAAGGGGTCTGCTGGTTTTACACACACACACACACACACAGAGCCGGGGCACATGAAGGGGTATGCTGGTTTTCACACACACACACACACACACACACACACAGAGCCGGGGCACATGAAGGGGTCTGCTG